>JARWLC010000006.1:5495000-6177500 GCA_033318265.1 Phyllotis vaccarum | reverse complement strand
TATATGATATTAGAAATACACTTTCTTCCTAAATTGCACATAGTGAAATATGAGGACATATACATGAATATAAATGAAATTCAATTAGCTAATATCTATACCTAGGTTAAGTAAGAATGAAGCTCACTACTAGGTCTTAGCTTCCTCTGTAGTTAGCCAAGTCCTGGTAAAATTCCTAGTAAGCAAGGTGTAGTGGGATTATATTGTTACATTGTAAGTAACTGTCCTGCCTATTGGTTTAATAAAGACGCTGATTGGCCAGAGGCAGATAGGAAGTGTGGGTGGGGCTAGTAGACTAAGAAAACTCTGGGAGCAGGAAGAATAGAACAAAGAAGCCAGAGAGACCAACAGAGAAGCCAGAAGATACAGAGGACAACTATGCTGCTCTACAAAAAGGTACCGAGGTACCTGGTTGAACAAGATAAGAATTATGGGTTCGTTAAATAGTTAGGAGTTACCAAGCTATATGCCTGGGCCCTAGGTCAATCAGCATAAAATTAATGTAAGCGTCTGTGTGTTTCTGGGGGACTGTGGGTCTCTGGGTCCAGACCACAGGCCATACAGGCCAGAAACTTATTACTACAGTAAGGTCCTACTATTTGGCTTTCAGGTTTCAGCAGAGTGACTTATAAGAATGAATATGGCCATAGAAGAAAACATTGAAAAATGACAGCAGAGAACAACCTCGTCAATAATGTATACTTGAAAACTGGAGGGCCTGTACCTCCAAAGACCGGGTGACCCTCTAGGACAATCTTTTATGGGTGAGAATGGGTCTGATACTGCTTCCTCCCTACCAGTGAAGGCTGATACTTACATCTCAGGTTACTGGGGAGCTGTATCTCACTGAAATCCACATTTGTATTCTTCATAAGAAGTGACCTTGCGTGTGGGTTTAGCCTCCTGACACCAATACTTAGGAATTATCCTGAAATAGGATTCATTGTCACCTGAAGCTCTAACTCCATATTCTGTAGGAAGTATAAACCGAATCTACGCACTTGAAGATATTAAGTTACTCTGCCTCTATATGTATTTAGACTTTCGTTTAAAGAACTGTACATTCATTTGGTTTTAAATAATTTGATCTTCTAAAAATGTGAGAATGGTTGTTTAGATTCTGTGGCCTGAGAGAAAATGTTTGTTTGACATCCTTTAAAATACTTACAGTATTTACACACGGTTAGTTAACTTTGTAGGTATAACACATTTGAAGCAAAAAATAAAATAAAATTAACCCCCTGAAAATTGGACACCATTTTAACTTTAAAAAGATGAAAGCAAGATTACATAATTCTAAAATGAAGATGCGCTTTTCCAAAAACAAAACACAAACAACAAACAACAAACAACCCCTCCCCCACCGTGAACATAGAAAAATCCAAATCAAAACAAGAGACTTACCCACTGACTCCTAAACTGGATCATGCGATGAGGAAAATGATGGAGAACATAACATAAGGAAGAACAAAGACACGATGAGACAAGTACCAGCAACAGAAAAGACACACAGTGCCAATGCGAACATCAAAGTCCACAGAATGCAGATCGATTTCACCCAGTCACCAACCACTTCAACAAAAAATCATCGTGAACTAAGATGACGCTGCGGTTTTGAGTTTAAAATAAACACACAAGAAAATTAAAAGCAAAATAATGAAATTTTTATTAACGAGAATTGGTTAAATTTTAAATTGCATTTTAATTATTTGTGTGCACGTTTGTGGGGGTAGAGGAGGAGGTGAGTGCCTTGGCATTGTGTAGAGGTCAAAGGACAACCTGGAGTGTTTTTGGTTTCACTATATGGGTCCCAAGGATTAAACTGAGGTCATTGGTTTTGGTGGCAAGTTTGGAGACCTTTACACATGGAGTGGTCTCACTCTGCCAGTAAGACTAGTGTCTACATGATCCTTAAAAAAGGAAACTTTTATATAAATAAAGTTTTCACATCCTATAATTTTTGTATCTTCCTTTTATGAATGCAAACTGAGTCTTTTAAATTTGTATAAACAAAGCAGGCAGGTTTTTAGCTTTCTCATTTGCCTGTAACAAGCAAGGTTCATGTAAATAGTCAACACCAAAATGGTAGATGGGAAATTAAAGACCACTTGGGAAGTTTTAGCAGGTTTATATACAAAAGAAGAGGCTTTTCAGAGCAGATAATCCTCCCTACTGCACTACTGTTCCCAAGGACTTACCTCCTGTCCTCCATCCAGGGCACACAGCTTGGTGCTTTGCTTTTTAGCATCAACTAATACATTAAACATGGTGCACACGGAAGCTGGGATGCGCAAGTCCGTTGTTTTGTTTGCCTTTTGCAGTTTGAGTTCAAATGCAGTTCTTGTTCTGGTTATTAAGACATGGATTAGAGTAAGAAATCCCGACATATCTCCTACTCGCTTGTAAAAGTGAAATCAGTACTACGAGACAATAATATAAAACTTTCAGATACAGAATAAGTAGCACAGTGGAGCTAGGGAGTGGGGGCTGGGGACCACGTGGGATGTCCTATGCAGGTGTCTCAAATAAAGGTTAGACTGCGATGTTTCTATAGATCACAGTTTAAGTGCTCTTCACCAGGTTGGTATGTTGAGTGTTAGCTTTATGCAGCCTTCAAGAAAATATAGATACTCAAATGAAGCTTTTGGTTATGTCTAATGTACCACATTTAATGGAAAAATCATCTTACTTATTGCCTAAGTTAACATCCAAGTAGAAAAACTACATGCTCTTTTACCATCTAAGCAGAGGACATCTTGTATGTTAGAGCAGAAAAACCAAAACAAGCAAAACTGCCAGCCTGGAAAGATGAAAAATTGGAGGAAATCACAGAAAACTACAGTTCTTTTACATCACTTAAACTGTTTCTTAAAGGCCTCAAGTTGCAGGCAAAACCTTGCAAGAGAAGTAATTTAGATCAGTCTTTGTTAAAGATTCTCCACCACCATAATCTGATCTATAGATCTTAGATTTGAAACTCACAGTTGAGTTTTAAAAATCAAATAATCCAAATCCCAATCTTGACATAGGATGGCATTCACATTATCCTAAGAACTGAACTTTCTTGGCTCAATGTGTTTAGGGGTACTCAGTTGTTCTAACTAATATTTGACTGTTACTCGGGTGTACTCCTCCCCCAAATCAAAGACACATACAATATAAACACATGATAAGTAGCTGTGCTGGAGACATTTGACTTATTAGCATACAATGCTGACTTTCTAAGAACTGCTTGGAAATTAAAGTACATTTTCAATAGTCCTATGTCTTTAACCTATCTCTGGCTAAATGCGGAGGAAAGCGCATTTGTTACGTATCTGATGTAGCTAGCGAATTCCAGAAAGCAGTGAGTAACCTTGGAAGGAGGATGATGCTAGTTGTATTCTGAGTTTATCAGGCCACTTCACTGCACAGAGACACCATACATAAGGCATAAGAACTCAAAAGACCGTTTCTGTATGTCTCAAGAGATGCTATTTTGGGAATATACAGCACAGTATTCCCAGAGAGACATGCATGGTAGATGTGATTAATATGGCGTAGAGAAATGGGTGGAAGACCTGAAACCAGCATCGTCAGGTGAGGTTCAACAATGACATGGGTTCCCAGAATTAAGGTCAGAAAAGGTAACATCAACTACATTTTGAAGCAGTAGTTCATACTCAATTCTTCCCTGTGAGAATTAAGTAACAAGTACTTGGTAAAAAAAAAAAAAAAAAAAAAAAAAAAAAAGTGGCATTATGGATGCTGGCATACCAAGCAGCAACTTGAAACACACATCTACCTTTTGACACAGGCCTCTATCATATCACTGGCCATGAGTTTAAGTCTTTGCTCTAAGTGGTGGGCAAATTCTTGTTCTGGCCAATGTAGGTCATAGACAAACATTTGGAGTGCATCAAGTTTCCAAAACAGATCTTCGGATGTTGTTGAGCCATTGCTAGAAGATAGAGGAAAAATAAAGAGCATCGTGAACTTCCACTGTCAAGGACAGCCATTGATTTTCCTTTCCGTGATATTACAGTGAGTGAAAATATATACCACATACAATCTCTCGTGATCCAGTGTTCACTTTGGTTAGCTTTCTAAGGCCTTTAAACTTCCTAAGGAAGTAAGGCAAAAGGAACATAAAAGAAATAAATTTAGATTTTAATTATGAGCCAGAAGCAGCACCAAGCAGTTCAATCTGGAAATAAAGGCTTACTTTTCTACCAAGTCTATTATTTCCTATGTGTTCCATTCTTGTAGGTAGAAGAAGCCACAGTGCCATAATGCATAGATAACAGTAAATAAAATCTAACATTATGGAAATAGTCTAACATGGAAATGATATTTGAGGTGCTCTGAAGTTGGAGCAAAATAATACATTTCCAGTCTTTATGCAGGACTTAGCATTCACTATGGTGAGAAAATTATTCTAGAAAGCAGTATTTTCACACCATGGATGAAGGTAATCTGTAGCAGAGTTAATATGTTATTTGAGCAAGAGATACCATTATTACTTTCCACGAGCCAAGTACCCAGCTAATAGGATGACAGATGTTTGAAAGTAAAATAGTCCTACATTAGAACATATTTAATAGTCTCGATCGCAAAACCAAAACAAAGCAAAAGTTAAAAAAAAAAACAACAAAAAAAAAACAACCTGAGCAATTTGTTCTCAGTGTTCTAACAATTGCTCTACTTATATCACACTAAATTTATATTCTTACTTTGCAAAACAAAATGAAAGAAATAAACCCATTTTATTATAAAGGCACGCTGGAAACTTTAAAACAAATCATTTTAAACAACCACAATGTTTAGCTAAATATATCTTAATTAGCAAGCTTTAGAAAAATCACCTTTGCCCTGGCTAATTAAAAGCTTGGTTTCTGCCCTGCACTCTGGCTTCAGTGTCTCAGCTCTATCTCCAATTTAAGTTGCTAACTCTATCCATTCTGCCAGTAATTTCTCAGGATCTCCTGTTCTGGCCAAGTTGTGTTCTGAGTTAGGTTCTCAAGGGACCAATCATGACAAAACTGAATAGCACACAGAAAATTTTACTGACTGATTGTCTATGCACTTTACTGTGTGCTGAATGCAGTATCAATAAAGACCTGACCAGGCTGTATTGACACCACTGTAAACAGTGTGCAGGACCGTCCCTTCTTTACAGGGATCACATGTACAGAAACGAAAAGAATAAAAGACCAGACAGTCTCCTCCCATATATTCACAGGATACAGTTAGGAGATCTGTGTTCTAATTAGATGTTCTTGGCAAGAGGCAAATATCTTTATAAAATTTGAAGGAATGTAACTTTAGAAATGTGTATTTACCAATACACTAACAACAAAAATTATCATCAAAATAAAACAAAAAAATCTCATAGTCAAGACAATTCTATTAAATTATTATACAAAAATGTGAGTTATACTTTATAAAGACATGAATATGTTTTTCTTCTGCTTAGTACTATGTTAAAATTAGAGACAACAAATGTGTTTAATTGGGAATTTAATTGGTCTAATAAGTGTTTGTTATAACTAAAATGAAAAAATATAAATAGGTTTTCTCTGAATTTGGTACAGATAACCTACAATTTACTCAGAGATTTTTCATTTAAAATTATTTATAATCAGTGACCTAGTCATGAAAATATTACTTACAGATTAAAGATCAAATATGAATAATAGATGCTGGTAAAATTCCCTAAGTCAGTAGAAATTTATCTTAATGACATTTATTTGTGCCACTAACGACCAACCATCCTTCCTGCCACCCCTTCCCAAAAGACAGCTTTATCTGTAGGGAGAAAGATGGGAAATCATGTGGACCTTTCATTTAAAAAAAAAAAAAATTAGAAACCCTCTTCTCCGAGAAAACACCAAAAAGCAGATTGTGCTGGTGCAGCTGGACATGGGGGTCCAGGATTAGGAGGGTGTTGAAGTTTCTATACCTCCTCAGTGGTCTTAAGGGGCCCTGGTCGTGATTAAAGCTGTGGCAATGGTCGAGGCTGTAAGGTTTCTGAAGGTAAAGTCAAGAAAAGGAGTGGATCCCCATCACCAAGGTGGGCCTCCTGATCAACTTCTTCCTGGGCACATTCCTAAAATGTGAGGTTCTAAGGATCATGCCAGTACAGAAGCAGATTCGGGATCCAGTGAACCAGGTTCAAGGCTTTTGCCACTATTAGGGACTATAATGGTCATGTTAGTCTTGGTGTTAAATGCTCTAAGGAAGTAGCCTCTGACATTCAAGAGGCTAACTTCTCATCATCCTAGGAAGAGCCTGCTTGGGGAAGAAGATTGGCACGCCCCATACTGTTCTGTGCAAGATGACAGGACACTGTTGTACTGTTGTATGGATCATCCTTGTCCCAAGAGGCACTGGCACAGTCTCTGCTCCTGTGCCCAAGAAGCTACCAATGATGGCTTGTATTGATGACTGCTACATATCAGCAAGGGGGCCACAATCCCATTCTGGGAAACTTTGCCATACTTTTTTACTTTTTAATTTGTGGTGTCAGAATCAAACCTATGGCCTACATTAGAAGCTTTCTCGTTTACTGACCTACCACCTTAGTCTATTTGCTCAATGTACTTTTTCACTCTACCAATAGTCAAATCTTTAATTTTAATGCAAAATGGAAATGTTACTTGTTCCTCAATGTTTTATAAGAGAATATCAAAAACTCAATTACACAGTAGGAAAAAAAAATGTCAACGGAGACCATTATGCTAGGTGAAGTAAGTCAGGCTCAGAAAGTATCACATGGTGTTGCCAATGCTCTGGACTTAGACTTAAAAAAGAAAATAAAACATAAAGCCCTGAAAGCAGAATGGGGAAACTATTTGGGAACAGGAAGATGAGTCAGAGCAAAGTACATGATACATAAGTGTGATACTTTCATAATGAAATCTATCATCTTCTACAATCAATATACCAATTTAAAGGTGAACTGCAATAACATCATAACATTATGAATAATCATGGTCACTATGACAACAAAGAACCTACTAATCTTGGTAAAGAACATGGTGATCAACTTGCAAAACATATTTTTTTATCTGTCTATGACAATGAAGGCATTCTTACCCATTTGCCATGATTCCTGTCTTGAGATTTATGTCACTTGGTAAAGGGTCCCAACAACAATAACAAAAAGGGTTCCGTTTTCACACAAATGTCCAAGCTAACAGAATAGCAGTAACAAATTAAACATATAGGATAACGTCCATAACACTGTCTTAGGGAAATGGGGACAGAGAAGGAGGAAGAGAAGTAAAATTCTACATAAATTCAGAAAGGTTCCTTACATTGTCGAGGTCATTTCTGAGCACATACAGAAACTACTCTATATATTTCGATGGCACAAAATATCTAACTCTCAGAAAAAGACTGGCATGAGAGACTATCTCCCCGTCATGCGGTCAGTTCAATAGTGATGTTGAACTTGGGAAAGTGCTGGCAAACTTTTCACAAGTTCTTCTGTTTCTTAGCCTCTGTTTATTTTCTTGATTATATGTATACGAGACAGAATGAACTTGATGGTGGATGGCAAGTACAGAGAAAGATATTTAAGTTTTTGAGCAGCCTGTTCTGTTGAAGCAGAATAAAAACAAAAGTGTGTGAAGGGTTTTCAGGTCCAATGAGCATGGATTCCAATTTTTGCCTATCATAATTTGCCTAACACATTTTCTTCTTTTCTTAATTTACTTGTGAAATGAAGGTAGTGACACTTACCTTACAGAGTTGTTATAAGGATAAAATTAGATAAAAAGCTTGGCACTGTACCTAGAACACAGTAAATTCTGAATACATGGATACATTCTCTGTAATTTTTATCTAATATTTGTACTAAGTGGATTAATATGAGACCCTGGGCAAAAAACTTTATTGTCTTTTTACAGTTGTAAACTAAGTGGGTAACATCATTAAATGGCCGTAAGGCTCTGACTTTTCAAAAGAGCAAAACTATAAATAATAATAGGACTGTCAGCAACAATGGTAATACAGAGTAGTAATTACCAATTTGGGGCACTAATATGTTCCAGTAGCAGTATTTATTTATAGAAAGCTTAGGATGTGCCAGACACTTTTATACACTGTTTTTATTCCTCCCTAACAAAACTAACTTTAAATTAGGAATCAGCCATTTCTGAATTGAGAAAAGCAAAGTTAAGAAAGATGTATGATTCATAAGTTAAGGTTTATTCAGTTTTAAAGACCTTTTCCTGAATGACTCTTGGTCTGTAGTAGACAGGTGTACCACAATGTGGAGTAAATTGAATGGTATCAAGACGACCTTAAAATTGCCAGGTATATCAACTGAGTCAGGAAAGGAATGACAGAAGAGCAACCTGACATTGGGAACAGTTCCTTCCCTACCAGGTCTAATTGTGCTTTATTGTTAATGCTAAGATAAAAACCAAACAAGATATAGTTGAAATCCTCTCCTGATGGTTTTCTTCACATACAATGTCAATGATGTGGGCAGTCAAAAAAGCTGAACTTAAGCGTCCTTGAACTTTCCACAATCATCAACATGGCAAATTCAGAATTGCACTACTTAGGAGAGATTCTACAACCTGGGATTAAAACAAACAAAGAAACAAAAAAAACCCAAAAAACCAAACATCTGCCACAGAGAGTATACACAAACAACATAAAATCAGTGTGATTTCTTTCTTTCAGCCTCTATCATTTATCATCAATATGCTAAGCTCAGCTCAATAGCTTAAAACACTCAAACAAATAAAGCCATAGACAGCACCCCTCCACTGGCAGTGATAAACGCCATGCACTCTGAACACATCTGCACGGAAGACAGCCCGGGCCATGCACTAGCCAACACACCAGGAAGAAAGTGAGGGATACACACGTGGACTCATATAAAGAAGCCATCCACGGAGGAGTAGAAAAGCTAGGAATCTGTGGAAGATTAAGAGGCAGACTTGGCACTTTTGGAAGAGCTACATTGGGGAGATTGTTGGCGATATTCCTGTAAAGAAAGAAACAGCGTGGGAAGGGAGCACCGTAAGCAATAACCACAGATGGCTGTTGGTACAGTCATAAGGTCAGGACTGAGACAGGTGCTCTCTGAACACCAGGATACCTACTTGACAGGCTGCCATGTCTCCTGTTCAAAACCTCTGTGAATGGACTGGGCGATGGCAGACTCCATCAGGTCCACGTAGCGAACAACCAAGGGTACAAAAATCTCTTGCAAGTGCTTGTGAAATTTCCCATTACATAAAAGTGCTGAAATAGGTAAGCAGAAATAGTGTTTGTCAGAGGGATAATATCAGTTACTTTGGGGGGAAAAGTGGATTTTTTTTTCTTTAAAATAGTTTCACATGGAAAACTGATAGAATACAGATGATAATGGATTTTGAATATCATATCATGGAAATTACCTCAAAATTATAATTAGCTTTACATATATGCCTGTCAAAACAAAAATAGATTATATTTCTGTAAAATGTTCTGAGCAGGTGGTATGTTTGTACTTCCTAAGAGATTTAACACATAGGCACATGACCACTTACTGTAAATTCTAAAGAGCTGCTGCCTCCACAGAAGGTCCTGACATATGTAAATGCAGCAATTAAGCAGAGTCGGAATAGCCTGGCTATGCTGTGTATCATGAAAGCAATGCTAAACTTGTTCAATTAAATGAGGTAAGCTTGATTACATCTAAGAACTACACTTTTGAATTCACTTGGGAGGGTGGCTGTGGCCCCAGAAATATCTATTCTGATTCACAAAATTTTTAGTTTCATGGATATTTGTTTTTGAGTTTAATTCACTTAGTTCGGTTTAGTTCATTATTTTTTGTGGTTTGGGTGGTTCTAGGGGTTGTACCCAGCCAGGGCTTCTAAGGTACTAAGTAAATGCTCTACCACTGACCTACACTTTTAGCCCCAATACCTCTGTATTTAAAAATAGCATTACATTGCAACCATTTTATCTCTGTTTCCCACTAGACTGAAGAATTAAGGTTTACAGCTCTCTAGAGTGATTGTAGAAGTCTTACATTTTGTCCTGCTTGGTTAAGACCATTGGACAGGGTGTACCCCTCACTTGCTGGAGATAGATGTTTTCTATGCAAAGGTCACAATTCCATTAAAAGAAGTCACAGTATGAGGCTAAGTTGCACCTAGAAAGAACATACTCTGCAAAGTTAGCAAAGCTAACTGAAAGAAATTTCAACTTTTGATTAATATTAGTACATACGTGTTTCTCAAGTGAATATATCCTAAACACACTTATGAATGCTTTATATCTTCAAACTGAAAATGTACTCATTAAAAATATATCACACTAGGTGGTGGTGCATGCCTTTAATCCCAGCACTTGGGAAGCAAGAGGCAGATGTATGTCTGTGAGTTAAGACAAACAGAGGTCATTCATTCAGAAGAGAGAAGAGGTTGCTAGTGACAAGCTCTGGGTATAGGGTGACAGTGGCTATGATTGTCTTCAGAGGTGGAAGATGTTAAAAAAAAAAAAATCTCTCATCAATTTCATTCACTTTACTGGATTTGAATATCTACACATGTTGAGCCTTAACAAGTCTAACCTCTAGCAACTCCAACAGTCTGGTCTTATACGCAATATGACAGCTTCTCACATTATCTTCTTTACACAAAAATGAACAGAAGTCTTAAGGTTTTTAAGACTTTGACAAAGCACGTGACATTCCCTAACATGTCATGTATAGGGAATGTTCTCAATGTATTTCTGTGACACTTCAGTTTGTCAGAGGGTGGAGAGACACGGACTTGGGAAGTGGAGTAGAAAGTAACACTTGGTCCAGGACGTACAATACCATTTTTTTTTCTAACTCTCATATGTCTTAGTTTTTTCTTGTAGCTAAAAACCAAACCAAATCAAACAACAATAACAGCACCATCCCACTATTGGGGGGGGGGAGGTGCTTGTTGCATACAAAGGAGGACCTGAGTTTGGATTGTCAGCATCTATGTGAAAAGTTGGACACAGGGTGCTCACCTGTAAACTCAGTGCTGGGAAGCAGAGGAAGGCTATCTCCTGGACTTGCCTGGATGGCCCATCTAGTTGAATCCAGGAGCTCGAGGTTCATTGGGAGACACTGTCTCCAACACAACAAGGCATACAGTCATAAAGGGAGACACTGACTTGGACCTCTCATCTCTGGGCAATTACACACTAAAGACATTTTCTTCTTGCTTATCGGTTTGCAAGAGATCTCTTATGCAAGTGGGGAAATCATATTTAGTGACAAAAGTGTTACTGAGAGGACTAATGTTATCTCATGATGTCTTCATTAGTATACAGAAGGAAAGTGTTCCGTTTATTCCCAGAGACGCAAGTCACAGAACTAGAAGTTACTGTTCAAGGTGTAATTCAGTTACCCTTTAACCAAATGTCACCTAAATAAAGATGCCAAGTTTAAGGGTAATATATGTTCTTACCTGAAATATCAAAACCATTATGACATCCCAATTAAGAATTGTAATGAAACCTTACTGATTGTATCTTTGCTTAAGATCTCTCCTCCTCTTCTGTATCAGTATTTTTGAAGTGTCAAGCTCTGTGTTAGGTTGTATTATATGTTCTATCACTAACTGTCACAAAAATTCAAAGAAGAAAGAAAAATTTTTTTTTTAAATTATCAATAAAGAAAGCTAAGCTTAGAGAGATTAGGAAATTTACCTAAGGTCATTTAGTTACTAGGCAATGGAACAAAGGTTTGACACCCAAACTACATGTTAATCTCTTTATATTATAAAATTGTAATTCTTTTACTTAGGTTACCATAAAATATTGCCTGTCTATTTTTCATCTATCCCTCCATCTGCCAACCTAGTATCAGAACATTAATATCTTTTAAGACCCATAAATATAGTGAATTGATTTTACAAGAAAATTTGTAGGCTGATCTTAAAATGAGACAGTTTTACATGGCTGTACAGCAAGACTCTGTCTGAACTTTACTCTTATGGTGCAGCACTGAAAACCAGGAAACAAGACAAAACTCTATCTACGTGCTTCATCTAGAGCACATGCTTAACCACCGTTACCATTCTGCTATTTCAAGACCTCTACACAATTTTATCACATTATTACAACCACAAATGAGCCCGTAACTCTTCACGTCAAAAACGACTTTCCACAGAGATGAGGTACTTTGGCAGTGAAGTCACAGTTTAATAAAAGGCAGAAGTCGAAAGTAATTCTACTCAATGTTGTTTTTAAACACTGTAGCGGTGAATTCAAAGATACTTATAGCAAGTGTTATCTTTAAATATATTTGTAAAGTACTAGATTTATTGTCTTGTCTATTTTGATTTTCTTTTTTGTTGTTTTTATCTTGTTACTTTTCCTGCTTTATTTATTTATTTATTTATTTTTTAAAGAGAAATAACTTGAAAGTGAGTGGGATGAATATCTGGGAGTATGTGGCGGAAGGGCAAGAATATGATCAAAAACATATTGTATGAAAAAGAATTAATAAATTAAAAATATATGAAATGAAATTATTACATCAAATCCCCCAGTCTCTGTAGTCCCATCCTGGAGTAAAAGTGGAGATTTGCTATCTTATCTCTACAGAAGCATCACAGAGGTGAGTACCACAAGCCTCTTCTTCTCTCTCTACAGCCAGTCTGGCAGTCATGGCTTTGCACCTGGCTGGCCTTCTGCTTATCTCCAATGCTGCTACTTGGTTTATTCTTCTCTTCTGTCATGACTCATGGGTTCCTACTTTTCCCTTGGACACCCACCTTCTCACAGTGTCACGGAGAAGGCTTTCCAAAAAAATGTAAAACTAACACCTACCCACCTACCCACACCCACCCTGTCCCCTGCCACTGCCAGTACAGTCCTTCCATGTACCACTCCAAAAAACCTAAAAGCTTCATTCAGCAAGACATGAAGGCTCTCAAAGATGCCTTCCCATGGCCTCTCCAGCCCATTTCTGGTGCTGGTGGCCTCTATTTCCTTTGGCATAAGCTTGATTCTTGTCTCAAGTCAATCCTATCCTCATATCATTTAATACTTTATTTTGACTCCTCTTCTTAGGCTTTTCGTGTTTATTTTGTAAAAAAAAAAAAAAAAAAAATACCATTCATTGGTGTCCTTTTCTCCCTCTGAATTCCTTCCCTTCTCCTTCCTACCTATGAGGGCACTAGACCCTGAAGTAGGGATCATAGATTTTTCTCAGTATTGAGCTGAGACCTAGCTTACAGTAGCATTTAGGTGTCTGATGTGTGAAAGAATATTTGGATTCAAGACTAAGCTACTATATCATTTTTTTTTGGGAGGCTGCATCAAATGACAGCTATATAGCCAACTGAAACCTATATGCCCTTTACATTTTATATAAAATATATGTTATTAAAAGATGCCGTCATGATGAATCCTATTATATCCATAAATATAAGCTCTGGCTGCTAATATTTCCATTGCATATGATGATCTCTTATTTTAAAGGATATGGCACAAAGATAATTTTTTGGTCAGTATTACTACTAGCAATGGCATTATTTCATGCATAATCTGGAGAAAATGGAAATTAGCTACACTTCTTATAACTTTTTATAACAAACAATGAATTTTGGCTAGAAGCTTGCTCCAGTTTCTTGCCTTTAATTTTTTGGTAGTGCTGGGACTGAACTCATGTCTAGGCTCTAGCAATGTGACAGAGCTCTTGCCTTCGTTTTTGCTTGTTTTTTTAAAGCCACATTTAAAGAATCAAGAAAAACCGACAGTATTAGTTTATAACTAGAAAGAAGTAAAAGCAGAGAGAAATGGGGAGTTAGGGGAAGGGAAAGAAGGGCACAGGGATGATGTGGGAGGAGTAGAAAGCACGTGCGTGGTGCTGGTGCGTGCGGTGTGGGAAGAAAAGGCAGCAGAGAAGCGGGGATCTCATCCTCCTGTGGGAAGGCAAAGCTACAGAAATTCACACCTGTCTGTCAATGTGTGCTCTTCCCTGCTTACCCATATGCTAGCTTTCATCCTACTTGCCTCTGACAAAGAACCCCCTTAGAGGCAGCCTGAGGCATTAGGAGTCCTCCCTGTGGTTACAATTTGTGCTATCACTTGTACTATCCATGGCTTGACCAGGTACCACTGCAAATGTTGCACTGGAGAGGGTAAGTTTTCAACCCGGTTTCATCTAAGAAGGGTTCTTTCTCATTTTTATTGCTGTGCAGAACTGGCTTATTGGCCTCGAGTACCCCCTACGTTGACCAGACTGGCCTCAAACTCACGGTACCTCCCCCAGTGTCAGGATTACTTCTGACATTGTACTCTAGATGTGGGAGTACAATGGATTGCCCTGAAATCTTAAAAATGGCCACGGCAACTTAAATGGAGCTTTAGCACCTAATTGGCTGAACAAAATAACCATTTCTCCCCAAGGATTCCATGTACCCAAATATCACCTTGCTAGAGAATGGAGGAACATCACTGATAGAACAAGTAAACGTGACGTGAAAGAAAGCAAAAGGCTTAAATAAAAGCAAAATTCAGGATTCAGAGGGCCCAATTATCTTGAACATCTCCAATAATTAATAAATAAAAAGTACTTGACATAGGCTTTTAATAGTAATATTTCAACACACTTTAAATTATGATCCAATTAATAAAAATTACTGAGGCAGTGATTAGTAGGTAAAATGAATAGAGAAATGAAAGTGTTCATGTGTTGTTCTCAGGGTAAACATATGCTGCTCTCTCTTGAACTATATAATCTACTTTTATGTTGCTGTTCTGCCTTCCAATTAGTTGGCATTAGTGGATTACTGGTGAGAATGATTATCCTCTCTCAAATTCTAATTAGGTATTTTATAAGTAAAAGTATAATTCATGGATAGCAAAGCAAAGCAAACACCACAAACCACAAGACACACCAACAGACTTTGCTATGAGATAATTATTCAAGGGGATACACATGCTATCAACAGGAAGCAAGACAGTGGAGTGAGATACAAAATTAGTAGTTACTCTTCAGGTTTATATATGCACAGGACAAAGACAAGCAGCACAGAAAAGCTGAGTTGGGATTTCAAGGGGAAAAGTGAGACTTATGGCTTACAGCAGCACTGTACACCCAGCCTAGAGCCTATTATATTAAATATTATTACTATATATTAAATGCACACTCAATAAACGTGTTTCTTGCATACACCTTCTGATGGAAGTTACAATAGCTTCCCACTCAATTTACGTAGAAAACATAGTGGGTTTCATTAATCGTTCATTTACATTTTAATACATTTATTTACTTACTTTTGTATGGAGAGAGGAAGGGGGGAGGGAGAGAGAGAGGGAGAGAGTTAGTTAATAAGAGGATAGCTTGTTGGTATCAATTCTCTCCTTCCAAGATACCAGGTGGGTCCTGAGGATTGAACTCAGGCCCTTAGACCTGGCTAAATGTTCCTTTACTCACTGAGCCATTTTGCTTGCCTATGAGTTAAATTTTTGAAAAGTAACTTTATATAGTTTATCAATATTTAACTTATATGTTAATTACTAGAGTAAGTTCCTAAAACCATACTCAGTTCTTTCCATCCTCTCAAGGCACTTGCCAGAAGACATAAATACATACATGAATGTACATAATATACCTACAAAGGGCTGACAATCGAAAGCTCAGATGTTATAGTGTTTCTTACTCTTGAGCAAAAGATAAATGCATTGATTGTATAGCTACATAGAAACAATCAATGTAACAAATCTAATTTTGCAACTCTTGTGATCATCTTTGATCTGATCTGACATAGCTATAGAATAGAGGCCTCATGCCCTGTGTGGTGAGAGGCAGCAGTGGGCAGCAGCACAGCAGGAGGCACTTAGACTGCTTCTGAATAGAAAGACTTTATTATTATAAAAAAGTAGAGAGAGAGGGAGAAGAGAGAGAGATAGAAGAGAAAAGGGAGGGAGGGGAAGGGACTGAGAGCGCTCCTGGGAGGGAGGAAACAAGAGAGTTCTTAAATGGGGCTTGGCGTCAGAACTCAGGGCAGGGCATGGCTTCAGAGGCTAGAACAGAATCCTAACCATATCTCAAATAACCACCTATTATTTTATAGTTAGTCGCACGGAAATGTCCCTATTGGTCACTAGTTTTCATGTTTCTTAAAGATAAGCATCCCTTTTTTACTTATCCATACTTATTTCATATGGGCTTTATTCCAGCACAAGTCAGTGGGGACTTTAACCAAAGCTCAGAAAGACAGCGCCTTAATCTCTAGCGTCCTCAGGCTGGCTTTATGAGATTATGTAATATCAGAGACAGAGGGGAAAGTCTGATTGTATTACATCTGCCACAGCTTTCCAGTGATGTTTGCAGGTATGTCCCATAACACCTTCCCCCTTAATGAGAGCAAGTGTGTGTGACTGTAGCACGATCACTGTTAGTCAAGCCTGGGGTTTTTGAGGTGTAGAAGCAGAATTTATAGATGTTTCTGTCTGTCTGCTGGGAGAAACACAGGAACATATTAGAATGGGTTGTTATCTTTAAGCAAGTGAACATTAAGTAAAGCAAATGTAGATGGAGTTTGGTTTAGAAATGTCTACATTATATATAGAAACTGGGGTCGTTCTGTGGAATTCCAATGATGGAAAACGCTACTGTCTGCTGCTTTTATGACTCTTTCATTATCCTGTTCAGGATAACAAATTCTGCTATATAATTCCAAATTCAATCATCTCTAGGGATTAGAGCTAAATACATTTTTTCCTATTGGCATCCCTAAAACTGATGGCACAGGCACATAGCCCGGAATAATGCGGAATTTATATCCTTTCTTCATTGTTCCCTGTGTATGTATATACAGATAACTCTCTAAACACTGTTTCGTGGATTTCAGACACACAGCTCATTTAAGCACTGGGGGTGGAATGACACGCAGGTGCCAGTCCTTCATATTTCAAAGCTTGAAGATTAACCTAATATACAATATGGTGACCTAACAGTTCTTCATTTGAAAGAAATCTGAAAAATAATCTCGGGTACAGCCTAAGTGTGAGAATAACCCAGCGGGACTTCCACCTCTTCATTTCTTAATGAGTTTTTTGATAATGAGAGGTGACTTTGCCAGTCACTCTGGGCTCTATTATGGCTAATTTGACTCCTCTTCACCCTCCTTGCTAATTATTAACACTAGCCTTTTTATCCTCATGAGACCAAATTCCAATTTTTCCCTTTTTCGATTTTTATGAGCCCATCTTTATGGAGGTGAAAGTCTTGGGGAACAGGTTTTCACTTAGCACAGAGCTCCAACATTCATTATTCCTTTAGGCAGAGGCGCTGTGACATTGATTACATAAGCACGGGTGTTCTTCGGGCTGGCTTTAATGTGCTAGCAATGTGAAAAGGCTGTTAATTAAGGAAGAAGCACCATGGTATTTTTCACTTGGGAATCAGGTCCCAATAGAATGGTCATTTGCCACTTGCTAGCATATCCACAGATTAAAAGGTGACTCTCTGCAAGGGCTTGCCTTTCAGGAGCACTGAAAGAAGTGATCCGTGCCATTTGTAGATGGCTTTCACTTGTCAGGAGCGGTCACTGGCTGCATCTATTCTCCACAGGACAATTGTGGAAAATACTATGCAACCATAGAACCTATTTGTAGTTGCTTTGTAGTCATTTAGCTATCATTTAACTAACATGGTTATTGCTTCATTATGAAAACATTTGTCTTCCCTGCAACTTTTAATACATCTCTTTTCAAAAGTGCTTCCTTTGATACCTCTTAAAGTAACTGCCTACTTAATTATCTCTAGTTGTGGAGCAGATGGGGTACACAGAGGCAGCTTGGAAGGCAAGCAGAGGCTCCGTCTTTTTGGCTAGGAACCTAAGTTTGTTTACCTCACCAGCCTTGCTCTGGGAATCAGTGGGTGAGGCCATGAGGGTGGGAGGTTGGGGACAGTTGCTAAAAGCATGATGCAGCTGGTACTCATCCCCCTGAGGAAAGCCACATTTCATCTCCAAGTGTTCTCAGAGCTCCAATGTGCTTTAATCATAGTCAACTACAAGGGAAGACCCCCCCCCCAGACATAAGATCTTTTTTCTCCTTAAAAGAGAAACTGAATTTGACATCTTTGCTCCCCTTTTCCCACTAATTTCCCCTGGAAAGCTTGTCAAAGATGCTTCCTAACATGTATGCTAAAGTAATCCATTCCTTTTACCCTTTCTGTACATAATAACCACCATTGTCCTGCCCAAACAACTCAGTGCCCTAGAAATATTTTCAAAGTTAAAATTAAAAGCTCATGGAATTCTTAAAAGTATAATATTGTTGTATAAATGTCACCAAAATATGCTTTGTGGAATGAAATCAAACTGATGACACAGTGATCATTCCTGAGCCCCGCCTCTGTCCCTGAGTCTCTGTGGACAAAGCCCCTGCTCAGGATCACTGCCTTCACTAGCCTTAGTCTCCTGCACTGGAAAACCAAGAGCCCTTCCTTTGGGTCCCTCCATAGGCCAAAAGACAAAACAGTTCGTTTTAAATATCAAGCATAAAGATTTTAATACAAAATGATGGCAAGTAACTCATGAGGACAGTAAAAGCTGTTCACCTATAAAGCATAAACAATAATTGGTACCTCATTTTGAATGATCTTAGTCATTTTCAATTTTTGAAAAGCAAATATAAGAATAATTATTTACTATTAATGCATCATGATCATTTAAAATTTTCCGTAATTAGCAGTAGCTCCTCTGCAGCACACACCTCCCCCATACACAATCATCTGTATAAGGAAGCACCATTTATTCAGCAAATTATCTCCCACCCCAACACTAAATACTCAGAGCTCTCTGTTGCTAGTGTTCCTGGCTAGTTTAAGTTGTAATTAATTGGGATTTGGACAATAACTCTAATTGGGTCAATATGGTAAAAACTGCGACAGCATGTCCGTTATGTAAATCTTCCTTTCAAGGGGAACTAAAGGAAAGCAATGTTTTCCCATAGATTTCAAAGTGGATAATTTGAGGGCAGTTTAAGTTGACACTAAATATTTAAACAGATTTCACCAAATCGCTATTGAAGGAATGTAATAAAAGAAACACACGATTATTTACAATTGTCTTAATTATCATCAAAAGTGATAGTAATAGCCAGGGAAAAAAAAAGTGTTTCAGCAACTTCTGAGAATTATTTAGTGGCTCTGCTTTTGAAACAAAACTTGTAACTTTGGGATTAAAATTATTCATTCTCCTTCAATTCCCCAAGCTGCACCAAACTCCCAGTACCAAAAGGAAATTACGGCACTGGGGAACTTTTTATTTACCTCACTACATGAAGGAGCTGTTTTTCTCAGAAATAATTGATGTTTTCTAAATCTGTTAATCACTGCAAAATCCAAGCCAAGATATGGGCATCCTCAATTCTGACAGGGCCCCAAAGAGGTCTCTAATAAATGCTTCTCTGTTGATCTATGACTGCACACAAAATAACCCCAAATAGTACCATATGTGCTAAACAGTGGTAAATGTTAAAGAAACATTACAAAATAGGAGTGGAATATAAAGCCCTCATGAACTAAGTATTTGTGGATCTCTCCACCAAAATAAAATCTTGTGGTTCTCGTGGGTCCTAAGAGATGGTTCAGTGATTAAAAGTACTTATTATTCTTATAGAGGATTTGTATTTAGTTCTGAGGACCTGAAACTGCCTGTAACTCCAATCCTTGGATGTCTTATGCCCTCTTCTGACCTCTGTTGGCTCATGCATACGTGTGGTGTACATACATAAACCTTGGCACACATATATACATATAAAAAAAGACTAAGGAATGTGGTGGTACTCACTCTGATTATTGCAAAAATTTATGCTTGAAAATGCATGAATATGTCCCAAAACATATAAAACAGTATTAAAATATTGACGTACATATTAGTATTCAAGAAAATTAAAAAAAAATCTATCAAGTATTTTATTTTTCCATAGGAAAAATTCAAGTATTTTGTAGAGCTTACATGACTTATTCTTACTGTAAATATTTAACTACTCCTTTTGAATAAACACCAACACAGATAATTAATATGGTTATTTCTTTGTGTGTAAATGCATGTTTGTTCATGCAGACAAGGGTCAACCTCCCATCTCCTTCCTCAGGAATTATCCATATTGCTCTTTGAGGCTGTTACTTACTGGTCTGATTTTACAGATGATGTTAGGCTGGCTCGCCAGTGATCCTCAGTGATACACTGTTCCACCTCTCTAACACTGCGATCACAAGGGCATTCACCAGGCCTGGCTTCTCATTATGGTGCTAGGACTGAATTCAGGTCCTCATATCCCCAAATCCTGATCATTCTTGTGCTTTGGTTAAAATGGAGGGTGCGGTTTCAAAAAGATGTCAATCCTTATTTACCCCCGACTTAAATTCATGTGCTTATTGTTATAGATTTAAAAATAAAAGTTTTTAAAAAAGTGCAGACCTCCATTTTGACAGCAGAATGAAAATGAAGACAGGCAACTAAGCCTTCAGTCTGGCAGGAAGGAACAGAATGAGCCACTCTGAGCTGGCTGTGGCAGACATGCAGAATGAATGATTCAATGTGGACAATGAAATGTATTAGGTTCTTCTGAGCACAGGCATTGTGGCTGAAGCTGAAGCAGGAATTGTCTCTTAGTTCTTTGCTTCACAATAAACACTTTTTGGAAATTAAATGAAACCGAATAGAATGAATCAGATGACAGAAATACTCAGGACTGAAACTACAGACAGCCTTACAGAAAGCCTACTATGTCCATGATATCCACTTAGCATCTATTACATGTGAGTCTTCATTCTATTTATCCTCACCACCAATGACCCTGTAAGTGTAATTACTGTCCTCCTTCTGTAAATAAAGACCTTATAGCCTAGAGGGGTTAAAGTACTGTCAAAGGTCAAGTGGCAGAGATGTGACTCCATGGCACTGAAGCCCATGTTGGCAAGTGCTATATAACATGATGTCATTCTTGCTATAACAGGGTTCTCAGCCTGGCTGATGTCTAAAATCTGGGATGGACCTGGGTGCACAGCATCATGCTTTCATAGACATATGAATCTTTTTCTCAGTTTTAGGGGAGTAAACTCAAAGGATGACTGATCATGTAGAGATAGATATCAGATTCTAGCAATGTACAAAACCAAAGGGTAATTTTTAAAAAAATTAAAGCAGCAATTATAAAGGCACAGATTTAATTTTAAAACTGAAAGAATGTGATTACTTCTTTTAAAGCGAGAACAAAATTGACATGGAGTTTGAAGATACAAAAAGTGCTAAATGTATAGAAAGTATAGACAGAGTGAGAACAGCCTTTGGCAATAGAAGTATGGAGCCTGGGAGCCTCAGGTGACATAATGACCACACGTCAAAGCTAAACAGAGAAATAGAGTGAGGTATGTTGAGATAGATGAAAGGCCTATTCTGTGAGGAAGATTAAATAATCTGGGGAATAGAAAACTCAGGAAAGGTCTGTAGGATCAAAGACTATAGGCGGCAGAGTCCAGCATGGCGCACAACAGCGAGGACCGTTACTGGGGAGGGAATTAAGGAGCTCACCTCCACACAGAGTGTGAGAGCAGCTACTGGTAACTGAACTGAGTCTAGCGAAAGTAAACAGACCTATCATAGGAGAAGCTCAGGAATCTATATGCTACTATTTTAATAAAAACCAGATCATCAAGCATCATGGAATAAGTTATACTGGGAAATAACCTCAGTAGAGGAGACTTACTTCCTCCTTAATTTCTAAATATGAATGAACAAATCATATATGGAGCAATATTTTACAATCATCTGAGGAAATAAATCCACTCTCAGAAAAACATCTCAATTATAGTGTACATTAAAAGGGAATCTTGACACACAGAATGTCTCTCAGAGATAGTTGTGGTCTCAAGTATTCTGTTAATGCCAGACTTTATAGGTTTTCTGATCTGCAAGGTACAATGAGAAAGTTGTCTTTTAAAGATAGTAGCTGTTCTGCAGTTCAATGAGAGATACGAGGTGTCATCCCCCTTTAGACCCTGGCATGAGAGATTCAGGGAAATGCAATAAGCACCCTGGCTACCCAACCTGACTCTTACTGAGCTCAAACTTGGACTACGTATATACAGACTCACAGATGATGTGTAAACATTCCTTGCTGTTTCATACAGGAAGGGAAATATAAGTACTCACTGTCATTTCTGAGGAAATTATTAAGCAGCTGGAAAAGAGGGAAGCTATCCCAGGAGTCTTGAGGCTGGGCCTCTAGCGCAGTATCCATATCTACTGTGAATAACGACCAAAACTTCTCTGCGTGTTCAGCCAGTAAATCTGGCCACCAGGCAAATGCCTGCAAGAGAAGAGAAGTAAGGAGACATTGATGACTTGTTAGAAACATGTACAAATACTATATCCCTGAAAACATGTATAACATGCCTCTATTTCAAAAAAAAAGAGTATGATAAAAATATTTTTAAGATAAGAAATGTAATAGGTATCACATATACATGAACAAATTTGCTATTGATAAAAGAAACCTAAAATAGACATTTATTATTCTGAAAACCAGAAATAAAGTAAACCATAGAAAAACTTATAAAACAAAAACCAGGAAAATTCCATGTATATAAAAATTTTGCACAACTAATATGAATGTTTATAATATTTCCTCTTATTAACAGGCATACTAACATATTGGGCATCATACTCTATGATAATTTCCTTTAACAAAAGCTTGGTATTCTACTATGAGACTTTATTACCGTTTGGGACCACCCTCCCTTTAAAGAAATTTCCCCCAATTTTTGAGATTCTCAAGAACAATGTGGTAAGATCTTGACAAATAAATTCTGATATGACAAATAAATACTGATTATTTTATTATGGTTTGGAGATTGACTGTCTCTAAAATAGGTGTGTATTGGGGCTTATTACCAATCTGGTGGTGCTATTTTGGAAGGTTCTAGAAACTTTAGGAGGTAGGAACTGGCTGGTATCTGTCTGCTTCCTGATTAGACCTCTTCTGCTCGCCATGGTTTCCCTGCCATGACAGACACACCCACCGGATCCCAGATAAATCCCTTCTTCTCTTACATTGTTCCTGTTGGGTATTCTGGTCACAGTGATGAAAATCTAGTAAGGAGAGTTTCTTAGGGTGTCTTTCTAAATATGAATGGATCAAAGTTTATCTCAGAGCCTTTACACTATGCAAACTGCTCTTGGAACTGTCTTTACCAAAGAGCAGTCCATGCACCAATGAGCAACCAGTCACCATTTTACTGCTTAAGAACATAATAAATAGGGTCATTCATGGCAAAAATCCTAAAGCCTTAACTAGCCTGCAAAGCCCCGTGACTTCCCTGTTCCAGGTCTGAATCTTCCTATCCCATCTGGACTACCAGTGTGAACTAAGGCACTGGGACAGTTCCCCTGAAACCCAGTAGCTTTACCTTATGGGACACAGTGATTGTCCCATGTGATTACATGTCTGCTTCTCAGACTCTAATCACTGGTAAAGACAGCTCAGATCTGGTCTATTTTTCACTTCATACTTAGTCAGGACTGTTCATAACTGCTAACAAAAACACTCACTTTAAAAATTTATGCTTTATTAGGAGAAAATTTTTGCTTTTAGACAGTTCTTAAAAATAAAGGGGATGCCTCTGTTCTCAGTTTTGTTTTATTCTGCTTATCTATAATTATAAAAAATCTTAAATAAGTTTTCATACACTTATGGAATTTTAAAATCATCTTTTTGTGTGTTGTCTCTTAGGTCTTGCCTTCATTTTCTTTCTACTGAATGTCAAGTAGTATCAAAACATTTTTCTTGTGTGTGGTGTACATGCGTGTGTGTGGTTGTACGTGTGTAGGTCAGAGGTCTCCTTTGATCACTCTCCCCCACACGTACTGAGGCAAGGTTTCCCATTTGAACCCAGAGTTCCCTATATGGCTGGCTAGTAGAGACAGCAAGTTTGCTCTCAGGACCCCTATCTCTGCTTCCTAAGCACTGGGATTGCAGGTAGGCTGTGGACTTGCCCAAGGTTTGTGAGGCTTTTCAGATCTGAACTGATCAGGCCCTCATGCTTCCATAGCAAATACTTTTCCCACAGAGCCATCTCCCAGCCACTGTCAGAATCTCTCCACCAATGTAAATCATGAACATTCATGTGATATATTTTCATCACTTTCCTGTTAAAACCACTTATTAAAATACTTAAAACTGGCTCAAGTGCAGGCCACACAAGCCGTAAGAACAGGTAGGTAAACGTAAGAGGAGACTAGGCTAGAGACTGGACTAGAGACCATATGAGTCACCAGAACTCCAGACAGGCTGCTTGCCCTTACTCCTCCTCTGTTCTCTTTGTGGCCTCCCATTGCCACTTCCCCTCCTCTCCTCATCACCATGTTTCAGCTCAGCTTGGGCAGAGATCCCCTACTCAACTCAAGTTCACACAAGGGCACCAATGTCTGCTGAAGAAAGATAGTCACACTTCAATCCTCAAACGTTGATATTGGGCCACTTCAATACCCCACACTTCCATCCACAGACAAGTCATCCAGACAAAAACTGAACAGAGTACAGGAGCTAACAAATGTTATGACCAAATAGACCTAGCAGACATCTACAGAACATTTCACTCAAACACAAAAGAATATGCCTTCTTCTCAGCACCTCAATGAACAGTCTCCAAAACTGACCATAAGCTCAGTCACAAAGCAAGTCTCAAAAGATAGGGGAAAATTGAACTAACTTCCTCTACTGTATCAGGCCACCACAGGTTAAAGCCAGCTTTCAACAACAGAAGCAACAGCAATGCTAACCCTTAGAGAAACCAGGCAATGCTACTGACTGACAACTAGGTCAAGACAGAAATAAGGAAGAGATTAAAGGCTTCCTAGACTTTATAGAAAGAGATGCACAACACACCCAAACATATGGGACACAAGGGAAGCGGGCGAAGAGGAAAGTTCAGAACACTATGTGTCCGCATAAGGAAATCAAAGAAATCCCACACTAGCAACTTCACAGAGCACCTGAAAGCTCTAGAACAAAAGAAGCAGCAAACCCTGTAGGCGGAGTTTCACTTACAAGGCACCAGTCCAAGATTATATTTATAAAAATATAAACCAACACTCACAATATAGGTAACAGCTTACAGTGGAGCCTGAACAGGGACTGGAGTATCTGAGCGATGGATGATGGGTTCCAAACCGTCTCTCCAGCAGCCAGGAACCAAGAAAACCGGCCTCCCAGGGTCCCAGCAGCCCCTTATCAATGGGGTTGGCCACTCCCCCTTCAGGGGACCGGGACCCTTGATAAACATCCTTGGATCTTATCAGCTGACACCTGAATCCCACCACAAAACCCAAGCGTGGGAGATTATGCTGTTACATTGTAAATAATTGTCCCACCCACTGGTTTAATAAAAAGCGCTGATTGGGCAAAGGCAAGCAGGAAGTAGGGGCGGGGCTACCAGACTAAGAAAACGCTGAGAACAGGAAGCACAGAGCAGAACGCCAGAGAGAAGCCAGAAGAAGCAGAGGACAACTATGCTGCTCTGAGAAAAGGTACCCAGCTGCATGGCTGAACAGGTTAAGAGTAACGGGTTAGAAAAAGGGTAAAGAGTTAGTAAGTTATATTCCTGGGCCTTAGGCCGATCAGCCTAAAAGCATAGTAAGTCTCTGTGTGTCTCTGTGGGTCTGTGGGTCTACAGGCCAAAACCTTGAGGGTAGGCCAGAAAGTCCAGGCCAGAAACCTCGTACTACACCCAAGAGGAATAGATGGCAGGAAATAATCAAACTCTGGGCTGAAATCAATGAATCAGAAACAAAGGGAACAATACAAAAAAAATCTATAAAACAAAGAGTTAGTTCTTTGAGAAAAGCAACAATATAAGCAAACCCTTATCCAAATTAACTAAGAGATGGAGAGGATGGAGAGAGAACCTCCAAATTAACAAAATCAGAATTTAAAAGAGGGAAATAACAACACACCCCAAGGAAATTCAAAGAATTAGGTCATACTTAAAAATTTATATACCACAAAATTGGAAAATCTAAAAGAAGTGGAAAATTTTTAAGAGTTAACACTTACTAAAGTTAAGTCAAGATCAGGCAAACAATTTAAATAGAACTATAACTCCTAAGAAAATAGAAGCAGTCATTAAAAGTTTCCTAGCCAAAAAAGCCCAGGGCCAGGAGGTGTTAGTGCAGAATTCTACCAGATTTTTAAAGAAGAGAGAAGCCAATACTGCTCAAATTGTTCCATAAAAGAGAAACAGAAGGAACATCGCTAAAATCATTTCATAAGTCCACAGCCATCCTGCAGCCCAAACCATACAAAGGCTTAACAACAAAAGAGAATTACAGACCAATTTTCCTCCTAAACATTGATTCAAAACTATTCAAGAAAATATTTGCAAACCAAATCCAAGAATTTATCAAAATGATCACCTACCATGATCAAGTGTGTTTCATACCAGAGATACAGGGATGGTACAACATACAAAATCTGTCAATGTAATCTACCATATAATCAAACTGAAAGAAAAAACCCCAAATGATCATCTCATTAGATGTTGAAAAAGCCTTGGATAAAATCCAACACCACCTCATGATAAAAGTCTTAAAGAGATCATGGATACAAGGAACATACTTGAACACAATAAAGGCAGCTTACAGCAAGCCTATAAACAACATCAAATGAAGAGAATCTCAAAGCAATTCCACTAACGTCAGGTCTGCATCTATTCAATATGGCACTCCAAGTTAAAGCCAGAGCAATAAGATAAATAAGGGGATACGAACTGGAAAGAAGCCAAAATTCCACTGTTTGCAGATGATAGGAAAGCACACATAATCTACTAGTAAACACAGCTGACAAACACCTTCAGACAAGACTAACTCAAAAAACTCTCCCTGTATGTAAATGAGAAAAGGGGTAAGAAAGAAGTCAGGGAAACATCACCCTTCACAAGAGCCACAAATAATATAAAATACCTTGGGGTAACTGTAACCAAGCAAATGAAAAACTTGTATAACAAAAACTTAAAGAAGGAAATTGAAGAATATATCAGAAGATGGAATGATTTCCCAATTAACAGAGTAAAAATTGCCATCCTTCCAAAATCAATCTGCATATCGAATGAAGTCCTCATCAAGACTCCAACACAATTCTTTACAGGCCTTGGAAGGAAAATACGCAACTTGACATGGAAAAACAAAACATCCTAGGACAGCTAAAACAATTCTGTACAGTGAACGAACTTCTGAAGGCATCACCATCCCTGATTTCAAGCTCGACTAGAGGCTTGTAGTCATAGAAATTACATGATATTGACATAAAAACAGACATGTTGAGTAATGGGATTGAATTAAAGAGCCAGCCGTAAATTCATACACATACAGACACCAGATACCTGCCTTGTTTCTTTTTGTTTGTTTTGTTTTGTTTTTTATTTCTAACTAAAGAAGCCAGAAGTACACAATGGAAAAAAGAAAGAATTTTTAGATGCTGGTCTAACTGGATATATGCAAATAGAAGAATGTAAATAGATTTCTATCTATCACCTGAACAAAGCTCAAGTTCAACAGGATCAAAGACCTTAAGATAATATCAGACATACTGAACCAGACAGAAGAGAAAGTGGGTGCCTTGAATGCATTGGCACTGGAGACAACTTCCTCAACAGATCACTGATAGTGCAGGCACTGGGATCAACAATTTATAAATGGGACCTCTGTAAGGTAAAGGACACTGTTAATAGGGCAAAACGGAGTGGGAAAGGATTTTCACCAACTCCACATCCAACAGAGAGCTAATATCCAAAATATATAAAGAACTTAAGAAACTACAACAAGCCAAACAATCCAATTAAAAAATGGGGTACAGATCTAAAGAGGAATTCTCAATAGAGGAATCTCAAGTAGCTGAGAAACAAAGAAATGTTCAACATTTTAGCCATCAGGGAAATGCAAATCAAAATGACTTTGATCTTTTACCTGTCAGAATGGCTAAGATAAAAAACACAAGTGAGCCCTCATGCTGATGAGAAGGTAGAACAAGGAGAATGCTCCTCTCTTGCTGGTGGTAATGCAGAACTGTACATCAGTTGTAGAAATCAATCTGGTAGTTTCTCAGAAAATTGGGAATCTACTTCAAGATCCAGCTATATACTCAAAGTACCTCCATCCTACCACCAGGACACTTGCTCAACTATGTTTGTAGCAGCTTTAATCATAACAGACAGAAACTGGAAGCAACCTAATGTCCCTCAGCTAAAGAATGGAGGAAGAAAATGTGGTATGTTTACACATTGGAGTATTGCTCAGCTGTTTTAAAAAAATGATATCCTAAAATTTGTAGGCAAATGAGTGAGGTAACCAGACCAAGAAAGCCAAACATTCTATGTACTCACTTAAAATTGGATATTATCTGTTAAGTAAATGATAATCATGCTACAATCCATAGATCCAGAGAGGCTAAATAATAATGAGGGCTCAAGATGGGATGCTTGAATCTCCCTGGGAAGAGGAAATAGAAAAGATTTTGCAAGTGGACTGGAGGTTGGTGGGGGATAGAAACAGGAGGAATCAGGTTCAGGTGGCAGGGTGGAAGAGAGTACGCAGGGAAAGATGGTTGAAATTCTGGGCTTTTTGGAGGGCAATGTGGAAACTAATTACCGCGAAGTAAGTAGACATAAAAGCTGAATTAAACTAGAAAATGTAGCATAAAAAGACTTAAGAGTTATAGACATTTTAACGTTTTCCTTAATACTGTGATAAATGTACAAATGAGGAACTTGTTCAGGAATGTTAGACTCCATAAACCAAGCATAGTGTCACATGCAATGCTTATTTCTGAATGCGTTTTCCTAAAATACATATTAGAACAGGTGTGTATAATATATAAAATCTAATAATATGATAACTTCATGACAATAATAAATAAATTATATATGATAATAGTATGCATTGTTTTATTTTATACTTTTTGTCCCTGCTCTTTGAAGTTATTTATAGTGGTGACAGATACAGTAGAATCTGAGGTTACCCACTGAGCAGAGCAGTGTAAAAATGCTAGTCAGAATTCAGTCCTAGGGAGAGAGACCCTTGCAAAATCTCACTTCCTGTTCACAGCCAATACCTTCATAGAAGGCTAAAATTAAGAACCTAACAAGCGTGTTAGCTCAGCATTGTTTCAGGACTATCAGACAAATTCCTAAAGCTCATCTTAAAGATAACTTGGAAGAGAGAGCCAGGTTGGGAATGAAAAGTAATAGAATAGAACTTTTTAAAAAAAGCTTTATGATTTTGGTATCAATGATATAAACTATGTTTTGCAGAAGTATTATTTATCTGTCAATTGTACCTTTGATGAAGTTAATCCTGTCAATGTAAATGAAGACATGAATATTCTAGTGATAACTTAAGACAGTATTAAAAATCAGTCTTTTAATTAATATTAATTACTTTTATGTGTATGTGTCTGGGTGAATGTATTCCATGCATGTGGTATTTGTGGATGCCAGTAAAAATCAGAAGAGGGCATCAGATCCCCTGTAGCTGAACCTATAGGCTGCTGTGAGTTACCTAACGTGGGTGCTCGGAATTGATCTTTGGTTCTCTGGAGGAGCAGCAAGTCCTGTGAAGCACTGGACCATCTCTCCAGTCCCCCAACCATTGTCTGAAGGGCTAAGCAAAAGTTAAGGGTTATTCTAGAACACAAGCTCAGTCCCATTGCCTGTTCCCTCCCTTTTCTTGCCATCCCACTAGAGGCAGCAATTCTAACCTGGATTGGAGGGTAGAGGAGGATTGTACTGTTTCCTCTCTGGGGTTCCATTTCATGAGGTGGCAGAGGTTCAGTAGCATCAACGTCTCCATGAGGGTGGGAGGACCCCTGTCTCAGAAAAGCATCTATTGGAGGGACCTATGGAATGTCACGACAACAATTCTAAATCTGTCTTGCCTCCAAGGTTAAGTCATGACGTATGTAAGTGATTTGACAGAGGCAGAAGGCAATAATTTGTCAATATGCTAAAGAGAAAAATATAAATAAAATTTGAATGATAACTGTATGTGACAGGTTGATAACACTTTGCAAGCCTTGTCAATTTTCCTCAAAGCAGCTGAAATGGAGGCAGATAAGTATGGATGCTGTAAAGCAATGACTTTCTGAACTTAAAGGCAAAACCTGAATTCTCTGCCTGGATTTCTACTTCTTAGTCTGTAAATTGATATATATTCTCTAACTTCTAGGTTATTGTAAAAATAAATCAACATGGGAATTCATTTCTGTACAAATATAAGTTAATGTTATTGTAAGTAATTACAAAAATACATTAAAATTCACATACAAATAATGAGGCAATGTGTTTTCAAAATAACATTCAAGTTATGCATAGTGGTGCATGCCTATAGCCCAGCACTAAGGGAGCTGATGCAGGAGGAATAGAGCTTAAGGGCAGTGTGAACTACACAGTGAGATCTTGCCTTAAAAACAAACAAGTTAAAATGAGAAGAGATGTCCAGTGTGAATGTAAAAGGTTTTGTGTGACAAGTACTGTCCTAAAAGTTGAAGAAGTCTTATCTTAGTTAGTTTCTTAAATGGTTTTTTGAGCAAATGGTATAATTATTTTTATTTTATAAGAACTAGTAAGTAGGAGAACAATGATATAGTTTTAAGTGACTATACAAGGCACATCAGCTGTCCATTATCTATCCATCCATCCACCTATCCATCCATCCATCCATCCATCCATCCATCCATCCATCCATCCATCCATCCATCCATCCTTTACTTTGCATATCAGAACACTGCTACTGTCCCTCAATTTTTCTTGCAATAAAGATTTATTATGAAGTGATTTATTTATATATTTTTTAAATTTATCTGAGGTCTGAGGTTTTGAGTGTTTCAACTATTAGAATATATAATATATAATTTAATACATAAAAGGAGAATTGCTTTATATTGAGCAAAAACAGAAAACTTGGCTTTGGCATGCTTATTTTATTTCACAAAGAGAGCATTATCTACAATGCTATACTTTGTGAGTTACTATAAAAGCTCTAGAGATAATTCAATAACTAGTATATCTCTTGGCCCTACAATATACATACATGAATATACCTGAATATATGAGAAATATGGAAGGCCCTATTCCAGAAGTGACTAGTAGAATGGACCATAATGTTAAAAGATGACATTTGAACTACTGTCAAACTAATTGGAGGCTTTTCACAGTTCTTCTGATTCATAATTTTGATAATTGCTTTTCAATATAGACATAAGTATTAGTAAAAAGAAATGAGATGATATTCCAGAATGTCATTTTAAAAAGTTACCTTTGTTCTTATAAGTTTAAAAATTAAGTATATAAAAATAAACATAAACAAAGAGGTTAAAAAATCCTCTTTAGTGGACATTAATGAAAATTAAAACACCAATGAAAGAAAAGGAAGAGGATGTAAATGGAAAGATCTCACACATTCACACACTGAGAGAAAGAACGTTAAAGTGCCCATACCACCAAAGGTAGCTACATTCTAATGCCATCACTTTTAGAATGCCTATGACTTTCTTCATCAAACTATGAAAAAATTCCTAAAATCCATATGCAACAACAAAAATGCTCCAAGTATCCAAAGCAATTGCAAACACAAAGGACAAAGCCTGAGAGACATTATACTGCTTGAATTCAAAATCTACTAAGTTACAGTAATTAAAGCAGTTTGGTCCTGGCCTGAAAAAGAGACCAGGGACAAATGTGATAACTCAACAGGTAACGGTGCCACCAACTCCGATGACCCGAGTGTCTGAACAGACATGGAGGAAGGAGAGAAGCAACTTATGGCACATTTCCTCTGCTCTTCCCTTGTGCACACTGGCATGTGCACACACAGAATTAACCAATTAACCAACCAATAAGCAATCAGGCAATAAAGAGACATGCATCAATAGAGTAGAACATATTGCTTAGAAGAAACCTTGTACTCATGGTAAACTATTCTTCAAAAAAGGTATGTTGTGAAATAATCCATTTGTACACTGTAAAGATTGGCCATTTGAATTCGTTTAATAAAAAGCTGACTGGCCAGTAGCCAGGCAGGAAGAATAGGCAGGGCAACCAAACTAAGGATGCTGGGATGAAAAATGGTGGAGTCAGGAGTCCTGAGCAGACATAGATAGAAATGCTGTACTGAGAAAAGGTACCAAGTTATGTGGCAAAGCATAAGTATGAAATATGGGTTAATTTAAATGTAAGAGTTAGCTAGTGACAAGTCTGAGCTATTGGACAAATTAATACTAAGTCTCCATGTCTGTGATTTGGGAACTGGATGGTGGGAAAGAAAAGTCCACCAACAATGGTATTAAGAACATATATTGGAGGAAAAAACAAAATTGTCACTGAAAAAGCTAGATATCCACACGAAGCTAGATTCCTACACTGCCATCAGCTCTAAAAACCAGCTCGAAATGGATTAAGCACAAACACACACATATATGTAAAACCAGCTACTCTGATGCTTGCAGAGAAACTATGCGAACACTGGAAGTGAGGACACAGATCCAGCTATTGAAATGGACAAGGATTTAGGCTAGGACTTGAAAATCATAGAAAGCAAAAGCAAAAACAGACAGAATTACATCAGGCAAAAGACCATATTCATAGTAAAATAACACTTAACAGAGTAAAGAGATAACCCAAGGCTACAAGACAATGAAATGTCTGAAGATTGTGCATCTGTAAAGGGGTTAATGTCAGAATATATAAGAAAAAAATGCTAAAATTCATATGAAACTACAAAAAGCAAATGACAAAAATAACAAAACAAACTATAAACCAATAAAAATTGGAAACAGTAACCAAAGCAATTCTGAGCAAAACCCCCAAAGCACCAGGGAGTATTCTACTTGGAAATTATACTATCAGAGCTGTAGTAATTAAATGATATAGATGGCTGGCAGAATAGCTTAATTGACAGACTGCTTACCTAGTTAGTATGTATGAAGCCATGCCTTCTGCTACCACCATCATCTAAAACTGTCATGCTAGCAGTTGCCTGAAAGTCCTCAAGTAGGGGGAATCAGAAGTTCAAGGTCATCCTCCAATACATAGTAGATTAGAGACCTCATTTCAAAAAGTGAAACACATACACACAGACCTCAAAACTAACTGTATAGACATGGTAGTATATGCCTGGAATCTGGAGATGGGGTAAAATAGCCATGAATTGGAGATCAGTCTGGACTATATAGCAAGACCCTATATCCACAAAATAAAATGCATAACCACAAAAACAATAAATAACCCAAACTAAAACAAAAATAAAGGCTAGGTGGAAATCTCAGTTGATAAACCTGTGCTTGTACGCAAGCATCCCCATCTGAATGCACATGGAGCTGATTAGAGCTAGCGACTTTTCCAATAGACACATGGTCTTTCTAGTTCTGTCAAAGGGAAGGCCTTTTGGAGGAAGAACTGTGATACATGATGTCTTTCTGTATGCTGTGAATATGCTTTATTTCCGTTGGTTAACAAAGAAGCTGTTTCAGCCTACGGCAAAGAAGCTAAGAGGCAGGTAGGAAATCCAAGCAGAGATACAGGAGAAGGAGGGTGGAGTCAAACAGACACTGCCAGATGCCAAGGGAACAAGATGTAATGGGACACAGGTGATGTCATGGAACCACATGGCAAGACATAGGTTTATAAAAATGAATTGAGTTAGATGTGAGAGCTGAAAAAGAAATAAGGAAACATCACCCTTTATAGTAGCTGCAAATAGCATTAAATATCTTGGCATAACTCTAACCAAAGAGGTAGCAAACCTCTTTGACAAAAACTTCGAGTCACTGAAGAAAGAAATTGAAGAGGATATCAGAAAATGGAAAGACCTCTCTTGCTCCTGGATAGGCAGGATTAACATAGTAAAAATAGCAATTTTACCAAAAGCAATCTACAGATTCAATGCAATACCCATCAATATCCCAACACAACTTTTTACAGACCTTGAAAGAACAATACTCAACTTCATATGGAATAACAGGAAACCCAGGATTGCCTATATAATCCTGCTAAATAAAAGACCTTTAGAAGGAATCACCATGCCTGACTTCAAGGTATACTACAGAGCTACAGTAATAAAAAGTCTTGTACTAGCATAAAAACAGACTCGTGAATCAATGGAATCAAATTGAAGATCCTAATACATCTATGAACACCTGATTTTTGACAAAGAGGTCAAAAATATTCAATGGAAAAAACATAGTACGTTCAACAAATGGTGTTGGCATAACTGGATGGTAATATGTAGAAGAATGCAAATATATCCAAACCTATCACCCTGCACAAAACTCAAATCCAAGTGGATCAAAGACCTCAACATAAGCCCAGCTACATTGAACTTGACAGAAAAGAAACTGGGAAATACCCTCCAATGCATTGGCACAGGTGACCACTTCCTAAATATAACACCAGTAGCACAGACATTTAGAACAACAATAAATAAGTGGGATCTCCTAAAACTGAGAAGCAAAGGACACAGTAAATAAGACAAAATGACAGCCTACAGAATGGGCAAAGATCTTTACGAACCCTACATCAGACAGAGGGCTGATCTCGAAAATGTATAGAGGACTCAAGAAACTAGAACTCAAAAACCTAAAAATCCAATTAAAAAATGGGGTTTAGAGCTAAAAAGAGAATTCTCAACAGAAGAATTACAAATGGCTTAAAGGCACTTAAAAAATTGTTCAACATCTTTAGCCATCAAATGCAAATTAAAACAACTTTGAGATTCCTCCTCACACCTGTCAGAATGGCTAAGATCAAAAACACAGATGACAGCCTATGCAGGAGAGGATTCAGAGCAAGGGAAACACTCCTCCATTGTTGGTGGTGTAAAATTAGTATAGCCACTTGGGAAAGCTGCATGGCAGTTCCTCAGAAAACTGGGAATCAATCTCCCCAATGATCCAGCAATACCACTATTGGGCATGTACGCAAAGGATGCACATTTGTACCCCAAAGGCATTAGCTCAACTATGTTCATAGCAGCATTATTTGTAGTAGCAAGAACCTGTAAACAACCTAGATGACCCTCAACTAAGGAATGAATCAACAAACTGCGGTACATCTACACAATGGAGTACTACTCAGCAGTAAAAAAGAATGACATCCTAAAATTTGCAGGCAAATAGATGGATTTGAAGAATATCCTGAGTGAGGTATCACAAGCCCAGAAAGATAGGCATGGGATGTACTCACTCATAAGTGGATTTTAGACAAAGCAAAGAATACCCAAGCTGCAAACCACAACCTCTGAATAGCTTGGGATAAGAAGGAACTTAAGAGAGACATCTAGAGATTGCCCTAGGAAGAGAAAATAGCCAAGATCTCCTTAGCAAATTGGGATCATAACAGGTTGCAACCAAGAAGAGGTGAGAACAAATTATGAGAGAAGGAAATGGTTGAGTGGGAGGAACAACCAAGAGGGAGAAAAAAAAAGAGAGAGAGATGGGTATCTCGATAGAGGAAGCCAATGTGGGGTTGGAAAGAGACTGGGTGCTAGGGAAACCTCCAAGAACTCACAGGATGTCCCTGGTTATGTCTTCAACCAATAGTGGAGGGGGTGCCTAAACAGGACTTCCCCTATACTCAAATGAATAACCTCCCTAAGTGTCTTCACAGAACTTGCATCCAACAATGAATAGAGGTGGAGGCAGAGATCCATGGCTAAGCACTCTGCTAAGCTCCCCATCTGCTGAAGGAAGGGGAGGAGAGTCTGTATGAGCAAGGGGATAGGGATTATGAGGAGAAGCCCCACAGAGATCGATGGCTGGAGCTCTAGGGAGCTCACTGAATCAAGAACAGCCACTGGGGAACCATCAGGAAAAGGAGGTAGGTCCTCCAAGGGTAGGCAACTGTCCAACTGCTGATTGGCATGGGCAGTATGTGGAACCTCGAGGGGTGGGATCAGAGTGCTCCTGTGCATGGGCTGGCACCTTGGAGCCCATACCCTGTAACGGAACACCTAACCCAGTCTTGATATTGGGCTGAGGAAATCGGACTTGCCTGGAATGGATGTGCCACACTGAGCTGACCCACCTTGGGATTTCTTGCCTTTTGGGGGGAGGGGATGGGGGATGGGCAGGGGGGAGGCTGAAGGCTGACTGGGAGGAATTGGGAGGAGGGAAGGGAGGGGGAGCAGGGGGATACGTGGAAAAAATACTTTTTAAAATACATAAATAAATAAAAAGATGTAAGAGCTAAGAGCTAGCTAACAAGAGGCCTGAGCTATAGGCTAAACAGTTTGTAATTAAAATAGGCCTCTGAATAATTATTTTATATAGCTGTGGGAACTTGGGTGGGAGAAGTCTGTCTAGACCACAGACACTGGGCAGGACAGAGAAACTTCTGCCTAGGTACCTTTGTCTGAAGTCTCTGAGCTGATATAGCCTTCTCCTTGAAATGTTGAGAAAGTAAGTCTTAAAGATTTTGCTGGAAAAGAGCTAAAGTCATCTTTCCAGGGAGGAAACACAGTGTCTTAAAGAAAAGCCTAAGAGGCCAAAAATCCCCCAGCCTTGAAAGCAAGTATTTGTCAAGGAGATGAATGGCTGAACACCTGCCTACCGGAGGGCTTGTGGAGGACAGAAATGGCCACTTAGTCCTGTTGAGGAGATTGCGCTGTAAAGGGAGGCTGTGTGGAAAGAAAAGTGGGAAGCAGAGCCACCTGAAGGTTGCCTTGAGGCAAATGCATTAACCTCCCCAGAGGAGCTGAAGTGCTGAGGGAACTAGGCATTGATCACAGTAAAGAAACTGGCCTGAGAATCCAGCAAAATGAATCTCAGTGGAGAGTACCCTGTCCACCAATGCACTCTGGGAATGACTTTGAAATCAGGCCAATTCCTTCTCTAGTACTGCTCAGACGGAAGATCTGATATAAAGGAGGGGAAAAAAAGACCTAAGGAAAAAAATTAATGAAAGGCAAACCAAAAAGCCAGCATTTCCAAATTTCTTGCATTGTATTTTGCTTGGGCTGTAAGGCATTAATCATGCATGTGATTATTAACTAAACACAATCACCTAACAGTGTAGCAAAGGCTAGCCCACCTAGAGGAAAGTCTTGCATTCCAAGGAAAGGCCTAAGTTGACTTTAAAGTGACAACCATAAGAATAGATAGGTCCTGCTTCACAGTTACATTGGAGGGTTGTCTTACGCTAGAAAAAGAGGAAACAGTTTTACTCACCTCTCTTCCCTGTGGGATTCCAAGAATTTGGAGCATAAGCAGAACAGAAAAATGTCACCGAATTACACAGTATTTATAGTCACTAAAACAGTTCCTATTTCATTGCAGCACAGAGCAAGGTGATATTTCTGTGTTATGAGTGGTTCAGTGAAGTCAATTGTATGTTATGGACTTAAAAATGAATAGCATCTACATTTTAATCGTGCTAGACCCACTATACATCAATACACATGTATAGAGACCATATTGACTATATTAAAAACGTTAATTTCTATAAAATGTATGAGAATATTATCTGTATTAGCTGAAACATATACTGAAATAGAATAATGTTCAGATTTAGAACAATTTAGAAATGCCTTGGACTCTGATGACAGTCTCTTTCAGACCAAGACAAAGACGACAGACACAGCTATATTTTATCATATAATCTTTTCTTTGTAGCATGGCAGTGATGCTAGCCCAGGAAACATCCTCCTGGGAATTAATTTCAAATTATTGAAGCAGCTGTTTCTTCAGTTTAAAATAAAATATCCATAACAAGTTCACACATGACAGATGCAAGCTAAAAACTAGATTCCACAGTGTGAGCTAAAAGCAGATGTTTTGAATGATCATATTTATAAGCAGATACAATAAATCTTAGTTGCCTGTAGGCTCCATAAATACTCTTTTCCAAGAATTTGCTTAAAATACAAACCCTGTAGTTTCTCCTGTTTTTTTGAAAACTAGATTCTATTAAACATAAATATTCTATAAATTCATATGTATTTGGTGAGTTTTCTTTTGACTCATTACATTTGCTTCCTCAAAAATAGTACACTGTCAGGACACCAAAGTTTATTGTATTTATTTAATTCTGCATATTCTTCCCATTTAACTCAAACCCAAGAAATTGCTTTTGTAGAAAGACTCATAATATAGGAAAGAGAAGTTTGAGTCTTAGAATAAGAAGGGTGGTGTGAGAACCTTCCAGGTCTGTAGGAAATGGTACTGTGTAATTAGAACTTGAAAACCATCGACTGGCATTGCAGCTCGGTGGCATAGCATTGGGTACCACAGTGAAGGGCTTGTTCCTTCCAAGCATGGCAAACACAAAAGCAGCAATGAAACAACCAAGGACTTGGTGAAATATACAGAAAGTTTGATGCGAAAGAGATTATAGTCAGCAGTTACACAATTGGAATGATTTAGATTGTAAAGCTTATCACAAATATACCATATTTTCAAACAAATTGATCAAGTCATGGAGATAAGAAAGCAACTAGTAGGAATCCCAAGATGGGCATGTTACAGCTCTGTCAACTATTGTTTCTGTGTCTTGGGGACAGAACTCCCAAGCTTTCCCAGGTCTTTATTATGTGATTGTTGTCAAAACAGATAGGAAATTGCACACACACACACACACACACACACACACACACACACACACACACACACACACATACACATGCACTTTGTAATACACAGGAGCCTCAATTCTAGGCAATATGTACATTTTACCAGATGAGTCTCCAGTCAGGCTATCTTTTCAGTGCTGTTCCCACTATGACAAAGCCCTTGGGAGAACCTTATGCTCTGGCTACAAGTCATCACCTCAGCATGATGCTCCTCGTTCTGCTGTAAGACTTCTATGCAGAGCTCTGCGAGATGAAGAACCTCTTCTAGCTTCCTGGCAGGAGTTGCCTGGTTCATGGTCTCTGTGTTTTAAAAAAATAAAAGTTATAATGTTACCTTGAAAATACAAAGCTAGACATGTCCTAATATTTGTAATAATTGTATTAAAATAGCATAAGGAAACACACTTTTGAGACATAAGGAATGCAAGGAAGACAATTGAATGCATTGTCTTCAAAAAGCCAGTTCACCAGATTGCAGAAAATATTTCACCCACAAAGCAATCACAGATCTGCAAGTGCTTTGCCATTTACTATACAAGAACTAACAGGTGCAACAGCACATTAGATGCTCAACTTCTGCAACAAACAAGTTATAATTCTGCTCAAGGTCAGAAACACAAAGAGAGCAGATAGCTCGGCCTTTTCCTTCCTTTGGCATTGTATTATCAAGACAATACAGTTCTCACCAGATGAGTCATTCCCAGCATTAGCAAACCTCGGGGGTTTGGCTGCTATTTGAAATCTCAGTTCACCGTTGATCTTAAGCCCAAGAAGTACAAAGTCACTTAAAACAACTCTGACAGCCTGCAATTAACTGATTTCCTCCCTGTGTGCCTGCGCCATCTCAACCCACTTCCACCTGTGGGGGTGGCAGGCTAGGGAAGGGCAGAGGAATTCTAACTGGTGTAAAGGGACAGAACATATAAGGTTAAGAGCAGCTACTGAAAGCTCAGTTAAAAAAAGGAAGGAAGGAAGGAAGGAAGGAAGGAAGGAAGGAAGGAAGGAAGGAAGGAAGGAAGGAAGGAAGGAAGGAAGGAAGGAAGGAAGGAAGAAAGCAAGCTTATTTTAAAGACACAACAAACTGGTAGAAATCAGAGGTGCCCTATGTGACACATGTCTCAAAACCATATGAAGAACAGTTTTCACCAGCAACATGGAAGACAAACCTGTCTCAGTTCACTTTGTGTTTGCTATAACAGAATACCTGACCCTGGGTTCTTTAAAAAGAAAAGAGGTTAATTTTGTTCAGTTTGGGCAGCTGAGAGTCCAAGTTCTGGTGGCTCTGTCTATTTGGTCTCTTAGTATATTACATTGTAAGAACCGGAAAGGAAAATGGCCATAAGCACAAAGGACCATGTACGTGAGGTTACTGTAATGTGAAACAACCCGCTCTCTTGAGAGCAAACTCTTAAAAACCATACTTGAGAGGAGAGCATTAACCCCTCTAAGAGCCGTGGCCCATGGTCCAGTCACTGCCTTCTAGGCATCGCACCTTAAGAGCTCCGCACTACACTGGGGAGTATACTCAAACTCACCCAGAGTAAATGACAACAACTCGGCCTTACAGTCACGGATCTCTTTGTTGCACTGAGAAGCAAAGCCTGTGGCACATGTACATTCTAAGAGAGGCTGTAGGGAAGAGAAGTCAATTTTCTTAGAATGAAGCTCCTCCCTTCTTCTCACTTCAGAATCTACTATGTTTTCCCGAAACAAATCTTTGCTTTCAATTTCTCCCCAAATCTCAGCTTAAATTTTGGAAGAGACTCTTAATGCTTTTTTGTCTTTATTCATTCTCAAAGGGCAGGTAGCAATGCAGTGCAGACATGCCTTCTGGCTGGTGTTTGCTCATTAAACCTGTATTATGCTTGTAAGTCAGTCAGACGTGGCATAAAGGGCACACACAGTTCACACCCTAAATTCCCCTATGATGGAGAAGCGCTGCTTTCCTCTGACAGGGATCTAGAGCACAGTGATTACTTAGGACATCAGCCTATCGACACAGAGATATTCTCAGCTATGGGAAGTAAAGGGGAAGAAGTAAGCATATGTGAATGGTAATTACAGTGAATGCTTTTGTTGGCATTTTGAGATGGGCTCTTGTTAAACAGCCCAGAGTAGCACGGAATGCCTCTATAACCTAGGCTGACCTCAAATTCAGAATCTTCTTGCTTTACTGTCTCATGTACTGGGATTATAGACATAAGCCACTATGCTTTGTTCCCTAAAGCAATGTTCTTTTCATTGACTTTCTGGCATTTTTTCTTTTCTTTGTTCTTTTTTTAAGGCAACATGTCCTGATCTCAAATCATCCAACATCCGAAATCACAATTTGAAGAATGTTTGATAACAACTGTGAATTCTGCCACCTGCTTCAAGATCATCTTAACATTCTTCAACAAGAGAGAAGTCAAGGTAACTCATGACTCAGCATGACAGCCTATTCCACTCGGAGGCATTTCAAGCTGTTTAATGAAGAAAACAAGAGCCTTAAAACATTTGGAAGCAATCGCATGTGTTATAGGAGATAGGAAGAGAGACTTAAAGAAGTGTGGTCATAGAGGAACAGCCTGTGTGAGAACAGGGTTTCTAGACAGGAGAACATTAGGGCAGACACGGTGTGAGAGGAGGGTTGGGGATGATGTGAACTGTGGCAAAATGTTTCATGTTTAATAATAATAATAAAAAAAAGTCTGAAATATCAGAGGGATCTACTCACAGTCAACCCAGGAGGGTCAGAGTGGTAATTCACCGTTAATCCCAGCACAGGGAATATCCAGGCGTGGTAACCTAACGTCCTTAACTCCAGCAGATCTGAGTTTGAGGCCAGCTTGGTTTACAGAGGGAGTTCCAGGCAGTGGTGGTGCCAGGCCTTTAATCCCATAATTCCAGAGGCAAAGGAGATCTGTGTTTTTGTGAGTTCAAGGCTAACTAACAAATAGTAGTAGCCCACACCTTTAATCTTAATCTGGATGTGAAACAACTGGGTGAAGAAGGTACTTAAGGCAGGCATAGAAAGATTAAGGCAGTAGAAGCCATGAGGAGCCAGGCTGGGGAAGCTGGAAGACAGCTGTATGAGATTTGACTGTGGTGTTTTCTCTCTTTGATATCTCAGCCTTTCCCTGATATCTGCCTCTGAGTTTCCTTTATTCGTGCAACAGTCAACAAATGATGGTTAGGCACCACCAAGCAAGTGCTTCTAAACACCATCATGTTCATTTCCTAACACTTTTAAGTCATGGTTTTTGTTTGTTTATGTGATGTTTATAGCTCCCCAGGGTAAGAGAGATAAAGGAATGGCTTGGACCTTGAGTGCTTTTATCTGGCTAGAAAAATGTGCTAGAGAATTATGCTTTATCACTGTGGGCTTTAAGTAAGAAGGGTGACTACTGACAGATGGTGCAGTGCAAGGATGCTGTGGTACCTCAGACAAGACTGATTTTGAGGAAAATGTATTTAGTAGTTGTGTGCTGCAGAGATTCTGAGAAGCCTGTGTAGTAAAATGGTGGGCTCTGCAAGATGATCGAAGGATTCAAAGATTCAAAAGACCTTTTTAAATAGTAATCAAAGGCCTGACTATGTCCATGAGATGCCAAGAATCACTGAATCAGATAGTCTTTATGTTTCCTTATAATTTAGAGAATTGAGCTTAGCTAAAATTTTTGGGTTTTAAGTTTGGGGGTAGTGGCATATGCCTTTAATCCCAACACTTGGGAGGCAAAGGCAGAAGGACCTCTGAGTTTGAGATCGGCCTGGTCTACAGAGTGAGAGTTCCAGGAAACTGGGGTTTTATGCTTTGAAATCTATGATTTTAATGTACATATGTGTGTCTGTGTACACACAAAAATGCGATTTTTAAAAAAGTTAAAAAATAATACAATGTTAAATCACAGACAAGGAACTTAGATTTCTTACATATTTTAGGATATTGTTTACTGCGTTCTCAAAGGCACCTGTAAGCTAGGGAATCTGGGCTTCTGTTGTTATGTTCAGAGAGGTGGAAGCCACTTTCCAAGGTCATATAGATACTGAATAGGACAGAATTAATTTATCATGTGATCATTCCTGGACAAACAAGCAACACTAAATGGACTATGGACTCGGTAGGTTTTGTTTACACATGTTTATATAATGTGAATCAAAGAAGATATTGTCATGGATTTAGGAGTTGGGGAGGATATGAAAAGGGGGATAGCAGAGATGTAGATGCAGAGAGAGAGAGAGAGAAGGGGAGAGCGCAAGAGAAGAGAGAGAAAGAGAGAGAAGAGAGAGAGGAGAGAAGGGGAGAGAGAGCGCAAGAGAAGAGAGGAAGAGAGAGAGAGAGAGAGAGAGAGGGAGAGAGAGAGAGAGAGAGAGAGAGAATATGAATATATCTCACTTCTTTAATGGTCTGGGATGTTCCTGCCTTTACTTCCATTGTGTGGAAGGGAGAGGCAGTCTGCTTTTCTACTTTTCTTTGAATTCCAGGGCATTAAGACTGTATTTCAACCACCAACCAGTCAATGAACAATAACAAAGAAAATCTTAATAATAATTTGACTTATTTTTCATTACAAATTCACTGAGTAAGAATCATATATAGAAATATATAGTCTTAGCCTTCAGTATATAATAACGGGAAAAATGGGAGACAACTTATTTTCATATATGTTTGAATGTGTTAAATTAGCTTTTACATTTAATATTGTCCCACCTCCCCCCCCCAAAAAAAGAAAGAAAGAAAAAAGAAAAAAAATGTTGAAAGCATACTGTGTCCTCAGTGAAACTCAAAATCTGTTTAAACATTTTATTCTTCCTAGGTAAAGTTTACTGAGAAGAAGGAAATTTGTCCTTGAACATAATGGCCACTCTTAATTCTTTAAATAAATAGCATTTTTATCAAGCACAATAAGTATACACCCTTGGTTTTCATCCATTTGACGACAGCCAAGAAGTTTATGCACTTCACAGTTGGAATGATGTTAGATAACAAGGTTATCAACAGCTCCATTAAAAATCTACACTGACTATTCAAGACTGGAATTCGTCATTGAAATACTGTCTTTCACTCTCTTTGCAACATTTCTCCTGCATTACAAATGCTGATATTCTTCAAGCTTTACTACAAGTTGTAGGTTGTAATACATTTCAGATAGTGACATTTAAAACAAATCTGCCCAAAGCAGAGAGCCTCCTTCATAAATTTCAATGCACTGCTCTTGGCTGTGATCATTCTTCACTCAGAAACATTGCTTCATTTTCTATGATAATGCTCCTTGGCTCCCTAAAGCACATTCTTTTAATTATTCCTCTGTACATTTAAGAAGAGATTCCCTGGGGAAAAGGGAGATGGGAAGCTGTGAGCAGACAGACTGACTGCTTTGCTATGGTACACTTTAGTTAGGATTCAAGACTTCAAGGAACACAATGACTCCTAGGATGAGCTCCCTGGTTTTTCCCTTGATAACATTTCTTGTCAGGGTCCCAAGTGGTAGATGGGAAATGATGTTCCTGGTGAAGGTTGCAAAAGCACCTGGGGAAAAGACTAGTCAGATCATTTCTCTTTTCCCATATCTGATATGTAAAAGTTTATGATGCCTTTAACACATTTCATTTTAAAATACTTACTTGACAAGAACTATCCGAGGCAAACTTTTGACTTGGCTTCATCATAATTGAAAGAGATTTTTAAGAGTCTTGAATCCACCTGCCTTTGAGCCATTTGCTCCACACCTTAGGCCTTCTTTGTTGGCTCAGGATATTTCTCCTGGGCAATGATGCAGTTGGAAAGTTGAAGTTGTTATTCGTTTCCTGGCCTCTCTTCTCAACAGCTCAAACTGTGGTGAGTGGCCTGGTGCCAGGGCCTAGGGCAGTCAGGCTCCGGGGACTCTCAAAATTGGCCAATACTCATGGGCCTTCTAACCTCCAGAGCAAGTAAGGTGGGAAACTAGATACCTTCTTTCCCATTAACCCAAAGATCCCTCCACCTGCCTCACTCGTTAGAATTTGTGAGTAGGTTGGATGATTCTGGGGTAGCCTCTGAAATTTGTGCTTTAGAGGGGATAGACATGAAAACCATCTTACAAAGGTGTGGCAGAAGTTCTTAATATTCAACCTCACGTATTTTTGTTAAAATAGTTGTGGTGTTTCCCCAACAACTAAACAAAGAGATTGCGGCACCAATGACACTGACATTCTCTCTGCAATCTAAATGATGTTATGGTTCCAGGACTACTGAACAGATTGCTGGTATCCATAGATAATGTGTTCTGTAGATCTGCTGTCCTCTACTTCAGCATGCAGCAGAACTACCTGAAGGTCTTTCTAAAACTCAATTGCTTGGCATCATTTCCAGAGTGTCTGATCCCGTTGTCTTGGTTAAGGCCTGAGAATTTGTATTTTCAAATGGTTGCTACATGATGTTTTTGATGTCTGTCTAAGGATCAGATTGGCAGAACTGCCAGTACTCACAAAAGATGGAGGTAGACTCAGCGGTGCTCTGTATTAAGTTTATCTTCTCCCTTGTTTGAAATTGAGCTGTATCTTTTTAAAAAGTAAATCTTTCCAGTATGTGTTTGTGTGTATGAGTGAGGACAGGAGGGTGGTATGGCAAGTGATTGAAAGTCAGAGGAAACCTTCCCTCTGAGCTTGTTTGAGGTGGGTTTCTTGTTCACAGCTACATCTGTCAGGCTAACCAGTCTGTGAGTGTCCAGGGATTCTCCAGCTTCTATTTCCCATCTTGCTACAGAAACACTGAGGTTGCAAGTGTACATGATCATCAGCATTCTGCAGGTTCTGGGTGCCTGAATTCAATCACCTCTTCTTGCACAGAAAGTGTTTTAATGCAGGAAGCCACCTTCTCGGACCTCAGGCTACATCTTTATATAGACATCATGTAGATCAAAGGTAACTTTTTCCTTGCAGTATTTGAACACAGTTTGCATTTCTGCATGAATATCCTAAATGCCATTCATATCTGGGCAATTCTGTGTATGAATGAAAATAATCTGCAGTGGTATGACTTCCCTACAGTTGCTTAGATTCTGTAAGTATGTTAATGCTTTAATTGTTTGAAAACAATAAGCATGTGGCCTCCTACTTCCATGCCTCCCTTTGGGACCAACTCATTTAATGGCTCTGTCATTAAAGCACAGTTATAGTGAATATTGCTTTATAATCAGTTAGGCTAATAAGACAGTGCTCTGAACTAATTCTTCTATGGTTCCTGTCACATTAACTATTTTATCTGGATTAGCTTTAACATGAATACATTCATTTTTTTAGGTCAACAGCAGACCATAATAAAGAAGGCACCTGGAGTATATATGTCTTTGTTAGCTGTAGAAGCTCTAAAGACAGTGATTACTATAAGCCAACAGTATGCGATGTTCTATGAATGACAGGTCACAAGAGATGAGGTCTTTAAATGAGGAAAAGTCATTGATTCTATGTGAGACTTTCTTTAGGAGGAATCTTGAGGTATATCTGTGGGGATATTTTGTAATATAATAAAAACATTCAGAGATATCAGAGGGATCTACCCACAGTCAGTCTAGGAAGATCAGACAGTGGTAACTCACACCTTTAACCCAGCACAGGCAATATCCCGGGAATGGTGACCTTCACCCTTAATCCAATCTGAGTTGGAAGTCATTTTAGTTTACAGAAGGAGTTCCAGACTCCCAGGCAGGCAGTAGTGGTGCCACGCCTTAACTGAGCAAAGAAAGTATTTAAGGCAGATATAGAAAGACAAAGCAGGAGAAAGAAGCCAGGAGGAGTGAGGCTGAGGAAGCTGGAAGACAGCTGGGTGAGATCTGACTGTGGTGTTTCTTCTCTAATATCTCCGACTTTCCCAGTGATCTGGCCCTTTATTCGTGCAACACATATCTATATTATCCCTTTTGCTTAAAACCCTTAAAATAGGGCTGAAGAGATGGCTCAGTGGTTAAGAGCACTTGTTATTCTTGTAGAGGACCTGGGTTCAATTCCTAACACTTACACACGGTGGCTCACAATCATCAGCCACCCCAGTTCCAGGCAATCCATCAAGACATGTACTCAGTGCACATACATACATGCAGGAAATACATTCACACACTTAAAGTAAAATAATGAAATCTAAAATAAGGGGTGATGATAATAGAATATGGCCAAAAAGATTACTAGCCCACCCAGACAGAAACTAATGTTTTATCATCTGTTAAATATTGTTATAGTATATGACTTACAAGAACATTACTGAAGCTGGGTCTTATTGAGACCATGTATGTCTCTAAGTTTCTAGAGTGAAATAGTCTGAAGTTTCATAAGAAGCAGACACATGTCTAGCAGGGACACTGAGTGTGAAAGTTTGCTATACTTCAGAGGTTTCCTATTTTATATAATATATGTGTGCACATGTATGTACATATATATCATATTACATCACCAAATTGGTCCATTTTGTTTAGTATCAGCTTTCTGGATTCTGTGAGTAAGAAATACTTCCTAATTTCCCATACCATGTTATATGTGCAGGCTTTGAGCACTTACAACTCTGTTGAGAGAAAAGTAGAAACCTGTCAGTTTGCATTACTCTGATTTGGAAAAAGACTTCCTAATACATTTCAGCTGCTCATATTAACAAGGTGCTGCAGGAGCCACAGTGCCACATGTCACTTAGTTTACCTGTTGACACATGCTAGTAAATAAACAAGGGGTTACCAATTTCGTGTCTTCAAGTGTGACCTTGGAGAATGACAGGCTACAAGCCCGCTTGTGAAAGTGGAGAAGCTTGTTATCTGAAGACAGTGTTCATCTGTGAATCACATTCCATATGGAAGTTTAAAAAAAAAACCAACCAGAAAGTACAAACAACAAATCCCTGACATACTGTCAAGTGAGCCGAGCAAGAGCAAACTGACATATTTTTTTAGACCTTTTAGGAAGCAGGTGTTGAATGCTTGTAATGAGATTTTCATGCATCTTCAAAGGAATGAGGAAAAATTCTAGCGAGAAAGCTTTCTGAGTGTCATGAATCCCAGCTGAAGAATAGTTCCTGCTAGGGAGTACACTGAAGGGACCCTACAGAAATGTTGCTTGTTTCAGGTGGTGCTCAGGTTCTCAACCAGAACTTTTCCAGAGGTTAAGTTTTAGAAGAATGTAGTTTTTCGAGTTGTAAGGGACTCTGTAAATTCTCAGTATCCTGACTTATTATCTAGCAGATTCATCCATTTCTATGTTAAAAAAGAAAAAGGAATGAAGGAAAAAAAATGGAATGTGCCACATTTTTTTTTTAAGTTAAAACAGTTTGTTTCAAGCTTAGATATAAAATAAATAGAGAGGATTGATTTAAAAAAAAGTAAAAACCATACCCCAAGACACTTAAAGGGAAAGGCCACACTTAAAAGAGTCAGGGTGAATATTCCTTTATCACACAGCCCATTTTTCAGTCATCACATTGTAAGCACCGCATTTCCCTAGGGATGTGGGTTCCCCATTTCTTGCAGATGAAGCACCCAGGCTCCCATATGGACTGACATTTATCTTCATCTGATCATGGGCTCTCATGATGCCTTTGTAACTTGTATCTGTTAAGACAAGTCCTAAAAGCACTGCTTAAAAAGATTCAATTACTTAATTAGCACCCTTCCTTCTAAATTTATATTTTAAAGGTAGATTTAAAGTTCATAAAAATATAACTTTGATGAACAAAAAATTGAATTGTAGACCTGATTTAGATTTTACCTTTAAAAGCTATCTTCCAAGGTCATGGATTGTCTGTATGTATCTACTTAGGATATCTCATAATCTAAAGCCAGTCTTTTGAGTTTCAAATTCTTTACATTGGTTTATGAAAGTTCACATTTCATACTTGGATAAGTTAATTCCTAGACATCCATTTCCTGGTTGTCACTGAGAAAGTTATTTTTATTCATATTTTATTGTTAGTTGATTGTAAGTAAAGAGCAGAGGCTCTTGGAGTGTATTTCACTGACCATAGGTGCATAAGACCTTTCAGAGCCTATGTATCAAAACTGCTTCTACAATCTAAATTTTGACTTCTGCCTTTTAAACTTTGCTGACATTTATACTAATCATGCAGAAGTAACAGGGGGGAAAAAGCCTGTCATGTGGGTGTGATTCATGCTCTTGTTGCTAAGAATTAAGTCTTTACCAGCAGAGACTTAAGAAAAAGGTAACACTGTCTTCCATATACAACAAGGCAGTTGTATGCATGAGCTCACATGAGATAGCATGAATAACACCTGTGCCAGCTCAAGCCACAGCAAATTCCAATGGGGAGGGGAGGTGGCCCATGAAGTCCTACTTTGGGTAAAGAAGCTACTGGCAACTGAGAGTCAGTAGGAGAGGGAGTATCAGTTTTCATGAAGATAATAGCCCCTGGGAAGTTGTCAGCGCTCAAAGGCTACATATCCACAAATATGTGGGCATAAAAAATTGAAATTGATGCATATAAGAAAAAGAGAAGGCATAAAGTTGGGTGGGTAGGAAAGAAGGGGTATATCTGGGAAGAGCTGGGGGAAGGGTGAATAAGGTCAACATCTTCTATGATATTTTTGAGGAACTAGTCATAAAGAATTACACAGTATTTGCCAATATTAAAAAGATAATTCACTGAATATTATTCCCCATAATCATTATATGAAGTGAGTATTTATGTCATCAGTCCTAATGGCACATACTATTTCATTTGTTATATCTTATGTGTTCCTCAGAAGTCTACTTATTGTGGCATAAGAGCTCAGCTCTCTGAAAGGCATTAAAAATGGGATTATGGGACAACTCATGGTGAAATTTCTTTTAGGGAATTTGAGGAGGGAGAGACTTGAGCTTTTTGACAGACCTTAATAGGCAATACATCTCCAGATGATTATTTCCCATTACTACTAATCTACTGCAAACCCTGTGGACCAGAAATCACTTTTTTATCTGTTATGTGTAAAACAGGAACATTTGGTCAATAATTTCTTTGTCTTCTAACCTCTAAACTTGGGAATCTGGATAGTAGAGGAGTGCAGGGGTGGCTCACCTAGTCCATTCTTGTTTTTAATAATTTCCCACTTTAGCAAAAGTATAAATGTCTTACCACCAGGCACAATAAATGCTTGAAAGCCACACTTCTGTGATGTAAGAAGTAAGGACAAGGTAATTCAAGGGAAGACTATTCTTTGACGGCAGCTGAAGAGGCATAGAGCTCAGGATAAGCATTTATATGGTGATATCATGTTTATAAATAGAAGGGAAAAATCTAGGGAGAAGACAGAGGTACTATTCCCAGAAGGAAGAAGAGGTACACTTGCAGTTAAGAATTATCCAAAAAGATTTAGATATTTAGGTGCAATCGACATCAGTTACAGGACATTGAGCCGGAATTTACTGGCATTACGGGACAGTGAAATGGCTTTAAAGTCAATGATATCTTGACTTTTTATCATGAACAATGTTTCCTTTTCAGGCTAGACTGTCATAGGAACTAGATTTGACATTTAAATGTTATGTGTCTTAGGACTATTGAGAATACCCATCTCCCCTTACACTTGTCAGCTTTGTGAGATTCTGATCCCCTCCAAATACCCACACCCTTGCACTCCAGATTGTCAGTTATTTAGCAGCAAAGGAGAAGCACTGGTGAGATTTATTCAAACTTGAGGAAAAGAACACTGAAACTAAAGAGAATATAAAGTGTTTCCAGTAGCCCTAAATGGAGAAACATATTCCACCACTGTTCTGGACCCATGCTCAGAGAAGACAGGGATATGCAAAAGGAATGCAGACTTGTTGCCAATGAAATCAATTTAAGAGTGTAGAACCCTCATTTACCCCATCACTGAAACCATGGAAACTGTGGGTATGCACTGCAGAGTTGCTAAGAGTGTTGCAAGCATTATTTCATTTTTCTACAGTGGACGGATGCACATCCCATGTCCTTGTTTGACTTTCACAAAGTTATCTGAGTGTTCAAGAAGCAACTGATTGATGGCACAACAGAGACTTTCCTTTGTATTGGAAACTGAAGCTAGATACATAACACCAAAACCTGGTTAGGCATGAGCAAGTAATAGCTTCATTTGCCATTTCTGGTTAGTAATCTTTGTGCTCCTGTTTATAATGCCTCCAAACATCTTTTGATCCATAGGAATAAATTTGCCTACTGTAATAGGCTAATTAGTGAGTATGCGGGTATACAAATTACACACATAGGGTATTTCTGTAGTTAGTGAGTGAGTAGGCAGAGAAAAGTTGAAGCAAACTAACAAGTAGAATCCTTGTTTACTCCAAACCAGAGAAGGAACAAGCCAAAGTGAATTATGCTTAAATGTAAGCTTAGTAGAAAACAACCAATCTGGCATGATTAATGATGTTCAATTTGGTATAAGAATAAAAGCATAATAATATAGTTCTATTGAATTATATTACCTGATGAAATCAAAGCATTGTATGATTATTAGGAAAAAATGTATCTTTTGAGGTAATTTAAACATATCATTACCATGTAAAAATACCCAGATCTTTAAAAAAATATAGTACAAAAATGAAGCTTGATGTGATCTTTAGCCAGTGATCACAACAGGTAGACTAATGTATCCACCAAATCCTTATAGTGTGTACATGAATTTCCTTTACTAAAATTTAGCTGAGACTTGAATGGTTTTCTCAAATAGCTAGAGAAATTATTATACATTTCATTTGTTCTAGAATCAGAGACTGTTATCTATCAGTGCACGGTATACCCCTAGTCAGCAGGTAATTTAGAAACAGATTTTACTGTGTAAGATCCCATGTTTCTGTCACACTCTTCAAAAAGTCAGATGGGAATTCTTCAATTAGCTGATGGTTTCTACTGGGTGAAGACTCAGTAGTCTTCAGTTATCCTGCTTTTGAAGATGTATTTTGTACCTATAATTTAGGTTGCAAAAATAACAGTTCATAGGAACATTTATTTTTAAGTTTTACATTATTTTTTAAAATCTTGTGTATAAGCATGTGTAGGGACACCTATCTAACACTAAACAAGCAAGTTTTTAAGCCAGCAAATCAAAGTTTTATGAGAGAAAACTATCATTATCACTGCTAACAAGACCCTTTCATCAGTGGTGTTATTTTGAATACACACTCTGTTTCTTGGCACATAGATCTTAAGCAAAACAGATTCTACTTATTTATTATTTATCGCTATTGCTTGACAGTGTAGTGCTAAATTAAAATGCCACCCAGATGGCACACACATCCTTATGACGTAAGGAACTGCCACAGTGCGACTTCTTGTCTTAAAGAGAGTAAGCACAGTGTCTCCCGGGAGAGCATTTCTGTGCCATTCAACTGATACTCTGGAAATGAGTACGCTGGGGCTTAGATCTGGGAGCCTAGCAACACCAGGGCTGAAATGGGTCTTTACAGTAGAGTCCTCTCCTGTTCCACCCATGTCAGGGACTTCAAAATGTCTAGACTAGAAAGCAGCCGCTCTACCAAATTTTTGCACAGGTCAAGGCCAGCTCTAAGAAGCACGCTTATATTGTAAGCCATGGTTTCTAGAGTGCAACAGGGATCAATAGTATAGAGTTACTGCTGTTCTATAAGAGACACATTGAACGAAAGCAAAGGAAGTTTTCATCAAAAAATGACACCTAGTTTATATTATCAAAATATGCAATTTAAAAATAATAAACAAATAAGGTTGAAGTGTCATGGTGGATTCTAGATTATCATAAATTAATCTCACTAATACAAAGTTAACAATAAAAACAAACAGATTTTGAAAAAGACTTAGTTGTGGTACAATGTAAACCAAAGATCACTCATGAAGCACTAGAAAAATAGAAACCTAAACAACTAGTATTTTATGGCCTACAAATTAAAGAAAAATTGATTTTCCAAAATTTCAAAGTGAACTATCAGTTATAATGCAACATGTAATGGCCAAGAAGGAAAGACATAGAATGAGGTTATTTGTTTTTGTTGGTTTATTGGCAGATTTTAAAATCCCTTTGTTCTACACACTTGTGCTGTCAATGGACAACAAAAAATCCCAAAGGGTAGAAAGAACCATGAATCACAACTGGGCAGCATGGTGGATCATAAAAGAGTGGAGACGGTGGATTGCTCAGTTCTGCATATGTAGCTGTATCCTCTGCCTTCTCTGATCCCACATTGGTGCTATGCTGCCTTGCTCTCCTATAATAAGAGCATGTGACACTGGTTTATTTTTCAATCCTGTTATTTTTAAGTGGCTAGTTTTCACCCTATATTTTAATTATTCAGTGATTGGTTTGAATGACCTTTTACAAGGCAGCTTGCCAGTGTATGGATGTTCTTTCTGCTGGAAGTAGCCAGATAACTGTCTGTGTGGTAAGCTCATTTGTTCATTCAATAAATATTTACCGGGTACCAAGCATGTGCTGTGCCTGATGCTTCACTCTAAACCAGGGATGAATTGGTTATTGAAATACAAAGCCCTCTCCTCATGGAACTAACACTACAGGATGGTAAGTAGGATGATGGAGGGAGTGTATTGTGCCCCCTGGTTTAGGAAGAGTCTTACAAAGAGTAAGCATTTTTAACATGACAATGGAGATATATGTGAAAAATTTAACTAAGTGAAAATGTAATGATGCAGACTTCTCAAGAGGAAGGTAGTGAGGAGGAAAGGACATGAAGGAAGCTAGGACAATGCGCTTTAATGGCCCACTTACAGGAAGTGTGACCCTACACAAGCTGTTCAGTCACTTTGTCAGTTTTCTGAAATAATAACAATAATAATATGCATCACAGAGTTTCACTGTAAGTGGTAAATGAGGTGACCTACATAAACTGCTTAGCAAGAGCCTATCACAGAATTTTTTTTCTCATATTAGTAAGTAATTTTATTTTCGGGAAAAGTAGTGAGGACATAGTGTAAACCATTAGCTTTTGTAATGTGAATGAGGGGGTTGTCATAAAATGTTAGCATTTTGAATTGGGCAGTCTTGGAAGCCAGTGGAGAAGGAAGAGAACACATTTCTGGGTCTTAGAGCCAAGGTGGTATCCCACCTATGCAGGATTTTGATAATGGCAGTACAACCTTTTCTCTAAAGTATCAATATCTTATATAAAATACTCATTTTTTATAAACTTCTAGGACATGCATATTGATAAATACAAAATCACAAGAAATTTTGGGCAGAATTTTTTCTTTCCCAGATAGTTTAAGAGATATTTTTCTGAAGAATTCATCAATAGAAAGACAATATTTTTATTTTATTCACTTTTAAAATCAGCCTGAATCATTTATCAGAAAATTTCTTTGGGGCTGACCTACTACCAAATGGAACCAAAGAAATATATATTTCTTAAAATCTCCCATTGACTTAGGTCATTTCTTAGCTTTCTATGATTCTACTTGCGTCAAATTATATATAAGCATTTAAATCTAAAAAAAGAATTTTTCTTAAAGCCTCTGAGTTGTCCAGGAGAATGTTAGGATGGGCAATAAGCAGAGATGAAGGGAAGGTGATCTGTCAGGGACTGTGAGGTGTGTGGCAAGGAGCTCTTCTTCTTCTCTTTAGCAACATGGGGCATCTGACAAGGGTCTCTGTTCATGAGTCCTGAGGGTGCACTGAGCTCTTTAGCAACATGGGGCATCCGACAAGGGTCTCTGTTCATGAGTCCTGAGGGTGCCCTGAGACCTCTTCTTACTTCACAGAAGAAACGAAGGCCCAAAGGCTCAGGCTCAGGACTACAGTTAGTCTTGGACGGATGACATATGCACTCTACAGAAGCCGGAAAGGAATAGATACCCATGGACTCTTGCCAGTAGGTTAGGACCAGAACATTTTTCAGTTATATATTGTAAGAGGTTTAAATGGCATATATTAAATATAGTCCTTTTAAACATGTATTTACTCATTTGTTTGTTTTCAGAGTGTGTACATGACACCTGTAAGGAGGTCTGTGGATAACCTGAGGGAGTCTGCTCTCTCTCCTCCAACCATATGGTCTCTGGAAATTAAACTCAAGTAGTCAGGCCTGGTGGAAAGTGTCTTTATCTGCTGAGTCATTTTGCTGGCTTCACAAAATGTTTTGAAAGAGTTTGTTAAAGAACATGGGACTGCTGCTATTGTGTGGGCTATCATGAGCAGAGATGATAACATCTCATTTTTTTCTAATTATTTATTCTTTCCTCAAGTGTAACCAGTAGGTATTGTAGGGTGTCTCTTCCCCTTCTTTGTGTCTCAGTGTTTTCTATCTGTCACCTTTCAGGACTCAGATGCTAGGGAACAATAGAAAAGGCTTCCTGTTCTTTGCGAAGAAATATAGAGCTCTTAGCAGAGGTTCTGAGCTTTCAAAAGAAAGGAGAATTTGTCTGCAACACTACAAGTGGATATGGGTATGGCTTACACTTGTCTCGTGCACCATTATTTCCAGAAGGAAACTAAGTAACAAAAATTCTGAACATTGACTCTGTCGCCAGGTTAGGTGCCCGGACACAGGAGGAACAAGGTAATAAGCAATCTGCTTTTTAGAGTCTTAAAAGGGAACAGGGAGAGTGTACAGAAAATGGTACACACAAGTTAATTGCAGTTGTGGTGAAGAGTACAAAAAAGGGGGGGGACACAAAAAATGAACACTTCAGAGATTCAGAAACATCGACACCCACACATATACCCACTGCCACACACACACACACACACACACACACACACACACACACACACACACACACACACACAAATTTCCTAAGACAGGGATCTCACAGCCTCTGCTCATCTGTTCAGAGTTAAGAACAACTTCCTTTTATTTAATAACAGCTTTGCTTTTTACTTTCATGCCAGCTTTCAAGAGTGATGAAGGAAGACGGTTCTTGCTTCTACTAGAATCCTTTAAGTGTTGGTGACCACTGCCAAATCAGATGAGTGTTCATGCTTAGCTCATTATGTATAACATTAATATGGCCTCGGGTTTCTTGCCTTGAATTCATATAAAAGTACTGCTGATCTTTCAGAGAAAAGTCGCATATATTTTCCCTACAAATTAGCAAGTATTTTCAGTATCCTAGTGAAAGCAAACAGGTGCTCTGACAGAGGAGTTACTTGTCAATGTCAGAGCATCCAGCCAAGGGATAGGAAGACAACACATAAGCCAGAGGAAGGACTAGGAAGGCAGAGAACACAGACAGCCAGCAGGAAGCCAGACACTGAAAAGGCAACCTGTGGACCGGAGAAAATACATCTGAGAGAGGACTAATATTTGAAATATATAGCCAAACTAATCAATAGCAGAAACCCCAAATAACCCTATCAAAGTGAGCAAAAGAACAGAATTAGACATTTATAAAATGAGTACTTGCAAATAGCCAATGGGTCTCTTATATGAAAAATGTTCAGCGTTAACTAATCTTCATAGGAAAGCAAGTAAAATCATAATGGAACATTACCTACTCTTGAATAACCATGATCACACACACACACACACACACACACACACACACACACACACAGCCTAATATAACAAGTGGTGGGCAAAGACACTGAGGAAAGAACTTAGATACTATGGGTATCAACGGAAATTGATACACATGCCATGGAAAACAATATAGAAGAATATGATAAAAATATAGAACTACCATAGGGTCTGCGATATATCCAAAAGAACAGAAATAAAAATCTTCAGGGATCTGTACTTCCATCTCACTGAAACATTATCCACAATCGCCAAATCATGAAAATAGTGATAGACAAAGGTTTTTGGCAAATCTGGTATATGCATACAAAAGAAATCCCACCCTTACCCTTCGAGATATACATGTATGTGCAGAGCATCCTGTTAACAAAAACAAAGCAGTAGACAAATACTACTTAACACCACTGAATTATCTATAACACGGGAAAGACAGAGAGTAGAATGGTCTTGAGTTAGATAAAGCAGGAAAGCATCACGTGTGCTATGTAAAGCCTCAGATTATAGGATCAGTAATCCATTCAAATATAACATGTATCAGAGAGGTCTCTGGTCAGCAATGCTGTTTTGTACAATTAAAAAGTGCTATGAGGAGACATAAGCCTCTTTTTCCCCCAACCTGGCTATCACAACCAAGAGGGTGGACAGGTTTATAGTATACACTGTGAATGGTCCCACGGCTGCATGCATTTTCATATACATTATATATATATATGCTATTTTTATGGCAACTGTTCCTCATAGAAATGTTTCTAAAAAGTCATATACTACCACATTAGAAGCAATAGCATGTGCATGCAGAAACATTACCTGCTTCCTTTTCTGGGGGCCCTAAAATATAAGAAAAGAGAATTTAAGGCTAAGCAAGCAAACTAGCCTGTTTTCCTACTTCTAAATCATTTTACACATTCTTAGTCTGGCCTGAACAGTGAAACAAACAAAAGAACACTTTAAAAAAATGGAAATAGGAAAGGTGAAAGTAGAAATTGAAAAAGCATGCAAGTTTTCTTCAGTGAATGAGCAAACATTTTATATTTTTGAAGTAAGACAATGTGGCACTCCTTCTAAGGCGGATTGCTGGGATCCATTTTCTAGAATATTTTCACATTAAATTCAAGATGGTTCCAGCAAAGGAGACAATGGGAAGATCCCTGTTTCGTCTCTATTTGGTCTTAGGACAGACTTTTCTATGTACAAATAAAAGGTCTTCCATTTCCTTTCCAGTGCACTCTACAACTATAAACCACTGAACAACTATGCAATGCAGTCTACTGTCCCCCTGGCCCTCTAATATAGCAGTAAAACTCACTGCCAGAAGAGCCAAGGAAGAAAAGTTTCCTTCAGTGATTTTTAAGTTGGAAACATACTTTGTACAAAATGATGCTATAATGGTTGACAGTCCCCACAAACTTTTCTTCTGAGATAGTTAAAAGTGTCAGTTTGCACATCAGTTCTTTCAACCATGTTTGGAAAGCCACATAAACAAGGATTTCATCTTCCTCTTCCTTCAAATGACCGAGTGTTTAACACAACATGATATTGTAATTAATGATGTTAAGCTGGTAACTAAGGTTTCATGTTGTTACTCTCATGATATAATATTGGTTGCTATGGTGATGAGATGGCTTTTTTGTTAATCACTCAGGAGGTTGGTTATCACATGTTTGTTAGGGAGCTTGCCTAGATTTGCAGAAAAAAGGGAAGACAGAACAACATTTTTCTTTTCCATTGGCTTAAAATTAATAAAATTATTCTAATACCAATTAGTTCATACATTAACCGTTCACTAAGCAGACTCTTAAAACATTAAAAGTTACCAAACTTTATCTAACAGGATGACTACCTTCTTATTTTAGGATATCAGCATTTAGCAAGACACAAACTTTCCCTTTCTCTCTGATAATGATACATGTATGACATAAGTCAATATAATGATAATTTGAACAAATAATTTAAAATCTTCGATACTTTAAAATCATATGTCAAAGGACTGGAAAATAAAATCTGGTCTTGCCACAACTTCCCATCTATTTACTTCTAAATATTTAAAATATCAGTGTCCTTAATGAATAAAACTTAAGAAAGAGAAAAAAGTGCACAGTACTCTCAAGAGGTGTAGTCTTTGAGATGCATCAATATCGGGCAAGCAATTAGTAGCAGCCACAGGAAGTTCTACTGGCTTATGTCAGCCTCACAACCATCCACAAGTTTCTTCCTCTTCTGAGTGACAGTGCAGAGGAGAAAATAAAATTGCATAATGCTGCCCTGACACCAATCAACAAAGAATCCACAGCCCATAGTTTAAATGTTAGGCATACTTACAGTAATGTCAAAAAAAATACAACCCATGAAAACACCTTTTGGTTTCTTGAAAACGCAAAATAAGAACAAAGGGCAACTTAAGCACGGATCCTGGGTCTTTCTTTCAAGCCGAGTCCCAGGAGGCATATTAAAGCAATGAATAGGAAAAAGCGCTTCGGTTCACCAGCTGAGATTTTAATGAGACATTTCCCTTTGCCACGGCACAGGATTGTTCCGGGAGGGAAGGGACTTCTCAGAGAAAACTCAGTTAATAGGCATTGTTGGCTCTCCCAGCCACTTCGGCGATTGCTCAGGGCACTGACCTTCAATTTTGGCGTACTCTGTGAGCCTCGTGTAATTGATCAAGGCAGCTTTCTCCAGACATTTTCTGACCACTTTCTTCACCTCCTCTGCAGGGATAGGGGTGGCAATGTCTTTCATTAAGACCTACGGAGAGAAAAGAGGAGTCAGGTGAGCAGAAAGAGAAGAGAGGAGAGACACGGCCTAAAATACATACTAAAAACAAATTATACAAACTGCCCCAGACTTGAGTGTTTCTGGGAAGGGGGAGGGGTCTTCCGTAACTTGGGAGAAGTAATGAGTCGGCACTTCACAACTGGGACCTAATCCTTCAGTATTGGTTCCTCCTGTGTAAGCCTCATTTGTGCACATCAAAACCTCCCATAGGCCAGGTCACCGGGATTCAGTCTGACTGTCACTTTTCCTCCAGGGATCCACGACACCATTACAGCAGCTGTTTCAGATCAGCATTACAGTCCTCGGCCCAAGTGATAAACAAAGTTTGTCTTGTGTAGTCCTAATGGAAAAGCCCCAGGGCTTCTGAATATATATATATGAAAACCCATAATAAAACTTCTGTTATGAATGGGCACACTTTTGGAGCTCTGTAAAAATCACTAATTTAACTTTAATAATCAAGATCTGCTGGACACAATGCGGTGAACTGAACTATCCTGAGATGTAAGAAACTTCTTTGCCGTAGAGGAACAAATGCTTTATTGAAGATCAAATGCTAAGCATATGAAAACTCTTCATTTTTGAACATAAAGAAGACACAGGTCATTCTTTGCTGGGTTCCTTAAACATGCAAAGTACAAATAGAGTTAGATAAAAAATTTAAAGGTAATTTTTAAATTCTTTGTAATGAGGCAATCATACCTTTCATTACAACTCCTGGTGCAATTTGTTGATCATTGTTAAGCTAATTTTTCATGTATTGAATGTAACTGTCATGCTTTGTTTATGTTCAAACAATGATACATAGGATGGTGTGGTAATATAAAGAGCTTTTTAAGTGTGGCAAGTATTCTACTTACATTGAAATAAATACTAAAGGAGACTAAAAACACCCATTAACAATTATTTTATTCTCTTTGCACCAATGTTTGTACACTCTTAAATTTATTCTAGCATCAACAACCAGTGACAGCATTTTCAAGTGTATTTAGAAAATATTTTCGTTCTTGAAAACAGCTAACTTGATCATTTAACATTTCTTTTATTATCAAATTCAATTAGGACATGTATTTGGTACTTCAGAAACATATACTAGATCTTTGAAGCCTGGAAAAACAAAACAAAACAAAACAAACCTGAGCATAGTAAAACATGTATAGGCATCAAATTCAACTATTATATTTAATGAGATCTTTGCCAAAATTTACCATCAAGATGATGCTGTCTCATATAAAGGCTTATGAATTTTATTTAGGGTTCCCATGCTGAGAAACTTCAAATATTAAAAAAAATAAAGTAACTAGAAATTAGAGTGTATATGCTTACCTAGAGGTGAGGCTAAGATCTGAGTAGCATGTCATATGCTCTAGGAACCTGAGCACTTCCTGTGGGGCTCTTAGGTGTTAAAAATTCACTTACAGATTTTACTTTGTTGTCTTAAGTTGCTACTAAGTAAAAAGATTTAAATAAAAAAAAATAACGAAGAAATAGCCCTTTGCATTTCTCTTTAAATTCAGTAAGAGATGTGATTAGTGACTGTAACTAGAAAGGGTCGCTGTCACACTGCCACCTGTCAATGCGGCACAGGGCATCTCTGGATTACTACTTCCCTGCTGGGAGGAAAAGCAAGGCTCTGCCATGGAAACCAGGACACAGAGAGGTTGTGTGAGGTATCCACGATCGTATTCAGTTACAAAAAGTAAAGCAACTTTAAGAACTGACTCATTTGTAATTGCCTTAAGGAACAGAACAGAATAAATACTTTTAAAAGCCAAGGCTACATGCAACTTTTAACGATGTAAAGATTCTAATAAACCTATCTTCATACAACTTGATTCCATGAACACAAAACAGGAGACAAGGGTATAACATTAACTCAGCCTACAATCTGAAGATTTCATTTTATTCACCCAGTCTAGCCCTTATCTCTCAAGTTTTGAGCAGTATTCCTGCTTCCTCTTTCTAATAGACAGGCTAATAGATAGCAGCATCATTTGTAAAGTTAGTTTAGCAGAAAAGTACTGCAAGATGAAGTCAATAATCAGGACCAGCATAATAAAATCACAAGCTATAGAGAATAAACAAAATTGTTTATAATTCTGATACCGGAGTTGGAAAGACCATATTACTTAGCTGGAAGCATTTCACCAGTATTTGATGCCAAACAATTTTTTTTTTTTTTAAAAAAAATACTTTTCCAACATCCACAGAAATAGCATATATTATGCCTTAAAAATTGTTTTTTAAGGATGGACCCAAAAACCTTGGTTGCCATTTATTTTTGTAGGGGAAATGCCTTTCTACGATTTGTGAATTCCTATCATTGGATAACACACCAAATGTGGAGTCTGAAAGGAATTGAAATGAGTGATATGTCTGTCGTTTCATATGCTGAACGCTGACATGCATGAGGGTGATAGCTGTTGAAAAACCAGTGAATCAGAGAGGCTAATGAAAGGCCAGTGTGAAGTGATGTGGGAAGCACAAAACACTAACAGCCAGCCAAGGAGCAGAGGCCACAACAAAGCATTTCGTGAGACAGTGAGTGGGGCAAAGATGCTTTCGTCATCTTTTTCATCGGGATAAAATGATAGTGTGATGTCAGGGTAGGACGGTGGTGGATAGGCTTCAAAGGTGGGGGTTGGGGAGCCGGTAAGAAAGTAATGAGAAAAGGTACAACATTCACGCAGTGCTGCGGGGCTGCGAAATGCTCCTAATCACGGAGACTGCCCAGTCCAACATCTGAAACAGAGCCCTCAAGAACACAAATGGCGTCTACAGACCCTACGTGCACGTACGTACCCTTTCGAGTAACGAAAGCGTAGCTTTTAGAGCACCCTCAGGTCGTCCGAAAGGAAAACAGTATCTTTAAGAAAAACAAAAGAAAGAACAAAAACATCAAACATTAATATTAACCCAAGAGCTAAATGATCACAGCTTCGATCATGTGTCGTTCATGGAGAACCTTGAAGTCCAAATATTGAGTCAGCTTAGAAGTTACTTTAACTTAAATTTTACCAAGTTTCTGGTGCCAGACTCTTGATACATGCGCTGAAAGAACTGACGCTATAGAAGAAACCCCAGAGTCATTGGAGAGAGAATGTTATTGTGTAACACCTAAGAAGTTCTTATTTAAGGTTTGATATTTAAGCTCCAGGAGAAAACGATTTTTCTCACACCTTTCTGAACTCAAATGTGAAAGAAGAATGTATACACACCCGCTGTATATCAAACTTCTAAGATCAGTAACTTTCAACGCCCCCCTTTTTAGGGACACTACACAACTACCAGTATTTATAATTTCTTTACCTCCCTAGGACACATGCAAAGCCCATGTGGAACTTCTTCAGGAGATTCAGTGTCCCAGTGTTTCTTGTATGATGTATTCTAACTGCAAGGCAATAATTGGAAAGCAGGCAATGGGGATATTCTGAAACTAAAGCCAAACAAGCCTGTCCAGGGGGAGTGGACCCCTAAAGTTAGTGGCCCCAGGGTGCTAACAGGTGTATTTTTATTTCATGTCAGTCTCCACTTTAGGAGCACTGAGAATCAGAGATGGCACATCTCGCTGCAGCCACTAGCTTTGTTGAACCAGATTCCGTCAAGATCCCCCCACCTGAGGCTGTAGCTCCCTCCCCAGGATCCAGACTGTAGGCAGCTGGCTGCCCTTATGCAGCCACCCTACTTTAATTTAGAAATCTGCAAATTAATGAGTTGGAAAGATGTTTATTTATCTCAATGCCCTACTCAGTTATCTAGTGGCCTTAGAATAAAGTTATTTTTTTCCACATTGTAATTTGAATGGATTTACCTAGAAAGCACACAAGTTTCAAGTAAAAATTTGTTTACAAAACTAAAATTTAAAAGCAAGAACAGAAGACATATTTCTTTCTTCCTTTTAAGAAAAATGTATTTTAATTTGTTTTTGGGGAAATCTGTTAGTTTCATAAAAGTTTCTCTAGTATAGATAAATGCAAATGAACATTTTCCAGTTCTAGGCATCTAGTATCTTCTTCAGAGTATGTATGTATCATTTATTGAGTGTTAGACTATGTACTTGCTTCATTTTGCTGCTCTGTGCCCTGTCCTCCCACCTCCAGAGAATTGATTTTAATAGTTTCCTATGCAATGGTGCTTCTTATGCCTTAGCAAATTAGCAAAGTAGCTTTAATCATTCTGTGTACTCTAAAGCTTAATCCACATTTAAATAAAGCACCACTTGGGTCCTTGTATTTCCCTCCCATGCTTAATCTTTTCAGTGTATTTGCATAATCCACCCATTGTCTTTCCTATTGTTTGTTTCCATTAACCTGCGGGTGAAACATTTTATGAATGGAATGTTACTGATCTTCAGATTACATTTAGCATTTCAGGGCTCTGAGGTCCCAATGGGTATGTTCTGAATTAGCATTGGCTGTGCAGGATGTGTAAATAATTCAGCACAGTTAGAGTAATCCTGAATCAATAACGTACAGAAAATAACTACACAGAAGCTTAATTAATCTTTATAATGCAAGTTTTTAAAAAAGGGAATCATTTTGCTCTGCCACCTTTCAGGATAAATATTTTGGGTCTTTGCCTCTCTTGACAGCTAGTTATGCACCAGCAAAGTGGAAAACATTCAATTATTGAACAAAATTCAACCATATTTAATACCCAATCTGAGTAAACTGAAGGCAACCTCATTCCCACCTTGGTAAATGAGTTTCACAGACAAACCCACCCTATGATTAAGGACCACCCTCTTTCCTTATTTAAATGCACTATTTATGTTTATTGAAACTCTATGTGCACTGCATATACATCCTCTAACAGGCTTTTTGAAATAAAGACCCGCGTCCTTTATGTTTGCTCTCCCTTGCCCTAAGTCATTTCTGTGTTTTGAAAAACATAAAATAAAACAAAGGTAAAGTTTTAGCCAATTCTTTTAACATGTGGACTTAATATCCTCAAACTGTGCACATGTGTTGCTACCAACTTCCTGGTATGAGACAGAATCCTCAGCATTTATATTTTGGATGACGGGGATAGAGCATGTGACAGACAAGTGCCACCTGCTAAGCTGTCCTCAATCTCAGTGCTATGTAGTGCAGTGGAATAGAATACATTGCATTATTTAAATTATAAAATTTGAAACTTGTTTAAATTGTGACAGATCTTTTTGTTATTATTATTGTCACCACGGGCAAGGACATTTATGACCTTCCTTCTACCCCAGACAGCCAGTGATTAACTTTCTCTTTTTGGAATGAGATTACACGTCTAGAACCTTTACACAAGAGGACACAATTTGTACTATTTTGTGTGTCTGAGTGCTCACTTGGCATTTCATCTCTTTGCATTGATGCAGGCTATAAGGACACTTTTAACCATGAGTGATATTTCCTGTCCCCTCCACCTCTGTCCAAGTACCTTTACTTGCTCTGGGAAATTAACATGTAAGCTGCTTCTGGCATAGGAGGGCTGTGTAGGGAAAAACATCTGGGAATCTAAGTACTTCTCCGTAGGTTTATAAATCAGTCTTCACTCTCACTTTCTAGAGGTGCTCTATACCAGTTCCTATACATGTTGGTTATATATGTCAAATATGGGGCTTCCTTAATTTTGCAATGCCAGCCTAGAATTTTTTCCCATGGAATGTTAATATTAGATACTATATTTATTTATCTGAGTGACTTATACATTTTTCCATTTTTTTTCCTTTGTTATATTTTCTGTTCTTGCACTTGACTTTTTGGATTTATGACTTCAGAAACAATACTCCTCTGGCCATTATGTTCCATATCTATGAGGAAACTGAAACATATATCTAGGTATCATCTTATTTTTCTTTTTAACTAGCCATCTTTCATGAGAAGTTTGTGGTTTAGTTTGTTCTATCTGTTCTTGCAATAAATACATCTCTAGAATATTATCGGGCCTAAATAGCTTATTTTATACATTATTGATAATAAGAAACTTCTCCCTTCCTTATCCTTCCAAATACTGGAATTAAACTCAGGGCTTTGCCTATACTAAGCAGGTGATCTACCAATAAGTTACCACCCACAATGTGGTTGCTAGAAGCCAAATCCAAGTCACTTGGAAAAGCAACAAGCACTCTTAACCCCTGAGCCATCTCTCTAGCTCATTCCCTTCATTTTTGAGACAGTTGTACAAGCTGACCTTAAACTCTGGATGTCAACTAGATAGGCTCTCACTGTTTGTCTATTGGCCTCTAAAGTAGCTCGGATTACAAGACTGAATCTCATCAGAAGATGCTGTTGTGGAATATTAGTTTAAGATGTGTCACCTTCATTTATGTTGTGAAATATTTGTTTATTGATGCAAAGATGCGCTGTATTCTTTTAAGTTGCATTTGCGAAGCTGTGTTACTTTGCCTGCCTAAACACCTGATTGGTCTAATAAAGAGCTGAATAACCGATAGCTAGCGAGGCAGGAGAAAGAAATAGGTAAGGCTGGCAGGCGAGAAAATAAACAACAGGAGAAATCTAGAGAAGAGTGAGGAGCGAGAAATGTAGGAGAGAACCTCAGGGGCCAATCAATCACCCAGCCACACAGCCAGCCATGGAGGAAGAAGGAAAGAAAGATATATCTAATAAAGACCAGTAAAAAGCCCAAGGGCAAAATGCCGTGTTTTTTTTTTTTTTTTTTTTTTTAAGATAACTAGAAACAAATCAAGCCAAGGCATTCATGCATAAGAATCAGTCCCTACATATTGATTTGGGAGCTGGGTGGTGGGTCCTCAAAGAATAAAACAGCAACTAAACAAAACTACAGACTCACACAATACTTTTAATGGGCTCTCTACACTAGAGAAGCAAGACTTTTAACACAGTAAATGCATGTAGTGGGACTATGTTCTGATACATTGTAAATAATTGCCCCGGCTACTGGTTTAATAAATATGCTGATTAGCAGAAGGCAGACAGGAAGTGTGGGCGGGGCTACCAGACTAAGGAAACTCTAGGAACAGAAAAAGCAGAAAAGAGATGCTAAAGAGAAACCAGCAAATGCAGAAGAAAGAAGAGAACCATGCTGCTCTGAGAAAAGGTACCAAGCCACACAGCTAAGTGACTACAGACTGAGTTAAGATAAAAGAGCTAGCTAGCTAGCAGTATGTCTGAGCCATAGGTCAATCAGCATGAAATTAATACAAGCTTCTGTGTGTTTCTGGGGGTCTGTGAGTCTGTGGGTCTGTACTCACAAATGCCTTTATTGCAAATGCCTTTACAAAGACAAAAACTTTCTTTAGGACTATGGTTTTTTTTTTTTGTTTGTTTTTTGTTTTTTTTTTTGTTTTTGTTTTTTGTTTTTTTTTTTTTTTGTAAACTGAAAATTTATATAGAGAATTAAATCTAAATTTTGTAAGTTTAATTCAATTATGCTTTTGGGATGGTTTTTCCTCATATGCTCTTTGGATATGGTGATTTTCCAGCATGGATCTAACACTAGTGACCACCTGTATGACTGATTCACTTGTCTGTACATCCAGAAGTGATGATATCAGTGACTGCTGAAAACCTTTAATGTAAACCAGTAGATGCTACTCTTTCTCCTTGAATTTACTGCTAGGTATCATTCTTTTTTTTATTTTTATTTTTATTTTTTTAAAGATCTATTTATTTATTATGTATACAGTATTCTGTCTGCAGGCCAGAAGAGGGCACCGTGTCTCATTGTGGATAGATCTGAGCCAACATGTGGTTGCTGGGAATTAAACTCAGGATCTCTGGAAGAATAGCCAGTGCTCTTAACCACTGAGCAATCTCTCCAGCCACTAGTAATATTTTTTAAATGACAATCTCTAAGCTCTTTATATTGCAGATAAAGATATAACGTGGACATGTTCAAATATAAATAACAATTGGGGGAAGTATACTCAAAGTTTGTTCATTTTTTTGAGGTAATTTAAACCATATAAGCATAACATGATAAATATTCTATAAGACAAAATTAACTGATATAACAATACTTCATAGAGTATAACAGAGTCTAATAGAGTGATAATAGAAGAATGTATTAGCATATTTATATTTATGTTTCTAACCACTGGGTTCTTTGAGACTAAAACTAGGGTAAGGATAGTACTAAGCTGTCTATCTTTCACTTTGCAAACAATTCTTAGTACTGATGTCTAATCTTCCTGAACGAGGAACACTAGGTGCTATGGCTTATGTTGTAAATATAAAGATAACTACTGGCATAAGCAGTAGATTTATTAACCATGGTCTAAAGGGACAAGTGAGAAGCACAAATAATTGCTTAAAGATGTGAGGGTATTCTTTGGTAGGAAAATTGAGAATGCTTCTATCATGGAGGTGAGACCCTCCTCGCCTAACAATATAGAGAAAAGAAAGAGAGAAAAAGCTAAGCAAAGATGAAAATGTAAAAGGAAATGTGAGTTAGAGCAGATGGACATTACAGCAGGAATAACTAAGGTATAAAGACGCTGGAAACAAATGAACACCCGGGAAGCAGACTATAGAATGAAGACCATACATTGTGAGCATTGGAACCTACTGGTAATCCTTGAGTGGTGGCAAGAAGACTTAACAAATAGTGTAGGGGGAGGGGGTGTGCGTACGGATAGAGCATGATTGCAAAAACAGATACTTGGATCAAATACAATACATACCTGAAGTGGCTTATCTGGTTTTCTAAAAGGGAAGAAAGTCTCTCTTTTATCTCCTCAAACCTTTCTTTTTCTTCCATTGAAACAGTTCCAATTCCATCAGGCCTAAGGAAAAAAAAAGGAAAGAGAAAGAAAAAGGACTAGGAAAATCAGCAGTTTGTATTAATAGATTATTTACCTTGAAAGATTTCAGACACATAAATGTATCCCTAAATCACTGAAATAATCAAGTAAAAGGCATATTAGCTTTAGCCGTGTTTATACCAGAAATTTAATAGAAGTATTTGCAGCCATTTGCTTCATATTTTTAACCTAGAATGAATGGAATGCTTTATTCTTTCAGACAGCTTTCAAGGTGAATGATGACAATGAATCATTTCCAGACACACAGAGAACAACAACTAGTCCTTGAAAATGGCAGGGAAAATGTTGTCTAGTGGAATTAAACATCTGACCAATTAAACGTCTATCCCCTGAATGGAACGGTTAGAAAAATGGACTGAATGCAAATGGATATATCTTAACTGCTTCTCTTCCAAATAAAAATAAACACACCACGAGGCTAGAGATATTTAATTTTTTAAGAAACAGAAAATTTGGATAAATATATATGCATGTAACTAGCAAATGAGATATATTTAACAAATAATACTTATAAAATTCTCAAAAAAAAACTCAGTAGCAATTTAAATCTCTGCTTGTGTAACAGTCATGTGAAATTTGAGAATATCAAGTTATCAAGTTAAACTGTCCAGACAATGAAGACAGAAGGGAAAACACATTATCTTATATTTACTTTAAACTTTTTGCACTTCAAGAACATCTTTGGCACTTGGTAATGGGCAACAGGCATTTTTCTCATTAGCTTATTTTTAACTGATTATATTTTCCCAAAGATGTGCACACATTATTTTAAAGAGTTAACATTAGTACTTGTGTATAAAATAGGTAGAAACAAAGAATATTAAATGTAAAGAGAAATGGTTAGAATTACTTTGCAAACAAGGTTTTAATTTGATGTTTCCCATTTGTGTGTGTGTGCATGTGTGCACTCATGAATATATATTTCATGCTTGTTAACTAGTCAATTAGGACAAAAACAATTAACCTGAAAGTTATACCTTAACCTTGTTGACATAATGATCTTCTACTCACATCTAAGCATCATTTAAGCATGAGGACTTTGTCCTTATATACAATAAATAATTTGTTACTTCAGAAATTTGCATGCTGTTGGGATTTAGTCTTTGAAAACATTTCTTGCAATTATAATTAATTTCTAAACAAAGGAATATCTAATTTTATATTTATAATAATATACTAGCTATGTCTGTCATATAAGAATGCATTTTCAACATCAAGTATGTAAAGACCAATGAGAAAGTACTGGTACTAGCTTTTCAAGTACTTTTACAAGGGAGAAAATGGCGATGTGAAGTTATCAAGCAGATAATAACATTTAATGTAGGTGTTTTGCATTAACTGGATCATAGATTTTTTCATATACTATTTCAAAATCATCTGTTACTAAGTAAAAGTTAACACAAAATCCAGACAATTTTATTATTTATTAGTAAACATCTGTGACAATGATCACAGAGTATCACCTGACTTTAGTTTAGTGGGTTTTTTATTTGCTTGTTTTTATGACAAGGTTACATATATCCCAAGCTAGGCTTAAATATTTATACAGCCAAAAATGACTTTGAATTCCTGACTGATCTCCCAAGTGCTGGATCACACTTATTGTGCTGGTTATGGGGCTCTTGGAGCTGAACCCAGAGTTTTATCTATGTTAGGCAAATACCCTGTCAGCTGAGCTATACCCCCAGTACACCCTGACAATTTTATGTAAAGTATTAACCTCAGAATTTGGGCATTCAGATACAACTAGCCTTAAATTATGCTACACAGATATCAATAAGAATCCATTCCATACAGTTAGTTACAGCAGGTTGTTTCACCGCAAGCCATAAAAACTTGGTAAAAGATCAAGTTGTTCCCTATTCTAATAATTAGTGTGGTTCTCTGACAGATGCTATATCATGAGGTTTGAGTGACTATTCTTGCTTCAACTGCCTGATGAGGTCATGATCTGCAATGATGGAGCATTTGCCTACCTGGCAGAACAGAGAGAGGTTTCAGGCAATGAGCAGTGACAAAGATGGGGGGGGGGGGGGATTTGCATGAAGCTCTTATCCAGGTGATAAATACTGCCACTCACACTGAAACACTGTCAGTTCACCAAGTTTATTAATAACAAGTTCAATTCAAACAGGTAAAATATGCTGGATGATTTGAACTTGCGTTTATCCACCCCGCCTTCCTTTTAAAGCACACTGTATAAGACCAACTACTGAATATTAGGGGCTTGCAGTGGCCTTTTAATTTATGTTGTCAGGGATGAGTGACAACTTGTCTGTGACCAAGCTTCAGAAGAATAGGTTAAGGGGGTTTAACAATAAAAGTACATAATTCTTACATCAGCAACAGTGTTCTACTCATTGCTGTCAAAAGAAACATTCCATTATTAATTTCAGAATTCAAATTATGCACCTAGCATTTTGGTTGAAGAATAACAGAAGGTTCCTAATAGTTTTGTCTGTAGTTTCCAAAAGGGGAGGTGGCAGAAATGGAGGGGGCAGAAAACTGGAATTGAAGCTGGGTCTCCTACAGTGTTCTTAGTTGCCACACCTTACTTGCTTATTCTTTTATTTTCTTAAAAATATGAAGAACAGGAAATAAAGTCCTATTCAGCCCTGACAGTCGTAAATGAGAAGCATTAATGCAGAATATATTTTAAACATTCTTATCTATAGCAGATAATTCCTACATTACTTATGTAACGTGGAAAACTTGACACCTAGATATTTAAAAACAGTGCCTCTTATGTACTTAGCCAAGGGTGTTAACGATGGAAGTCCTAAACCTTACTCTTTTCTACACCGTAAGTGGTGTAGTCACAGAAGCCCTGAAAGAAGTTCTTACCAGTTTATGAATGGGCTTTAGTAGCATTAGAATAATATACATTTCATTTATTTCTTACACTCTTCTATGCATATGAATGTATGTCTATGCTCTACATGCATGCCTAATGCCCACTGAAGCTAGAAGAGGGCATCAGATGCCCTGGAATTAGAGATCTCGACAGCTGTGAGCTGCCATGTGGATACTGGGAATCACACCTGGGTCTTCTGGAAAGGCAGCCTGTGCTTTTATCCAACTCTCAAGTCATTATAATACTTTTTTTTTTTTTTTTTTAAAAAAAAATTATACTCAACCATCCCCTCACTGCTTTTCCCATTGCTTTTGTGAGATGAGCCATGACCAGCTCTGCTTGACCACTGAGCCAGCCCTGTCTATCTCGCTTCTCCAACCTGTCCTTATCAAGGATGAGCACTGTATTACTGAGTGTCTTCAGTATGGATCCAATCACATCTCTTCTTGGCTCAAGACACTGTAAGTGATGCCACTGTTTTCAAGCCCAAGCCTTTGTATTCATCTACAACATGATCACTGTTCCGCTCTCCTCTCTCGTCTGTCCCTCCACTCCAGCCTCTTAACTGGTCTCACTGCCCTCTATTTTCACAACCTGTTTTTCCTCCTTTACGTATTTTATCGCTGTCTATTGTGCATATGGCCACAATAGATGAAATAACTACTAATTAATTATTCTTTGCCTCTTTCTTGTTGTGTCTCTGGTATCTAACATGCTGACTGAGACAGTGTTAATGTTCTGTGCAAACACAGTAATGAACAAAAGAGTACCTTTGTACTTAGAAAGTGAGAATAGCTGTCCAAGGTAAAACAGTGCATAAACCATGCTGCCCATCAAAAGACAGGTAAATGCTTATCATTCCTTAGTATTATTAGTACAGTATAAGTTAGCTGGAATATATGTATCACAGAAGAGCATAAAGGATGATAAGTTTTGTAAAAGGCAAATAGGAGCAGGGGTTGCAGCTGAAATACTTTGGGTAAAAAAGCTCTCAAACAGAGGAAGATCTGTTTAGACTTAGCAGGAAATCTGTAGTGTTTAGCTGCCATTTCAGTTAGCATCAAACTAACTTAAAGTCTCAAGAAAATAGTTCTTCTCCTGAAGTATTAATATGTCATTCACATTGATAAAAAGATTGGTAAAATGTGGTTACTTAAAATTCTAACATAATTGTACCACTTCTTGAACCTGAATGATAACTGGTCTTTTTTAAACTCTATGACTAACAGATAGTAAAAGCAGCTGTGTTTTCATGGATCAAGATTTAATATCCCCATTTTTGTTCCTTTAGGGCTTATAGGAATTGGAGTAACAAGATTTCATGAAAACAAGATGCTCTGCTTGTAATGATTCATGGCACATAGCAGTGACGTGGTAAACCCAACATGGTGCAGGGTGAAATAAGAATTCTTGTCATGAAGTCCCCATGTGGTAAACCCAACATGGCGCCAGCAGAATACCTTGTAAGAAGGGCATGCCCCTAGACATGACTACATTAATCTGTTCTTACCTTTCTCTTAAAAGGAGCTGCCCATCATGTGGAGCTCTCTCTCTCTCCCTCCCTCCCCCTTTCTCTCTCTCTCCCTCAGCAACTCCCCTGAATAAACTGTGGCATCTGGCAGTGTGCGCGTCTATCTCTCACATGTGAACTAACACTAGGAAAGAAGCTTGAATCACAAAGTATAAAACATGTACTGGAAGTAGAAATCTTTTTAGTTACGGATGAAATCAAACTATTAATGATAGGGAGGTCCTTCTTTTATTAGTAAGCAATTAAATAATGAATACAATTGTGTCTTTGTTCATCATATTTCAAAGATTATTAAGGATTAGAACTCACAACAGAACCTTCTGCCACTCATGCTTAATAGCCTGATTTCCCATGTGCTTATACATCATGTTCTATTTTCAGAGCAACTTCCTTATATACAAATTCATCTACATATGCACATACTTATGCATATTGATATCTGCATACATGCAGGGAAAATGCATTTTATTTGAAATGCAGATCCATTAAAATAATTCATGAGGGCTATACTGGTTTTATGTGTCAACGTGACATAACTGGAGTCACCAGCGGAAGAAGCCTCAGTTGGAAAAAGGCCTCCAGGAGATTGAGCTGTAAGGTATTTTCCTATTTAATGATCAATGAGGGAGAGTCCAGCCCATGGTGGCTGGTACCGTCCCTGGGCTGCTGGTCCTGGGTTCTATAAGAAGGTGGGCTGAGTGAGCCATGAGAAGCATGTTCCATGACCTCTGCATCAGCTCCTGTCTCCAGGAGTTTGAGTTCCTGTCCTTTCTTCCAACTGACTTTTCAGTTGTGGTATTTTGTCACAGCAATAGAATCCCTAACTAAGACAAGGGCTATATACTAATTTTGATAATTCTATAAACTGAGGTATTTTAATTTGTATTATTAGCCAACATGGCAGATTGAGGTGTTGTGAGACACTATTCTTGAGGAGCCATAAACAAACGATTATACACTTGAGACACAGAACTAACAACAGACCAAAGTAAGGATACCACTGAAGCATAACTTGGCGAACCAATGAGTTTAATGGGGTTACTTACAGTAGTAGAAATTACGTAGAGATAGCCAAAGGCAGTGTGGGTGATAACTTACAAAAGCTGGAAATGTAGACCACACTGCACAACTTACATGCAGCTCAACATGTTGGAGACTCTATCTTTCAGTCAGCTGAGATGGTCTAAGCCTCTTCCAAGCTCCTCAGTTGATTTGTTGCTTCTATTTGGTTTGGCTAGTGTGTTCCTTCCAGGTGGCTCAGCTGTTCTGAGCCTCTTCTAAGCAGCTAAGAGATTATCTCTCATCAGGCTGTTTTGTAAATGTGAGGAGTGAGACACCTACTATATCTAGCCAGTTTCAGGAACTTCCTGGAGCTTCTGAGTTGTTTATTCCCTGAGCTTAATGAACACAGATGATTTGCTACCCACATTTTCCAAAACATGTTGTAAGAGATGAAGGGATGATGATCTTTGGAGATGCTTAAGGATCACAGTATGAATAGCTCCAAGTATCCTCTGAACAACATATATCATCATACTGTCCTCTCTAAAATCCACAGTAAAACTCTATTAAGTATCTGAGATGTCTGCTAGCAACAGAATCCATTGAATTTTATAACAGCACTTCTAAAAATTATTTAGCTAAGCATTTCTATTGTTGAATATTAAAGATGTACTACATTTTTTTTATGCGAGGAATATTTGTTTAATGATGCAAAGATGTGTTGCATTCTTTATGTTACATTCCTTTAACTCTGTGAAGCTGTGTTACTTTGCACTTTTAAAACACCTGATTGGTCTAGTATAATAAAGGACTGAATGGCCAATAGCAAGGCAGGAGAAAGAACAAATGGGGCTGGTAGGCAAAGAGAATAAATAGGAGTAAAAATCTGGAAGAGAAGACTGAGTGAGAAAACGAAGAGGGAAGAATGCTAGGGGCCAACCACCCAGCCACAGAGCCAGACACGGAATAAGAAGGAAAAAAGATATACAGAAATAGAGAAAGGTAAAAGCCGAGAGGCAAAAGATAGATGAGATATGTTAATAAAAGCTGGCTAGAAGTAAGCCAAGCTAAGGTGGGACACTCATGACAAACTGTGTGTGATGATTGAAGAACTGGGTGATGGACTCCTAAAGAGCAAAGGGCCAAAGGAGCAAAAGAATACACAATAACAGTAACAACAAAAATCAACCAACTCCAGGGTTTCCCCTGATTTCTTCTTAAAAATTACCACCCATCAATGAACTCATGTTCCCTTACCGAGAACTACTCTGTCTTTCATGGCAATTTTCTTACTTTTATCAGCTGGACAGCTTCTAGACACTTGAAGGATAAATGAGCCCCAAATCTCTAGACCAAAAGTGACATTGTGTAGAAAACAGCCTGATTGTACTGATAATGTGGATTTCTTTTTGTTTTCTTTCATTAAAAATGTCATTTTTGTCTATGTATCCCCTTCTTCCCAATCCCTCTCCGTCATCCCTCAGCCTCCCCCATCGCTATCCCTCCAATACTGTCCCCCAAATGGTCAAGAAGTCCCAAGGTAGGTCAGCTCAGCGTGGCAGCATTGACTCCAGGCAAGTTCGATTTCCTCATCCCAAAGACAAGACTGGGTTAGGTGTTCCTCTGCAGGGAATATGCTCCAAGGTGCCAGCTCATGCACAGGAACAGAGTCTGATCCCACCTCCAGGCTCCACATACTGCCCATGCCAATCGACAGTTGCCTACCCTTGGAGGGCTTTTTCCCAGTGGATTTCTTTCAGACTTCCTCATTGGCTGGGCCTGTTTGTCTTGGTTTTTGGAGGGGTGTGGGGACGGAGCAGATCGGAGGAGATGGAAACTGTGGCAGGGATGTAATATATATTTTAAAGGAGCTTATTTGCGAGCAATGAGAAGGCAAAAGCCACCGTGTAGGGTGCTTGAGTTTCTTACAGGCTTCCTGTCTCCTTTATCTCCCCTGAGGAATGTATGACACCTTGGTTTCCCCTAGAGAGATTGAGAAGGGAAGAGACAGCTAGAGGCTAGTCATTCTGAATTGTCAATTCCGCTGGCCCGCAGCACAGCAGGTAAAGCCACTTCGCACTTCGTGCATTTCCCACCAATATCCATTTGTGAAGAGGGTGGAAAGGAGAGGGAGTCATGGCGGGAGAAGAGGAAACAGTAATCCCCTCTTCTTTGCTTCCTAACCTGTATCACTTCCTGTTGTTTCAATCTGCATGATTTAACTTTTGGATGACTGTGTGTTACAGAAAGTGCTGTTTTTGCTTCTCCAATTGTAAATGTATGAAAGAAACTTATTATATCCATGCCTTCTCAGTGAAAGAGATATTCTATGAAAAAATTTGAAAAGATTTAATTTTGAGACGATATTCTCTCACTCTTTTTCAAACTATTTTTTATTGTTTAAAATTAAAATACAATCACATCGTTTACAACTCCCCTTTCCTCCCTCCAGCCCTTCTCATTTACCTCCCCCAACTCTTTTATTTATTTATTTATGGACACACCCTTTCTTATAATCCTTTCTTTGTTTTTTTGTGGCACATTCTGATTTCTTGGAGATTTTGATCATGAATAAACATTTCCACAGTGAAAGCAGAAATTTGAGTTTATAAAGACACAAAATTTGACGATGTTGTTTCTGGGTTGTGCCAAAGACAAAGAGGTATAGATTAATAGGCATGGGTTGAGTTAAGTTGTAAGAGCTAGCTGATAATGAGCCTGAGCCATAGGCCAAACAGTTTGTAATTAATATTAGCTTCTGAGTAATTATTTTATAAGGGGCTGATGGACCCCTGCTGGGAAAGCTTTGTCTTGTGGGCCTGGATGGGTTGGAAAACTTCAGTCTACATGATAACTAGTTTCTCCTGGGAACACACACACACACACACACACACACACACACACACACACACACAAAATTTCTTTTTAAGAGTAATTCAAACTAAGACCACTGCTGTCCACAACTCTAGAACCCAAGGGAAACAAAATGCGAAAAAAATTTAAATTAAAAATATAATTAAGATCTCTGCATAGAGTTCTTTGATATCTATGTACATCTATCTTCCTCTATTTATCTATCTGTCTGTCTGTCTATCTATCTATCTAAATCTATCTATCTATCTATCTATCTATCTATCTATCTATCTATCTATCTATCTATCTATCTATCATTGACTCCCTCATATTTAATATTGCATTTTAAAATATTTTTAAAAATTTTAACAAAGGAATTTATAAACAATTAGAGACAATGAATTCGGAAAAATAACAAAGAATAAAAATGTTTTGTAAAATTTTTTATAAAATGCCAATCAGAAACAACTGGAATTAGCATCTTATAAATACCACTCTAGTTTCCTTTCTGTAACTCTATAGACATGTATTATTTAATTTCACTATTTTAATCAGCTTAGTTCACATATCACTTAAATATTCTAATATAACTTTTCTATTGGAAGACTATTTCATCAGGTGGCATATCCATATATTTCTTTTTAGTATTAATTGGAAGTTTTCCCTCTGATTTATAGTACATAAATTAGACTTAATTTAATAACTAATTTTGTGCTGTGTTCTTAAATCATACGTATTTTTCCCTGGAAAAAGTTTCTGGAGCATACTGCTATATATATATACATATAACATGCTGATAAACATATAACATACTGAATATTTGATATACTGTAAAGTTGCTTTTTTTCATTTTTATTTACTTATGGTTTTTCAAGACAGGGTTTCTCTGTGTGTATCCCTGGCCGTCCCTCTGTAGTCCAGGCTGGCCTCAAACTCACGGAGACCCACTTGCCTCTGCCTCTCACTGCATTGGCTGGGATTAAAGGCATGGGCTGCCAGGTATAAAGTTGCTTTTAAAAAGAGAGTACTCACCTTGCAATCTGAACTGTACTGTTTGAAATCATCAATTTTCATCTAGCAGCATTAACAGTAGTCTTTATCATTACAAATATTTTAAATTTCGTATGTAAAACCACACCTTTTCAGTATATTTGAAAGGAGAGCCACTTTGTTATGTAGTTTGGGTCATTTTCATGGACAATAAAGTTACCTCATTTAATCAATTAAAGCATTAAATTATTAATTCTACTCAGTGTTGAGTAGGAAAAAAAAATGGTTTGGAGCATGACATACTGTCCAAACATGGTCTATGAATGAAACTGTGTGATTTTTCTCTAAGAAACCTTGAGAGAAAACCCCAAGTAAACAGGAAAAGTCTTATAACCTCTGTTTCTCTACAATGCAGGTTGTTTGTAAAATGTGCCTTTGTGCCTCTCTCAGGTGTAGTGAATAGGAGTGGGTTTGCTTCAGGTTACACGTTCTCTTACTTTTGCTATTGAAAAATGTGCTTCCAGCCTGATTTGCTCTACTGACTATAAACAGTCTAAAGCCATGTGAACCTTGCTCACTTGACATTTTTAAAACACTCAGAAAATAAATTGTCTGATTTCCTAAATAAAGTTGGCTATTACACAAGACTTTATTCTACCTCACTTTTAGGCTCTGTTATCCCAGATTAACACTACTAACTAGAGTGGTAACACCACACTCAATCATTTATATAGTGCCCATCAGTGCTTCTGCACAACAATTTCAAGTGTTTGCCTCAGATAATTAAAAATATATCCCTCTTATTTTTCATTACTTCCCACTTCTCTCCTCCTACACCAAGTCTGTCAACTCATTAATTACAAGGCACAATGAAAATATTAAACAGATACACTAGGGATAAAAAGTAAAGAGATACATTACTTGACTCATGGCTGAATAAAATTATCCGACAGAATAACCTTAAGGAAGCAAGTGTTTTTTTCAGCTTACGGTTCTCAGGGATACAGTCCACTGTAGAAGGGACATCATGAAGGCAAAAGCAGAAAGTGGCTGATAACACTGCACAGTCAAGAAGCAGAGAATGCTTGTACTTACCTCACCTTCTCCTTTTTATTCAGTACAGGATCCCAGCCCGTGGAATGGTAAGAACCCACATTTAGAATAGGTCTTTCTACCTCAATTAACCCAATAGAAATAACAGCCCCATTGAAATGTCCAGACTTTCTTCCCTGGGGCTTCTAAATACCACCAAGTTGCTAACAGAATAGATTAACCATCACATTGTGTGATATTAGAGGCATATCAATAGAAGATAAAATAGAAGATAAAATATAATTTACCAATAGGTGATGGATAAATTAGAGTTTCAGGGGAGAAGAGATTGGGGAAGAGAAAATACTTAAAAATATAACATAACTCCAGAACCAATGACTTTTCATATCTCAATCAGGATAAATCAAAAGAAATGTACAACTATCCAAAATGAGCAAAGATGGATCAGCAATCCACATGGAAGCCATTGAAAATGAATGAAAAGAAATACAAACACATACAGACATATTATAATGGACCCATCTGTTCTCTCACAGCCACTCTTGAAAGCACAGGCAGAGAAGAGAAAGCTAATTAGATTCCAAAAGTAATAAAAGTAGTTAGGAAAAGTTGCAATGCCCTCAAGGTCTAATAGAAAAGTATCATCAGCATGTCACTATATATGCTGCAAAACACTCCTTAAAGAGCAGGGTTAAACAAAAGCATTTCAAATAGTCACTAACTATGGGGGTCCTCTTACAGGAAACTCCAAAAATTTATAAATGAGTACACAGTGAAATGGTTTCTAAATATAATTGAAAATAACACCCGACAATTTGTATGTTTAAAAAATAAGGGGCTGGAGAAATGGTTCAGTTGTTAAGAGCATTCGCCTGTTCTTCCAGAGGACCTGGGTTCAATTACCAGCACTTACATGGCTGGTCACAACTGTCTGTACCTTCAGTTCCAGGAGATCTGACACCTTCATATAAATACACACAAAATAAATAAGTTAAATAATTTTTTTTGTTTGTTTTGTTTCTTGTTTTTTTAAATCATACAGTTGTGTGGTGCTTTGATGGAAAATCTTCCCAGAGGGAGTGGCACTATTAGGGAATGTGGCTTTGTTGGAGAAAGTGTATCACTATGGGGATGGGCTTTGAGGAATCTTCTGTTCAAGCTCCCTCAGTGTGGCTTTCAGTTGACTTCCGATTCCCTGAAAGCCAAGATATAGCCAGCACCATGTCTCCCTGCATGCCACCATGGTCCCTATCATGAAAGCCAAGATATAGCCAGCACCATGTCTCCCTGCATGCCACCATGGTCCCTGTCATGATGATAATTGACTGAACCTCTGAAATTGCAAGTGAGTCACCCCAACTAAAGGTTTTCTTTATTAAGAGTTGCTGTGGTCATGGTGTCACTTCACAGCAATAAAAATCCTATAACAGAAGTTGGTACCAGGGACTGAGGTATTGCTTTACTGGCCTATGTGTTTGGAGGAATTTGGACTTAGTACTTTGGGTTATGAGAGCAACAGAATGCTTTGAGCACTGTTTATCGGGCCATACTAATAGGAACATGCGAGACAGAGGTGCTAAAAGTCATTTGAACTATTAGGGGCTTCCTCAAGAAGTTTATGTTAGGGTTTTGAGCCACTTCCTGAAGTCCTTGCCAATAAGCAATAACCTAGCCCAACCAGCGAGGAACCAAAAGTTCCTCCATCTTAGAGTCAGCAGCCATGTTAGCAAACAGGTCAAGGAAAGCTCTGGCTAAATCTCCCTTCAGTTTCAAGAAACTTGCAAAAGACTTTATCCAAAAGGACATCTGGGCTGTGGCCCTAGCCTAACTGCAGAATGTTCCAACCCTGCCCTGGGGCCAGTTAACAGAAATCCAATCCTGACCCACCAGACAGGCCAAGTTAGCTATCATTTTCTCATTTTTATCCCAGTTCATGGCTTTTACCTATAAAAGATATATATATATATATATATTCTCAACGTTGTACAGAGTGCGTGTGGACGAGTTCCCTGCCTGGCTTGTATTGAGCACTCAATAAACCTTGCGTTTGAATTTCAGATTCCTTGGACTCCAGTGATCTCTCTGGGGGTCTTTCTCAGGGCAGAACACCAGGACCCTGATGTCAAACTGTCTCTGAGAAGACTTCACTCCTGTTCTCTCTCTTCCCCCACTTGCTAGGCGGCTACTCTTTGTGCTTGTCCAAAAAAAATCTGCTTGAGGCTAAAGCGAAGAATTCTGGATTATTCTGTTGGTGAAGAAATCTCAAAACAGCTTAGTATAGACTCTGTCCTGTAGTTTTATTGGTAACTCTAATGAAGATTTAAGATGTAGAGGAACAAGTTGAGCTGGGTAAATTACAAAATGTAAACTTTGAGGAGAAAAGGAGGGGACCAAGTGAAACAGAGCTAAATTCAGTGCTCAAGGAGATAAAGATAAACAGATTAAGGAATAGAATAAAAGGAAGGGTAACTTCAACTCAACATCCTATCTACCTAAATTTCAGAGTGAAAAGGAACTGAAGGAAAGATTAGAGCCAGGTGTGGTGGGGCACACCTTTTATTTGACCCTGGGCAGGTGGAAGGCTGGAAGATATCTCAGTGTGAAGCCAGTCTGGTCTGCAGAGCAAGTTTCAATACAGCCAAGTTTAGGCAGGAAAGGACAGAAAGCCAATGAAGATTTAACTGAATGAGGAGGCCATGTTCCAGCCCCAGTAAACAGCTTCAGCCATGTGGTTCTCATTTTAGAGTTAAAGTTAGAAGAAACGGTTTATAAAATTTGCCTCTGAGGCCAGGCATGTGCCAGGGGTGTCCCTAGATGGGAGGCCTAGAAGAGAGGCCATTGCATGAAGCTGTGAAGTTAAAGCCTGGGTTGCCTTGGAGAACCCAAGATGTTAAGAGATGCTGGAATCCTGAGATAACTGTGAAGAGTTGCTACCAGGCAGTAGAATCAGTCCTAGAGAAAGGAGCATATTGCAATCAACAAAGCTCAGTGGAGATCTAAAGAGTGTTTTGACGTAAGACAGAGATGCAGAGTTTGGAGTTTGCTCAGCTGTTTTTCAGTCTCGATTTGACCAGCATTTCCTTGGTATTTGTGCATTTTGATGGCAACGTATATCTTGTGCCATTATATGTTGGAAGTATATGATCTGCTTTTTAAAAAACTTTATTAATTATGTATGGAGTGGTCTGCCTGCACGTATCCCTGCAGCCCAGAAGAAGGCACCAGATCTCACTATGGATAATTCTGAGTTACCATGTAGTTGCTGGGAATTGAACTCAGGACCTCTGGAAGAACAGCCGGTGCTCTTATCCAATGAGCTGTCTGCTTTTTTATTTTGATTTTTACAGGGGGATTACAGTTAAGAGACTGCCATGTATTTCAGAAGAGACTGGACATTGAAACAAATTTGAGACTTACAGACTATGTGGACTTTTAAAGTTTGATTATGATATGGCTATAAGTCTTTGGGGGTCAGGGAATGGAACATGGTGAATTGAAACAAAAAATGGCCCCCAAAGGGAGTGGCACTATTTGGAGGTGTGGCCTTGTTGGAGGAAATGTGTCACCGTGGGGGCGGGCTTTGAGGTCTCTCTTGCTTAAACTCCCTCAGTGTGCCTGTCAGTACACTTCTATTCCCTGTAAGACAAGATGTAGCCATCTCCATGTCTCCCTGCCATCATGATAATGGACTGAACTTCCAAATCTGTAAGCAAGACATCCCAATTAAATGTTTATAGGAGTTGCCTTGGTCATGGTGTCTCTTCACAGCAATAAAAACCCTAACTAAGACAAGTTGAAAACCAGATGGTGTTACCTGGAGGTGGTGGTGAACATCTTTAATCCCAGTACTCCAGAGGCAGACACAGGCAGATCTCTGTAAATTCAAGGTCAACCTTATCCATTGAGTAAGTTCTATGAGTAACCAGGGCTTCAAAGACAAACCCTGGGGAGGGAGGGAGGAAGGAAGGGAGTGAGGGAGGGAAGGAGGGAGGGAAGGAGGGAGGGAGGGAGGGAGGGAGGGATACCATATGGTGCAAATCACAAGCAAGGAAGGCAGTGAAAAGCTAAGGAGGATTTAGCTGGTTTTGTATGCAGCTTTAAAGGTTTGTTGGTGTATCTGGTAAATATTCAAATACAGCTGTTTTTGAATATAAACTGTTAGGAGAAAAAAATACAAGAGAGATAATAACCTCAGCGAACTAAAGGAAGAAGGTGTTTCAAGTGTGACCAGAAAAAAAAAAAAGGCAGAATCAAACAGTAAAAGTCAATTTACTTTCACTATCATGCATATTAATAGCAAAGGGATTGAATTGGCTAAAATATTAATTACACTAAAAAATTAAATCAAAACTTATTTTACTATTGTATAACACACTAAAATTCAAGAATATAAAAAAGCCAAAAGTATAAACAAACACATTTGAGACAAATACAAAAAAGTGATGATAATAATTGTCTAAATAACATTTACACAAAATCAACATTTGTTATAAGAGTCACTAAGTAATAATGTTCATAGGAAGACTGAACAATTTCATTCTTGACTGTACCTAAGAAAACAGCTTTAGAAACTGGAGAGAATAGCTCAGTGGTTACGAGCAATGACTGCGGTTCCAGAGGTTCAGAGTTCAATTCCCAGCACCACGTCAGCTCACAACTGTAGCTCTAAGATCAGACACCCTCACACATAAATGTAGGCAAAACAGCAATGAAAAGAAAGTAAAAATAAGTTTTATAATACTTAAAAAACAACATAGTTTCAAATATGCAAAGTAAAATAAGCAGGAATAGAAGAAGCAGAGTAGCAATGACAGGTCTCCACATAGCATGGTCATAAATCCACAGATCTCACAGACAGAATTTGATAAGTGTTAGAAGACATGAAGCATATAGATTCTGCTTGTACTAACTACATCAGGTTAAAAAAAGGAAACATTTACAACTTATGAATAATTTTTAGAATTTTGATATTTGATTCATACTTAGTCATAAAGAAAATTCTCACAACTTACAAAGAACTGGTATCTCACAGATCATATAAAAATGAGGTTTAGAGCAAGTCTCAAGAACTTTAATATTAAAATTTCATGAAAGGAATCATAATATCTCCTACACAGGTTTATAATTTATTGTAAAACAATAGTTAGGAGGGTATATAGTCTCAAACCCCTCATTAAAGTAGAACTTATGATCCACTCTGAATTAGAATTCCTCAAGATCAAGGAAGGAAAGAAAAAAATCCATGACAAGAAAAGGGAAAGAAAGTGAATTTTAGGGTGGTGGGGAGATAGCCACATTTGCCAAAGCCAACAACTGTAAGAGCTGTAGAGGATAAAGAATGACCTTTACCTATGTGAGCTTCAAGACAAAAACCAACTAACCAACCAACCAACCAACCAACAGTGCATTAAACAGGATGCCCAGTGATTTCTAGATAGAAAATATACTGTGACAAATACCTGATGTCACTTCACCAAAGACAATGGGAAATAAGCTGATGCCCCATTGAACACTAGAGAACCACTCACTAAAATTAGAAGGCTAGCAGACTAAAGAGACTGAACACAATGCTGGACTCTAACTGGTGAACTCAGAGTGGGGTTGTCCTCCTTAGGAAATGGACAGTGGGTGGTGGTGATGAGCTGAATCAGTGACAGAGATGGACGTAGCAGATGAGAATAAAGGAGAAGGTACTATGAACGCTATAGTCCTGGGTTAGCAGTGGAGATATTGTTTTTGTCTATGGCTGACCTCATGTAGCTCACGTACATGACACCCCTTTCTTATGTCTCTTCCTCTGTGATTTACCTCCAGTAGGCTCTTCATCTGGTTCTTTAGAAAAATCTCAAAGTTGCTTAATGTGAACAGAAAACAGAGGAAACTTCAGTAACTGTTCTCCGAGATGCAATCTGTGTCCTTATCTACTTGATGCGAGATTGCTTTCCTCCACCTTAGCCTGAGCTTTTGTTAATCTTGCATTAGGCCTAAATGGTCCCAAGTAACATGGTCCAAAGGAGCTCAAAAATTCCAGAAAGTAATTCGCACCTGAAGCTTGTTTACTGAACACTCCACCCAGTATGATGCTCAACATTCACCTGAGCACTGAGTGCTTCTAAAACAAGACCCACAAAGCTCATGTCCCTAACTCATGTCGAGTTGAGCCTCCCTGTTGAAAAAAAATCTGAAGCCTAATACTGTTCCATCATCATGGCTCAGCCACAGTTGGAGTTTATAATCAGTAAAATTTATACAAACAGTTCAAAATTCAAAAACATCTGAAACTGGAAACACTTGTCCCAATCATTTAGTGTAAGAGGCAGTAAACGTATACAATGCTTATGAAGGTTGTGCTTCAACAATATCTGATTATGAACAAACTGTTCACATAACTTTATTTGTTCTATTTAGGAAGCACAGGAAGTAGATAGGATTAATGTTCTTAGTCATAGGAAAATAAACAGGTAAGGAGGTATGGCTCAGAAAGATTAGGAGCCACTGTTCAAAGTCAAACAGCTGGTAAGTAAGAAGATCCATAAACAAGAACACAGATGTTTTGCTTCTCATTTCAGTGCTGTTAGGATATACCAAGTCTCCCCTTTTACTGTTCTGCTGTGTTCAGAGTGCATGTTTACCCTGCATCATGTTGAACTAGGTTGAATTGCTAAAGATAATACTGAGAATGTGTGATCAAAACAGATTTAAGAATGTTTTATATTTTCTCAAAAATTCAAAAACATCACAATTCATATTTGAAAAGCGTTCACTCCTGTTGCCCCTCAGCTTTGTGCACTTAACACACTGGCTGAAATCAGTCAGATGAACCATATTTTAGGGGCAATCCTGACGGCTTCTCACTGCCTGGAAATTAGACTTTACACTTAAAGTTTTGGTGATATTTATATCTCAATTTTTCTGACAGGGTCTCATGCATCCTTGGTTGGCATCAAACTAGCTATGGAATATAAAATGATCTTGAATTCCTGATTCTCATATCTCCTCCTCTAACATGCTAGAATTACAGTATTAAATATCATTTCTTTAAGCCTACATTAAGAGGTGATGCGGATTGTCTTTCTGTATGCTGTGAATTATCATTAGATAATAAAGAAACTGTTTTGGCCTATAGCAAGGCATCTAAAAGCAGGCCAAAAACCTGAGCATCAATAAAGGGGAAGGAGGGCAGAGTCAGAGAGAGACACTCCAACTGCCCAAGAAGCAAGATGTGACAGAGTATAGGCAAGCCACGAGCCACGTGGCCAAACACAGATTAGAAATGGGTTGAGTTAAGGTGCGAGAGACAGCTAGCAATAAGCCTCAGCCATAGGCTGAACAGTTTATAATTAAAATAAGCCTTTCTGCAATTATTTTGGGCTAAGCGGCTTCGGGACTATAGGTTAGGACCCTAGACTGGACAGGCCAGAATCTTCACACTACAAAAGAGGTAGTAGTGAAAATTCTTATGACCCTCCCCTTGATTCACTATCCATGATTTTACTAAAAATATGTATCCCCATCTCCAAAATCAGAGTGAAGCAGTAGAGGCATAATCTCTGAAGAAACAGCAAGGGTAAGATTAGCATCCTGAGGATGAAAGTATCAAAATATGATGATCTGACAGATGCCCAATAAGGTTTTCTACCACATGTGCTATGACCTGAAAGCCACAGGGGGAAAATAGGTGATTTTATACATACTCTAGTCACATCATGCACTTTTACCTCTTACTTGAAAGCTAGTACAGCAGAGCTTTCCTTTGATAGCCATGTAGCAGATCCCAGGTGGCTTTACTAAAGGTAGAAGAATGGCTGACTATATCGTAGGTCTTACATTAGACTGAGACATAAAAGCCATTTTACGTTGGGGCTTTCATTTCTCTGCCCCTGGCGCGACTTACAAAATCAAGCCTTATAAACACAGGGATATCAGCCTCGAACTTTGCCCTTAGGATGAATTGTATCTCGAATCTCTCCACCTTGCTGTCAATCCTCAGTGGGATTGTCATTGTGAGAAGCTGTGTTATTCATGGGTGTGTGTGGTTATCTTCTCCCAGGAGTGGGTCTGTTTCTGTCCTTGACTCATTTTTTTCTTTCTTCTTTTCTTCTTTCTGTCTTTCTCCGTGTTGGTACCAGCCAGGCCTTTTCTGTTTATATCTATTCTTTTATTTCAGAGAGCTATTCAGAGAAGATGCAAGACACAGAATGCACACACCCAGCAAGCTCAGCATGATGGGATGTGCTTGCTGAAAAAACCTCACTCTAGACGCTGCTGCTGTCCTTCACTTCAGCTAAGGACAAAAGGCGAGCCTCTTTCCTTTTGAATTTTTTGTCAGAGGTGGTTTTCAAGCAATGAACAAAACGATTCTCTGTGTGTCTTGACAAATGTAAAAATAATCAGAAAAATGATGATGGCAGATTGCAGAGAAGTAGGGATTTGACACTGACATAATTCTTTACAGAAAGTCTGTGCAGACAAATACCAGGCAAGGCAAACAGATCATAGTGACGTATTCTCAAGAAGGAAGTGATTAAGATAGAATATCCTATTAGCTGTGAAACTAGTACTATAAGCACACTGCAACATTTCTGCTTAGCAGGAGGAAGAATAGCTGGACTACAGGCGCTCTTCATTGTCTCCTTCCTCATAGCTTATGTCTTCCTGGACTAGGGGTCAGGGACACACACTGGAATAATGGCAGTTTATATTGGCAGAGTCCCTACATTCATCCACTGTCTTGACATTTCAGTCCCCTGCCTTTCAGACCGAAGACTTTAAAGTTCTAGAAGGTTAAGTAGTTTGTCAACCTAATTTTGTCTGCAAATTTCAGAGCCAGGAGTCCAGTAGATATGTTCGGGCTCTTTTATTCTCCAATCATGGGAGTAGGGACATTTCTGAATGGCAGTTATTGAACTGCAAATATCCCACAAAATGCCACGACTTTCAGTGTGCTTTTGAGAACATCAGTCCTCAACTGAACTTTGAATTGCTCTCAAACTCCACTTCTTGCATTCTCCTTTTTAAGTTCCATCTACCCAAATGTTGAATCAGAGACCAATTCACTTTGTATATTTTAAGTTTTTATAAGATGGATTTAATGGGAAAATTGTATAAAATATGCAGGGACATGTAAACACACTGTATCACAAGTTACATGACTCTAGAAGCCTATACCCACGATAGGATGTGTTCTCCTGTTCTCTTATATCTTTCTCCCTTCTCACCTGATACTCTTGCTTAAGAATATAATAAATCCGTTTAATAAATGCCAACTTCGCTTCATAAATTTTACATTGTCATTATGAAGAAAACAATAGTTTTGCAGAATAAAGGTAACTATAGCAACCCAGGATTCAAATCAATCTCCTCTCAGGCAGTGGCAAACACTCCTGGGTGCTTCAGGAACTTTACATTAAAATATGTCTCAAACACACAAATTTGGGGGGCTCATCAATTGAACATCTCAGTCAGTGTTTGCAATTTAATTCTGCCTTTCAGTGTCAATAACTAAAGCAGTCTGATTACGTGATTGTCATTGGGGCTTGCTTCAAGGAAGTCTTTCCAGCTCTCTATACATCTCTGAATGCTGCGCCACATTGAGATTTTTCTCACTCAAAGCCCAGGAGGCATTGCAACAGGGAAGGTAGTAAGAGAGCTCTTGACACTCGCTGTCCAAGAAGAGCCCATCAGCATCCCTGAAGTAGCTCTCTGACCTCACATGCACTGAACGGAGGGTTCAGTTTGGGGAAATGTGAAAACCTAAAACTACACCAAAAGTAAACTACAATTGGTAACATTTCCCTATTACTCAAAGAGGCATGGGCTCCATAAACAAGTGGAAACGTGAAGAGATTGAAGGGCTAAGATCAACTTTATGTTACTGTGGACTGGGCAATGGCAGCATTAGGGATTCCAACAAAGTTTCATCATATCCATCGTATTTTATAAGAGTTTTAGGAAAAAAAAGTGAAATATCCCATGAAAATGAACAGGTTACATGGGATAAGGCTATATGTAAGTAAAATTTGTAGGACAGAACGGGGCATTGATAAAGATTGGTAGTGTGGCTCAGTCATAACCTATTTTTAACTTAATTAGAGAATGGGAATTACTAAGAGCTTTGGAAGCATGTATGGTTAAAAGTTAATCTTTAATTTTGAAGGTGATTGATAGATCACTAATGGGAGGAGAACACAGAGATGTACCCATGAAGGCTAAAGGAGTGGGGTTTGGGATTTGGGGGAAGGCCCAAATTAACACTGATAATTGCAAACTAAAAATGAAGAACTGTTGTATAAGTTTCTAGGCCCAACCTAGCCTCGAGGTTCAGACCTACAGACCTGCAGACACACAGACACTTATATTAATTTCATGCTGATTGACCTAGGACCCAGGCATATAACTTGCTAACTCTTTACTCACAAACTAACCCATGATTCTTATCCTGTTCAGCCATGTGGCTTGCCACCTTTTCTCAGAGCAGCATAGTTGTCCTCTGCGTCTGTGGTTCTGTGGCATCTCTGCCCTGTTCTTCCTGTTCTCAGAGTTTTTTTAGTCTGGGAGCTTCACCCACACTTCCTGTCTGCCTTCAGCCAATTAGCGCTTTTAATTAAACTAGTAGGTGGGCCAATTATTTACAATGTAACATAATCCCACCACAAAGAACTTTGTGTAGTAATATGTGGACAAAATATGGACAGTGACAACATATTGGGTTTAAGGGAGAACATAAAAATGTGATGTTAGATGTCAAGTCCATTAATGGAAGAGATATTGACACAAACAATGAATTCCTTTGTGCATTAAATATTTATCAAACATTTATTTTGTATTGGGAAATCCTATATTTAATTTAGATATGGAAGGTTGACAGTATTACTAGACCATTCCAGATGCCACATGTCTGTAGAGATCTGTACCTTTGCAGAATACCTGAGTGGGAATTCTTTATTTATAGAGACAACAGAGGAAGCTTTGGAGAGTGGGAATGATGTGGGATAACAAAGACAAAAAAATAAATCTTCAAAATAAGAGAGCAGGCTTGGGAACCGAGGTGAGAAAAACTTTGCACCACACTTAGGAATCTGGAGGACCAGGAAGTGTTAGCTAAAGGATGGTTGAAATAAAGCAAATAAAATCACAAATGAGTGAATAAGTGAATGCCTGACGCATGCATGAGTAGGTGAGGAAGGTTTGATGGAATCCTAGATTTGTCCATAGAGAAGGTTTTACGTGTTAGTACAAAGTTCCAGATATTAACTGTTGGTAACAAAGGCCTCATAGCTGACATGATAACAGTACTTCAGACAATATAAGTCAATTAAAAAAATATGAATGTAATGGTGTTTAAGTTCTCTGTGTTTACTAAGATGCTCCATTTCCAACCATAATTTATGGTTTTGCTTTTCCCAAGGTGGGTACTCTAGAAAACACCATGGAAACACCTAAGTCATTCGGTTATTAATTATCTATTTGAAAAAGGATGCTCTGACTTCTGAGTTCCTTGACCATTATGCCATACTGTAAATAACCTGAAAGTTAGCCAGTCTTTGGGGAAGAAAAAAACAGAAAGAAAGAAAGAAGACAGTCAGAAAAAAGATAGAAAATAGTTAAAGTCGAAGGGCTGGACTGTATGAACTTTGGTTATAGGAGGAGCCTTTAACAAAGGTAGACAATGTTAGGAGGTCAGTGTCATAGGCCTAGAGGTACAGAATTATGGAGGGTTACATTAGGGGATTCTTCATACATATATATATGTATATATATATATGTATATATATATATACAAATTAATATTAAAAATATTAAAAAGCTAATATATATATTAGTAAAACAAGTTCAGTAACTAAGAATCTAATGCAAGAAACTCTCTCTAGAAATGTAAGTTAGGAAGGGGTTGGGAGGTATGAGAATGGTATCTGTTCTTGCTTTGACAGTGAAAATTTATTCCATAAAGGCTAAGAAAAGACCCTTAGGCCTGCACCATCCTACAGGAAATCCTCCCCAGGCATATGTATGCACTACAATAGGAATCATCTGTACACTTAAGTGATGCAGATCCAGGTGGCACCCAGGAAGAAAAGGCAGCTTGCACTCTCATGGATATGTTCTCTGTCTCTCGCTCTTTCAAGTGGTCTTGCCAGCAAAAAGAAACATAAAGTGCAGCTCACCTAAATCAACAGCATATTGATGTACATTTTTCCTTTGTGTGAATTTCTTTTTCCCTACTAAGAAGTACCTGCTATTTACAATCTGTTACTAGGTGATAATGGCAAAGCTCACTCTCCTCATCTTTCAGGCAACCCTATACATTTCACTATTTGCAAGTCAAAATACCTGTTGCCGTGCACGTGAGAGGCACAGAATGCAAAGCTGTAATGGAGCAGGGTGGGGTCAATGACAGCACCGTTTTCTGAATGTTCCATCAGTTCTGTAAGGTAGCAGAGATGCCTGTGACAGCCTCTTACACCATAGCGGGCACAATATTCATCTAACACAAAGACTTGGCCAGGGCTAAACCAACCCTGCAGGAGAGAAAAAAAAAGATACAATTTTCTTTTAAGGTTTGCTTTTCTTTATGTACATTTAGGCATTGTAAGCAGCAGAAGCAGAGTGTCTCTTGGCATTTGCTTTGTTAGTTACAGCTTTAAATGCTGTTGTCAGATGGAATGTCATCAGTTTTGGAAGTGACTTGAGGCACTGGCAATCTAATATCTCTGTGACAATGGGTGGCATCTTGCCCTTCTCTAGTGCTATTTAAAACTAGTCAAATTCTATTCACAGGATTTATTTACATTTGCCAGTCACAAAGAGTGATGCTCCCTAAACTCTGTTTTTTTTTTTTTTTTTTTTTTTTTTTTAGGAATCAGTGAAGAAAAGGATAACAAAGTAGACTCTCCCACTGAAACTGAACCATTCACTGAGAGCATTTTATAAGGCAAACTAAAAGAAACTTTCAGGAAGCCCACATTTGTGTGCTTATGCCTGGAATATTTTTCTCAGTGTGTCCTGTGGTTATCAGAGTCACGATCTTTCAGTAGTGGTTCCTTGTTCTTCTGAATTAAGAGGCTGGCTCTGAGAGTGGGGGAGAAAGCAGGCAGTCAGTTTGGTTAGTGCTGGAGGGTAGAGTTAGGTAGAGCAGTTTCATAGAATACCATAGCAAACTCATTTACATGGGTTAGATTAAAATGATAAAGGGAAGAAAGGGGCTTCAAAAATAAAAAAAGAGTTAGAGGGGGACAAGAAAAAGGATGTCACCCTAACCCTATACAGAGACAGGGAAAATGCTCAATGTACCAGCCACACACACTACAGAAACTGGGTGTCTTGTATTTAGAACTGTCATAAATAGTACATATTATGACATGGTTTACATCAGAAATGTGAAAAGAATTGTACAAGCTCACAGAAAACAGAGAAAATCATTTAGTGAGTCTTGATTGACAACCAGGCCTGTTCCTATTCACATCATATTCCCCTTTCATTGTACACAAGACACATGGTAGGATTTTTCTCAGGCTTCTTCCTTTTTATTTTCTTCCTCCCCTCCTGTTCTCCCATCTTTTATTTTATTTTTTAAGACCGAGTCTTACTATTTAGTCTTGGATGACCTGAAACTCTCTGTATAGACAGGATGGCCTTGAACTCACAGAGACCTGACAAATCTGCCTGCCTCTGCTTTTCTAGTGCTGGAATTAAAGGTGTTTGCTACCAAACCTAGCTCTATTCTCAGATTCATAACAAATGATGAATTGTCAGCATAAGCACAACAGTTGATTAATTTCTTCATGTCCACTGGATATCTCCAAAGACCCAAATATACATTGTCTGATATCAGACTTAAGAGAATATAATTTACTCTGTGAAGTTATTAGGCTTAGTATTCATGAGAGTCAAGCAGTGACAGGAAATGTGGTTTCCAATAATAAATAGTTGTTAGGCTATAACTTTAATTTTCAGACTTTGTGTTTTTCCTGTTACTTATGTTGTCCTAAGAATCAAAGAAACAGGTACAATCTTGTAATAGCTGATGAACAGAACATAAACTTTAAAAGGCCTGTACAGGTATTGGTGAATCCTATGACAGGTTTTCCATCTTTATTTAAACATCTTCCTTTTCATTCAGTATTGTCTGGGGGTCATAGATAAAGCATGTATTCAAGTCTGTTCTCCTGGCTATTGAGTGGCACCACAGTGGTCTTCAAGTGCATAATTTTCAAATTGAGAAGCAAGTAATTGGAATTCTTTCTCCCTAACCCCAACTACAGTGATTAAATGAGTCAGGAATAAAATACTGTTTTGCAGCAACTATTTCTCACTTTCAGAAATCTTTTATTTTAACCTATAGGTGACCAGGTAGATGGATTTGTACCCACCAAACAGGAATAGGAGTCATTCAGCCTGTGATCCAAAGTCTGTCTCTGGAGAATTCTAAAGAGGAAGGCATGGTCAAGCTTGCAAGGATTAGCAGAAATAAACTCATCCATCCCATGTTTCTGAAAACGGTCTGCATCTGTAAATTCAAAAGATCAGTTATAGTAATTTATACTTCTGATTTAATAATCAACAATGGAGTTTACAAGGAACATAACATTGAGGCCTCATGATAATAGAGGACTACCCTTTGATTTACTCACTGTTTATGATGCAAATAATTTATCACATTAATATGAGTTTCAAAGTCTGAAGCCTCAAAATGACAGGAGAAAAAATTCATGAACTATTTAGGAATGAACACATTCAAAGAAAAACTTGTAGCTGGAAGTATTCATTATGTGTGTGAGTGTATACATGCCACGATGCACATGCATGATGGCAGAGAACAACTTGCAGAAGTAGGTGATTTTGGTTCTGCTACCACGTGGCTTCCCAGAGTCAAACTCAGGTCATCAGGCTTGGTTGAAAATGACTTCATCTGTTGAGCTGTCAATATCCAATTTTTATTCAAAGTTGCTTCTAATATCTACTTGAAAAACAATCTTATTTTCCAATTTTAAGGGAAGTTGGGCTGGACCTGGTGGTACATAGCTTTAATCACAGTATTGAGAGGCAGAGGCTGGTGAGTGTCTGTGAGTTTGAGGCCAGCCTGATCTACATTAGAGGATTCTAGGCCAGTTCTGGCGACATAGTAAGACCCTGTCCAAAAAGAAGGGATCAGAGAGAGAAAATTTGATGTATTTTACAAATATCCTTGCAAAAAACAAAGTAACTGGAAAACAATCCAGGTCTATTCACAAAAGAAACAGCAATGATGGCCAGAAGCCTGCTTTCCAAGTGGCAAACTAGAGCAGAGATAAGCATACAGCTTCAGCTGGATCACTTCCAGTCTGCTTTTTGTATGGAGCTTTTAATGGAACCAACTTCAATGCAGAAATGGCATTGAATGCTCTCAAGCTTCAAGTTTAAGAGACATGAAAAAGGGAGCATCGAGTCTGTGCACATATGCAGACAATGCACCACGTCCCAAATGGCACTTCAATCAAAGGTTCAAATTCATTGTTCTTTACAGATTGCATCTTTCAACGCCTATGGACCCTGCGGGTTTATCAAAAGGCAAGCTTTTATGATTGCTTTCATTAATGGTATGTTTTGTCAAAGTCTTCAATGTGATCTACTAAATATAGACAGAAAAAGCCCCACACTTCCCAAGAGGAGAAGTTACTGGGGTGTTACTACATTAGCTCTGAGCAGTGACTGGAGCGGGCTCTTCCACAACTGAAATCACGATGCCCATTGTTCCTTAAAATTCATACACAAATCCCTTTCTGGTCATCACGAGAGTCCTAAATGCAAGCTAAGTGTAGTTTCTAAAACCTATGTGGAACAATTCTAAAACTGCAAAGAAAAAGAGACAAAAGTTTATTGATTAAACCCAATTATAGAGTCAGGCTCATAATAAAACTCAATATTGATCTGTGGACATGATGCTAACATAATCAGTCACATTTAGATATTTAGTCCAGATCATATTGATCCGTGTCAAGTTCAACTTTCAGCCATATTTGTGGATGGAAGAACTATATAATTCAAGCTGAAGGGTCTTGAGAATCACATTAAAAATAAAAGACACAAAGATGAATGTCCACATAACATAAAAAACTGGATGCAGCAATAAAGCAATGGAAGACAATGCATCGATGATGTAAGGTCATTTTTGAATAAAATACCATTTGTGTCCTTTCACATTTAACGACTACCTGCTGAACTATATTACACGGTAAGTACTATTACGTGGATGAGTGCGAAGCTTTTCCTTGGGCTGAGAAATAAAGACAGTTCAACTTCTCTCATATCCTTTTTAAAGTCTTATAAAAGTTGAATATGTTAACAATATAAAACAGCAGCAGATGAGTAGGAGGCAGAGCATCAAGGAAGGCAAAACACATGCATCTTCCAGCTGAAGGAACTCATCTATTTTATCATCTTCATTTCTCTGAGTGGAAATCTGCTTAGTGTCACCTTTATGAGATGATTATTTTGATAAAATAACTGCTGATTTTTATTCATTATTTCTTTCAGCAGAGGTCATAAGAAGCAGTTAAAAATAACGACCATTAATGGTTTATCTGGAGAACAGGATATGTAATAAATTTCAAAGGAAAAAAACTCTCATAATTCTTATTTTATTATAAAGATACAATCATTTAAAAAACAACAGGAAAATAGTCTTAATATATATTATTTCTAAAAAACAAGTATATAATTTTTACAATTAAAAAATTAGCTGATAAAAATATTTTACAAATACAACTTCAAATAATTTTTACTAATAAGACAAAGCACACATGAATAAAAATTATTTTTGACATATTACTGATAACATTATGTTCAAGAATATTAAGTCACAAATGAATATCCTCCTTCTACTTGTAAAATACAAGCAAACAAACTCACTAATATTTGAAGGTAAAAACAGAATAAGAGCAGGGAGTGATGAGTGATAATATGGCCTTTAAACCCAGCGCTCCAGAGGCAGAGGCAAGTGGATCTCTGTGTTCCAGGCCAGACTGGTCTACAGAGTGATTCCTGAATAGCTAGGGCCACACAGAGAAACTCTATCTCAAAGAAAAAATAAATTAAAAAAAGGAAAAAAAACAAAACAAAACAAAACAAGGGCTGGGAAGATGGTTTAGTGAGTAAAGGCACTAGCTGACAGGCTTGTTGACTGCAGTCAGATACCCAGAACCTGCATAATAGATAATCAACCGTCCAAAGATGTTTCTCTGAATGCCATACATTTGCTATGGTACATGCTTGCTACCCAACAGATAAAAATTAAGCAATATAATAATAATGATAATAAGAAATCAATAACAACCTGCAGTGTCTCAGGGCTACAGCTTTATGAAACACATTCTCTAACTACCCAGCATCCCTGCGCCTACTGTGTCAGACAAGTACAATGCAAAATGTTGTATGAAAACATATATCACCATTAGTTTCCATGAATATGAGAAGAATTAAAAATAAGCTCCAAGAGAATCTGGACCTCCCTGTTTAACAAATATTTTTATTTTTAGCTTATTTTCCCATTCAAAAAAAATGTAAACTAATGTTGGTTTAGTTGTCTGACCTTTATTTTAAACAAAGAATGGCAATGTATATGAGGACTTATAACACACTACAAAGTAAATGGGATGGTGTCAGCAGCAAAGCAAGGGAGTGGGCAGAGAGGCATGCTATTGAACACTCATTTTCTGTACTGCAGTATAATGTCACAGAGTACACAAAGAGAGTAAAGCAGTAAAGTGAAGCAGGTGGGCAGGTCACATGGTACAGTTAATGTCCCTGATAAGAGGAGCCATAATTTACTTATTTAACAGAACCAGTTCATAAAATGAAGTCTTAATGATACTTTTCATGAAACCTACACTCCACAAACCTGCACATTTCTTCATTTACATTTTTGTCTCATGAACTAAAACAAAATTAGCTATAATTGTGTAATTTCTCATGTTTAGAGGGACATATTTTCATGCAGTTTTCCTTTGGCATAATTCGTCTACATTTTACTCTTAAAAGTCAGTTGAGTCAGTTAGAAAACATGTTTCCCACCACCTGGTTTAGTAAAAGTCTGTTGCTTAAATAAAACTGGGTTTTATCAGTTTGCTTAAATTAAAGTTTACTGTAAGAAAAAAATTATCCAAATTTAAAAAAATAAAATAAAAAAATATCCTTAATACTATTCAAATGTTCCCTGCTATGATGCCAGCAAACTTCAGTTGAGTTTATCTTCTGAAACAGTGTAAAAAAAAATTATTAAAATAAGCCAGCAAGAAATGATCTTAAATGATGCACTGAGATACTGTCATAAATTGTGATGATTAACCTATGGACTAACTACAGATGTGGGACATGGTAATTGAGGGTGCTGGTGGAGTTTCTATGGTAACAGTTGGATATCTATGCTGTAATATGTTTAGGTGGTATTGCCACCAAGTGTGCTAACACTGGATGGAATAAAATCCAAATTGAGCAATACTGCTATTTGCTAGAAATCCAAGAAGTTATAGAGGTTTCATTCAAGTGGAACGTGAAAATTAGAATGTTTCATTAGGATAATAGCCGTGAAGGGAAGAGAACAGGAGGTCAGCGGTTTCAATTCCTACAGTTAATACGGACTTGGAAGTAACTAATGCAGCAAACACGAAAAGACATCCAAAGACCTGCATGACTGCTGTGAGGGAGGATTTTATATTGGGTGGACACTGACTCCAACTAGCCTTGTGTGCCTAAGGACCCATATCTCCACAAGGGCATCCAAGTCAGAGTTCAGAATGTACAATGGAGAAGTACTTAATGTTTACATTGCATAGTAATGACTCTGCTGCTTTGGCTGCTTTTGTGTGTGGTGAAGGTATTGTTCACATATAATGGGAATGGCATGAAGACAGAAAGGCAACCTAACTGGAAAACTTCAGACAGCACCTGGAAGTTACTGAGGGATCTGGAATTAGGACTTAACAGCAAGTGACTGTTACAATGAGGTTTTTTGGCCCTGGGAGGCCAGAAGTCTGGACCCAGAGACCTGCAGTCTCAGACCTCTTAGCCACCCGCCGCTGCTCAGGCCCCCAGAAATGATTTAGACATTTATATTAACTTCATGCTGTTTGGCCTACGGCTCAGGCACATTGCTAGCTTGCTCTTATATCTTAACTTAATCTATTTTCATTAATCTGTCTGCCACGTGACCTGTGGCTCACCTGTGTTCCTTACAAGTTGTTCCTTCCGGCTTTTGGCTCAGTCTGTCTGACTCCGCCCTGCTTCTCTTGCCTATGTTCTGATTTCTTCTCCTACTTTTCCTATGGTGCCTGCCATGGGCCAAAACAGCTCCTTTATTTAAAGATTGATATTTACAGCACACAGAGAGACATTCTCACATCAAGTGACTAAGAGGAGGGATCACTAGCTGAGACCATTTCTCCCCTGTAAAACAGGAAGCTGCCTATGTTAGATGAAACCTTTGAAATATATTCACTTTCCTGTGTTTAAAACTACCATATGCTTAAGGAGTTTGACTATAACTCCATTTACCATACACAAACCTGTCTATAAGTTTCTTGTAGTTCATACCTGAAAACAGCTTAAAAGTTTCCAGGACGTTACAAGTGGCTTGAAAGAGTTGGCACTGTCATGCTTTTGTATCACATACATGACCCTCATTAGGTTATGTATATAACAATATGTGTATGTAATAATAATATACACATGTAATAGTATGATGTTTTACATTTCTATGTAGTTATGTCTAGTCTGTTCTTACACAAGTAGGGTTTTGATTAAGACTAGAACAACAGTTAACATAAATATCACTTAGGAGTTATTCGTATCTCAATTATTGATCAAATAATTTATTACCTTCTTTTTGTTTATATTTGTTAAAATTGACATGGTATGTGCCTGGTATTTTGTAGAAACTAATGTACAAATAATTTACAGACAATAAAAGTTTTAACTAACAATGGAGACTGAGAATTATAAACTAGCAAAGTAAACAAGTATTGAACATTTACCAGAAACGGTAAGTTCAGGGCATAATAAACTAATACTTTACCTATTAAGTATGAAATTTAACATGAAAATGAGGAGAGTAAATTGTTAACACAGCAATATACTATCAATATGGAAATCAAGCTCATAAAATTAAATGTAATCTCTGCTCCCACTTAAGGATTTAAAAAGATGTTAGGCAAAAATAAAATAGATGGCAATTTTTTTCTGGCTTGTTTACAAAAAAAATTACTAATTTGTAATTATGTAATGTATGAGCAAGTGTGATTACAGAAAATGTGGGGGTCAGATCTCCTGGTCAGAGATAGTGGTGAGCTTCCTGACAGGGGTACTGGGAACCAAATTCAGACCTTCTCCTAGAAAAGCAAGAACTCTCCCCTGCTGAGCCATCTCTCCAGCCCCCTGGGTCACATTCAACATTAATTATTGGAGATTACCTACTTTGTCATATGGCACTAAGATAAAATATATATCCTGCTACATATGTAATAAAGAGAAAATAAAAGGCAAGGTGGTTTTTGATTTAAACAGCAAGCAAAGGGTATTTTTTAAACACCTGCTCATCTGTCCAACGCAGCTTATTACATTTAAGATGGGAAATTTATTAACAGCACATACTTCTCATTCTGATCACTCTCTCTTAAGGTTTTCTACACATCCTCAGATTTAAAGAAGAAAGAGAATTAGGGTATATTTACCAACTGGAGAGAACTATAAATATGTTTGTTGATATTCTAAAAGATAAGGGGATCTTCTACTAAATTTATAAACATTATTTTGACCCTCCTTAAACAACCATCATGCTTAGTCTTTTGTTTGTTTGTGTTTTTAAGAAGTAAAAAAAATATATATAAAGGCTAGATAAAATTGAGACTGTTTAAAGAATGAAAATAACTGGTCCTTCAATTCAGCTCAGCAATTATGAATGTTTTAGGTATGAATATGCCTACCTTTTCATATAACAAGTAGGTTCCTAAAATTGTGGAAATAATGCCATAATCTAGAATGTTTTCACTTCATATATATTCTGGACATTTTGGGATATTATTACAACTTTACCTTTTTCTTTTTTTCTGTCAAGTCAAGATAGGGTTTCTCTGTGTAGTCCTTGCTTTCTTGTAACTAGCTCCATAAGCCAGACTGGCCTTGAACTCACAGAGATATGCATGCCTCTGCCTTCCACATGTTGGAACTAAAGGCATTTGCCTCAAGTGGAAATATTCGAGTTTGTATAGAAAGTTGGAGGCTGCTACTGTAAAAGAAATGGCAATCTTCCAAGTTCTTATCAATACAAATTTATATTTAAGCAGAAAGAAAGAAAAAAAATGGAGGAAAAATTTACTTATTAAGGATGGTCAGAATAATGTTTATAAATTTAGTAGAAGATCCCCTTATCTTTTTAGGATAGCAACATTTATAGCTCTCTCTAGTTGGTAAATATAACCTAACTTGTAGGGGTATTGTGTTGTTTCATGGTAAATAATTGTCCCACCCACTGGTTTAATAAAAAGAGCTGATTGGCCAAAGGCAGGCAGGAAGTGTAGGCGAGGCTACCAGACTAAGAAAATCTCTGAGAGCAGAGTACCAGAGGAGCACCAGAGAGAAGCCAGAGGAAGCCGAGGACAACTATGCTGCTCTAAAGAAAGGTACCGAGCCGCATGGCTGAACAAGAGACATGGGTTAGATGAAGGGTAGAGAGCTAGCAAGTGATATGCCTGGGCCTGAGGCTGATCAGCCTAAAACTAATGAAAGTGTCTGTGTGTCTCTGTAGGACTGTGGGTCTGCGGGACTGTGGGTCTGTGGACCTAGACCTTGAGGTTAAGCCCGAAAGTCCGGGCCAGAAACCTCATACAACACTAACTCTCTTTCTTCTTTAAATCTGAGGATGTGTAGAAATCCTTAAGACGGATGAGCAGAATGAGAGGTAAACTACAGGTCAGCAAAAAACGTGAAGAGGAACAGGAGGAGATATTATAGATACATAATGGGTCTTTTAAATTTATGTTATTTACTTTTATTGATGAGCATAGAAGTGTTCCAAAAGACAGCCAGGAAGAAGGAGAAAGGAACAACTGGGAATCCTAGAAAGCAGTGATGGAGGTCAGATGAAGGCAGTGATGGAGGTCAGATGAAGGCAGTGATGGAGGTATGAGGTGGAAATGTACCCATCTTCCTCTTCCTTCTTCCCTCAAAAATTTTATTTAATTATTTACTTATTGAAAACAGATTTTTAAAAAAAGGATCTGCTCTGATTAAAAATACAACTAGGAGCTTGTCCACAGAGAGAAGTATCATTAACAGTGACAATAGTCTGGTTTTAAGTCAGAACAAGTACACCTAGTTCCGCCCAGCCTGATTGGCACTGCCCTAACCATAAGCAACATCACACAGGAAAAAAAAATGCTGTCAGAAAATGTTCTAGGGCAGTCTTTTCAACTCACCAAATGTCTATATGATACCATGAATACTGATGTGCAATATTAACCAGTATAAAAATTGAGTCAAATAGATACAAAATTTAATTGAGAAATTATTTAATTTCTAGGCACAGGATAAACACTTAAACTATTATTTTAGGTGAAGATTTCTTATTCATGACATTAATGATCACGTAATGATTAATCCCAATTGTTCTATAATCATCTGATAGATGGGCCTCTGGGAATTACTGTGGGAGTTATCCTAATTAAGTTAACCAAGGTGAGAGGATTTGCCCACCATGGGTGGTACTGTTCCCTAGGCTTCGATCCTCTAGCACTCTTGCTATCTTCTTCCTGACTCTGTATGGCATGTGGCTAGCTGCTTTGAGCTCCTACACGCTTAGCATGATTGAGTGCTTTTTTGAATTGTGAGCTGAAAAACTCTTTCATCTTTAAGTTACATTTCTCTGGTTTTTTTTTTAGCATAGCAACAAAAAGGTAACCAAGACAAGTATATCTATTTAAAGAAATGAGAAACCAGACCTCTCATTCCAGCATTCTAGATGCTGATACAGGAAGGTTATAGACTGTGAATTCCATCATGAAACATTGTCTTAAATCAAAAGCCAACTTACAGCAAGAAAGAAAAAAACTCCATCAAAACTGAGATGCATTTCTTTTGAAAGGAATTGTTAGGATTTATGATAAAAAAAAAAAAAGCCAGATGAGAAAGTATGTGACAAGTCACAAGCTTGATAAGTATCTTGCATCCAGAATATATAAAGATCTCTCAAAAGTCAATAAATAAGAAAACAATTCAAAGTATTTTACAGGTCAATAACAAAAAAGATAAATGGACAGTAAATGACCAAAACAGAATAGCATCTCCAGAAGCCTTAGGGTATTAATGTAAAGCAGGGGTGAGTAAATTTCAAGGTTTTAGCTAGAGAGTCCTCTGAAGCACCCCCTGCCCCAAACAATTACACACATTTACCATGTCTGAAGGTTGCTTACCAGAACTAGATGGCAAGACTCTTGTTAGTGAAGACATCGAATGCTTTGGTTGTAGGACAGAAGTTTTCTTCCTGCCAGCAAGTTCTCATAATGACTCAAGATACTATGCAGGCTACAGGGGACAGGCAGTATTTTCAGTAAGACTCTTATTCAGTTATAGACCCTCTAGTACCGACTGGCCAGGCAGAAAAATGCCCAGGACTGCAATTGTGGCAATCCAGCAATGGGAGCAGCTATCTGCTTTTTGATTGGATTGGAGGCCCACTTCACAGGTGGGAATTCACCTCTGATACTGCAAGACCAGTCAAAACTCATGGCTTAGGAAGTCATAGGCTATAATGAAGAAGCTGTTGTTAAAATGGACATGACAATAACTATGTTTATATGCATGGATTAGTGCTGCCATGAAATTTAGTAAAAAGTTCCCTTTTTCAGTGAGTAACAGAATAACCATAGAGACTCATAAGTGATAACATGCAGAGCTAAAATGCTAAATATTTTGCCTTAACAGGAAGAACTATTTTACTCCCTCTCAGGTTCAGAGGATGCCACGGAAGAAGGTGAGCAACGCATCCAAGAGTGAAAAAAGAGAATAGAGAGCTTGAGATGGAATACTGAGTTTAGAGGCACACAAGGCCCAGCCTTCCTCGAATACAGACAGGTTAACAGTTGTAGAAAGAGGGAGATGTAGTTTCTTCAGCCTGTCATCGCCAGGAAGGAGATCATACTTATAAGCAACACCTTACCCAGGATCCTCTAAGAAATGAATGTGCAAAGGGGACAAGCTGGAAACAGGAAAGGCATCTGGAGAAGTGGGAAGAGAGGAAGGATAGTGAGAGGTGAGAAAGATAAAAATACATCATGCACATGTGTGAAATGTTCTAATAAAACTCATTATTGTGTATAATAGGTATAAGTTAATTTAAAAGAAAGTTATGCTAGTTTGTTCAAAAGTAAAAAAAAATCTATATATGGGCAATGATTTACCAGAAAAAATTGATACAATAGCAATCTAAGTAAGACGTGTTTAAAAATTAAGTAGCTAAAGTAAAGGAGTGCTCTACAGATAAGAGGTTAATATTAAAAAGGATGTAGGAGTTTTGAGTAAATGAAAAGTTGTTCCAGAGGTATAGCTGAAATAAGTTAGTGTTAATCAGGTAAGAATTTGAATGTTTTCTAGGTCTTTTTCTCTATGAGAGTAAACAGGAAAACTATGACATGGAGAGAACAGTAGGCACAAAGAGGCAGATGTGCTTCATTATCATAAAGCAGAATAGCAAGAAGAATGAAGTTAGGCTCAGAACGGACACAGGAATGAGAATTTCAAACATAGAGCTGAGCAAGGAAACTAATACTGTAGTATTACTTATGAAGCACTGGCTGCTCACACAGTAAACACGGATTTGCAAGAAGACAAAGGAATTTCACATTAAATACCATAGAACAATATCTCATGAGATAAAGGGCAGAGTCTAGCATATGATTATGGAAAGAACCCTATTCTAAATATTCAGTTCTACTGAGAATTTAAATCAGAAGAAATAAAAGTATAGATTATCTAGAGGGAGTGAAATTATTCAGAGGCTATTTCTGATTACAGCAATAGAAACACACAGAGGCAGAAAAGCATTCTGGGGTGTGTGTGTGTGTGTGTGTGTGTGTGTGTGTGTGTGTGTCCCCTTGTGCATGTACTCTTGTGGCCTTGCATCCTATGGCTCAATATTATAGACCATGGCTTCATTTGCACTGACATTTTCAGGAGAAAGGATGGACTGATGTGGCAGAGCTGACTGAAATGTCTAAATGAGCTTCCAGAACAAGCTCTCTGCATTACACAGTGCTCTTTGAGAATATTCAACAAGTGACTATGCACTATTGTAGCAAAAGCCTGCTAAAATGTGAAGCAAGGCATTCAAAAGTGTCAAAGAAGACACAAATCCCACCTTTAATTGGTTGGCCTCTTTAGAGCCTTTAAAGATGCTCAAACGTAATATACTTAAGAGTGTCTAAGAAGAAGAGGGTAATTATTTGATACATGAAAAGGAAAAGAAGAAAATAATGCATGTCAAGATGTTACTATCCCAGAGAAGAATCTTGACAATAAAAAGTCACAACTTAAGTTTAAAGATATAGATGGATTGATTTATCTAGAATTAAGGGACGTTTTGTAAAGGAGTGTAACAAGATAAAGCATTTGGTCCAGCAATCATTGAAGAGTGTTTGAGACTGCTCCTGACACTATCGCACAGCATACAATAAATCAACACTGAATTAACATGAAAGATACACAGGTCTTAATGTTTTAAATCAGCCCAGAGAAACTGATGTAAAAGTGACATTAAAGCATTGAAGATAAGAAAAATTATTTTTTTCTATTTTAATATTCATTCCACTATAACACTGAAACATTAACAACCCCCCCCCAATGCACAATGTAATTCTTCCACATTCAGTGGAATTTCATCAAATTTGGTTTCCCAATAATTTCTCCTTCTAACAAAAAACCTAGGTAAAAAACACACACAAAAAATAAAATTTCCTTTTGGAATGTCTGCAAAATTTTAAAAAATGTTATTGAGATTATAATATAACATTTCTCCCCTTCCATTCCTTGACCTCAAACCTTCCAAGTATACTTTAGATTCATAGCCTCTATATTATTATTTACTATTTGCTATTACATGCATACATGCCTACACATATATATCCTAAATATAAGCTGCTCAGCCCATCAACACACAGGTATCACTTACTCTAGTCTATGTCAAAAATTAGATAACTAATTCTATGACTAATTGGAACCACCTTTATTTAATTAGTTAATAACACAAGCTATAATATTCAACAAATTTCCATTAATTTTGTATTCTATTAATGTTATTACTTGATAATCAAATTAATTTTCACAAAACTTACAAAGTTGAGCATCTGCTTGGAGAGTTCCTCCTTTAGGATTTAGCTTCTGACTTTGTACTACAGGAACTGGTTTATAAGACTGGCCTGTGGCCCTGTACATGGCTTGTACCCATAATATTCTGTCTTGTTCATCATCACTGGCGAATATTACAGTATCTCCTTCTTTAACAGCATTAAAAAATACCTGGCCACCCTGAAGGCCTGTGGAAGAAGAAAAACACCATTTTACCATACAGAATTGGCAGATTTTAGTCTTTCTTCACCCAGCTTCATTCATGTAAGTGCAATGCTTTACATGATCTTAGATAAGGATCACATCCCCAGACCACAATTTAGAGGGACAAGGCAAAAACACTTTCATATATACCTTTTTTTTTTTTTTTTGTAATTTTGCTTCCTAGTGAAGTTTCTGCATGCATTGCTTTATATCATTTGATTTTTCTGTCAGCAAAATTTAAGCATTTTATTATTGTATGAAAACAGTAGAGAAGCAGATGATGCTAAAAAACATAATTTGGACATTAAAGTCTTGTGCAATTACATGAGCTTCAAATAAGCCTTCTATTTATCCAGGGGCGTTTTAAATGGACTATAAATACAGATGCTTACAAAGTTACAGACATCCACACACAATTGGAAAATTGACTCACTGAGCATTACCTGGGTGGGGGTCTGTGTAATCCACAGTGTACCCTTCCAGTTGCATTAACTCCTGTGGCTCAGACTTTTTTTCTCTATAACTGCACATAGCAAAGGTGTACTGGCTAACCTGCTCGGTGGAAAATAAAAGAGGGAGAAAAATGTTTGTATTAAGAAAAGAAATAGTAATCAAGTTCAACTTTTAGTTTTTCTTTTCCGAACAAAAACATGTCATTTGTATGTAAATTATCCTATTTTAGCATCCGTCAAAACAGCTCTGAGACTGATGTGCCTTTTATAGGTCAGCTGGCAGTTAGAACTTATATAATGAGGGTGGTGACTTCGTGTTTCCCTGCCATGTATATTTGTGTAGGAGATAAACAACCAACCAACCAACCAACCAACCAACCAACCAACCAACCAACCAACCAAATCTGATACAACTTCTCAATCGTTTATTCTATATGTTCACAAATCTGTATGTAACTTTCCTTTGGTCCCCAATTAGGCATGAACAGTGAACAGATCTCCAGTTTTCTGGAGTTATGTAGGAGCGAAGCATCACATCTGTATTAGCAAGCCATGTTTGCTTTAACTCAAGCGGGTCCTGATTAGAGCAACCTCATTCCTTTACTCCCTGTCCACTGCCTACTGTCTCCAGAGTTCACACTCATCCTTATTTCCACCTCCTTTTGGTGCTAGTAGCATGCCAGCATTTACTGTTTTACAGTATTTCTGTAACAGGAAATTTACAATGAAGTAAGTTACCTTCATCTTGAAAAATTCTTCTCTTTATTTCTCAGTTTACCTCTTTACATTTCCCCCCAAGATCTTTGACACTGATCCAAATTGCTTTTCTAACTGCATTACCTTGTCTTCTGTTTCCTTCTCTACGACTTCTCCAGACTGGGCATAATGCAGCTTCTAAAGTGTTCAGCATGAAATCTCTGCCTATGCGTACATGGAATTTATTTTACGTAAATACAAGAAATGTTCTCTTATGCCATATGTGAAAGTGTAATACTTCTGAAAGTATAAACTTACATTTTTATCTCGCTTTAAAAAAAAGCAGAACAAACAGTTCTACAGGCTATATGACATGTACTCTCAAATGCATTTTCTTCTTATCATATCCGACATTTGATTTTAAATTCTAAATACTTTGAGGAAAATGTTTGGGAAATGTTGGTTGTGAGGTGATTTACTTTCCTTTACCCAAGTTGTGAAACTTGAATGCATTTGATTGGAGCCAGGGAAGTAGGAGGCATTAATATTTATTTTTGAGAATTACATATAGGAGTACTGTATTCACACATTCTCCCCTCCTCATCCTCCCTCTAACTTCTCCCGTGCCCCATGAGTCCTTCTCAAATTCACAGCTTATTGTTTTACACCCATCACAATGTATAAATATAACCTGATGAGTTCACTTAGTACGTATGTATTTAGAGCTGACTGTTTCTGATTGGCTACCCAATCAGGGGCTTGTCCCTGGAGAAGACTAACTCTTCCTTTCAGTAAACCATGAACTGTTATAGCTGCTCATCTCAGGTAGAACCTTTTGAGAACTCCCCTACCCACATTAACATGTCGATTGGTGGTGTTTTTTAGGCCTTGGTCAGGCAAGTTTTTCAGTTAAGTTGTCATTTTCATAAGCAAGCAGCCCAAACACCAGAACTGTGAAGTCTCAGGACCCAAAATCAGAGAAAGAATAACACCCAAACTAAGAAAACAGTTAGTTAAGGTGTGCTCACACACACAACAAAACAAGTGTGTGTTTGAATGTGTATGTGTGCCTAACTGTATGTTATGTACACCACAAGTATGAAGTATCTGAAGAGGCCAGAAGAGGGTACTGCATCCCTGAAACTCGAATGGAAGGTGCCTATGAGCCAAAAGATGTAGGCGCCAGAAACATAACCTAATTCCTCTATAAGAGCAGCAAGTGCTCTTACCTTCCAAGCTTTCTCTTCAGCCCTGAAAAATATATTTTTAACTTCTTAAAAACATATGTATCCTGTGGGAAATAAAGCATTTCAATATACTTTTCCATGTAGAAAAAAAAGAGAAAATTAAAACATTGGAAGGCAGTGTGAACTAAAAGCAGATTAGAAAGAGGTAATATTTTTGTAACTATAATGGACTACAATACATACAAAAATATATTTTATTGAGTCTGACATATACATATTCTCTTGTAGTATAACTAGGGTTATTAGTATTACAGATTTATTTTTTTTATGATAGTGCAATTTTAACATTCTACCATGACAATAATCAGCACAACCTAACCAAATGAATAAAAGGTTATTTTGGCATCGAAAACAACACATTTTGATTTTGTAGTAGGGGTTTGAAGGGAATACATTTGCAACATCAGAAGACTTGTAGCCTATTAAATAAGAAGAGCTAAACTGAGCGCTAAGCTTTATTGAAAATAAATTACATAATTATCCTCTAAAACAAGCTGCATACATATAATCCCAACCCCTGTGAGGGTGATGTAGAAAAAATTTAAGTTCCAGGCCAATTTAAACAAAATAGTAAGAACTTTTCTCAACAAAACAGAAACAGACTTTGAATCAGCTGTAATATACTAGTCCCAAGAAATAAGATGATTGGGCCCTTGAGATTTTGAGATTGTGATCTCAACTCTAGTAAATGGGAGGAGACTAAAATCTGCCTTTCCAAGGTTTCTCAGGTGACAATGCTCATATGGAGTCTAGGATGAGCCACGAGGATACTCCAGGTGGGTGTTTCTTCCTTGATATCACATTATGCTATAATTCTCATTCTGAAACTTTAAACAACCAGATTCCCTAATTAGAAGCCTAGTTTCTTTAAATGTTGGCAAAGTCGTTATGTAAGACGGTCCTGATTTACTATCAAAAACTACCAAGGGCATTGAAGAGAAAAGTGAATTAAGTAATAATATATATATTTTATATATATATAAAATCCCAACATAAAAAGTCCGAACTACAGAGCGAGAGCCTGTTCAAAACCAAATAAAACCAAACACCACTATCAACATCAAAATGTCCCTCACCCCACAAGTGAAATAACTTTGGGTGGTGAATTCTTCAGTGAAAAACAAAGCCGAGTAACAAAAGAGAGAATTGGATGGTGTGAGCACACCAGGGTCTGTTGATTCTCTTCTCTCTCCTGTCTCCTGACTCACTGCCTTTCTGCCTCTCTGTCTTTTTCCCATCTCGTGGGCTGACTCTCACCACCTCATTATGAGTAAAGCAAGAGCATATGATTTTGGTGTTAAGGAAGTTAACTAAATGCCCTTAAAAACATGAATTGACAGACACATGGAAAAAATTGCCATGCATCTGAGTGTAGTTTTAAATACTATGTTTCTCTATTCCTTGTGAAACTATTCTGGATACTTTTACTATAAATTTAAATATATCATGTTACTGCAAACCAAAATATTGCTTTTCCAAAGGATTTTACAAATATCATTTATATGTTCACATTGTTATCCGTTAAAGTATCCAGACTTGGTATGTGTGTGTGTGTGTGTGTGTGTGTGTGTGTGTGTGTGTGTGTGTGTGTATCACCAAAAGTGTAAACATTTAAGACTAGATCTTGAAAACTGACAGAAGGTATCCAGTGGAAAACACAACGATGTTTATTTTTTATGTAAATTGGAAAACAAGCCCAGGTCCTGTTTAATGTTTATGTTAAGAATTTTATTTCTAGCTGGCTTCAAATAATAAATCCCTCTTTAAAAACAGAACAAGTACCAATTAAAGAATCCTTAAAGAAACTAAAGGGAAAAACACAAAGTTCCAGCTTTAGAGGAATGAGTCTGTTTCTAGAACATGCTCATAAAATGATGAAATAGTTAAAGGTTTGCTTGCTTCATTTCATATTTTACTTAAATATCTCAGAAACTGCCCAATAGATCTGGATCCCTTCTAGTAACAGGGCCCATAGGTCCAACAAAGAGTACAGACGGGAGAGTAACAGAACACCAACGGTGAACAGAGTTGTCGCCAACAGTGAGGAAACATGACCCCCGAAACAACCGAGAGCCTGCAATTAGGCCTTGGGAAAATACTGGCTCCAGAAGTAATGGACTGCTAATACTAGACTTCTGAGTCACAAGTTACTTATTTGATTCGAGAATATGATGCACATTTCACAATCCATTTGCTCACTCCAGAATTCCAAGAGCGCTGACTTTACCTATTTCTTTTACGAGGTCATGCTACATCATTTTCAATAAGGCTAACTCAACAAGCAATCTATAGTGCACATTCAGATGGTAATAACGGGGCAACTGTTTACTAACCAGGACCCAGAACAAGTGGAACTCTGCTGAAAGGTCATCTACAGGAGCCAGGAGTTGCTCTGCTCCCTTCAGCAGGATGGAAGCAGTTCAATAACATCTATTTGCTCTGCGCTGTTGCAATGAAGCAGGAGATTATTTACACAGAAATATGGAAGTCTGACCTACTCTGATCAAGTATTTGTTTTTTTCATAAGCTTCCTGGTGTATTACTGAACAAAGCTTACATAATTTACTATATTAAAATAGAAAAATCCCTTCAAGAGAAGGGCAGCAATCATAAACGTTTAATATTCTTTACTCAGCCCACTTGTAATAACTCCAAACAGAACAGATTTGCTGGGAATTGGAGTAGAGAGACAGACTCTAATCTGAGGACAACATTAAATCTGGCTTCAGCATCATTACTTTTGACAGGGCACTTTAACTGATGCTGTTGTCCCACATGGTATCCATATCTGGGATAGGAAACCTCCTATTTTGTTCTTAATTGGCAACCTGCTTGCCACCTGCCCATATACACACATGTAGGTGCTAACTATGAGATTTGAGAGACCACAGCATTCAGGTGTATGTGTATTTCTACTACAGGGATTGTGTTAACAGCTGGCAGCTTAGCAACTGCCACCATCTAATTTCAGTAAAGATTAAGGCTTTTAAAATCCTTTGCTGGAAATATTCTTGGCAGAGGGCAAAGGTGCTGCTGGAGTTATTAAAAAGAAAAAACAACCCAAAACCTCAGAGCTTAATTTAATCAAGAAAAATGAACATATCTTCAAGACATTGACAGATTTGAGTGGAATATATATTATGATTAACTGTCTTGGTTAAACGGCAAAGAGAGATCTAACAATCATACACAAATTCCTTAAAAGGAAGAGTAGCCTTGTTACACAAATATTCAGTGTGACTTGCCTATACTCACTTACAAACAAATATTTAGTTTATTTCTTCCTGTGTTTGATACAATACTAAGTAGATACTCTAGAAAGGGTGAACATTAAACACTTGAATGTATACATAAAATACTTTCACTGGAGATAAATGTTCTGAAAACTTTAAACAGAGTGCTGTGACAGAGAGCTGGAAGGGATTTTACATGGAGTGAGCTGAGAAGACACATTTGAGTAGTCAACATTGGAAGTGAAAACTAAATTTGGAGGTAGAAGGAGCAAACCTCGGGGAAGAGAAAGCTAGAACAATATGTTCACAGGGAGGCTTAGGAATGGTCAAGCCATCTGAGTCAAATGGGATTTTCTCCAAAGTTGCACAAGCACAGAAATCCCATGAAACTCCTATTTTTAGGTACCAATGGAAAAGTGTCTGGAGACTTGGAAGATGCTAAGCCTTTAGCTCAGCAGTAGTGATGCTGGATTTTAGAATGGTAGATGTTGATTGGTGGTAGAAGTCCAAGGGCCAGGACTTCACTAGGTCATGGTTATTTATTATTCTAAGTGCCATGAGAATCACTAGAAGGATTTAGGCAGAGGGTGTCTTTTTTATATATAGTTTCTATTAAGACTATATTTATTCAATATCCTAGAGTAGAAGGTCTGATTATATGTATCCAACAGTATAAAAAGTATAAAACAGACCTACAGGTTTCTAATATATTAATAAAGAACATTACTCTATACAGTGCATCCTACAGGCAGAGAGTGGAGGGGGATAAGACTGTGGTTGAGGCCTAGTAATAAATAAATAAATACAGAAGTAGAGATGGTCCATCAAATTGTATTCAACTATCAATACTTCAGCCAAAATGTACAACAACAAAAACCAAAACCTATGTCAAGGTAATACAGAAGAATTGTAATGGCTGGACATTGTACTACACCAAGGGCTGGGGAGAAGCTGCCCACTCATTGAGCAGCCTGTGGCTGTACATGTGGTGGCTTGTACTAGGAAAGTTTTTCACAAAAGACAAAGACACAGATGTGTCTTAATGTGAGTTATGTGTCAAAGGGTTATTTAGGTCCTATGATGACTCGGTTATAAAGAAAATAGTTGGAAGTGGAAGCAGGAGAAAGCAAGAAGCTACTGATGGAGTCTATGTGCAGATGACTGTAGTTACAACTAGCTTGGTAGCAAAACAGATGGGTGTAAATGAAGCACTCATTTTCATAATGTAAAAAACAATACTTTATGGCTAACATGGAAGTGAGGAAAAGAGAAGGATCAAAGACAGTCCCCAACTTTTCAAGACTAAACTCAATGCTAAAATTTTGGGCTACATTATACTAACTTTTATGGCCAACTTGAACTCTTCTGTTAAGTAGTCTCTGGAAAGTCCTAATTATCAAATATAAAAGTTGGTTTGAACATAAACTTATTATTTTCAAAATACATTGGTACAAATAAGTGCCACAACAAATGATTCTTTTTTTTTTTTCTTCATTTTTAAAAATGGATGTTAGGGGCAACCTAACAAAATGCTTGACTATAGCCAACATTTGGGAGAACTTTAAAAATTCAAGAGTTCTTTAAAAACTTATAGTTTTATTTAGTATTATAAGTGTTTGGGCCCTCAGACACAGAAATCTCTATAGGAGTCTTCTCACATGTATACAAAAATTAATATGAGAATCATATTTTTTATGATAAAGGTAGACAAAAACAAATTTCTAAGAAAGACAAATAAAGGTACAAATTATATTATGAATGTAATCTTTTACTTAAAAAAATAGATATGTTGTGTGTTTGTTTATGTACATTTAGGGCATCTGCCAGCAACAGTTACTTGATTATTCTTGAGCAGGAGACTAAAGTAGGTGCTATCTAGAAATATCGATGGAGTCTTGATAAAGATTTCCTTAACCATTTATTAAAAAAACAAATCCCTTGCTCAAATACTGAAGAAGAACAACAATAATAATAACAAAGCTGAGCTGGATTGCAAGCTACCACAAAAATACTAGGCATTGCATGCTCACTTCCCAGCTCAAAAAAGCCAAACGCTCCCTTGCCTCACCTCTTCTTTCTGATCTTGTCTAATGCAAACCCCGCCTCTAGGACTAAAACAAACACTTTTTTCAATTGAGTAGCAGACTGGTGACAATTTTCCTGTAACATTTCCCCCTTTTTGTTTAAATAAGAAGGAAAGGTTCTAATTATAACATAGTAAAATTATATACAATAAGAACTATTATCAAGCATCATCCAAATAGAAAGGAAAGGTAATATAACTTTAACAAAAATGAAACTACATACAACAAGAACAATTATCAAATAAGAGATAGTCTCAATGTCATCTATACATAATTGGCAAATTTATAGGGATTATTCAAGCTGTCTTCTCCTAAAAAGTTCAAAGTTTGCACCTAATATGCCTTTTGTGCAGGTTAGGGAGAACCAAAACTATAAGTGTCTAGTCTTAACCCCATCAAAGACCTGAGAAGAAAATAATATTACCTAAGTAAACAGGAAGTGCATAACAAGCAATTTCCAAAAAATAGGAGAAATAACAGAAACAACTGGCTGCCTGGAAAGTTACCCAAAGTTCCTCTGTAATGTTGTGGCATCCATCTTTGGCCTAGAATATCTTATTTCCTTTTTTTTTTTTTTTTTTTTTTTTTTTTAAGAAGCAGAATGTTTTGTCTTGGCAAAGTTTGGTAGTCGTTTTTCTTTGTGTCCTGCTGTCCAGTTTGGACAGCATACACTTAGCAGTTGAGGCAAGGGCAGTTTCAAATGGCTAGTTTTGCCACAAAGAAAGCAAACTCCATATAAAGTCTAAGTTACTAAAACACTTAAATGCCATATTCTGTAGGTCTTTGAAGTGTTTGAAGATTACCTATCTATCTAAAACGTATTTCTGTAAGATCTTGAAAACATAACTAACGTGACTATAAGTTTGATATTTCTAGGTGGCAATTGATGGTTAACCTGTATTTCTTATGCTAAACAGTTTGTAAGATAACTTTGAAGGACTAGAAATTTCCATTACATTGTTAAATGGGCTGCATAGGTATAATACCTTAAACAAGAGTAGAAACAACAAGATAACCTTAAAATTGTATCAATAAACAAAAAATTATCTCAATGAAAAATATTCAAGACTAATGGCTGTTTTTTAGTTTAAAAGTAGGCTCAATAATCTACCCTTTTATCTTATCCTTTTATCCCCCTTTTTCTTTTCAAAAAGATCCCCTAAGTCTAACCTTTTTTGTTCAGCTTTTTTTTTTCTTCTAACTTTAACGAAAAGCTAACTGGCCAGTAGCTAGACAGGAAGTATAGGTGAAACAGCCAAACAAAGAGCAGGATGGGAAGAAGGAGGGCAGAGTGAGAGGAGTCAACAGTGAGACACAGAGAGGAAACATGAGGTGCGAGATGAGAGGGAATGTCACGTGGCAGAATGTTAAATAATTTAATTTAAGATGAAAGAGCTAGTTAGTAATAAGCCTGAACTATCAGCTGAGCATTTATAATTAATATAAGACTCCATGTTGGTTATTTGGTAACTGGTGGGCATTCTGGACAGGAAAACTCTGCCTACAGGGTCTTCCATTTTCTAACCCCAAAACCATGTGTTGGTATACTGAGCATGCCCAACTTAAATAGTCAGCAACAGAGCCATCATCCTGATCTTTGTTGATGTGACAGCATTGCCTTTTATCATCTCAAACTGTCTTGTTGCATATAAGCAAACAAGTGCTACTCTAAACTAAAACCCTTCACACTGAAACCACCTTCACATTCTATATGCATTAGTGTCTTCTCAAATGCCTCTGAGGAGTTAACTTCAGTAGGTCCCCCAAATATGCTGATTAAAAGATCACCAGGCAAAGAGAGCCACTTCTTCAGGTTTAAATAGAATCCCGACAACATCTTCCTGAGCCACAGTGCTTCTCATGTGCTTGCAGTGTGTTCTGATCATTGCCTGTTTACATCCTGTGCCAACCCAGCTGATATGTAATTAACATTATGTCTTGATAGCCTGCTGTTGTTTGCAGTAACTTCAAGTCTTGATTCTGACACATCAACAACAAGCAGTGAACACTTGATACGGGGCCAGCACAACATGGATGTCTACTTCAGATTCCAGCGATGTCACACAGTCAGTTGTTCTCCTAATCCCGGGGCTCTTCAGGCTACCACTCCACAGTGACCTTTTTAATGTGGCAAAATGGCTTTGTATCTTATAGCACTAATGATCCCTCACGATTTTTAAGATATCTGTTAGTCTTCAGATGAACTATGGTTGTATGCATTAATTTAATCATAGCCATTTGGAACAGGAAATATGAGCTTTGCCTCTACTGTCTAACAGAACAGGATTTGGTTGACTACATCTCATACTTGGCTAATCGTGAGAACATACATAATGCCCCTGTGTACACTTTACGTTATCTGTATTGTGAGATAAAGAGTAACACCTCCTCTCACAGGCTTATTCTGAAAAGCAAATAAGATCATGCATTAAAAGTGTACGAGGCAAATGTGCGCCACAGGATAATCACTTAATAGCCATCAGATTAAATACATAAAAGATGTGTTAAGTGCCTCAGTAGCATTTGGGTTTGTCACAGAAATAAGCAATATCTGGTATATACAGCTATTTGAAAAGATAATAGAAAACTGTAAGACAAACAATTCCACTTAGTTAAATTAAAAAAAATGTTTCAAATCAATGAAGTATGTCCTGACGCTGACTGCCCAAAGAGTGTCAATACCCAATTCTTATTATAATATGAATTGCAATATGGTATCAGAAGTATGATATATATATGTGTATATATATATATATATATATATAATATCAGTTATGCTTTCCTGAATCTAATAAACACTAAAACATTGGGGAAACAAAAATATATAAGAAAGTTTAATTTTGGTAAGATTTCAAATATATTATTTGTAATTGTTCTTTTAATTTATCTTGAACAAAAACTTACCTTCATTTTCAAGTGCACTCTTAGTTATTAAAATAGATTTATTACTATAAAAATATCAGGGTTAGAATATAAATGGGAATGCAACCGAAGTAGGAAGATAAGCAAATACTCAATATTAACAGACAGTTTTGCTTTCTGATTTTTTGACTCTAATTTAAATTGATATTTTTGCCTCTGATTTTCATGTTTATATGAGTCTTTGAAAAGCTTTTCACCTCAGTGGCTCCTCAAGTGTTCACTTGGAACAATGACTTTGCAGCTGGCCAAACCTGACTCTCAATCAATTTTTATGAGTACAAATTCTTGGGCTGATGGCTGGGGCTCCAGCTATATCACTCACATAATCCACACTCACACGTGGTGATGAGATTCACATTATCACCAGAGCACCATTGTGCCGATGGCAGCAGCAGAAACAGCAGGGTATACTGTCCTCCCTATGAAAAAACGACTCCTTCACCTTTCAATAATGCAGCCTGCAGGTATGGACCTACAAGCTGTGTGCTGATAGAATGAGAGATGCCTTTAAAAACACTAATAAAAACGACCCAGTTCCTCCCAATGGGTCATTCTCATCGAATCTCCATACACACCCGTCTTGATTTTGAAGTGAGAGCATTCAATTTGTCCCCCATTACATCTGGAATTGGAAGGAAGATTCAATCGTGTTTGAAACTTCAGAAAGTTATCAGGGCACTGGCATGTGTATTTCAACACATTTAGGCATGAGATTCTCCCTGTGTGTTTCTTTCTATTTGTCCGTCTGTCTGTCTGTTTGCGTGCCTGCCTGTCTCTCTCTCTCTCTGTGTGTGTCTGTCTGTCTACCTGCTTGCCTGCCTATCTATCCTAAATCTGTCTGTCTGTCTGTCGTCTATCTGTCTATCTCTCTCTATCTAACTGATACATTACAAGTATAATAAATTCTAATTAATTCAAGTTTGGTAGGCTTTTTCTTAAATTTAAATTAAGGAGTATGTGAACTTAATAACTGCATTGATTCATTGGATTCATTGATTTATTCAAAATAAATCAATTATTTTAGTTATCTGGAAAGGTTAGCTCCACATTTAATGTCTTTCAGAGCATACCACTTTCTAATTCTGAAATGTTCTAATTTCTTCTTCTATTTCTAAAATCTCTAGTAAATGATATTTAAAATATATACAGTTGTGTTAAAATTTTTGATTCACATGTCTATTTACTAGAAAATAAGATAGGCACCAAATGACGATCATAAGACTTCCAAAGAGTCAAAGCATTAGATCAGCATTTAACTTTTCAAAGCTAGTCTCTAGAAGCTTAATTCTCACACTGAACCAATAAATACAAGGGAAACTTTTAGACTCCTGCCCTTTACCAGGTCCCCAAACTAACAAATGTTATCTGTCCATCCTTTAAAACACAATTTCATGTTTTCACACACATTTCTACCAGTGAAACTAAGCACCAGCTTTGTTTGTTCAGAAGTAGTTTATCCCCTGAATCATCTACTGAGATTAAGGAATTATCTTGGATTCTAGACAAATTCATGAAACATAACTGTAAAAGCAGCTTTGTTTCCACGAAAAGTCAGTGGGATTCGTCCAAAGACACGGCAATGACAGATCACAATGACAAGCCTGCCCAATTGGGTGCAGATGAGACATCTATAATAGGAATAAAATTAAAATATCCAGAAATAATTACATGCAAATTTATTCATAAATATACTTAGATTTTTGGGCCACTGTAGAGGCACAACTTGAAAACTGCAGAAGATGCTTAATAGGAACTGTTTGGGGGATATAGGACTGAGATGTTAAGTAGAAAACCCTTACTCAAAGCATTTACCTGTACTTTAGATTGTGTGTGTGTCTGTGTTTGTGTGGTGTGGTGTGTGTGCACTGCATGTGCTTATACCCATGTGCATGTACACATGCATAACTTTTATTATTACTCTAAGCCACACAAGAAATATTTACACTATAACCAACAATAAAATACACTGGTGATCTGCTTTGTACAACAACTTTTGAATGAATTTTAACATTTTTCATAAAATACCATGCGACCATGGAATGTCAATAAACTATTTTTTCCCCAGAAACTGATGGATGACAATATATCCCAAGAAGACAGTAAATGATAATTTCCCTCCAATGGCATTTCCCCCATATCATTCTGATGGAGCCCTGTTTAGCTTGCCTAACGTGTGGTAAGAATCAGTAAGATTTTATAGGCTATCCCATGTTAGGATTCGAAGTGGGATTCTCTTTTCATATATTTCCACTGAGAATGAAATAGTTTGAATTTATCCTGGGATGAAATGACTACTTTGAAGGCTATGCTTTAATGTCACTAGAACTTAATGATTATGTTCTATGAACAAAGGTTGCTTATGATTTTAAAAGGTCAGACGACCACATATACCAATAATCTATATTCAGAACCAAACCACTGACAGAGTAGACAATTTTATTTAAAAGCACATTTATATGAATACATAACAGACATATAGAGTGAGAGACTAAACTGTTCGCAGCTTATCTGCACATTACCTGGATGATGCAGGGTTTTTTGTTTTTTTTTTTTCCTCAAGGGATCGTCCTAGCATCCTTTAGAAACTTTTAGAAGCCTTGACTGCCAAAACAAATTAATTTTTGCCCTTCCCTCACTGACTTCACAGCAGCACTTTGCAATGACTATTGAATTTGATACTATAAGTAAGTAGCTGAACTCAGAAGCTGACAAAGGAAAGCAGTTGCATTCTAGTACACCAGACAATGAAGAAATGTACAGAAGAACAGAATGTCAGTCATCAAAAATGTTATTTGTGTTGGCATACAATGAACTCACTACTTCTTTATTTTCAAGTTAATTATTTAAAATAATTCTCAGTCTTAATGTCTAATAAAGGGATTATTAGAAAGATGTATGACAAAGAAATAATCATGTGAGGGTCACCACCAGAAGGCAATTACTTATCAGGAAAAGAAATGACTGACCTGAACAAGAACAAAGTAACGCTTTTTCCATCTCTTCCAAACCTTCTGTCCAAGGGCATACAGATACCTGTTAAGAGAAACAAGAGTCCATGAACAACAGTGCAGTTCTCTTAGCCATATGTCTTCTATAGGTATTTATGAGACCAGCCTGCTAAAGGCAAAGTTTAGTTTATCTGAAATCGGAGACAACATGCAGTGTCTGTGTTACAAGATGACTGTGCTGATTCTCGATTCCTGAGAGAGAATTGATTTATGTGGCTTACAATTTGTCAGTCCTTACAACAAATTGAACGAAGTAGGAGTTAGAAAGGATAATCAAAGAACCAGTTGGAATTTTATTTTCACACATGTTTCTTAGGAGACACAGAGGTGATGAGTGAAGGAACTTGTACTGAATTCTTCAGTGCTCAGATGACTGGAGCTGATGAGTGTAGCTTGAGAAGGAGGTAGATACAGAGCCAAGAATCCAGGGTGAAAGGTCATTGTCCAGCTGGGTGACCTTGCAACATCCCTGTACCGATATCCATTCACATTTCTTTGCCTATTAGAGGACAATGCTGGGTATCCTGATTTCCAAGTGCCTTGGCAACTCTGTCATTTTGAGATTTATGTGGCTTATGGAAGCTCTCCACTGAAAATTTTTTTTTCCCACTATGAAACTCAGCTAATAAAACAGGTGACAAAATCTAGTTCAGCTATGGCTTTTAACCCTGCATGATGTCTGTAATCTGAATTGAAATGATTAACCTGGTCACGCATTTGAATAGAACCCCTTTGTTTTATGTGTTCATACGTGTATGGCAATGAATGTACATGTTCTTGTGTATGCATGCTCATGTGGAGTGCAGAGGTCAACCTCAAGGGTTATTCCCAGGAACTATCTCTTCTTGTTTTGTGAGTCAGGGTCTCTTGACATCCTGGAGCTAGGCTAGGTGGGCTGGCCAATGAGCTCAAGGGATCTACCTGTCTCTGCTTTTTCAACCTTAGGATTAAAATCATGTAAAATCATGCTTAACGTCTTTACATGGGTTGAAGCCACTTTACCTACTGAGCTATCTCCCCAGCTCTGAGAACAGAACTTCTGTTCTTACCAGTGTGAAGGTTATTCAAACACACTTAATCAATGTACAGGTACTAAGTAATAAAGAATGTCACATCTAAGAGTTTATTTGAGGGCTTAGAGGGATGACCTCTTGCAATTTCACAGCGGAAATTTTAGCTACTGCTTTATAACCCACTTTTATAAAACAAAGAAAACATACCATTTTTTCTTAAAAAATACTAATATAGAATGTTTGTGAAGGTACAGTGGATGTATAAACATTATCTGCAGTGGGAGACAATTAGAAGAGAAACAGGAAGCCTTTCTCCCAAGAAATAGCATGACAAGATGCAGAAACACCCAACTTTTTATTATGGAGTTACTCAAGCATAGAGTCCCACATAACAATGTATGTTTATAGGGGCATATGGGTTACTAAAATTTTATTACTGAAAATTGGTGACAAATAAATGCATTTACTAAATGCTAACATGGCATATTCATAGAAATGAGTAATGTCTTGCTACTAAAATTATGACTAGGAAAAAGTTAATAAAATGCAGAAAAATTCATTATATAATGTTGAATGAAAGGGTCAAGATTTGATATTATACTCATAGTTAATGATTTAGAATTTCTAAGAACAAACATGAAATAAATACACTAAATATTAATAACTGTATTGCCTGAGGAATGAAATTATGGCAGACTTATCTTTCCTTATTCCTATGTTTTCTACAATATCAGAACTAGGATACAGAGCTAAGGAGCTATTAAAATTCAAAACAACTGGGATCCTGCATTGGAAGTATCACCCAAATGGCCCCATCAATTATTCATTGGCTTTGAGACACATCAGTTAAATGTGGTGAGTTCCTCCCTGGCAATCATGATGTACCTAAAACTGTTGTCTGCTTTTGTGGATGCAATGTGAACTCACTTAGACACTGGTAATGCTGGCTGTTCCTGTTCTCACCTGTTCACTGTTTTTTTTTTTCCCAAGGTCCCCTAAACGCCCTTTCTTTTAGCCTCTAATTTCTCTTCTGAGGTTGTGGTGATAGGTGTTCAGCTGCTCTTTCTGTCTTTTCTATATAATTTCCCTCTCCTGAAATGCACACACCCAAGTTCCTATTACAGGGTTAACAATAGTGACCTAAGGAGCTTGCTACTGTGGACATGATGGATGCTCTCTATAAAAGGGCACTAGCAGCATGTGTACCTAATAGCAGCTCGGGAACCATAGAGGGCACTGGGAATAACCTCCGTCTGTGACCACAGCCTGTTTCTCAGCTCTCTCAAAGTGTCTCACTTTGCAGAGTGCTGGGCAGATGGGTCACACACAAGTGAAAGTGAATGAAGAGATACATGAACCATCATTACCACATGCAAATTAGCGTGAGAGTTCTAACAGTGGAGGTTCTCCGTGAGGGGCACTAGCCAGCTGAACACCATTCAAAGATATGCACCAATGAATTTAGAATAACTTCTAGTTTCTCTGCAAACGGACAGTAGAGGTGTGTGGGGATACATAGTACAACATTTAGAGACTAGTAGATAATTTTATAAGGAGGAAAAATGAAAGAAAATTGGACACTGAAAGCAAGATATTTGGATGTCAAGACATTTTTGAGATATTGCACCATGAGAGAATCCCTTCGAACACACATGTAAATGATAATTGTCCAAACTCATCCAGAAATGAAGCAGCCATTAAAATTTTATGGGCTCTACACACAGAAATGAAATAACAGTTAAAAGGTTTCTAAAAAGGAAGCACTGTAAGCCCTATGCAAAGCATACACACTATTCATTCCTTGTAAAATTTTTACAAATGTGGTATGTAGTAGTGAGGTTTCTTGGTCCCAGGTGGCCAGAGGCCCAGGCCCTGCCGTGCCAGACCCCTTAGCCGCCTGCCGCTGCTGCTCAGGTCCCCAGAAATGACTCAGATGCTTATATTAACTTCATGCTATTTGGCCTATGGCTCAGGTACATTGCTAGCTTTCTCTTACATCTTAAATCAACCCATTTCTAGTAATCTGTCTGCCACATGGCCCGTGGCTCACCTGTGCTCCTTACATGTTGCTCCTTTGGGCTTCAGCTTGGTCTGTCTGACTCCGCCCCACTTCTCCTACCTATGTTCTGATTTCTCTTCCTACTTTTTCTATGGTGCCTGTCATAGGCCAAAACAGCTCCTTTATTTAAAGATTGATATTCACAGCATACAGAAAGACATTTCCACATCACCGGTGGTGGCACACATATTTAATCCTAGCATTTGGGAGGTGAAGGCAGCTGAATTTCTGAGTTCAAGGACAGCCAGAGTTACAGAGAAGCTGTCTGGAGAAGCGAAAAAATTTATATTAGTCAAATAAAATTTTTATATAAAAATTGTCACGAGTGAAATATACCACCAGAAAATATATAAATACTGAAAAAGATATGGTAAAGTTTACATGTGGCTCTTTTCACCATAAGCATAAACTTTGTGATGGAGTCCCAAGGCCTAGATGCCTTACTGTATAAGAACAAATTCTCCTCATAAGGAATGAATTTAAAAATAATACATGAAGAATGCATTAAGAAAAATACGATACCAATATTGTTTTAAAATGAAAACTTTAAACTCACATAGTAAGCAATGATTAGGCTGCCATTAAAAGAGATGCTAAAAAAAATAATTAGAAGCGACTGTCTTACGGCCACTACTACAATCAATTTGTAGAACGCTGGGTTCTGCGTACCCATCAGGGGTTGTAGAACGTTGGGTTCCGTGTACCCATCAGGGTTGGTCTTCCTCATAACCTCAGTTCTAGGTATGACTCTATTTCTGACCTCACTGTTCCCTCTGTTTTCTACATTGAGATTATACAGCCTACAGCATTTTGTGTCCGAGTTCTTTTCTTTAGAATAATACTTCTGGGATTCATCCTTCTTATTATGTGTAGCAAAAGTCTGTTCCCATTTATTCTAAGCAGCATATTCCACAGTATGAATGTATTCACACGCTGGCACATGGGTGAGTTCTTTCCATGCCTTTGCTTATGAAAAATAAAGATGCCAGGAACATTTGTGTGCAAGCCTTTAGTGTTTTCATGTTTTTCTTTTTCATGTTGTGGTGTCCAGAAACTAGACTGCTGTATCCTATTGAAAGTATGTATTTCACTGTGAGATTAACTGTCTTTTCAAAGTGACTGTGGTATGCTGCATGCATTACCGCTGGAAGTGGGTGAGAGTATACCTTGCCTTTGTAATGATACAAATCACTGTTCAGAACTACTCTGAATCAGGAATTGCCCCTGGAGATCCATCAGGAGGGGGAGCTGGGCCCTCCGGGGATGGGCAGCTTTCAACTGCCACGGGAGGGGTGGGATCAGACTGTGTTCCTGTTCATGGGCTGGCACCTTGGAGCCCATTCCCAACAGAGAAACACTCAACCCAGCGTTGACACTGGGATATGAATTGGATGTGCCTGGAGTGGATGTGCTGTGCTTTGCTGTGCTGGCCCACCTTCTCGCCCTTTTGGGAGGGAAAGGGGATGGGTGGATGGGGAGGGGCGACACTAAGGGCTGGCTGGGAGGGATTGGGAGAGGGGAGGGGAGTGGGGGGATACATTGATGGAGATGACATTTCTTTTTAATGAAATGAAATGAAATGAAATTAAAAAGGAAGTTCTCTGGGTATGTGGTCATTCTCTCTCCATATCTACTTCTTATAAGATTAAATCGGATACTCAGAACAAAGGCAAGGGGCTTTACTTCCACCTTGAGTACAGTGGAGAATGGAGAATTCCTCAAACACTCGCCTGTTTAATGAGTTCTTCAATTTTCAAGGCCTTTGTTTGAAATTCAGAAGAGTCTAAATTCACTACAGACAGGGTCTGGGATGATTGGGAAGGGTTGGAGTAAGGAGGAGAGAGGGAAAGAAGCGCGCTAGTTATTATTATATAAACACCAGGCAGTCTGTTGATCAGAAAACATCTTATAAAATCAAAACACATTCCTTCTCAACACACCTGAAGACCTAGTGTGGCTATCACCAACCTGCCACTTACTCATTTTCTAAAATGTCTGGTGCAAGATTGTACATTATTTCTCTTATGGTATCTATATCCCAAGAGTTTTTTTTTTTTAAATTTTAGGAAAATATAAAAATCGACTCAAAATCATGTTTACTAGATAATATACATTGCCATACATATCGAAGCTGGAGTCTCCTCAATTACTGAAAAATAAGTTACTCTCTCTAGAGAGACTATCATATCTATTTTAATTTTTAGGGAACTTGTACACAATAAATAACTTCAAATAATGATAAAATAGAACTCCACATTTCCTTAATAATTTAGAAAGGGCCTCAGGATATCTTGGGGCCACTACTATAAACAGCAATCATAACTGCCCAATGTTCAAGAGAAGCTTGGCTGATCACTTTAACTATTTGATATAAAATGGCAACAATATTAGATATCCTCAAAAGATATCTACTTGTTATTTGTGTTTTTAAAAAGTAGTGTATTTTAGAAGTCATTAAATTCTGAACAAAGTGGTGTCTCATTGCTTTAAAAAACAGGGTTCTACCAAACAAATGTGGGATGGGTTATCAGTAAAACTGCACCTCATCTTGGATGGGAAGGAACCTGCTGAGAGCACTAAGGGTATGCTGCTTGTTTGTCTCTGATGCTTCAGTCTTCCTCAGTTATTTTGAAGCTTGCCAAGTCATCAATGGCTTCCTTTTGGTTGCAAAACCAAATCAATAATAAGGATGTCGTTAAAGAGTATGAAAATCAGACCTGCTAAATTCTTGTCAAGATGGGAACACACTCTTTCATCTTTGCGGCAATTTATAATGCTATTCGATTAAATAAGTGTCACCTATCATGACACAAACATTCTCAGATGAGCACTGTAGACTTTTTCTACTTTATTTTAAAAAGGAGAGCAGCTGGATTTATTTGTTTTGCTTAGGGGGCTCACAGTATCCATTTTCAACACATAGAGTTTGGCTTTAAACAAAACATCTTAAAAATCTTTAAGAAATTCCAACAATATACAAATAAAGGTAGTCTCCATGGTCATGTTCCATGGTCTTCTCCCCTCAGAATGTGGCCTTAGGAGAAAGGTTCCTCAGCTAGAACTACATTTGGTTCAAGAATTATTGAAGACGGTTCAAAGAAGGTACCCTATCACACATCTTATGCACTCCAGCACTAATAGTAAATATACAGTTTTTCCACATTGAAATGTATTTTGGATTATGTGAAAACAATCAGTCAGAAACTAGTTAAAAGTATTTCTTTCCTCAATACTTCCTAAGTGTTAAGAAGCTGCTCTCTTTGAGTAAAAAAGAAAAAAAAAAAAAACACCTATGTTTAACTTTAAAATCTTCTCTTCTTACATTGGATTAGGTAACAAAACCAAAAAAAAAAAAAAAAAAAATTAGCAGCCCTGACACAATGCTAGGGTTTAGCACAGAAGCAGAAAGCTTTGGAGCATTTAGTTTCAGAAGTCAGTCCAAACACAGCAAAGCTAAGTCGGACTGCTTCAGCCAGGGAGAGTTCTGTTGGAAAAGCAAGAATCACCGTCAAGAGGCAAGGCAAAACAAAACAAAACAAAAACCAAGTAAATTATACCTGTGTCCTGTCCTATGACATTTATTTTTGTGTACTCAGCAACCCCATGAGGTCATACTGCGTTTTCAAGTATCAGAGATGTAGGATGCCAGACTCCAAGACTTTTTAGTGTATGTTTAAAAATACTGCTAGGGAAAATCTAGAAAGAAAATAAAATGATGATGATGTTTGCTGCTTGGTATCTCTCTCCTCCTTTTCTCCCCCTCTCTAATAGTCAAGCCTCAAGATAGAAAAGCTTCTATCCATTAGGTATACAGCATAATTTCCGACTTTATTTTTTTAAATCAACAGTTTCACTGAGTAATTAGAGAATCTCATTAAAAAAATGCACAACCTCTTTGGAAGCAACCCTGTTTTAAAAGTCATCTGTTAACAAACTGAATGAAAGATCATGGCTATGTCTCCAAGTCTTCCTTTAGGAATCGACCTACCCTTTACAAAATTTCTCAGAATGTTCTAGGGCAACAGGAATAAAACCTTCTTTAGACTTACGGTGATCATTATTCTAGTATCGAAAATGATACAACACATTTTCACAATAACATGAAGTTTAAAAGAAAATAAACTTTAAACCAGACAGAGACTGGTATCTATTTCTTTTCAGTCATCACTGTCACTTACAAAAGTGTTTAAAATGTGTAACAGTCCTTTGAGTATATACCTAAAAACATAAATTAAAACACAACATTCTGGGAGTTGTCTTTCTTTAAGCCAGTACTCTCAGAGGTACATTTTACTAATAAATTATTTTCTATAAATACAGCATATTCCATGCTGATACACAAAATGCATACACACACACCACAATGCATACATATACACACACATATATAATTTAAAAAGTTAATGAAATTTTGAAGAACTCACTTTCTAATCAGCTTAAAAATTCAAATTCATCTTCTAACACAATGCACACAGACTGTAGCATGTATTTTCCTAGTCATAGTGAGGATGTAGCTAATACTGTTCCCGCCACGTTTGGGGTAGAAGATGGTTACAAGAAAGAAAGGGTCCCATTTAACTAAACACTTTAAATAAACTTTATACAACATTTTCAACTTGAATATTATTCAAAGGATGTTTTCAACACCAAAAATTCTCCAAACATCTTACTAAATATTGCAGTCTAGTTTCAATTAGTATGGTAACACACAATCCTGATGGAAAAGAGTATATGGCAATCTATTTTCATAGAGTTCATGCTGTGAGAGTTCATGGTTTTACTTTACAAGGAAAAATCATCACTAATGAATATTTGAAAAACATAATTGTATACAGAAGATGGAAATTATTCAGCGCTTTGAAAAAAAAGGACTATTACTTTGGGTGGATCACTTATGAACCCAGCTTCCTATTCAAAGGAATAGAACAATCAATCTACATGTTGAATAATAAAGGCCTTTCTTCTACAAGGCTTCATTTTTCAAGGAAAAATACAGAAAGAAAAAAAAATCAATATATAGAGTAGTTTAGTCCTGGAAAGGGCTTTCTTAAAGCGAAACCTCAGTCAAGGTTGAAAGAGCAATTAATGCAGGCTCAAAAAGCTGGGCCATTCTGATAGAGTTCGGTTAACATGTGGCAGAAGTAATCATCCACTTGTGAAAATGATTTTCGGTTCATTCTCAAACACCTTTCAGACACTCATGATCCCATTTAACTGACAACAATACAGGCTATCTGTGGGCACCATTGCATTTGATGTGAAAACCAATAGGGACCAAATGCCCCCGGGCACTTTCAGTCACCCCAACCACATCCTTGGCTGCTGCATAAAAGGAATCTTCCTTTCAGTACATTCTTGCTTTTATTTAACTCCACAAGATTAAGGCTTTCTCTCTTTCTGGTTTTGTTTTCAGCTGAGGATGAGAAAAGAAACGGAATCAAGACGACACTGTGATCTGAACGCTAGAAAGCCTAGAAGTAAATACTTTTTTAGTTGGTTTTTATACTTCTTGTACTTGGACAGGAAACAGTACAAAAGAAAAGGTCTTCACCACACAAAGTACCCAGCAGTTGGAGAGAAGTTCAGGCCAAGGAAAACCAGTAACTCCTAATGAAGACTGAAAGTTAAGTTTCCGTGATCCGCTGGGCAATGGACGAAAGTGAAGGACAGTTCCCCTTCCTTTACTTAGGTAGTACTCTGTGTAGAATCAAGTGTGCAAAGCTATTGCTTCTCTTTTTAAGAGTTTTACCTTCTTATTGTTATACCTCTGCAGGCACTAGCATTTTAACAACTGAATGTAGAGAAGTATCTTTATGTATCCAAACACAAGGCAAGCGGCCTATGTCAAATTGTTTAGAGAAGATCGTTCTCAGCCAAATGTGGTGGCTCTTACTGTAATCACAAGTTAGGAGGCCTCAGGAAGGAGACTTGAGGGATCAGCCTGGGCTATTTAACAATATCCCTTCTCCTGTACAAAGCCAATATTTATCTATGCTAACTGCTTGATGACATTCTTTTAGAACTCAATTAGCAGAAAATAAATGTCCAAAATATGTAGTTTAAATAGTACATGCCTTCTCAAAGATGAATATTTTCAAAATTATGTCTTATTTTCTTAAAACACTTTTCATGGACAAATTTGTATGTATCATGATAAAAAGCATATATTTAAATAAGCATATATTTTAGAATGTCTAAATTAATTAATATGGTATTGTCTTAATATATTCACCCACAGAACGAATATTTCACAGAGGCACAATTCATTGTATTTTCCTAATTTAAAATCTTCAGCAACTTTGTTACTTTGTTAGATGCTAAGAGAAAGCTGATTTCAAGCTGGTTATAGAATGTCCCAGACATAATTTAAAGGGTTGGAGGTATGGGCTGTCTAGCCTTTCCTATCTAAGCCAGGCAAACACGTCTACGTCACTAGGAAGAGTGATGGTTCTGGAAAATCTCAATGGCTCTGGGGACCAGTTTGATATCTTCCTGAAGGAAAGACATTCTGTAACACATGGCAAAAAGGGTCCCAGATACCTGAAACTTCAAAGAAGATTATTTACTGTAATGCAGTACTAAAAACAACTTCTCTTTAGGGTACAATATCTCTCTAAAAACTGATCAAACATGGCTGAACATTATACATAATACAGGTAATCAAACTTTTAAATTTCCATGTCTATAAATGGAGATATGATTTGCTTTCTTCAGACTTACAAGATTAAGTTAAATAGATACATGAAATACTCATTTTCACAATCATCCTTTAACAATCAAATCAGCAAAAGACAGTCCAAGATTCAATGTGTTCCTCAGAGTGCACAGTGAATCACTGAACTTTAGGAGGTCTTAATGAAAAATGAGAGGTTTGGTGGGCAAATATACATGATACTGAGTTATATGAAACTAAATGGGACCTAAATATAAGACTTCTAAGGGACCATTGCAAATACTTTTAGTGAGACATGGAGAAAAATGTTGGGAGACAATAGTACGCGTTGTGTCTCAAAACCTAAGAATCTTTTCCAAGGAACGTGCTGTGGGAGCCCTGCTCTGTAATATAGCCTTGGGTAAATAAGCTGGACAATTAACATGAGTAAGTCCTAAGCCATATAAGTACACAACTGAGTTTTTACATTTTGTTTAGAATGAACGAATATCCCAGTCAGAAGTAGACTCTTCTTCACTTGTAATGTGGCTAGGAATCTATTTATTTGTATCTGAAAAAGAAGAAAGTTTGTTTGAAAATTTGGTCTGTATGCTCTATGATGACATCCATCCATATATGTGATTCCTAGAAAGTCTCTCTCAACCTTTAACAATGCTTTGTGGACTCAGTTAACAAGGACACAGGTTGAGAGCTCTGAAATTTTCTTAGGCTGAGTCTGTTGACTCATATTCTCATGACTTAGTTTACAAAGCCATTTATTTGAACCTCTTCTGCTGCTCAGCATGTTTCACAGATTTTTTTTCCTTCCCAACAGCATTGTTCTACATAAAACATGCCACTTGAACCTCACTTTACTGTATAGTGGACAATCTTATCTGCAGTTGAGGACTGTGGAGTTCTGGTTCAAGCTCTGGGGGGCTGAAAGCAAGATGCTCTGTCTATTTTTCCAGACCTGACATTATATCTTGCCATTTCCTTTCCTGCTCCCCTGTGCTTAAATTGTTTGGATCAGCTGGCCACAGCCCTGGCTTGGCCTTGGTGTGTGTTAAGCCTGCTCTGGTACTTTTCATACATTCTGGACATTGTTTCCATTTGCAAACATTGCCCATTCCTGTATCTTTGATGCTTCCCATCACTTACTTCAACAGTGAACATCCCTTTGTTCAAACATCTGGGTTTGCTGTTGTTTTTCCTACACCAGTGGTCTGGTGGTACTTAAAACTTCATTTCCTTGCAGTATTTATTTAAGATGAGTTACTATTTCAGTTTCACAGGGCCTACTTAGTCTCATCCCTCTGGCACAATTACAATTTTTGTAGGGGAACCTATCATGATATACTCAATAAAATCATACACATTTATTTCCTGTATTAGGCGACATGAATAAGTTTTTCTTATAGCCAGACTTTATGTAATCTAAGGTCCATTACCTGCACAAAATGACCAACTTCTCACCACCCTCCCTCCTCATCACCAATGTTAGCTCTTTATGAAGTACATGCTCTGTAACTATTTATGAGGGGCTAACCCCTACCTTGTTCATTAGGAAAATTAGAATATAGAAACAGTGTCAGAAGAGAACTTTGGGTAAAAAGCATTTATGACCCACATCAAAATAAAATAAAATACCTTTGCATTTTCCACAAAATTGGTACTTATTTGGGTTGAGAATAATCATATGACTTCAGCAGTAGAAAGTTATCCTTAAAACTGAAGTTAACATGGGAGAGCTAAGCAAAAAAGAAGCATGTGAAAGCTGCTGTAAACACAGGGATAGGGAGCTTCAGGAATGCAGTGAGCCTTATATCCTTGGGCCCTCAAAGAGTCTCCTACTGCTCCTGAACCCCTGATGAAAACAGCCTCAATTCAAGGTATCACAGGCACCTTCCCCATCAGAATCGGAGTGTGTTTAATGTCTACAGACCTCAAAGTGACATTAAAAATTTAACCTCTATCAATAATGGTTTTTATAGATCTTTGTTATATACAAATGCTTGAGATCTATTTGGTAGACATATAAGGCTTCTTTTTCCAAGTACTGAACAAATGAGCCAGTGGGCACATCCATAATAAGATAACTGCTAATGCAGGTAAAGATAATGCTAGAAAATGTGTCTCATGTCTATTAGAAATGTACCCAAGAACTTTAGTGTCATTAGATGGACTATCACAGACAATGATGTACAGGACTATGCGTAAGAATATTTTACCCATGAGACATATGTAGGGTCAGACAGAGTATGAAACACTCCTGTGTTTATGCTCATCTTTGCTTTGTAGTTAACCTGCTAGCTAAGTAAGCTAAGTCTGGGGAGTGAAGTGTGGCCCACTGTGATTAGAGCACATGGAGCCAGCAAGGGTATCATAGAAAGGCATAAACTTGTGCCTGGAAACAAATAAATACACTCTGAATTTGGTTGTTTTGCAGTCATTTTTATTTTTGGAAAACAGAGATGAATGTGTGAAACTAGGTGGGGAAGGTGTGCATGCGCGGGGGGGGGGGGTAAAATAAAGAATGTGAATGGTTTTCTTAGATTTTTATATCCCATAGATGGGAACATCTCATCAATGGAATTTTACTCTTGCCAGTGAGAGAAAAAGGGAACAGATATTCTTGACTGTAGCAGACAGTGCAGTATTGCTTGTTGTGGAACGCCGCATATGAAAAGGCCTCGTGAGCTACAGAATAAGCCAAAGGGTTGTTGTTGGTATTAGACTAATAACACATCACAAAAATATTTAGACTAGACTAGGCGGCTAGTGAGAAGGCTCATGGGTTAAGAGCACTTGCTGCTCTTAAAGAGGACACAGGTGCAGTTCCAAGAACCTATAAGGAGGCTCCCAAGTTTGCAGCTCCAATACATAGGAATCCAATGCCCTTTCTGGCTTCCATGGGCATCAGGCACACACAGTGCACAGGCATATATGCAAACAAAACACCCATACACACGGCATTCTGAAATTTTGGCTGGTGAATCAGAGGAGATGGCCCGGGGGAGTAGTTCTCAGCACTTAGATGGCCGAACCAGAAGGATCAAGGGTTCAAAGTCAACTTGGGCTAAATGACTTCCAGGTCCACCTTAGTATACTCACCTCAAAAACAAACAAACAAACAAAATAAAAATGGGTATGGTGGTGAAATCTTTTAAACCTAGCATTTGAGAGAAAGACAGCTTTCTCTGAGATTAAGACCACCCTGATCTATGTAGCTGGTTCAAGGCCATCCAGAACATGTCTTAAAAAGGGGACACAGAATAATAACTCAATTGTTTTAATATTGTACTTTGTGCACTATCATAGATAGTCTTCATCTCAGAAACAGATAGACTCCAGCTCTGATTCCCACACAAAATTTCAAAGGTATTTTCTTGGGCTGTTGAGACAGCTTAACAAGCAAAGGGACCTCATGCCAGCCTCAAAGCCCGAGTTCAAGGTTAGGACCACATGGTAGGAGAGAACCAGCCCCCATGATGCTCCCTGTCCTCCACATGTGCTGCATGTACACATACTCTCTCACACAATACCAAAACCTTTTTCTTAAATGAAGAACTAAGTTAAAAAGTGATTATTTCTTAGCTTTATCTTATCAAGTCCATTAAAAGCTACAGTGAGTGTGCTTTGAAATGAGTGTTTTTCCTGCACATATGTCTATGGGCCACATAAGTCCCTAGTACCTGCAGAGGCCAAATAATGGTGTCAGATTTCTGGAAATGGAGTTGTAGACAGTTATGACCTGCTATGTGTATGCTAATAACGGAACTTAGGTCATATAGAAGAGTAGCCAGTACTCTTATCCACTGAGCCATCTCTCCACCCCCCCCCCCCCCAGTTCTGCAGATTATGTTCTATTTATCAACACTCCAACTCCGAAATGTCACAGAATACTACTAGACACTCTACTTTGAGGTTCAAGTTTTCTCTCCCTTTGTATGGAGGAAAATTGCTAGCAAAGCCAACAGTTGCAAGAAACCCAGGTCCAATGAAGCTTAAATTCGCTGCACTGAGTTTGCCTAATGCTTGTTTCTTCTTCTTTACCTTAAAGCTCGATAGTGCCATGTTTTATGATTTTTGTGCCTACAGACTTCTATTCGTAGTACTTCTCTCTGTGGATGTAAAATAAAACAGAAAAGGAAATACAGATAGTCAATAGAGAAGAAGTGAAACAACCTTTGGCATCGATCTAACATGGGCATTCATTTCAATGTCAGAAAGCTGTGGTTGAAAGTGACCTTGTGGTAGCTGTGATTCCCCTGTACCACCATATCGTAGAGCTGTTCTACATTAATTCGGTAAAGTGTCTTTGACAAGCTTGATACGTCCAAAAAACTGCTACTTTTTATTCTCCTCTTCCTCCTCCTAACCTCTTATATTTACATTTTGGAAAAGAAAATGTCCTGCTGTCTCCAGTCTGAAAGTAGAGCTTCTTCCCACCAATCTGTAGTTAGCAGATATTTCCTATCTGTGGGGAGTGCTGGCGCCATCTGCTGGACATATCTTACTGCTTTGTCAAATATCTATAGGGCTGCTTTCAAAGATGCCCTTGAAGTGATTCCTTTCAAAAGGCAACTTGGGCACAAAAATCTGCTCTTTCTTCTTTTCATTCTGAGGGGTACATATATAAGGAATGTATGCTTTTTCCCAAGAAAGCTAACATGCAGTAGTTCAATTAGTTCTGTATTTTCATCCCAATGGGATCATATATTCATAGGTTAAAATGGACATAAAAAAAGAAACACACAGTCTATGACAGAGTGTAGCTCAGTGGTTTGAGTGAGGCTATAAGTTGAACCCCAACACTTATGCAACAAATGTAGGTGATGGTATATAGTTAAGTAAAAATTTATTTCATTATTTATTAAAAGATATACCGAGTGCCAGGGATACACCTCCCTGGCTAAGACTTCTAGCAATATCAGCGAGGGTGCCTGAACTGGTCATCTACTGTAATCAGATTGGTGAGTGCCCTATTGCAATCAGAGAACCTTTATGGTGGAAGCAGATGCAGATATCCACAGAAGAGCACTGGGCTAAGCTCTGGAGTCTTGCTGAAGAAAAGGAGGAAGGACTTACGTGCTGGGGGTGGGGTGAGGTGGGAGCTGGGGGTGGCGTTTGGTGGAACCCACAGAGACAGTTGGGAGCTCATGGACTCTGGACCAACAGTTAGGGAGCCTGCATGAGACCCACCCAGGCCCTCTGCATGTGCGTGACAGTTGTGTAGCTTGGTCTCTTTATAAGACTCCTAGCAGTGAGATCGGGGCCTGTCCCTGAAGTTTAGCTGAGTCTCAGGAACCTGTCCCTATGCTGGATTATCTTCCTAGCCTTGATGCAAGGGGAGGATCTTTGTCTTGCTTCAGTCTGATGTGCCAGGCTTTGCCTAAGCTCATGGGAGGCCTGTCCTATTCTGAATGGGGAAGAAAGAGGAGTGGATGGGGAGGAGGGTAGATGGGGAGTGGGGGGGGGTGGAGGACTGGGAGAAGAGGAGGGAGGGGAAAGTGCAGATGATATGTAAAATGAATGAAAAAACATTATTTGAAGAAAAGAAGGTATAATGGGTCGTAATTTTAAACTATGAGCAAAACCTCTTCCTCTTTTATATGAGGCTAGGGATAAATACTTGAACTCTATCACATAAATTTGTGGAGTATCAAGATAATGTCACAGGAAAGAACTTTAGGCAATCTGAGGGTAACTATATTAATGCTAATTAAAAAGAATAAGAGAGAGGGAAAGATCAGTTCTTGGCACTGGCAGGTGATGGCCTGTAAATGTCTTCTCATCATCTCTTCTGGGAGTCACAGCCTAAATAGTTTTGTTTAGCTGGGCACTTTAGTTTCCTTTAAAGAACACACGTTACTTTCCCTTAGGAACAGACTGTCTCCGTAAAGATTGGTGTTAAAATTGTGTTCCCAAGTACAGTTGTTGTCCCACTGAACCTGGGACAAAGAGATGACAAGGCTGACATTGTTGCTGATATTTACCCAAACCAAGTCGTCTTCCCCCTCTCCCTTTGTTGTAGAATGGAAGGAAATGGACTAGAAAGCAAACTTTCTTCAGGTACTGTAAATATGTGCTGCTGTCACTGTTTTAAGTGATAATTTAATATTTGTGCTGTATTAGAACAGAAGATACAGTAATCATTAACAGTAACACACAGCAAAAGATTGTATAACAAGTAATGAAAAATTAGCATGGAGGGTCTTAAGTAGATTTACAGACAAATTTAATTGTTATGCTTAATAATCAAATTAAAAAAACCTGTTTAAAAAGTCAACTAGAAACTATAGTGAAATTGAAGGATATGTTTTATCAAAAAAGTTAACGATTATATCATTTTTCAGTTCTAGAGAGATGGTTCAGTTGTTAGAGTTCTTATTGCAGAGGACCCTGAGTTTGGCTCCCATCAATCAATATAAAGAGACTTACAATTAAGTTTCTGGGGACCTGACACCTTCTGGCCTCTCTGGGTCCCTTCAATTGTATGATGTACACAAACACATACAAATAAATACAATCAACTAAAAAATTTCCAGTCATAACCAAGTTAATTTTAATTCACGTGAATTCAAGTAAGTTGAGCTTTACTCTAACTGAAAGTAAAAATCTGTTGAGGAAAGTGAGTAAAACTGTAAGTACATTATAGTAGACAGACTGTACTCTGCACAGGCTGCAGACTGTACTCTGCAAGGCTGTAGAATGTACTCTGCAAGACTGCAGACTGTACTCTGCACAGGCTGTAGATTGTACTCTGCAAGACTGCAGACTGTACTCTGCACAGGCTGCAGACTCTACTCTGCAAGACTGCAGACTGTACTCTGCAAGGCTGTAGACTGTACTCTGCAAGGCTGTAGACTGTACTCTGCAAGGCTGTAGACTGTGCTGATATGCCAAAGGACTATTATCAATGTATTTCATCACTGTTTTCCTCATAATATGTTCAACTTTTATAAAAACTGACTTTCTGAATATCTAACACTGTTTCTGTGCTTTTTATATTTTACATGTTTTATTTTAGTTTCTACCTTGATTTCATAAGGTAGGTACAATTTATTTCTTCAGATGATACATCTACATTTTCCAATTGACTTCTACTTTTAATATTATAAAAACTGTGCTGAGGACTGCTCTTAAGTATTAACCAGCACATAATAGTACAGTTTGTTATTTTGTTTAAGATTCACTTTATTGTCATAATTAAAGAGAAGGCACAGACACTGGCTCCTGGACATAAATCAGTCTTTATCTTCAGAAGCTTTACCTCTTATGTGTGCAGAATCTGGCAAAGGGTGTCTGATCAGAGTGTTTTGATATCTGAACAGGAACAACCGCATCCTTTGTACTCTGGAGTAATGTGCACCCTGTGCTGGGTAGATTGGTCCTTTGTGAAATGTAAGAGAACAGGTGAAAGTCAAATCTGGGAACTGCATTTAGACAAAGCAGGGCAAAAGAAGCAAACCTCCCCAGGAGCCATCTCCAGTGAAGCACACAGCACCACAAGACACCACAAAACAGCTCAGAATGTTCTGTAAATATAGCAAGCTTATTTAGTACTTTCTTAAATTATCTGGGGGGGGGGTGTTACTCTTCATTTATCTCCTCTCTCCAGGAAGACCCAATAGAAGCTTTGTACTTTAACCCCCTCAAAGAGAATCTACAATGGAAGACAGAAGTGACAAGGAGGTTCATCTTATGTCCAGGAAATGTGAAGAGGATTGTAAAACAATACACTGGAAGGAGGGAGTGCAGAATTCAAGTTCCAGCTCTGTAGTCTAAGCTTCTAGAGGGCTCTGCCTCCTAAAACTCCAAGTGTGGAGCGCTTCTTTAAGGGCAATGGTGTTCTCTTCCAATAGTTTAAATAAACTCCTTTGAAGAGAGCAACGGAACCATCAACTTATTATTTTTTAAAATTTATCTCTATCTTATGTATATTGATGTTTTGCCTTCATATATGTCTGGGTGAGGGTGTTGGGTCCCTTGGAATTAGACTAACAGATAGTGTGAACTGTCAAGTGGGTGCTGGGAATTGAACCTGGGTCCTCTGGAAGAGCAGTCTATGTTCCTGATCACTGGACTCTCTCTCCATCCCGATCATCTGCTTATTAAAGAGACTGAGTGTAGCGGTTCTGCTTTAGTACAGCTGTTATAGACAAGAGATGTCAAATTCGGCTAGTCCGCTACTTCACTAGTATTTTCTAATAGTAAATAGAAGCTTTGATTGGTTTCCCAATTGCTTAAACCTTTATCAATTTACCAACACGTACAGTAGGTCTTTTAATGAGTATAAATATAGTCCAAAAATGTTAGGGAACATTAGACGCATTATTACGAACTCTAGATAATGTCTCTGCCACTGTCACAAGGAGAACAGTTTTTATAAATAAATGTCTAATTTATCTGCATAATATAAAACAAAATATTTGTCTCACAATTTACCTGATTTTATTTTTGAAGGGGGATTTTGGGAAGGGTGATGGTTACCAGTAACTAATGTAGCTCATACTGATCCAGTTATATGTCTGTGGACAGAGAAACTGGCTTGTCTTCAGATTCTATATATTAAAACAAACAGAACTTTTTTTTCCTAAAAAGCCAGAGATTCCTGGAGTCTTGGCTTCCAGCAGGCCTGAGAACAGGCCCAAGACTGCTGGCTGAGGCTTTGCAGGCAGCTGCTGTTACGGCTCTGCAAAGTGCAATGTGAAAATCACTGTTTTAATTTATACTTAATCAGAAATTTAAAAACCTCACATACTTTTATATATTTAAAAGGCATTTTATCTAAAAGGACATAATTAGATTTAAGATAGAACAATGGGTAACTTTTCTAACTGAAATGAATCAAAAAAAAAATTTTTCCCCCCTTCCTTAAATTTGATCACAGTGCCCCCTAGTGGATGAAAACATTTCCAACAAGAAAGGAAACAACCCTTGCAAGCTTAGGTATACTGAGAATTGTACATGATGCGATGCTGAACTGTCCAGAATATATGCAGTACAAATTAAATTATTAAATATCTTTAGTTCACCATAAATATTTTTAAAAGTTTTATCACTTTTGCCCTCATTATTTTATTTTTAGAACATAAACACAAGGCCATTTGACCCTAAAATCTCGTTTAACTCTTACATTTTATGAGATATGAGGTAAACCTAGACTATGTAAAATTCATCAGAATATAAGAAAGTGAACAGAGAAACCAATGTTAATATACATTTCTCTATTTTTCCACCATATTGTCCTTAAAAAAATCATGATGCTATAGTAGCATTCCTAAGTGGAGGCTCAAAAGGAAAATGACCCCCACTTAAATAATTCATAGAATGCCAGGAAGCCTCATGTGTTATAGCTGAGCACCCACTTCCCAATGCAGAGAACTAATAATAGTTGTCTATTTGTGCCAAATTCTTGAAGAACCCTTCAGATGAAAACATAATTTATTCCTAGGTATAATCAATACCTTTCCTACTATGTAAAATAATTTTTACCATAAAACACTGATAAAAAGACTTCAATTAGCATTATTTGGTGGCAGGCACATAATCACAGCTTTCTGGAGGTAAGGATGGAGAATAGTGAATTTAAAAGGCCAACCTGAGATACATAGAGCTAAACAGTGAGTCTGAGGCCGACTGAGCTATAAACCAAGAGCCTGTCAAGAAAGAATCAACAACCACACCTCAAACAGCCAAACTCATGAGCAGTGTCCTGGTAAGACACTTGCAAGTCTGATATTGACTAGACCCTTTAAAAATAATTGCTTGGCTAAATATTTATATTCCTGTGTCTGCCTTCAGCTAGCATGGATTTATCCGTTTCTTCACTTTTCGCCAGGCTCCACTGTTTTGGAAAGCTCTTGTTTATTAAATGTGTAACCATGGTCTGGAAATTTCAAGTCCTTCTCACCAACGAACCCATCCTGGATAATGCCAGGATAGAAATCCAAAAGGCACCAGGCAGTCAGTGGTCCTGGCAAATGCTAGACGGTGGCTAAATGACACATTTACCTTTTTGTGTTTTCCTAAGCTTGCTTATACACATGCACTTCTCATATAAAGCACAAGAAAGTCTCATGTTATTGTATGCCAATTAACAAATTGCTAACATGTCATGTTAATAAAAAAAGCAATTGACCTAAGTAGAGGGGCTAATTAAATGGAGTAAGATAATTAAACGATTCTCAATATGTAATCAAAAATTATGGCTGGAAGTGTTTCACAATGTTGTCTTTCTGTTTTCAAGTATCTGTATATCTGCAAAATTCTAATCAGTATATCCATATGCATAAAAGGCAGATCCAGTGCAGATGTTAATTTGTTGCATGATAGAAATCAGGTGTTCAATTACAAATAATGGGGTGTATGAGAGAACGTCCAAGATTTCCATTTAGCCAAACACATGCATCTCAGCTGACAAACGACTGTAAAGCATTTCTATTTGAATTAGTTAGTAACATGCGGCTGAGGCACATCACATTCAACTCCTTTATTATCCTCATTATGTAATATCCACATCTCCAGCCCTTGGGTGTTACCTAATTTGCCACTCATTTACGAGTTTGAACATTCACTGATCTAAATTTTATTTATTGTCCTTGAATTTGCTTCAATGGATGATTTTTGATTTTTATCTAAACTCTAGAGCACTTTATGGACTTTGCTTCCTAATCATACATTTAAACAATCAAAAGCATTTGCTTTTGTAGTAAGGTAAATATTCCTCCTAGCTTTCAACATGCTAGTTTAATTTTCAACTAAATTCAGCAATACTTCTTGACACAGTATCCAATGGATACTTTGACAAAGTAACTACAGTAAAGGGACCAAGCACATATATTTGCCTAGTGTCAGTTTGCTTTTTATACACTGCTCACCAAATCACAATCTTAAGAGGTAGATGAGAATTAAGATACTCAACATGTTAAAAAAAAGACTCATTTCTGAGATAAAAAATATGTCAGGCTCATATAAACATTATTTTATCTTAAACCACGACACTGCTAGGTAGAGTATGTACTCTGTTCCTGGATATTTAATATCAGTTGTGTCTCAGACACTTAATGTCAGATACCCACAGAAGAGACAACAGAAAGATCATCTGACTGCTTGGCAGTGAACGTCACGGGGGCTTCATTATTTTAATAAAGAGGGATTTTTCAAGAGCACATTACTTTTAATTCCTTTCATTGTCTTATTTCAACGAAAGCAATTTCAAAATGCATGACTAGCTAAGCTTCCTTATTCATTAAAAATAAATGCCATTCCTCAGTCTGTGGGAACCAGTCAGGCTTCCTGGGGCTTCTCGGCTGATGGGGAGGTTTCTTTAAAACCAAGTGCTGCAGACCGATGACCACATGGGCCAGATTCAGCCACAGATGTGCCTTGAAATCACACAGTTCAGAGAACAGGGACTGTAGAATTCTTTTTGCAGGGCATATTCTCTTGACTTCTGTGGTTCTCACTGTGCCACTTCTCATGAATTTCACCAAGTTACTTCATGTGTGTGTTTGGTTGGCCTTTGGCAGCATGTGAGCACCCAGAATTCCTACTGGGAATCCCTGCAGCAGAAAAAAAAGCACTGGAGAGGACTAGGTAGTACAGTTTCTGATTCAGACAACAAACTCTGGAATCAGACAATCAGATCAAATCATGGCCACTTACTAGCTAGAGATGACTCAACTTCTCTCTATTGTAGAAATTTCACTCGTAAATTGCTATGATAACACTTATCACACAGAGTTGTATAATCTGAATGAGAATATACAGTTATTGGTACTTCAATATATTTTATATAATTATTCTGCTTTGTTTTAATATCATGGATATAGAGTCACACACAACACTGTTAGCAAATAATAATATAATGTAATGTAATACAGAATTTTTCTAAAATTGTGATTGTCTACTAGGTAATGAATTCATACTTTATTGGTTAAGTATTCTTGTTAAAGAAGTTTTCCAATGTGTTAACGCGACTTTAACAAGAAAAAGCAGTTGTTCCAATTATCCTGTTCATACCTACTGCATGTTCTTATATTTGAAGGAAATAAATCTTGTTACTGAAGACAACTATTAAATGCATTAGAAACTATGCAAAGATTTCCTTGCAATTTAAACATTTTATTTTAAAGGCTGTTTCACAAGAGTGAAAATAACTCAGGCTTCCCGAGACCAATGGAACTGTTTACAAAACTCGTACAGTAAGTTTTACTTCCATTTTCCTGAGCACACATTTTCCTGAGCAAAAGGGATAAACAGACAGAGGAAATTCCTGGGCTGTAAGTGTCATGCTCTAATGTATGTGCATATGCACAGATGTTTAAGAAAAACAAACACAGGAATCAAATACTCCATGTTTAGGGGGAAACAGTTGAATATTTATAGCACAGTGTATCTCCATATAAAGCACATACTGCAGAGAAAAAAAAAGACTACTTGTTTTATGCAGATTTGTAACATTCAGAGGCATGCTGTCCAGTACAGACTGGAGGAAGACTGGCTAGCTACAGGAACTAAGTAGACTCTGAGATAAAGAATACAATGTTTAAGTCAAATTAAGAGACAGGCTGGTAACCTTGCACTATAAAATGAGGAATGGAGCATTTGATTTCTGTTTTCTTCTTCCTAAGGAAATAAGACAACCAGGACAAAGCTACAGTGTCCTCGGTAACAAACACAGCTGTGGAGAAAGTGCTAGTAGAAGCTGAGCATTCACAATTTTGTAGTTTTTATATGTAAATCTTAACCACTGGCACTGGAGCTTTAGGCAGTTGTAAGCTGCCATGTGGGTGCTGGGGATGAAAGCTGGGTCCTCTGGAAGAACAACCAGTGCTCTTAATTGTGAATCCATATCTCTATTTCTTTGTGAAACTTCAGCCAATGGTATTAGGAAGCCACATGTCCAATACGTCAAGTCACACTTGATAGCAGATTTCTTTCTTTCTTTTTCTTTTTCCTTTTTTTTTTTTTTCAGTTTTACTGTTTTAAACCTTTTAGAGTGTGTAAGATTTATTTAACTTTGACAATATTGGAAATTTTAGCTAGGATGTTTAAAGTCCACTGAACATGACATTTGTAAAAGTTGCTGTGCATTACTAATACAGCTAGGAACCCATATGATATAACTATGTTGATGTACTTATTTCTAGGGAAGCATGCCTCCCAAATTGTAATAAACGTTGAAACAGAGTAATGAAAAATTAACTGCATGCCAGAAATTTTAGGACATTTTAGGAATTTAACTTAGCGTTATAGCAACTGGATAAAAACATACTAATTGTTAAAAGACTGTGACCTCCACTCTTTCAAGTTCAATAATCCAATGAAATGTAAATTGTACAGAATTAAAAAAACATTTAAAATTTCACGATTGTTAACCTTTCTTAGCTACAAATCATTTTAACAAAGTCTGTTGTGGGTATGTTCCTGAATTTGGAACTAAATTTATATCTCAGCTCCTACAAATATGCAAACTAATTATTTCAGCCTGAACATAGAGTGACACTTTAATTAGTAATGCATCACCAAGCAATTAAGATTCCTTTGCTTCTCTTAGCAATTAAAATGGCAAGGCATATTATTGAGGTCCCACGATTCTTCATACCTCTTCCTGACAATTACCATGGGAAACATTAAAGGCATTATCACGACTCTACTCCAGTCACTGGTTATGTGGTTGCAGGATAAACACTTTCTACTCTGTGCCTAATAATTTTTTTATTTGATTCTTATTACCTATCAATCATTAATGCAATTTGTGCTCTGTTTCACAGAGTTCAATTTCTTACATGATATGATTTATTACAACCAATTGATTTAGTAGAAATGTAAGGTGTAGAGATAATTTTAATTAGGAAATAATTTTTAACCATTTACTTACATGGCTGTAATAGAACAATAAACACATAGCGAGTGCTTAATTCTGGCAGAAATTATCAGTGCTGGAGATAAACTGTAAAATTACTGCAAAGAAAAAATTTGTTAAAATAACATACATGCAAAGATGGAAGAAAAAGAAATATATGTATTCTAACTCATATAAATAAGTGTTATTTTAATGTGTCTTACCTTTTCATATTTCTCTGATTTATGTGTAAAAAATATATAATCTAAATAATATATTTTATATAATACATTACTACTCTAATACAGAAATATCACAAGAGTTACTTAGGATGTATCTGAATGATATAAAATTAAAACAGAGTCCCACCTCCCCTCCTTATCATGTATTCTTGCCCCTGACTCAGGCAGAGACCCCTGCTCTACCAGAGGCCTATGGTGGCTGCCTTCTGTCCAGACCAGTGCTTTGCCCAATCACTAGAGAGGCTTCCTCTCATGACTGATAGGAGCAGATACAGAGACCCACAGCCAGGTTTTAGGTGGAGTGAGAGCCCAAATAAAATCTCCATTGTGTCCCTCCCTTTGGAGCTCAGGAAACCCTGCAGAAGAGAGAGAGGGAGAATGGTAAGAGCTAGAGAAGTTGAGGGCATCAGGAGAATGAGCCCCACAGAATGAACTAAGCAGGGCTCATAGCGGCTCACAGAGACTGAAGCAGCGACCATAGCCTCTGCATGGGTCTGCACTAGGACCTTTGCATATATATTATGGTTGTTTAGCTTAGTGTTCTTATAGGACTCCTGATTCTGGAAGTGGGGGGTATCTCGGACTCTTTTGCCTGTTTCTAGGACCTTTCCTCCTACTTGGTTGCTATGTCCAGTCTTGATATGATAGTCTGTTTCTAGTCTTATTGTATCTTGCTAGGCAGTGTTCAGCAGATATTCCTTTTCTGAGGATCTTGAGGAAAGGGGAAGTGGAGGGATGCTGGCAGGAGAGAAGGGAAGGAGAAACTGTCGTGAGGATGCATTGTATGAGAGAAGACTAAAAAGACACATTAAAAAAATTACAACACAAGGCCCAGCTGGATGGCTTTGTGGATAAAGTATTTGCCATGCAAGCACAAAGTCCTGAAATGAATCCAGAAACTTAATCAAGTGCAAAAGAAGAAACCTTGTTTCTAACTCAATAAAGTTGTCTTTTGACCTCCCAGAGACATGGCATGTGTGCCTCACTTCCACGTCATAGACCCACACTACCTCCGCACAAATAACAACAACATTTTAAAAGGATTTTAGTTTCTAAGTATTTGAATGACCATTTCAAATCAATAATAACTAAAATCAATTATTGTGTGCCAGACAAAACAATAAACATTTTAGTGATAATAACTCATTTAGCACATATCCATCTTTGGAAATAAGTGATTATAGGTTTAATTTTTGGATATGAACAAGTAAGCCCAGGAAGACCAAGTAACTTTTGTAGGATCCCCTGGTGATGGGGGTCCTGGGAGGCATACGGGCTACTCGGTTCAGGAACACTAATGAACCTGCACTGCTATGCTATTACACTATCCTTCAGGAAGTTTTCATTTTGTGTCAACACAAATTTATTATTCATGTATGAAATACAAACAACCCAACCCTCTGTTTCTTTCAGATGTATTAGTAAGCTGATGGCTAAATTCTAGAGGCAATAGCACATATTTGTTTCTAACTCAGAGTAAGTTTTAAAAACGTAATGAGGTTCTACTCTATGTCTGTATCAACCTTGCTTAAAGACAGTTAAAAGCTAAACATATGACAGTTGGTGACTCCTAGGAAAAGAGGCATATCCTGTCCACTGGGAGTGGAGTTGTCATTGGGTGTGGTAACTATTCATATACTTTGAAGTTTTCTCAGTATCATCCCTCTGCTCTATGATAGTTATCTGATGGACGTTTTGTTCATCTCAGGTTGTCTTTATTTACTTTATCCAGGGAGCTCCTCTATGTTGGTCTTCATCGTTTATATCAAGGAACAAATCTGATCACTCAGCTTTGCCCATCTTTCTGTCCTTAGCTTTTCACATTTCTTACATGTCACTTATTTATTTTTTTTAGCTTAATAAGCAGTGATGAACCATGTGGCTCCCAAAGTGACTATTGAGAACACATATCCAGTGCCTGGATGGATCAAAGTAAGAAATATGCTCAGTCAACCGGGGCTAACATTGTCTAGACCCGAGGGAGTGCAATGACAGCTATAATTCTATCATAGAGGTTCTTAGGGATATGTATCCACAGATTCTGGATGCCCAAGTAAACGTAAAATGTTGAGTATCACATCTTTATACCATCTCTTTAGTCTGAAAGTATTTAAAAGTAAACCAATTACCCATCAATAATTTAAATCTACATTTTTTTTGAAGGCTGTGAACAGAGTGATACTATAGGAGGACAAATTCCTGAGTTCAAGAAACAATAGGAAAACTGGCTAAGAAAGAATCCTAGATAATGCATCCAAGCATGTGACAGCATGGTTTTAGAGGCACCCACAGAAGTAGGTCATCTGTTCCTTTGCTTCCCACATCCTCTACAAACCTAGCCATAAAGAATTCTCTGAATCCAGAGACATCTTTCCTATATCTAAGTGAATACATCTCCTTATCTCCTAAGACAGAGGAATTTGAGCTGAGTTTGCTAAGTCTCCCTGAGCAGTTTAATATTACTAGATCATAATCTTTTTCCCTCTACTATCAATGTTGTGCGATTTTCTCTGGATTCTACTTTCAAAAGCTCCTATGCCAATAAAATATTTTTTATAAACTATCATGTATTTCTTTTGTTAATCTGTCTATTACTGGAGATATCTGAGCAGCCATGACCCCAGTTTCAGGGAGAAAGAAATCTACTATAGATACAAGACATCAACATGTGACAATTTAAGTACAAATGAAAATAATATATGGAAAAAGCCCAAAGAGGGAAGGACTCAGGGATGTGACCGGAAGAAATGTAGACTGGTACAACTATTGGTAAAACCTATAGTATTATATTGTAAAGGCAAGTGTTCACATTTCTTCATGCTTAGCAATTTTCCTCCTATATAAATACTTAAGAGAAGTTGTGCACAAATATATCTGGAGACATGCACAGAATGCTAATAGCATTGTCTGAGTCAGATAAAACCTGAAAATGATCTAAATTCCTTTTAACAAATAATAAACCAATTATAACATATATGCATATTATAGAAAAGGTGATATATTTTTTGATTCTATTAATCACTGTGGCATATACCATGTGGTAAGGGTAACGGTTAATAAAAATGTGATGAACAAAAAGAGTGGGAAAAAATGAGAATTTTATAGCTACAAGAGTACATGCACACTATGTTAGGCTTTCTTGCATATGCCATCTAAAACTTCAGTGATTAAAAAATTCATTTTAATCTTTCTTACAAGTCTGCAGTTGACTGAGCAGTTCTACAGATATGGGCTTGGCATGACCCCATTATGGTCTATAGTCAACTATAGCCTATGTCACTGGCTCTGTTTATTTGGACTGAGCTCAACCATATGCCTGAGATCTTGGCCAGGATAATCAGGATAATTCTGCTTTGCTCCTTACTGAGAACCCTGATGTGGGAATGTGTTTATGTATGCTGTGAATCTCAATCTTTGAATAAAGGAGCTGTTTTGGGCCATGGCAGGCACCATGGAAGAAGTAGGAGGAGAGATCAGAGCATAGGTAGGGGAAGGAGGGCGGAGTCAGAGGCAGATCCAGCCAGCCGCCCAAGAAGAAACATGTAAGGAGCACGGGTGAGCCACACGGGCCACGTGGCCGACAGATTAATAGAAATGGGTTGATTTAAGATGTAAGAGCTAGCTAGCAATGTGCCTGAGCCATAGGCCAAACAGCATGAAGTTAATATAAGCTTCTGAGTCGTTTCTGGGGACCCAGGCGGCTGGGCGGCTAAGCGGTCTCGGACGGCAGGTCTGTGGGTCTCTGGACCTCTGGCTGCCCGGGACCCGAGAACCCACTACTACAGAACCCCAGGTATATCCTCACAGTGAAGAGAACACAGGGAAGTCGAAACGCAAATGTCCAATTTGATACTCACTCAAGGGTCACAATAAAACACAAGCTGGAGACTAAGGGGGAAAGGGGACTCCCTAAACACAGAGCAGGAAGCATACAGTCGGAGGTACAGTTACTGAGCTCACTATGCAATCAACACATCCTTAAAAAGAGAAACAACTTTGTAAGTTCACTGTTGCCTTTGATACAGAACAATGTGGAGATGATTGACTCAACTACAAATGGTTGATAAGAAATGTTCCAACAGCTACAAGAAGATGTGATAGCTATTCTTTTGGTGTCTATAGATGTGCAGAAACAGAGATGAGTTAGTAAAGACTGGCTGCCAGAGTTATCTAAAGGAAGGAGCTTCTGTCCCATGCCTCAGTTCAAATTCTGTACTGTCACAGAGTAAGAGACATTGATGACATAGAAAGAAGGCCATAGAATTATATTGCTAGGATGTAAAATAGACCCAGTAACTCCCTCAGAATCAGAGAGAGGGGATAGGAAAAGAATTCCAGTTATCTGAGACTTTATACAAGAGGAAGATTCAATTAACTGTAAAGAAACAAACTGTCTTGCTTGGCATCTATGTACTAATGCAAGAGAACAGGTCATCTGGCATGAACTTAATGAGATTAGACTAGTTAAATGAGTATGAGAAACATCACTGATTAAATAAAAATTCTCAGGATAGACAAACTGATCATTTTGAGTGTTGTTAACAGTTTTGGTAAAAGAAAATCCTTTTACTACAAACAGAAAAGTTAGAACTTTGAAATTTCATGACAGTTGGAACCATATACCAATAAATATAACTGAGATAAACATAAATGGTATTCTTTCATTTTTATAATGTATTGTGGGTAAGTTAGGTCAAACTGCAGTAGACTATTTGGCAGACTTTAAGGTTAGTTTCCTTAGTACTTCGCACAATACATTATGGCATCTCAAAGAAGCCAAACTTGCAAGTAGGCAAGTTAGTTCCATTAGTTTTTAAATATAACTAATCTAGAGCTATCAAGTTCATATTTGGTAGCATTTGGTATTTTGAGTGGGATCTCTTATTCTTTAAAAGATGAGAGCAGAGGGTACAGTGTGAAGAAGCCTTGACTTTACAGGTTGGAAAGACCTGCAGCACACTGAGAAGTCTTCTGCTCCTTCATAGTGCTTACACATTTTGTATTGCATGTCTTTAATGTTCTGCTTTGTTGGTTAAATACTGAACGGCTATGCTTTCCACCAGAGGTTTATCAGGAGTATAGCCTGTTAAAAGTGAACAGACATCAACATCCTTGAAACAGTCAAAGTGAAGTCCGGTTGTCTTTAAGAATGTCTAGGCAGACAACTCCCTGGTCATTAATACCACGGTGACAGATTCTGGTTTGGAAGTAACCTTTGCTACCTTCCATGGATCATCTGATGAAAACCTGATAACAGCACAGAATACTGCCTTCTGTCTAGAACTGGGTGACTCAAATGTGAAACCCAGTGTAAAGAGAGTGTTAAAAATTTAGACATGTTATATAAAAAAAGAAGCACTAAAAAGACATTTGTTTTCTAAAAGTATCAAACTAGTTGTTTTAATACAAACTGAAAAACTGATTAACTGGTGAAGCACTGATTAATACAATGATATTAATGCCATAGCCCTAAGAATATAAGTAATCCTAGGATGAATGTTAAGTACGCCTGTCTGTCTATTTATATCTACCTACCTACCTACCTACCTACCTACCTACCTACCTACCTACCTACCTACCTACCTACCTACCTATCTATCTATCTATCTATCTATCTATCTATCTATCTATCTATCTATCTATCTATCTATGTTTGGGTGTATATAGGTGTAAAGGTTGATGCTAGATGTTTTCCACAGTAGCTCTCAACCTTATTCTTTTTATATAGAGTATGTCATTGAACAAGGAGCTTTTCAATTTGGATATGTGACTGGATAAGGGCCTCCAAGCATCCATCTTTCCCTAGTGCTAGGATAACAAATATATACCACCCTGCCTGCCCTTTTTAAATGTAAATTCTGGGGATTTAAACTCAAGCCCTCATTCTTCTACAGCACTGAGCCATCTTTCCAGCTCCCAGAAATTTACATTTTTATTTATTTAATTTTATGTGTGATTTTTATTTTTAAAATTTCCTATATGTTTATACCACATCCGACAATCTAAATAAAACCAACAAAGCCATTCCAAGACGAGCAGGGTAGAATAAAAGAGATACACCGTAATGGAGATGGGACAGGGCAGGTCTCTATAGACATGGCTTCTTTTATGAGCTCCATGAAAGAGAAAGCAAGTGAGGGTCAGCACCATAGCATCAGCAATGGCAAAGGGCTTTGGAGAGCTAATCACAACAGCACTAATCTCTCCCAGTGATTATTTTTATAAAATATTTATAATATAAAATTAGAATATTCAATTACATGAATGCCTTGGTGCCATGGTAACAATAAAATAAAATTCACTTAGCCATTAAATGTTGAATAAGCTGTTCAGGCTTATGGATACCTTCTTAAAATGAAGACTTTATAAAACTATGGGACAAAACAGAAAAAAAATTTTGAGATGAAGTTAAAACTAACATACTGGGCATAAAAGGCTAGTGGAGATCACGTATCATGCATCTGGACAAATTTTAAAATTAATATTTAGAATTAATAATGAACTTATAAAAGGACTGAAAATTTAAGTGCTCTTATAAAAATGATAAGGAAATTAAAACATGTGAATTAACATGACAGCCGTTTAATAGTGTATATACATTTTAAATTTTATTTAATTAACATAAATTTTGTCCATTTAAATAAATGAGTGAGTGAATGTAGACAGAGTTTAAAAATAAAAGAAATGAGGCTGGTTGGGGAGAAATAAATTTCTTGGAAAGAACTTAAAGATGAGTTAGCAAGCCCAGGATACTGCTTAAAAAATGAAGAAAGAAAGAAGTGTGTGACTAGAGACCCTGCAGCCGGCAGCCCCAGCCTCACAGATCGCTGCCATCACACTCAACGGGCATGAGGAGAGAAAAGGGTCGGAGGCTAAAGAAATTTAGAAAATGGCTCGGTTCCATTTCACACTTCACATTTTAATGTTTTTCTCCTTCCTTTTATTTGTGTTTCTATTTTAACTCTACTGGTGGCCACGCTATTGGAGCAGGAGGAGGCAACTGAAGTTCAAGGTGTCAGCCTACCAGGAGAAAACTCTCTGATGGGTCCATCTCAGATCGGGAAGGCCCCAAGGACACAGACCCTGGAATGTCTCTTGCATCTGCTGTGTCTTTACATGTTTGCTGCTGGTATCTTTCTCTGGTATCTGGCATGGTGTGGATGGGTGTGGGAAGATCCCCACTGCCTATAATGTAGCGTGTTTTTCTCATGTAACATCCTATTCTACTGGGCATTTTTACCTGCGAATTATTATGAAAATGACTTCTAAGCTGTACTGTCTAACTGATAATAATAATGTTAGTTTAAATAGTGTTTTGATGATTAAAATTATAAACAAAGATGCGTCACACTGCTACAACACAGGAGTTTCTTCTACTGAGGAACCATATAGACTGTAGCTTAGGCTAATGGTTAAGAAAAACAATTGAGTCCCAGTTAGCCCAGCTAACTTAAATTCTTTCAACGTTAATGCTGGGAGATGTGTTTACAGGTTTTGGAGAGCATCACAGCTAAAACAAAACATTGAAAATAATTTAAAGTTATACTAAGATGATTTTGTGAAATAGCTCTGAGGTGAAAAACCCACGAAGACAATCTAAAGTTTTAGAAAAGCACATAGTTGAATGCAGAACTCTCTAAGTTCAGGGAACGAGAACACGTTCAATCATTACTAGATGGTGTTCCTCTCTTGCTAGGATTGGTTGATGGCCAAAGGTGATGATTATTCCTGGTACCCATTTATTTCTCCCTTCAATCTCCTGATACTAAATGACAAGGGGTATGTACCCTAAGGATTTAAAGTATGGCCGACTGATTCTTTTTCATATATAAAACCTTAGGTTTGTGATTCCTTTAGGATTCCTTATGAGGTTATCTTTCAAGATAAGTAATAAAGTAACTGGCCCTTTCTTGGTAACCCCAAAAGGCAGCCCCCCAGTAAAAGACCTGACTGAGAAGAATGCCTTGCTTGCACACACGGTTAATTTATAACAAGTTGCTTAGGTATGTATGAATGTATGTGGGTTCCTGGAATAATTTTTTTTCATCTGTAATATGTAAAATGTTTTAATCATGTAAGGGAGATGAAAACATGCTGTTTTTACTGTTTGCTTTGTGAATACTTTATCATTCACTTGAAAAACAGAATGTAACCACACTGTAATTTTCATATTTCCTGAAAGATTTTGCTGGGGTATATATGTTATAAGAAAAATAATAAAGATAGAGTTAAAGTGGGCTAGAAGAAAATATCAAAAATGAGAGTTGGAAGGTAAACAGGGATGAGTTAGAAGGAAAACACAAGAATGATAAGAAGAAGTCACCAAGGAAACAACAACAACAAAAAAAAAACAATAGAGAATGCAATGAAGAATAAAGAAAAGTGCCAATGCTGTGGATTTCCCTTTGAGCCCTGAGCGGGGCACTCAGCAGCAATAAAACTCCCATCTGTAGGGTCTAGCAATAGCCGTGATATTTGGAACACCGTGAACTCGCCCATCACTCCCTTAACACATTCACGTACTAGCCACTGCTAGTCCTTAATGAAATCCCGTCTTCTACCATCTACATTTTGCTTTTGAAAAGAACTGAGTTAGAGAGAAGTTTATATCTCCCAGAATCCCTAGATGTATTACAATGTAATTAATTAATTAATTAATTACATGTAATTACAGTTAATTACATGTAACTGGGCCCAGAAACTCCTTTCAACATTACATATCTAGGTACTTCAGGCTTATATCCAAGAATACTGTCAAACAGATTTCTCAGATTTTTAATAAACTGCTTTAATGAATTTTAATTAAAAGAAAAAATATTTTTTTAGCTTGATAACTATAATCTTTCACTATATAACAGAAATAATGTGAGTATATCACAGAAATCCTACAAAATCAAGTAGAGAAAATTTCACCAACAGTTTTGATTGCTCCATTACGTTCAGTGTAATATCTTTCTAAAGTTCATGGGTATCTATTCTTAATACCAAGAGTATAGTCAATTGCACAGCATGTGTTTCCAAAGTTAATCTCATATAATAAAAACCTTTCATAGCCTTATAAAAGTTAATCTTCATGCTTCCCTTATTTACCTTACAAGGACTCAAATTCCCAGCCTGCTCCTCTTTCCCCAAGGTACCTCACTTGACTCTGCCAGAGTCCCCTGTATCCCCTGTACATCCCACAGCCATGGAATAAGTGGATCGTATGTTTATAAGGGACAAAGAAAGGCCATGTGTTTATAAAGGACAGAAAGAGGACTTGCTGCATCCTAAATCTCCAGGCCCAAGGAGCCTTTCAGCTTTCCTGGTCTACTGTCACTATTTGAAAACTAAAGGGAAAACCTGCTGTACAAGCTTACCCAAGTTAGTGACAAACCTGATATAGGTCCCTACATGGCTCAGATCCAGACTTCGTTGGACTCTACATAAGTAGAACTGTATTGTTATTCTTCTGCTCACCATGCACACCTACCCACCAGATGCCTGAGAAAACATACATACAAAGTCTAAAGGTTTTCTACCTCCCCCATAGGGCTTTGGCATTAAATAAATACAAGACTTATTTTATTGACAATTATTAATATTTATATTGATATTACGTCATTGTACACTATAAACTTTTTATACAGTTTAGAAAAGGAATGTGGCTGGGTATGGTGGTGCATCCCTTCAATCCTAGCACTCAAGTTCTCTGTGAGTTCAAGGTCATTCTCATCTACAGAGGGAGTTCCAGGACAGAAAGAGAAACCTTGTCTCCAAAAACAAACAACAGCAACAATGACAAAATACACAAAGAAAAATTGAAAGAAATCTCACTATAATTCTGTTCATTAGCTGTTCATAAAATTTAATATACAGTATTCTTAAATAAATTGACTTAAAATATCTTGCATTAATTAAAATGATCTGTAACTATATACAAGTGCTCTTTAAAAGAAATTACAGAAAAAAATAAGATCATATTCTAATTTAATTCTCTTTCTTGAAAAGCAGTTAGTATGTCCATATATCTATAAAAAGGGGATATATATCTACTGACAAGGGGATATTTACTTGATGCATAAACCAGAACATAATGGATGTCAAGGTGTTTGAGGAAAAACTGTAAATAAAATAATAAAAAGATGAACTTTGAGTCTAAGAGTAAACACTTTATAAAGGGAAACCAGGGGAGCAGAACAAACAAAAATACGTAGCTTAATGATTTCCTTAGTGACCACTGGAAAGTTTCTACAATTACCACATATGTGTTACTAAATACTAAAATGTGAAAATACAGTTCTTATTTAGTATGTAGAAGATGCTATGAATATTGAAGGTATCTGGAAAAAGAAAGTGGCCTTTTGGCATATACACTTTATCATACTAAACGTGGTAGATCTTCCATTTATGAAGGGCCACAGACATGTCTCTCATATACAAGGCTGTATATGGACAAAGAAGTCAATCTATGCTTGAAAGCCCAGCCTACACTGGCTGAGGTTCCAGGGGTAAGGCAAGCAGTAAGATATGCATGGAGTCAGAATAATTCAGTCTAAACCATTTGATCTGGAAGACAGATGGACCGTATAGAAACTTAGGTGAAAGCAAGAGGACAAATAAGGCTCAACTATAAAGGAGCTTATAGAAAAATTTGGGCTAAAAGTAGGTTTATAATGAGAAATCCATTTCCTCTGGCAAATAACAGACAGAAAACTAATGTTTTCTGAAAGGTCTGGACCCACCAAGCCAACCTAGACATCATCCTGCAGTCCTCCTAACCAGCTGAACGTCATACATCTAAGTTATATACAGGTAACGCAATTTATCAGAGGCCACCCTTTTCACTTTGAACAAATGTGATGCTTGCATGTTAAATGGGGACTAAAAACTACATGCTGTGATGTCCTAGTCTGAAGGCCTAGCTGCTCTTCCTCTGGGCAAGCACGGGATGCTCCAGGCTGGAGTCCTTATAGACATGAAGTCAGAGCAGGGAAGGCTTTTATCCTGTTTTTCTGTCAGAAGCTGAGCTATTGCCTCCTATGGCTAGAATTAAGACCAATGTTAGATACAGATTTATGGTGTACATTAAAGTGGACAATAGTATTTGTGACAATTTCAAAATGTTATAAACTGTCTATACTTTCAACAAATACATAAGAAACCACTTATGACTATAAACAGAGAAAACTCCAGAACATATGGTTGAGATTTTAAGCTGGCTCTTTATCTAGGATAAAATCCTTCTAGAGTTATACAACCAAGAGTTTTCTATCCATTTTTATTAGAGAAACAATCTTCTTCTGATAGTGCACTATTACAGCTTCTGCATATAGGTGACAGGAAATTCAGTGCCCTTCTTCCTCCCTTCCTCTCTCTCATAGCTTTAGCTGTTATAATAGCCACATGTTTCATTAGTCCCATCTTATTTTACCCCCCCCCCCCGGAAGAAAAGAACCTGTGAACTAGGAAAACACTGTACATAAAGGAAGACAGTATTTTAGAATTTCAGGTTAATATTGCTTCTTAGCCACTAGGCTATGCTAAAGTATCATCCATTTGTTCCAGAACGCTTAGATCCTGTAGCTATGTACAAAAGCACAGAGGCTGGAGGGAATGCTAATCACTGAAAATCTAGCTGATGATTCACTCGGTGGTTTGTCTTGGAGTCGTTTCTAGAGTCTAGAAAATAGCCCGAAAGAATAAATAATCCCATATTTTCTAACAGCTTTTATGGTAATACCCAGTGTGGTTTTAAAATGATGCCATGGTTAGGATTATTTTCTCCAAATTAAAACATGTGTTTTCATTTGCACATAGTCAGTCTTTCTTTAAAAAGACAATAAAGTGTAGGTACAGTGTGATTAGCTACTAGAAGCAGGAGCTTCGGATCAGATATATTTTATTTTTCACATAAAAACCTCACGTTGTTTTAAATCCAACGTTTAAAAACCAAACACCATTTACTTTTTGTAACTCTTCCTGTTAAGCCCTATGGAGAATACAAATCTCATTTTCAACACCAGCATTCATATTTACATATGCCCTTGACTGCATACAGTACGGAGATTCAACCAAGACTAAAATATTCACAGTATAGTTAAGAAAACACATACAATATAAAGTGAACACTGCTGACAATATCTAAAGAGTAGGCTTGAGAGACAGCTCAATGAATAAACTGCTTATTATGGTGTACTTGTAATCCTTGTAACAAGGTAGGGTGTAGATCCCCAGACTTAAGTGGTCAGCTAGTCTAGCTGAAATGGAGAATCCTAGGTTCAGTGAGAGACTCTGTCTTTATATATATATATATATATATATATATATATATATATATATATATATATATATATATGAGATATAAAATGTGGAAAGCAGAGAAAAACACCCTAACTTGATGTCTGGCCTCTACATGTAAATATAAAGGCATATGCACTTACATAAGCAAGCATAAACACATTCTAATTAGGGTCAATCCCTGGGATGTCTAAAAGGGATAAACATAACAGAATGCATGTTTAGAGTCCTCACAAAAAAGGATTATTTGTTTCCTATATTACTGAAAAAGAGAATATGTTCAAAGGATCGACACATAAGAGACTCAATGTCAAAATCTGACATGCTTTGAAGTCAAAATTATAAAACTCTCTAGTTACTGTTTAATTCAGTTAACTAACACCAACAAGTGTGCTATGTTCTGAAGATGAATTAATTTCTCATTTATTGTTGGCTTACCTTTTGTTGTATTATTCATTACTCATCTGCTAATTATTCATTTTAGGATAAATTATTGATAGAAGATAATTCAATCCCAAACAAATGCTGTGAACCCCACTCCTCCTTACATATGTTGCTTTTGTGTGTAACAGAAACTGGGAAGCAAAGGGTTAGGTTCCCAATTTCTTCTTCAAATATAATTGAATGGACTAAAATCCATTTAGGAAGTACCTCAGAAAATAATGACTCCAGTTAAGCTTTGGGCAAAATCAGGTTTTATGTATATAGCTAGATGGAGGGCAGATATTTGGAATATTTAAATCTTTTACCAGCCTCTGAAGAGCTGTAACGGATGTGTAGTGAAGTGCCTCCAACTGTCCTTGCTCACAGGGATCAATGAGTTTCACAACAGTGCCCAAACCTTTAATGCTGCTAAACCATTACTTCTGATATGAATATTAAGAAGTTTTTTTTTTTAACTGGCTCACTATTATGGAAGATGATATTTCTAATGCTTTAGGTACACAATTATTGAACATGGCAGGTGAGCAGCATAGATATCTATATGTCTAGAATTCAACAGTTTTGCATGCTATGATCTACAGAGACATCTGAGTATCCAGAAATGACTCCTAGTACCTCCTCATAATGTGATGCACTGATTTACATGACCAGGGCATGGAATACTCTAGCTTCCCTGGTAATTCCCTGAGCTTTATGAATTAAAACTGACAGGCTATGGTTTTATCCTGTTTATTCTCCTATCTGTTTCAGTTTGGAGAAGAGGTCAAGTGCATACCCATTATGGAAATCTTGACTTAAGTCAAATGAATAGAATAAAAAGCAAAGTCTTATTTGATACAAAGGAAAGACAGCCCTAATCTACACCTCCCTTATAAGGCAGTTAGATTGATCCTCCTGCTTTGACTAAATCTACACTGGAAGTTGTTAGGTGAGAGCAGGGATTTCCTCCACAGGTGCTCAGGGTTGCAGAACTTGCTCATGCCTTACTTCATGTCTAGTCTTTGTTCCTAGCACAATCTGTGGGCTCCAGGACTATTCAATCTGAACACACTTATTTCTTAGTATAGCATCCATAACAAGAAAAGGACGCAGAGAAAAGAACAGAGAAATGTCCTAGCTCCTGGATCACATAGTATACTTTCACATCTAATTTGAAACTCTGCGAGTATCTAAAATAATGGTTTCTAGTCTCAAAGTTCTTCAGGCGAACTGCAGTGAATTTGTCACCACTAGCTAAAAAGCCCCCTCAGAACTCCTCCCCTTTGTAAATGCCTGCCATTTGACAGAAATGTCCTTCTTTCCCACTGGCCACCTGATGAGTTTTTTCCTTGACTTCAAATGTCAGATGTAGCATGTGATTTTTGCTAACCAGCCCCAGCTAATATTGGGTATTATTTCCAACAGGTTCTCATCCCTACTTTAATGCATTTATTACTCGCTACCACAATTATTTACATACAAGTCAAAGTCTCCTACTTGATTTTCAGATAGGCTTGTGATTGTGCCTCCTGGATAGAAGAGAAGGAACCCCAAAGTTTATCTGTGGCACAAACTGGTGGGGAATAAGAAGGTGGACAAATTAAAAAAACAAAACAAAACCCTGTAGGTAGTGAATTCTAGGATATTTATCTGTATCGAGTTGAATCACAGCTAGACCTTCCTTTATCTTAACACATAAAAGATGCCACATAGTAGCCTCCTCAGTTCCAGTCCCCTTTCTAAGAGACATAAGTAGATAAATCCCCACCTAATACTCAACTTTGTTTTCCTTGAAGTAACCAACAAGTTCTACCTATCTTTTGAATCAGAAATGAGCTTTGCCTTTTGTTGGAGATTACGTTTTAAAAGTCCTGGATCCTCCTGGTTATTTGTCCACTGCTAAGTTTATTGCTAAACTTAACTTAAACCACGTCATCAGTTCTTTCTCCACACGGTAATAAAAACTGTCACATTTGGGACCAAGACGGATGAGGTGGTAGGAGGATGCAGGGAGGGAGGACTGGAAGAGACAACTGGATTTGGGGGCCTCTTTGAGATGAGCTAGAAACCTAGTGCAATGGAAATCTGCCAGAATCTACAAGAGAGACCCTAGCTAGGACTCCTAGCAAAGGGTAACCAGGCGATGCTTCCCATGGAGGGGATGGGACACCAACCCAGTCACAAAACCTTTGGCCTACAATTTGTCCTGTTCACAAGACATGCTGGGGTTAAAGGCAGCCCCAAAATTGTGAAAATGGCCAACCAATGACTGGCCCAGCTTGAGATACAGGCCATGAGAGGGAGCATACCCCTGACTTTGCCTGGGAGGCCAAGAGCAGAGTCACCCAGACAGAGGCCAAAAAAAAAAAAAGAGTCAATGAGAATATTCCTTATGATATTCTGCTGTACGCATAGATTGGTGCTAAGCCCAGCTGTCGTCAGAGAGGCTTTATTCAGCAACTGAAGAAAAAGATGCAGAGACCCACAGCCAAATATTAGAGAGAGCTTGGGGAATCCTGTGGAGAAAGGAAGGGGAGGAAGGACTGTAGGAGCCTGAGAGGTCAAGGACACCATAAGAAAACCCACAGAATCAATTCACCTGGGCTCACAGAGGCTCACAGAGACTGAACTGACAACCAGAGAGCGTGCATGGGACTGACCTAGGCCCTACCTAAGTGGGAACAGGGGCTCTCTGATTTTTTTGCTGGCTTTTGGGACCCTTTTCCTCATACTGGGACATCTTGTTTGGCATTAATAGGAGGGTAGATGCCTAATTTTACTGCAACTCAATATGCCATGTTTGGTTGATATCCATAGGGAGCCCACCCTTTCCTGGAGAGATATGGAGGAGTGAATGGGGTGTGCAGAGAGCTGGGAGAGGGACTGAGAGGAGAGAGGGGAAACCAGTTGGGACATAAAAAAATTACCCAATGGAAATGATCGCATTATTTCTAAACAAATTCTATTTGAATGTTAGAATCTGTCTTAAAGTATTGACCTGAGAAAAATATAAATCTGTGAAAATTCAATCTATTTAAGAGTTCAGAGCCTGGCATAGTGGTACATGCCTTTAATCCCAGCCCTTGGGAGGCAAAGACAGACAGATCTCTGTGCTCAAGGCCAGTCTGGCCTACATGGTGAGTTCTAGGACAGCCAAGGCTCCATAGTCAGACTCTGTCTTGAAAACAAATCAACAACAAGAGTTCTGAACTGGCTCCTCCTCAGGGACTAGGGAAGAACATTAGTGATGATGACAGTTGGGTAGAGTATGTGGACCCCCTGATGAGAAGCTCTTCATCTCTTTGTCTTCTCCAGGACGGATTTAGTGGTCACTCTTACAGTGGGTGAACACTCACATTCATCCCACAAACATGCTCACAGCCCTCTGGGTTATATCTGACCCACTCTTTAGCTTTCATATATTCATGACAGCTTAACTATTTCTAGAAACTCGAGCACCAGGTGTGAGTCTACTTTGGCTATACAGTACTACAGCTGGATTGTGAAGCCTATTTCCTAAAAAGGTTTTTTCTACATCTGTAGAACACATATGTTATACAGGGGCAAAACAGTACAGAGGTTCCTCCATCTTGTATTCTAGCTGAGGCCATTTCAGGTTTAACTAGAATTTGATCTCCTTAAGAGAGAATCCCGTGGAAAATTACCTGAATCTATTCTAGAACCTGAGGGCTAAGATGCATCAGATAATTTATCTTACCTTCTGTTAAAGCGCCTGCTTGTGCAGACCTCTCCAGAAGCAGCAGAATGAGATACCAGGATGTGGCTTTTGCCTTCAAAGTGTAAAGGGTGCATACAGATAAGCACTAGAGAAGCCAGGAAGGCTAAACACAAGCTCACTTCTTCAATGGAATGAGGTGGGCAGCTGCCTTCCCCGGAATGTCAGTAATTATACAGGTTCACAACCTGCTGATCTTTTGCTGTCTCATGAGATAGGTTCTGCCCTTTTCTCTCAGAATTTGTGTTTTTTACTTACCCAAACCCTTTTACCTAAATTGTGCGCATTACTTTTAGACCATAGAAACAACTCTTATGAATGAGGTCACATGTGTTTTACAACAATCTAAGTGACTTCTATGTTATCTTAGGGTCAGGGCAATCCTGACACCCACAAGCATTATGTTTACCTCAGTCAAGCTCCCTAGATCCTAAATCTCTGGCACTATCTCTCAGTCAATATTACCCATTCTTATGAAAGAAAACAAATATGCTTTTTAAAGAATCTCAATGTAAACATGTCTTAAATCTTTATTGTGTACTTGGGAATGAGTTGTCATTAGAATACCTTTTCCCCAAAATTGTGCTGTGCTTATGTATGACGAAAGTAAAATGATCTGGGCCACATTCTAGAAGTCTTGGTCCAGTGCCAGTTAAAATAAAATTGGGCTGAGCTGAATTTCATTCTTGTCTCTTTGTGAATTACTTTCTCTTGTCTCCTGTAAAGCCTGAAGGGGAACACCACATAAAAACATGCTGATGGCTACACTTGGGTCCTGAGTACCTGAGTGTAGTCCCAGACAACTGGAATAAAGACTTTCAAATGGCTATAAACTGTACCTTAGTGTTCATCTCTGGTAGACTCCCCAGAATAATGTGATATCAATATAATCAATAAGCAACACTGTTCAGGGCTAAGACAGTTACATTAACCGAATACCCATTTATCTATAGAGGTGTTAATGGATTTGCAATATAAACAACTTATTTATGTCAGCTTGCTGAGAAAATTCCACACAAATGTCTGATACACAGACATAAGTGATAAACTGAAATGAGGTCCAATGATTCGAGGGAAGAACATTTTAAACACTCACCCGCTATGCTTCATGTGCGGTGGCTTATCCATGCGTACTGCCAATTTGATCTTTAAGTCCGAGTCCTGGCTATTCTTGGGAACTATCATTCGGTGTAATTCTGCTGACTTGGAACTATTGGAAGTCGGGTATAATATCACCTGTAAGCAACAAAAAAGAAACCCCCTGAGTACATGACACAGAGCCTTTGAAATTAGAACTAAAAACTTTCTGTAAGTATTTCCCTATGTGAAAAGAAGGTGTCAATACCCAAGCAGGTACTGGACTCACCCCACCCCAGCACATGGATTTTCCATACAGATTTATTTGTTCTTCACGATGATGTGTTTTCCTATTATCACATAATGAGTTTTTTTCCTCTGTCACTTCATAATGAATTAATAGCACGATATGTGGCATTTGAGCTGACAGTTGAAAAATACTTAATAGACACCTATAATTTCAACACTATTTCAAACAACTCAGGGCACAGAAGTTCAGGGAAAGAAGTCTTTGAAATTACAGACACAAACACAAAAAAAGCAAACCAATTATTGAAGCTGTAGAGCTATGTCTTATATTTTAATAACTTTGTTATAAAACAGTATTAAAGAAAATCAACTCAATTACAGGTGGAGAAGAATGCTCATAACATCTTTTCAGGTCCAGATCAATACCAAAGACTATCTTCCCAACTGTTGGTTGTCAGAATTATCAAGATGACATTATAACTGAAGCAAAGTCTTATTTTAATCAAAATATCAAATTAACAGGTAACTATCTGATAATGCCCCACTTTGCCAAGCTAGCTTATAAAAGAGAAGTCCACTCCCTGGAAGTTTCCTGCAACAAAATTATCCTTATCCCCTACTCAGAGTCTTGAAGCCTTTGAAACACAACCATATCCAAGCTTTAGTAGGCATTCTACAATAAAAGTACAGTAGTTCAAAAGACGAAATAGACATAAGGCACAGAACACTATGACCTAAGAGTTATCTGTACCCTAAATCATCAGGAAAAGTATATGAACCTGAACTTTAGACAGAAACTGAAAAATCATAAACATGGTCAGTTATGTGAAAATATTTCCAAAGCAAGACCAAAGGGTGTCTTTCACCCTCCAAAAGATAGATTTGCTTGTTTATTTTAAATCAGACATATAAATGGATGTATCCAGGAAAAAATCTGCAAGCAGGGCTTTCATTTTCTCTAGCAAACAAAGCATAGCCATAAAATGTCTCAAGACATTCTAAGTTTGCAGTTTTCTCACTGTACACATGAGGCTGAGTTTTTGCTCGAGGCTATCCTAAAGGTCCCCATTAAGTTCAGAATATTTACAGACTTTAGCATATAAGCGACATCCAAGAAGAGCCTAAATGACATTCTAGATGTATATTTCAGAATTATGACTACACTCTAGAATTCCTTCATTTTGACTGCTAAACTAGCCAGTGAGATACTGAACAATTCATTTCTTAACTAGTAGTAGAATTAAAAAAAAATGTGGGTAGAATTTGATCCAAACCAGTTGACAAAGAAATATCATTATCAACTAACAAGAGATTGAACAAAGACCAAGGCATCACTGTAATATTCCTAGCAAGTGCAAAAAAAAAATCTTCCTGTGCTCCTAATGCTTCCTTTCTTAAAACATTAATTTGGCAAAAGCTACCTATAAAGCTCATCCGCCTTTAGTTCTCCCTTCTCTGTTTACTGAAAAATAGCCCAATTCAAAAACTTTCATAAAAAGGAAATACTTTAAGAATTTTAAGTTTCTTATTCTCTAACAGTTCTCTATATTATAAGACAAGGTCTCAAAATAACTACTAACAGTGAAGCAGAAGATTAAGTCATGTTGAGCATTTATTTTTCTTTTTGGATGGGCAGTTCTGACTGCAGTAGCAGAAAGATTACTGTCCAGCTTGATCTTCAATGAACAACTTTTGGTCCATCTGTGAGGACGCAGAGGTATGTAAGCAAGTGGGTGGCTCAGCCACATCATGAACCTCAGGGCCTTTGATCCTCAGAACCCCCAGCACCTTTTACATCATTTTCCCCTACTGCTATTCTGTCCCTCCATCAGGCGGTCAGATACTGATTTTGTTCATCTTGTGACATATTTGTCACCATAATTCTTTGATATGTCCTTAAAAAAAAAGAATTTGCTTGTGTTAAATCCCCTCCAGATTCTGTTAACAAAGCTATCCTTTCCTTATTGACCGGCCTTAGCTTTTCTGTCAGAAATAAACTAGCCATAGGGCTGGTGGCGTGGCTCAGCAATATAGTCCCTGTAAAACATGGATAAAACCTGGGATTTCATTCCATCTCCACAAAATGTAATAATAATAAAAGTAAACACCTGGGTATGTTGGCCCATGCCTGTAACACCAGTGTCTACAGGGAAGATGCAAGAGGATCATGTACAAGATGGAAGCCAGCTAGGACTACATAGCAGACATATCTATAAAGCAAAGCCTTATTTCAAAAAACAATACAAACATAAAAACAAAGAACACATAAATGACCATTAAAAAAAGGACTTCATTCTGGACTGATGGTTCATTTGTCATTCTATATTCCTTTCTTTTGGGGAATTTACCATTTTAATTTCAAAGACCAGGCAAGGTTTTTGTTTTTCTGGACAAATGGTTAGTTAAAAGTATAATTATTGCTGTGCATAAAAAAATGTGCCTGATGTACAGAGAGAATATGTGGTTCTGGGAGAACTACCCTGGAAAATTGGTTCTAAATTGTCAAAACAGGTCTTAAAAATAGTCCTTCGATTCCTGAATTGAGTCAAAAAAATGTTCTTTTGTGGAACTTAGTCATGAATATTTGCAAGGAAGAGCCTCCCAGGGTGCAGAGAACTCTAAGAGCCCTCGAGAATATAGGGCAGAGGAGTTCTTTACAATCCACAGCACTGGTCTAATCGAGAGTTCTTAGCCACTTCCAGTAGTGCAGTCTTCAAAAAGCTATGGATTCCGTCCCTGTTCCTGGACAGGCACATCTTAGTTTTCCATCTTTCAGAGAGGAAACTGTGGCTCCTCTTTAGTTGTTCTATGACAGATTAAATTTGTGCTATCGCAGGATTGAAAGAGAAGCAGCAAGGGCATTTTCATAGGTTAATAGGTTTGCCAGACTGCATGTAAAATAAACCCTATGTGATGTTGGATGTGATGTAATGAAGACATGGGAATCTGCAGTTCCTCTGTACAGGGAGAGGGTTGCAGGGGAGTGGTGATAATGGAGCATTTGGGAGCTAGCTGGAAGCTAAGGCATGGCTGATCCCCTGATGCCAAAGTCGACTACAGTTAGAGAGCACTGATCAGCTGAGAGCCATGTTTCCTGGCTTCCTCTGCATCTGAGTATAAAAGTTCTAGCTAATGACATAGGCAAAGAGTGCAACATGTCACCTAGGTAAGGTGATTAAGGTAGAGATATATTTCCTTACTCTTTGCTCAGCAAATGCAGAGCAACACCAACAGCTGTGGGGAGAAAGAGGGACAGAAATGAGAGAAACAGAGCCTCGAATGACCCTGTGGAAGGAAGGTGCTCCTGTGTGCACACTGAAATGCTTTACTTGCTGGTTATAGCATTTAGTAGCCTCATTGTGAATATTAAGACAATGGTTTACTTTGTGAAACTTTCACTCTAAACAGGTGCTTAAAAAGCTGCTTTTCATGAGGTAAACTCAATTGTGTTTAGCTCATAAATAAGGAGACATGTCTCATCTTGGCCATTATAATAACCAAAATATTTAACAGATATAAAAACGTATATTCTTTTGAATTCTAAATACACACCACAATTAGATTGTAGCTCTGTACAAAACAATTAGCTTCATTTCCATACACTTTTATTCTTTGCTATTTATTTCTTTTTAACCTCTCTTTGTATATGCATTATGGCTGCTAGGGTATTTTTGCACTAACACTTTAAATGTCTTGCCAGTTAACATGACACAAGAATGTTATGATGTCTTATCTTAAAGGCAGCACAGCTTCTTCACAAAAAGGGCAAACGACTTGCCATTTTACTAAAAATGTGATTAAGAATACAGGGAATTTTTAAAGCTGAAAAAATTGTCAGATTTAATACACAAGACAAAATCAAATGTCACAAACATGCATTGCAGTAATATAGGGCTCATAAAGGTGTTTCTTTTGGAATTCACTAACATGGTCCTTCAGAATCTTTCTCTCCTGTTCAGACTATATTGATTAAAAACAGAGTCAAGCCATGTGCATGTCTATCTTTTTAAACTTTGTGACTAGAAAACACACACACACACACACACACAGAGAGAGAGAGAGAGAGAGAGAGAGAGAGAGAGAGAGAGAGAGAGACAGAGAGAGAGAGAGAGAGAGAGAGACAGAGACAGAGAGACAGAGAGAGAAAGTCCACTGAATGAAAAAGAAGCTAGAAGAGAGAAGTGTTAGATAAACAATCCTTGTCATTTTCCAGCATTCCTTCATAGACATTTGTGTTTAATTTGGAAGTGCAAAAGCACAGAAAATGACACAGGTCACGGGTGGGAGATCGGAATTAAGAGTAGACCGCGTTGGAACTCAGCACCTTAGCAGTGGACCTTGGGAAAAGTTTCCAATTCCATTGCTAACATTTTTAGCAAGGCCACAGGTTCCATGTTCTCTGAAAATTGGCTGTTCAGCTGTCCCCTTGTTACCTGAACATAGCTTCAGCTTGTCCATATCTTGTCATGAAACTAATGTCAACCAGTATGTAGACACTCATTGCCCCTTATGCCATAATAAATTACCTTATATTACCAAAGGTCAAGGAGAAACTCCATATGAAACAATATTTTTTTGATATAGAGTCTCCTGTACTTCAGGCTGGCCTCAAACTAATAATTTTGAAACAAGTTGTCCTTTTCCTCCCTTTATCTTCCACAGGATTACAGGCAGCCCCACTTAAGCCATGCTGGAGACCTTGTTCATGTTACACAAACACTCTATCAAGTGAGCTACAACCAAGACTTGCCAGTCTTTAAGAATTAGGAAAACTAGTACTTAATAATTGAAGCCAGAAGTCAAAGATTTGTAAGAAAATCAAGAGTGTGGGGCCAGTGTGTTGGTTCAGTGTTTAACAGCACTTGCTGTTCTTATAGAGAATGTGAATTTGGCTAACAGAAACAACAAGGTGACTCACAACCAGCTAGAACTTCAGTTTCAGTAGATCACACACCCTGTTCTAGACTTTTGGGGACCAAACATACATGTGGCGTACACATATTCATGCAAGAAAACATACACATAAAAAAACCCAAAGGAAATCAGGATTGTGATATATCATATTCTATGGGGCGAATATTACTAAGAATAGTAATTATTAAATAGTGATTAGGATTAAATGGCCATCAAGACACCAAGTGTGGTAGGGTCCAAGAAGCATGCAGCCTGGCCGAGAATCAGAGTGGCCACAGCCACTGAAAAGCTCAAGTCTGAGTTAGGTCAGGTGCTGTCAGCAGTAACTTTGGGAACAGATTATCTTTGAGTCAAGGAGAAAGACTTCACTCAAGTCTTAAGTGAACAAGATCAGGTCAGTCAGACTTGGTTATTTCTGCTAAAAGATGCCATTACAGAGGTAGAGGATGAGAACATAGCCAGTTAAAATGTTGACTAAGCAAGAGGAAGCTGGTATCTTCTGACAGCCACAGAGGGAAGACTGGTGTTTTGCAAAGGATTATAGTCTATCCATATACTTTTACATAAGACTCAAGCCAAAAATGTTTCTAGGCAAGAGGATGAGGAAATCAAATTCTCACACTCTTGAGTCAAGAAGAACGCCCAATTTCTAGGTTGGTGTAGCCTAGAGCAAATTCATGTTCAGTCAAGTACTCTCATACCCATCTATGGACATACTGTTGTAAAGAATGCATGTTTGAAGTAGTAGACTAGAATAAAACTGAACATGGTATCAACAGAGGCCTTGGTTAGTTTTTGCTTAATTTCCCTCTTATAACAATTATGCTTGAAAGAAGAAGAAACAGAGCAAAAGTGTGATAGATTTTCTCTCCAGATAAGTGGGGTCTCCATCCATAACATTTTAGGTCCTTTAGGCACTTTATACTTCAGTATAGATTCATAATGACTGTTGTTTACAAACCTTTCAAGTACATGATAAGACCTGAAGACCTGAATTTCCTTCAGTTCATAAATATCATTTAGCAGATATTAGTTATGAGCATATATTTTCTCTAGTAGAAGGGCTCCTACAGTATGTATGAAGCTGATGATTTATCAGAGAAAAATTACCATCCTGCATAAGTAACATTTTCCAGTCTTTAATATACTCAAGGTTTCTTAGTTTAAACAATTTCCTTTGATTAACATCATTGTGCCCTGTGATATGCACGTAGTTGAAACAACCCCCACCTCCCCCCAAAAAGCCAAAACAGAAGAACACCCACTCACTCTGGCAAACACAATGCTTTTGTATACTGAAAGATTAGCATGAAGTCTCTATCAGCCTTATTGTCTATGAGCTAAATCTAGTTTCTCTTCTTTTATAGGCTAGAAAGAAACCTGGAAATTACAATATGGAATTGATCAAACTCCCAACCCCTTACCAAATGTGTACTTTTGCCCAAAGGAGAATTATATAGTCGCTTCCTTCTATGTAATTCATTTATTATTTTTTAAAAAGAAAAACCTGTTTTGAAATAACAAAAGAGTACTTTTAAAAAAGTATGGGGGCTGGAGGCAGAGCAGGCACTTAGCATGCACAAGACTCTGGTTCAATGCCCCAAACAGGAAACCTGAAAAATAAGTTAAATAGGAAAGTAGTATTGTTCGAACTGTATATTCTTTTTTTGCCATTAGCTTGTCAAATAATAGAAATAAAGAACTTTGTTATTTCTACAATAAGATATGGAGCATTGAGCAAGAAAATTAAAACGAGGTGTGAAAACCTATTCCTTATTCTTTCTTATATACCTGTACTAAATAGTGGTCTGCTTTAGGAATGGGCGTTAGTAGGTGGGCAGCACAGGAACTACTGTGTGGCAGATGCAGCAACTGGTCTGTAGTAAACAGCATGATTAAGGCAGTATCCTTAAGCCATTTCATTTGTTCATTTTAACTGAAATTATATTCAAGGTGTGCAGTGTGTATTTGATATATTGAAGCTAATTAACTTATCATCTCTTCACATTACTTGTTTTGTTATTTTAAACATTGATAATCAATGTCCATATCAACAGAATATCCAAAAGGAACACAGAATGTCCTTAAAGAAGAAAGAAGTGCTGTCATTTGTAACAACTTGGGTGAGGGAGGAAGTTATTCTAAGAGAAACCAATGAGGAGAGAATGCTCAAACCATATGATCTCACTTCCATGTGAATCTAAGTCTGACTCATGGATATAGGCCAGAAAGGTTGGGAGAGAGAGGAAGAGGTGAGGAAGAAGAGGGAAGGGAACAAGAAAGGGAGATGGAGAGGGGGAGAGTGAGGGGAGAGGAAGGGGAGGGAGAGCATGCCCCCTTAGACTCATTTGTTTTAATGCTTGGCCCATAGGGTGTGGCACTATTAGGTGGTGGGACCTTGTTGGAGGGTGTGGCCTCGAAGGAGGAAGGTGTCGCAGTGGAGGTGAACAAGCTTTGAGGTCTTACATATGTTCAAGTTACACCTAGTATGGTGTAGAGTTCACTCCCCATTGCCCCAAGATCAAGATGTAGAACTCTTGGAATGTCTCTATCTGCAAGCTGTCATGCTTTCCATCATGATGATAATGAACTGAATCTCTGAAACATAAGCCATTTCTAAACAAATGTTTATAAGAGTTGCCATGGTCATGATGTCTCTTCACAGCAACAGAAACCCTAAGAGGAGCCTCTAATTGGTTATTCAATATCAAGTGGATTGCCCTGAAATCATACACATACATGTAACACTAAAAAGACTAAACTGGTTGTATTCATATAATTTAGGCACATTTATAATATACACACATGTATATATGTATGTGTGTATATATACAGATACATGTACATATGTGCAATAGATCAATAATTATCACCCTGCACTGTTCTCTGCAATTTTTTAAAAAAGGATTGCTGCTGCCACCGCTGCTCCTGCCACCGCTGCTGCTGCATAAGACATTTTCACCCCTTAAAAATCGGCCCGAAGTTCAACCTTACATCAATGAATGCTTCATATAAACCCCATGATAAATATTAATCTTCTTTATATAATTACCAATAAATAATTCTACAATCGTGAGAGTTTCTTATGCTAGTGAAATCTCAGCTTTTATTATCCATGTTAAGTTTATTGTTTTGCTTTAACAAATTATCAAAAACATAGTGGCTTTAAACAACATGCATTCTTTACCTTGTAAGTTTGAAACTTGTGTTTTTAGCTTTTATCAACTTGATAAAACTAGTCACCTAGGAAGTGGCAACTTCAACTGAGGAATTTTCTCTATCAGATTAGCCTTTGGGCAAGACCTGTAGGTCATTTTCTGGACTAATGATTGAACTAAACCCTCCAAAAGTAGAGCACTGTCAAACGGCGTGAGCAGTTTGTGGAGCCTCTTGCAGGAGGATCAGACTATGTTCTTGGTGCATGAACTGACATCTCAGAACCCATTTCCTACAGAGGAACACCTAACTTGGTCACTTGGTCTTGATACTGGGTTGAGGGACTCGACTTACCTCAACTGGATATGCTAGACTGAACTGGCCCACCTTGTCCTCCCTGGGGAATGGATGGAGTCATGGGGTGAGAAGAGGCTGAAGGAGGACTGGGTGGGATTGGGAGGGACTGGGAGAGACAGGGAGCAGGGAAGGGAGGGGAACAGTGGTAGATATGGCAAAAAAAAAAAAAAAAAAGAAAAGAAAAGAAACCCCACAGGGAACAAACAGCATATGAAGGGTCTTTAAAGAAGGCTGGCCATGCCCCACCTACGGCCTTTAAGACTTTAAAGCCAGGCATCTAGGTCTCCCTCATCTAGCCATACCTCACTGATTCAAAGATGTCTTTGTTTGTAGATTTCTATCATCAGCTTTATCTGTTTATGCCCATTTATTTCTGTCATATTATTTTACTTGAAGAAAGATTTAAATACAAAATATGTGTGTGTGTGGGGGGGGCGCTGGTGAGTTTATGGAATCACATGTATATAGGAGCCTGCAGGGGCCAGGAAGGGGCATCAGATGCCTTGGAACTGGAGTAACAGGCAGTTGCAAGCCAACATGTGGCTGCTGAGAACTGAACCTAGGTCCTTTGTAAAATCAGCAAGTGCTCTTAATTGTTGAGCTATTTCTCCAGACCCACCTAGCACATTCTTAAAGAATTGTGTCTGTATTGAATGTTTCAGATATACTGCTTTATCTTGTATTTTAGTCATAATTATAATTAAAGCAAAAATTTACTTTTATTGTAATAAATGCAAATATTAAACAATAAGAAGCAGAAAGGGTCATCAAACATATTTCTAACAAATCTCAAGTTCCATACCCCAAATGATCAAGGACTATTTCTTCTATTCAAAGCCTTTATAAAGATTCTGAAAGATATAATAAAGCTTGCAAGTTATAATGTTTTTCATGGTTCAATTAAGGATATTGGCCTTTATCTTTTTCATACATCATTTTTATTGCCTGAAAGGTATTGATTTCATACCTCTCTTTGGAAGGAATAATATATCGCATCATGGAGACATCTGTGTCTTAAAAGCAATCCAGACAGGAGAGCATCCTGGTTATTCTTGATCTATTCCCTTCAGCCATAAATTATGAATGGCCATGACCTTTGCATTTACTTACTGGTACAGTTTCCATCATGGATACTGCATGAGCAGCTTTATTATGGTTTAAAAAAATTAGCCTGGTTATGATAATGCCTGTCATTTCTAAGACCATTCAGAGTGCCACAGAGTGCTTTATAAAATTTAAATTAATTTTCACATTACCTTAAAAAGCTAGGCACTATCCTGCTATGTAAATAACTTGACACTGAAGTTAAATGAGGAGCTAAGAAAGGTGATTTCAAGACAACAATGCACATACTCAACTTCACATCTCCTCAGTCTCACACATTATCCCTTTAAGTATTTCACAAACATTGAATGAATGTTCTTAGCTCTGTTCTTACCTTTTGGATATTGTCTACGGTGAGAATTCTTAGAGCCAAATTGACTGCTGTGTATCTGTAACATGATGCCAAATGTAGGAACAGGTAGTGTCAAACATGGCCACCACCAGGAGCATCCTTAAACTCAACAATGTGGGGCATATAATGGGGCAAAGGATCCTGGTTTGACTAACTCATTTATACACTATATAATTTATCATGTAAGAAATCTTTCAAATATACATTATTATTAACTACAAATCATCGAGATGAAAATGGATTGCCGGAAGTTATTCATCCTGCACAGCTAAGGATCTGTGCCATTTGACTTGCACCGCTCCATTCATTACACAAGCAAGCCACCATTCTATTCCGTTCCACAAGGCTGACTTTAAGCCTGTGTATGTAAGGGATAGAATACCGTATCTGTCTTTCTTGCTTGGCATATTTCACCTAGTGTAATGTTTTCTAGGGTTACTCCTGTTGCTGAGAATAGTAAGATTTCCTTCTCTTTAGGCTCAATAATATTTCATTTCAAATAAAAAATCACTAATGTTAGGATTCTGTTCTAGCCCCTAAAGCCACACCGTACTAATGGCAATTGGCCTGGCCCTGCCCTGAGCTCTGACATCAGGCTCCGTTTAAGGATCCTGACCACTGACTTTATCTCTTTCATTTTCCTCCCTTTCCCTCACCCTGCCAGAGAACACGTGCTCCCAACCCCCTTTCCCTCCCCTCATCTCTCCATTTATTTGCTTTCTCTTCACAATAATAAAGCCTTTCTAAGTGGAACAGTCTAAGAGTCTCCTGCCGCTGCCTCCCACCACATAGAATCACATGGGGCATGAGGTCTCCATCCATCCACATCTGCTGCCACACTGGGTAAAGGTGATATATCAGGTCATATCTATCACAACAACTAATAGCCAGGGAACTGAACAACACAATAAGAAATCACGTCACATGTCTTATAACCGCTTTTATAGAAAGACAAAATCAGTGCCTTGCTCAGCCATCATTAGAGATGATTTCTCTTTTGCTGAATGGGAACTCATGGAGGATTACAGCTGGACAATATGTGAAGAGTGAGAGTTTTGGAAAGTCACTTCTAATAGGAGATCTTCATAAAACCCCTCTCCTCAGGGCCCAGAGAGTGTCGTTGAAGGAAATGGAATGATCATGAAAGGCACAGACGATGGAGGATGCCAGGGAAACAGTGTTCTCCAGATGCAAGAGGAATGATGCACATATGAACTCACACAGAGGTTGTCAACATGCACAAAACCTGCACAGGTTCAAGGCAGAGATAGTCCTACCATTAAGAGGGGAAATGGACTGGAGCTCCCTTGCCTAGTCAAGGATCTATCCACGACTGACATCCACTGCACAGAAAAAGATTTTTTTTTTTCCAGTAGAGTTTCACTTGGTATATATGAGTTTGTGGGGCCCTGCACAGCTTAACCACACAGCAATGTGGGACCTAGATCATGTTGGCTACACAGCTGCCATGATAAGCTTAATAAAAACTAGACAGTAGGCCGAGTCTCTTACTGGCAGCACTTGGTAGCTCTAGGAAAAGCCTTAAGTAGACACCACCCAGGGAAGGACCACCTTCTATGAAGAAGTACCCAGTATTTCAAACATTCCAACCATTAGATAAGATTTCCAGATATCCTTGAGGCCAGCACACACAGCACATATTTTCCCTCAGTCTTGCTAAGATACCTCTAGACAGATGTCAGCCAATCAGAATCCTGAACCCTGGAAATCCCCTCACCCAAAGCTCTGCTATGATTAAAGAAAAAACAAAAAACAAAACAAAAAAAAACCCTACCTGGATCCAGGCTGGATACTCTCTACTCCAACAGCTGCGTGGCTGCATTGGACAGACAGAAAATCCAAGCTTAAGCTTGAATAAAGGCTCTTTGTTTTTACATAGGAGATTCGGTCTCCCTGGTGGTCTTTTGGGGTTCCTAATATCTAGTCACAACAACTTCATTGTTGGGTCTAAGTCATGCATTGTTCTACAGCAGATGTCTCAATTTACTACTTGCTTAGGATCAGACATTTAAGAAAACGTAAGGTATAATTCCAATGCAACAACAAAACACATCTATTAACAGTGAAGAATTGCTGCAGTGTTTAAACCTCTCACATCATGGACATAAGAAGGCCTTTACTCTTCTGGAGATGTAGTGAAATGTCACTCCTATGGCTATAATGCCCTCTAGATTGCCATCATGAAGGGCACCAACCTACAGTTTGCTCAGCTCCTCTCAGGGGTAGGAAGGCAGGCTGCGATTTCTTCTACTTCAGTAGTGAAGATCTTGGTCATCTCCTTAGAATATGACAGGTGAACACACTGAGGAACCACTAACTACTGGAAGTTACTAAGTCACCTTTCTTCTAAAGGCAAAGTGTGTGTTTTATAAACGAGACACAACTGACTTGTGTTAGAAACAATATTTAGAGAAGAGATGAAATATAGACATGTCATTTCTGCTCTTTTTCTGTCTGTCTCTGTATCTTGTCTTTGACACACAGGTTGGGGATTGACTGTAATTCTCTTGAGAGAGATCTCAATAAAGATGGAAGAAGGACAGAGGTATTTTTTGTGTGTTATTTTTCAGTTTCAAGAAAACTATAACACTCTCTACACGAACAAAAATGAAAGGTCTCCAGTGTATATAGCAAGCTGAGTGAGGGAGATGAAATGTAACAGAATCTGCATTTCATTTTGCAGCAAATGATATAAATCCAATATCTAAGACAGCAGTCACCAAGCACTGGCTATTTCAATAAAATTGGATATTAAACTTTGCTTTCAAATTGGAGAAAATACCTACGATTATGATTTTACTAGCAGATCTCTGCTGCTTTCTGAATTCATATACTGTGCTGGCTCTTTAAAAAAAAATTCTCAAATGTAAATTTTGTCTGAATTAAGAAAAGCCTTGAAATAATTTTTATCAATTTAACTGTGTGATTATTTATTAAAAACATTAAAATGACTAATTACACAGTCAACAGTTATATCTGTCTCTGACCTTGTACGTTGAAAGGAGAAGCTTCACGACGACTCTTTAAACTAGGCAATTGGAGAGGGATGCTAATTTCTTTGCTCTAAATAATATGTGTGGAACTTCAGCATGGTTAATCCTACCTTGGCTTAAAGAATCACCAAGCCTATTACTGAATAAAGGAAGAGGAACCAATTGCAAATAATATATCCAGAAAAAAGTAAAAAGTAGCCTGAGACGCACATTAGGCTTTGTAGGACTGTGTCCCCCAATCAGCCGCTTGGTTATGCTACAAAAACAGTTTCTCTCTCATCAAGACTAAAAGCAAAACTTACACAGCTCCACAGAGAGCCTACTTTGATGCTCAGGAAAAGCAAACAAACAAAAAACACATGTATAAAAGCTAACTTTCACTTGAGAAATAAAGGTGTTATAAAAGTTTCTGAAAGACAAGTTTGTTTCCACAATAATATCAATTGTCTGATGCTAACTTATTTTAGTACTTAAAATGTATTTGAGATCAACACCTACTATTTCCACATTGTATCTATACCAATAAAACAAGCACAGTTAATGGCACTTCCTGGGCTGGCGATGGTGACACACACCTTTGGTCCCAGCTCTTGAGAGTCAGAAGCAGGCAGATCTCAGTGAATTTGAGGCTGGTCTACAAAGTGAGCTCCAGGACAGCCAGCATTGCTACAGAGAAAGCCTGTCTCGAAAAACAAAATAATACACTGGATATAGACGCTTCTACTTTAAGAAATATTACATTGGAGTGTAAATACAGGGGGCAGGGAAATGTATAAAATAAAGACTTACTTCCAAGATATCTTCAAAATATGTTTCTAAGAGATAAATACATTTAATTTTTTTTTTTTCTAGGCGATTGTGAAAATTACTTTGAAAAACATGTTCTGAATCTCCTGCGCTGAAAAGGAAAATCGACTGTGACCTTCCCCATCCTCCTCGGACAAAGGAAATGGTGCACAAGGGACACCAAGGCCACGTGTGAACTTAGCCTAACAGCTTGTGGGGGCTTGTGCCTACAATCCCAGTAGTTGGCTGACTGAAGCCATAGGAGCTCAAATTCAAGGCCAGCCTGGAATATGTAGCTACACAGTAAAATGCTGCTTCATTAAAAAAAAAAAAAAAAAAGGGTGAATCCTCAAAATATTTTTTTCTGTACTCAAGCAAAATATTTGGCAAATGAGTTGCATATAACATTTATACATTATATGACATTATGCAAGTGTTATACATAATATGAAAAGCTCAATTGAAGCTTTATTGCCTAGAAATAGATGGAACTATTCTGATTGTTTTATACATCAAGCCTTACTTTTAAAAATTTCAGGAAAAATCTACTTTGTAATATGTTTGGGCTGGCTATTTATCAGCTAGAACACACATTCATAATTGTTTCCTTAGAAAAATTCCAGTTCTGCCTCCAGGTATCCCTTCATACTTAGTAAGGAGTTGGACATCAATTCAGATGAAAAATGTCCATATGCCATTTCCATAAGTAGGTATTTGCATATGGAATTCACGAACAAATCAACATGCTGAGGCCCTGCCAAATAAGAACCTTCAACTGTTGAGTGACACCTTAGCTTTGAGCCTTCATTTCATGACTGTTCCATTGTCTCTCAGTTACCAGATCTCAACTCTGGCTGCAATTCAGAATCAGGGGTAGACACTCTTCTTCAATATATCTGCACACTGGCATGGCCTTGGAAGTGCTTTAAAGGCTTTCCTGAGTCCACCTCAGATAGAGGTCTGGTCTTAGAATTTGTATTCTTTCAAATTCTCCAAAGGGGTGTTTTTGCTGTTTTGTTGTTTTGGTTTTTTTGGGGTGTGGGAGACTTATTCAAGAATTGTTTTATATTTAGCATTTTTTAATTAAAAAATATGTGTATGGGTGTTTTGCCTTTATGTATGTATGTCTGTGCATCACATGCATGCAGTGCCTGCAGAGGTTACAAGAGGGCACTGGATCCCCTAGGACTAGAGTTATGGACAGTTTGAGCCATGCGGGTGCTGGGACTTGAACCTGGTTACTCTGGAACAGCAACTAGTATTCATAATTGCTAATCCTATTCTCTAGTCTCATATATCAATATATCTAAAACTAAAACTTATTGTGATAGACCTTTCAAAATTGATCTGTACCCAAGAATATCATTCAACAAAATAAACACTTATCCAAGAATATAATTCAAGCAAACATAGACAGAGGGTACCTTGTATGATTCAAATAATCAAATCACTGTAGAAATGACAAAAACCCTAAAATGTGCATCACATATAAAATCACTTCATCGTAAGTAATTTTTGATTCCTGATTTCTAGATCCTGAGATTTTTATAACCTTCCTATACCCGGATCCATAAAACACTTTCAAATGTGTTCACCCTCACAGTCATAGCTACTTCATGTTTGGTATGAGGAACACACTATGCAGTCATAAGACCAAATTCTGGTATTTACATTCTTTGTCCACGTCTTCGGGTATTTTTATGAGTATATCAGTGTATATCATTTATAAGCACCCCATTCACTGCTGCCATCCCACATCCCTCTTCTCTCTCACGTCTTTTTCCTCCAAATACTCCTGCTTGGCTTTCATATCACACGTGTGATTCTGTATCCTATATATGTCAAAATCCTGTAACATATATCCTTCATGAACCTTATTCTTGGCCACGTTCTTCTTTTTAGAGACCTCCCTCTTCTTCACAGTGCTTCTTGTACTCTCACATCATCCATCTGTGCATTGACCAATCCATCCACATCCAGCCACCCACCCAGCCACCCATCCATCCATCGATACACCCACCCACCCACCCACCCACCCATCCATCCATCCATCCATTCATCCATCCACCCACCCACCCATCCATCCATCCATCCATCCAATTATCCAATAACCATCCATCCATTCAATCATCCATGCATGTATCTATCTATATGTGTGTTTATATATACAAATAAATCTAGATTCTTACTTTTCTTATTCAAAAAGAGAATGTTTTCACTACCCTCCAAGAATATTAAATTAAATTATGTTTGTAAAATACATAATAATAGTAGCTAGCAATTAAATTAAACAAGAGAGCAAGCACTAGAACAAGGAAAGATATATTTCTATTTCCCTTCAGTAAGTTTACAAACAAGGGATCTGAGGTCTGGAGACTAAAAATGAGCAAATCCTAAGGCTATTTAAAAAAGTGTCAGTGAGCTGTACACACCTCTTTCATCTGCTGAAAGGATCTAACAAATCCTTAAGTGAGTTTCTCAGGAAAGAACAATTAATCATAGACTTGTTGACAGTAATCTGTATAAGGAGAGACTACACATTTTCTCTATGGTTTTAACCATTCAGTTACTTTCAAACATAGTCGTTGTGTGTGAAACTACTGGGGCAGACACAAAGACAAAACAGATGAAAATGATGATATAGAACGCTGTCTTTTACTTTCCAAATTTACTGATGGCAGAAGCACTGATGTGCATTCCCATGCTCCAGGCCATACTAGAATTTAGAAACAAAATCCACATGCAGCATCAGTTTCTAGTTAAGAAATGCATCCATATATACTCAAAGGTATGAGTTTGTGGGATCCCTATAGTATTCATTTACATTCTCAGTTTCTTTTTATGAAACACACAAAATAGGTTCATAAGTAACATGTCAACAGCTCTTACCAACTAATACTGGATAACATCTTTATTGAAGGTCTTGTGGTAACTAGGGCTTATTTTATAGAATAATTTAATAATATCAAAAGAGTTGCTAAGTGTAAAGGAAATCAGGTAAGCCAACATTGCCCTAAGCCTCATAAACACCATTTAAGTGTTTGGCAGCGGGGACTATTAAAATAAACACACCTCCCTCCCTCCCTCCCTCCCTCCCTCCCTCCCTCCCTCCCTCCCTCCCTCCCTCCCTCCCTCCCTCCCTCCCTCCCTCCCTCCCTCCCTCCCTCCCTCCCTCTTCTTACATCGAGATTCCCTTGAGACTTCAGGACCAGCCTTGTTCTAGCTCAGGCTGCATGCAGCAAACCCAGCATTTTGTAATTCAAACCCACACACAATGCCATCTCTGTACCAGAATCCACTTCAGAGACACAACTTGGAAACTGCTTTTGGCTCCATTTCTGTGCTCTAGAACCCCTTTTAAGCTTTCTCAGGCTTTATGTGGGTGTTTGTATCCCACATTGGGCACCATTTGTAGTAAAATGTTTCTGGCCCAGACTGGCTGTCCCAAATAGACCACTCTCAGCTGCTTTGCCCAAAATAATCACACAAAGACATATTAATTACATACTGTTTGACCTATGGCTCAGGCATATTCCAGGCCATCTCTTACAACGTAATCCATTTCTATTAATCTATGTTTTGCTGCGTGGTTAGTGGCTTTACCTGTGTTCCATTAGATCTTGCTCTCTTGGCTGGCATCTCATCTCTACCTTTGGCAACTTACAGCATCTCTGTTTGACTCCACCCTTCTCCCTGATCTGTGCTCAGACTCCCTGCCTGCATCTAAGATGCCTTGTCATAGGCAGAAACAGTCCCTTTATTATCCAATGATAAATCACAGCAAACAGAAAAACATCTCACATCAGCTAAGTTAGTAAAGAAAAATTTTGTATACACCTGATCTAGTTTTCTAAAAACAAAACAAAACAAAACAAAACTATGAGTTTGCATTACCATGGAATGCTTATCAAAAGCAAGATTTCCATCACTACAGCTAAACTACAGATGCTATTGGATCTGAGCTGTTTTTCAATTAGCATCATTTTAGCTTCAAGAGCTAACCAACACACTGAACTGCATTTATTGCTCACGTCTTTTTATTCTTCTTTGATCTGTTATCAGCATTTTTTAAAATAGCATGAGAATCTTTAAGAGTCCTGACTAGTCTTTCTGTACACTGTCCCCAATGTGGCTTTGCCAGACAACTTTCTCATGTGCCGTCTGGGCTTATGCTTCACCTTGAGGAAAGGGTGACATGACGAAGATACTCAGCATGGCCTTCATGCAGCACTGTCTTAAGGGGATGCAGGAAAATACTGACATCCCAGGAGTCAGCCTTCTGGCCAGGTGACATTGACCAATGACAGTGCTGTTAGTGAGTCAGAGAGGAGTCTTTTCCCATAAATCTTCTAGTTTTTTTAAAAATACTTTTAATATTAATCAACAATTAATTTTGTTGGTGTGTGAACGAACGCGTGTGCACACAGAGACTAATGTCCATACATTAGAGCATATTCTTTAAATTGTAGAATTCTTTGGATTTTTATCAAAGATATAATTCATTAATGCAGTCCTTTATACCATACAGAGCTGGTCCACTACTCTAAAAGTGCCCCAAGTATTCCTTCATAGCCAACCACTCCCAATTAGTCTCGACCAAGCACTTAGGCTTCCATTCTTTTAGCTTTGTATCTTTTTTTTTTTTTCCCAGAATGAGCAGAACTATAAACTTCAACACTCTTTGTGATACAAGTTTCATGAATTAATATTTACATGAATTAGTAACTTGTCTTCTAGCACAAAATAATATTTCATTACATGAATGTACTACAACTCATCAATTCACTTGTACACTGACATTCAGCTTTTGTGAAAATGTAAAATGCAAAGGCCTTGGGCACCGTCTGTAAGTACAGCATGGAAGACGTGAATAGGTTTACATTTAATGTATAAGAGAAAACAAACACTTCAAAAGTGGCTTTCTAACTTTGCATTATGTCTATCAATACATGAGTTTCTGTTCTGGATTGTACCAGCATTTGCTATGGCCACCACTTGTGTACTTTAGCAGTCATTGTAGATACAGCAGTATCTTGTGGTATAAACCTGTTTCTATCTTTGCTGCTTGTTTTTGAAGTTAAATATTGCACACAATTATAATTAAATTTCTCATGTTTAAAAACAAGCTTTTGTAAGCCAGGTATGGCGGAACATATCTTTAACTCCAGCAATGCAGGCACACCTCTGAGAGTTTGAGGCTATTCTGGTCTACAAAGCAACTTCCAGGACAGCTAGGGCTTTACAGAGAAAGCCAAAACCAAAACCAAAACCAAACCCCAAAACCACAACAACATAACAAGCTTTTTGTAGGTATATTTTAAATATTTTAGACAACAGATTTTACATCATATAAGATCTTTGTCTTTGAGGGGAAATGAGTTGTCTAAAACACTAGATGAGTGTATAGATGATATCAATATTGTCCTGTCTTACAGTAATGATTACCTTCCATTTGCATGTGCCATTGTGTCAGAATGTGATGCATCTGAAGACTTCAAGTCTAAAACAGGAATAAGGCATAGATATTTGAAAAGCAAGTGAGCAAGCCAGATTAGAAGGAAGATGGGCAGTAACAACAAGGTTATCATGTATAAAAGAGGGACCTGGAAACAGAAATGTGTGTCCACGTCACCAAGTATGACAGTTAAGATGCACTGCAGTCGCCTCTCCCCAGGCTGCGATTCTGTAGATCTAAAGCGGGGTGTGACAGCCAGTATTTTAAACTAAATCTAGGTCCTACCAATGTGATTGCTTCAGGGCCACTGAGGAGCCCTAGCAGGCTACACGAAGATGAAGAGTCAGCCTTTTCCTCTAATACACAGAGAGACACTGGGTCATTTTAAGGACAGGAAGGAATATTTTTGATATTTTAATAAGTCATAGTAATTGAAATACAAAAGTTTAATTAAAGAGGCCACGGTCGCAATTAGAAAAGTAGAAACAGATTCATAGAGCAGCATGTGTAACAAATATGGTGCTTTAAGTTAGGTTAGTAAAGATGCTCAGGGGTGAACAGAATCAGGAAGATTCTGGAGACAGCTGCCAGAACTGAGGGAAGGGGAGATAGGAACTGTAGGTCACTGATGGGCAACAGTTGTAGAGTATGTGTCTTTATGATGGTGTGAAGAGCACGAAAGTCTGAAACTCCAAGGAATGAAAAAAAAAAAAAAAAAAAAAAAACCTTTGGAAGTCAGTGACACACACATGATATCTGTAATCTTCAAACTTACTTAGATCATTAGTAGAGACCAGTGGTTTTCCTACCTGGATGGATGACTTCATATGGGTGTCTGGGTGCGGGGGCTGCATATGGCAATGTCTTGAGATATTTCTGATTATTCTGCTCTGGCATTTATTGACCAGGGGAGAGAGATGATGTTAAATATCATAAAATAAATGGAGTAGCCCCTAATACTGACTACTTTGCTCAAAATATTATAATACTAAAGTAGAGAAACTGATAGAAAATTTATCTTGTTTTTGAAGGGTGCGCAAGTGTGCTCTCAGATTAACAGTTATATAGGAAAATATATTACTTATGTGTTCTAATCAAAATTTGACTATGTGAGTCATCTAAAAATGAGTTATAATATCCAAAGACTTATAAAATTAGGTTTCAAAGAGCTGCTGCTTAATACTGAAAAAAGTTAAAATAAGGTAACAAGGTAGATTAATATACTTATATTTAAGTGAACAACTCTGATTCATAAATCCTTAAGATCAGATGTACTTTCTGAGGCTCTTCTGTTAATTATGCTACAGCCAGCCTTACTGAATGTATAAATGTGTGACGATATTATTACAAAAATAATAAAAAAAAAAGGTTCCGCTTAGCTGTCCACATTTAAGAAGAAGTAATCTGGAACTTGAGAATGCAAAACTCCAGATCAGAGTGAATAAAAAGATGAATATGAGAGGGAAAATCCCTCCAACACAGAATGCCACACTGTTATTCTATATTTATAATTGCAAAAGTCATCCATAATAATCCCCCAAAATAAGTAAGCACTCTAAAGATTTATGCTCTTGAAAATATCTGTGATGGCTGTTTTTAGATCTGGGTTCATATAGTAGGGGACAGTAGCACTCCTCAGAACATATCTACTTCATTAGACAGCAAACCACCTTCCACACTGGGCTGTGGTGATCACTAGACTACTTTGGCTCTTTAATGCTGTGTGGAATATATAGATTTATGAATGTATACTCCAGACAGAAAGCAGTGAGTGCAGGAAAAAATACTGATGCAGCATGGAAAGCTGTGTGAAGAAGACCACCTCGGTGGGAAAACAGAAGGGGAAGAGAGAAAGGACATACAGAGGTCTTGTAATTTGGCTAAGTGCTGTAGATAGAAACAGTAGGTAGCTTTGTGCATTAAAAATAGCCCTTCACTCCTTGAGCAGAATCATAAAATGAGACTGACATTTCACCAGGAGGGACAACGGGGCTGGTGTGAATGAGATTCAGCAGCCAAAGAAGATGAAGCCAGTGACTCTGAGCTTATGTGTACTTCTTATGCATTCAAAACACATTACAGTATTTTCTAATTTAAACATAGTTATGCTTAGCTGTCATGTGGAATTAAGGAAAATTACAAACAAGTAGTCTTATATATACTTTCTTTGTTAACTTATTTTGTGTGTGCCTGGATGTGTGTATGTGTGTGTGTGTGTTTTGGGGGGGGGGGCTGCATGCAATGGTGTGACTGTGAAGGTTTTATGATCAGCCACATTCATGTGGATATCCATCCCTGGATTATAGAGATTAAACTCAGGTTATGGGGCTTGGCTTCAGGTACTTTCACTCAATGAACTATCTTGCTAGCCAGACTTTATGAACACAAGTTTCACATGAGAAATACTGGTCTATGTTCCTTTGAATCATGCTAGTGCCATGATACCCTGGACAGTCAGGAAAGATAAAAACTCACCCTTCCCAGTTCCTTGTCTTCCAGGGCCAGGACCCCTGTGCTTTCTGTGAAGAGTTTCACTTTGACCACAGGCCGAGGGTGGGTAGTGCTGAAATCTCCTTGAGTTCCCCATCTGCAGTGAAAAAAGATTGTCTTTAATATGCAGCATTAACTCCACACCATAGACATATCTCTATAAAAGGTGCATTAAGCAATGGAGTATCTTTTACGACTCAATGAGAGTCTCATCTTTGCTTTTGTTTCTGACAGATGGTACCATCAAAAGAAAAATAACAGTAAGCTTTATGGCTTTAAAAGTTATTCAGCTGCTCAAAAATTAGCATACTGATCTACAAATTATGAGTTGCTCTATGAATTTAGGTTAAGAAAAGGCATTATAGAGCTATCTAGTAAAATCTACTATACTACTAATTATAATGAACAACATAGCAGGATTTTTATGAATGGGAAAACTGTTATGGGTGTCTATGTAGACGATGGCTTTGTAGAAAACTGTTCTTACATTCCATGGAATTTTACTCTCCTCATCTTTGGAAAGTCCTTACTAAGGACTATCTGTCTTTAGTTTTTGAAAAGTAAGAACAATTACCTTAGACTATTTCTTTACTTGACTTTTTATAACATCTTTCATAAAGAAAGAAATATGCTTTGAAAAATTTTTGAACAATCTGTAGCTAATTTCCCATTACATTCTCTTAGGGATGGAAATAAGTCTGTTGACATCTGGCTTTTCAAATCATCATAACAAAATAACATATTTTCTTGGCTTATCTTTTAATTAATATGATCTTATCTTTATGATACATCAACTTATTTGAGCACACTGACAAACTCAACTGGCACACATCTGATATTAAAAAGTCTTATCAGTATTTCTTGAAATTCTGAGAGATAAAAGGTAGAGAGACTTGGCACAGTATGAACAGAACACCACTGAACAAAATGTTGCAAAAGAAAGAAAAAAAATTAAGGGCTTAACAAAATACAGATTCAAGTTAAAAATAAAACACTAATCAATGCCAATTTTCTTATATTATGTAAAAAAACTGATTTATCATTTTTGTGAAGCTGAATGTTTATTTTATAAATTTTGTTCAGAATATTAGTTAACTCTCCAAAAATAAGTATATTAAAACTGAGCAAATGTTATGTCTGTCTTTTATCATAGCATTGAAAGTATTGCAAAAATATGTCCCACAGTAAAGCCTTTTTCAGTGACTGAAGGAATCATCATCTATATGAGAGCTGTTCTTCTGAGATTAGTCATAGGCTGGAGAGCAGGGTTCAATTAGGGTAGAAAAGTCGCCTAATTTCTATTTCAGACTTCTAGAGCAAGGCTGTATTTGTTTTTTGTTTTTTTGTTTTTTTTTTTTTTTGGCCACTTCACTGAGTTAAGTTGGTCTCTGGTAGAGCAAAGGTGAAAAAAGAAGATGATGAAATTAGATGAAATTAGTGAAAATAAGGGAAAGGGACTGATGCTCAGTGTACTGTGTGGGCAGGCAGATCGTGAGTTTGGCTAAGAAATCTTGTTGGAAAGTTTAGAAAAAAAATTCTGTAACATACATTTCTTAATTCTTTATCAGACGGTTACAATTTCAAGGCTTGGATAATTTTGCTATAAATAGGATCACATATTTCTAAATAGTCTTGCAGGTAGGTACCTAATACTCTGCTGTACAATTTACTCATCTTTTAAACAAATTGCTGTTAATAAATTTTCTCTAGATTTCTGTGATTTTCTTGAAGAACTTGTAGAAACAGAACTAGAAAAGGCATAGTAGGAAATGGAAATCTTAAGGGAGTTGAGCAAGCAGAGCAGAGGCAATATGAATGTAGAGAAGGGAATTCTGGGAGTTAAAGGTTCAACAGGGATGGGGGATAGAGGAGATCAGGGGAGAAGATTAGCCAAAGTGACAGAGCGATGGGAACCACACTGAAACCTACCTCTTTGTAAGCTGATTTAAGAAAGTATGTAAATTAAACACCACAGTTGGAAGGGTGATTTTGTGTGTGTGTATGTGTGTGTGCTCTAACAAATAAAGCTTTCATGGAGATAAGAGCTAACCACTAGTAAACCATAGAGGCCAGGCAGTGGTGGCACACACCTTTCAGCCCAGCACTTGGGAGGAGGAAATCCAGAAGTTATATGGCTGGACAAAGAGGAGAATATGAGGTGGGAGGAGACAGGAGATTGGCCTCCTTTTGGCTGAGGAGTTAGCAAGGTAAGAGGTGGCTGTGGATGGCTGCTCCTTCATCTCTCCAGTCTTTCAGCATTTACCCCAATATGTGGCTCTGGGTTTTATTATTAAGACCAATTACAGAAGGGAGTTATTCTGCATAGCTAAATAATGCTGCTCCTTGTACGAGGCATGGGACACATTCCTATCAATTGTTGGTCAAGGATGCCTAGAAGTTCCCAGAATAATAATAAAAGGTTACTGCCTTTTCTCTTGGTTGCCCACCAGAACTAGATGGAGAAGACCCTACAACTTATTTAAAAGATATAGATAAACCAAGCTAAAACTCATCTGGAATTTTCTCACTCCTTGCTAGCTTTTAGAATACCCTGTGATTGTAGCTATTGTACCTTTGATAGATTGTTTTTAATAGACATAAAAGTAACCCTTTCTTCTCAGATGCATACCAATAAATCAGAGAAAATATATGTACACATGTGTAAGCTATATACATATCACCGATATTACATATATGGAACACAAAGGGTAGGCATACTATATTGGCGTACTCCTGTAGTGTGAAGATGTATATGCAAGCAAAAGCAGTCATACATATAAAATATGATACATATATATAAAAAATTTAAAAAGTTAAGAACATATGTTCAATACAAAAATACTTAGAATTCTAAAATAATGAATGAATTACAATCCCACATATCCCACATCCTCTTGAAAAAGGCTTAGGAAGAGCTAAGAGCATGGTTAAGTGAATCTTCAGTGTTCACCAATACATTTCCCTATTTTCTACCTAACTAGCATGTTCCAATACTTTCAGCAATTAATACTAATTATTATCTTCCTACTACTTTTTCAGTTTTAAGTGATAAATGAATACATTACACTTGCTATCAATACACTGACGTTCTGTACTTGTATGGATACATTACTTATGAGGATTCAGACTTACAGTGTAAATCTTCAAATGAATTAAATATGTACAAAGCACCTTTACAAACACAGCAGGACTTCCTGACTATGAAAACACAGGTTGGTTCACACACCAACTGAAATAACCAATATTAATTATGCATTGGCTACTAAGTAAAGTATACTGGAATTTCTATCTAAAGCCAAGATACATGCTGTTGCCTTTTCATTCAGTATTTATTTAACCAAATAATGCCCCATATTAAATGTATCCCTTATAACAGCAAAGGTTAGAGCATGGTGAATGTCTACTATTATAGAGCGGTCACATAAAATATGGGTATATTATGGGATAATTTGTTGCCAAGTAATGAAGGTTGCACAGGTGATGTAAAACTACAGAAAATATTAAAAATTAACAAGACATAAAAGCAAATGTGTACCTCTTAATTCACACAAAAATAATACAAAGTACCAATATGTAGCAAGTAATAATGCAATGTGAACAACCAAAGCCCCTATCCTCTTGGCACTTATAGGATAATAGAGTACAGATGTCAAATAGCTTGTTGACTATGTTTTGTAACATATATCTCTCATCATCCCTATCCTTCAGTCTTAAGAGCTGGCTATTTCTAACTACCTCCAAATAGCTGCAGAACGAATTGTAAATTAGTTGTAAATTTCCTGGAATTGGGAAGGTCATCAGACACTGCTAATCTCTGTGTTTAAAGTATGTTCAAATGTCACGAGCAGTAAAATGATTGTATTGGAGTCATCCAGATTTCTTAATCTGAATTCATGTTGTAAGTATACATTATGCTCATGATTAGGAAACTAAGTATCAGCCAAACTTCTTCTAAATATTTATGGTTATAGCCTTAAACTAGCACTGTTCTCGGCATTGGTCAGAGAAGCTTCCTTTAGGATGGGCAGCAATAAATGCAGAGACTCATAACTGGTCAAAATGCTGAGAGTTAAGTGACTGTTGTCAGCCCTAACCAGGACTTCTATATCACTCCCGCCAAGGCCCAATGAACATCACTTAAAAAAGTGTGGGATGTCACCAGGGCTGGAGAATGCAAAGAAGTGTTTTTCAATGCTGTTTCTCAGATATGGCATGAACAATGCTACCGGGAACACTCTTTAGCTGTGGCTACAGATACAAGAATAAAAAATAAAGTGTGAAAGCATATGAGTTGGGAAGAAAAAGGTGGTTGCTTGCAGGAGTAGAAGACAGGGTAACAGGAATGGATATGATCATAGTGCATTGTACATGTCTGAAATTATATATAAAAAAGCAAATTTAAAAAGAGAAAGGAAGGAAAAAGTGCTCATTATTTTAAAGGTATGTGCAACTAACACCCTAGATCTATAAGCAACATTACAGAATCTCATGAAATCATTCTACCCACTATCTCCTACTTGCCTCCTGTTTATGCCCTTAAAAACAACTAGTTTAAAATTACTAGACTGCAAGTTCAGTCATTTTGATTAGGAACTTTATCATTTTGATATCCTTATTTTATTAGAGATTATATGACACTGACCTGTATTTCTAATAGAGGTTTTAAAATTTCAACCTGTCTGTAATTTAACGGTGATATGAAAAGGAAGCTTCAATTTTATTGCTCCCTCTCATTTGGTTAAATGTGTTTATTGGCTGGAGAAATGGCTCATAAGTTAAGAGGATTTGATTCTCTAGCAGAGGACTCAGTGTGGGTATAGTAGTTTGGAGGACAATGATCTTCATAGACTCATACATTTGAATAGTGGGGCCCCAATTGGTGGAACTATTTGGGAAGGATTAGAAGGTGTAGTCATGTTAGACGAAGCCTGTCACATGAGGTAGAGGTGGGATTTGAGGTTTCAAAAGGTTTGTGCTATTTTTAATTTCTCCTTCCCTCCTTTCCCCGTCTCTCTGTCTCTGTCTCTCTCTCTCTGGGTCTTCCTTCTACTTCTCTAAACATAAAACTGTGCTCTTGTTCTATGCATAAATTATCAGGCGGATACCCTTCTCTTACATTACACCAGGGTGTTTCTCTGTCCTAGATCTGCTCATGTCTGATGATTAGTCTGTCCTTTTGATGGTAGGCCCCAATATTATAACACCACTGGGAAAGTGATTACATAAAAAAGAGTTACATTTATAAGATGTGACAAACTGTAAAAAATACTCCTACACCCATGACTTCATTAATACAAATAAAAAAGCATCAACACTTTAGCTGAACAATACAGTGATCTCTAAAAATTTAGAATTAAGTTTAATCTGAAAATTATGAGCAGAAATTAAGCAATAAATCACATGGAATGTTTATAAATAATGATAACCATAATGATTTTACACAATGTTAAATATAGGTATTTTAAAGCATACCATCTGTTATGCTTTTGATATGAACTCTCCCTGAAATGTTCAGTATTGAAGGCTCGGTGTCCAGTTGGTGGCTTTAGTGAGAAGTATCTGGGTCATAAGGGTGTTTATTTTTTTGAGTTGATCTATTCTGAGTTCACATTGAATGTAATAGTAAGACAGAGGGCCTGGCTAGAGGCCGAGGGCACTGGGGATATTCCTGGTTTCTCAGATTCCTCTCTGCTTCCTATTGCCAGAAATTGGATAGCTGCCCTCTATTGTGCCTTCACTGCCATGATCCTCTGCCCCACCAACATAACCACACAGCAATGGACCCAACTGGCCATGGACTGTATCTTCTAAAATCATAAGCCAAATTTAACCTTTTCTCTTTTAAAAATTAACTCAGATATTTAAAGCCATAAAAACTGTCTACCACATGATCTTTGATTAACACAAGAAATTAAAGCAGTTATATGAAAATCTGTAAGAAAAAGGGTACTTCTAAAAGGGAAGTTTTTTATAAATATAAAATAAAACATTTCTAATTTATTTCACAAATCCTAAGTGTATCAATTTTTTTTTATAACACTGACACACTTGAGCCAAAGACTAAAGAAAAACAGTAGAATAATTAAGTTTTGCTAGGACATGGGTGGTCATTTTGTAACTTGTTTTTAATGTAATCCTATTATGTTTAACATGTTTATCCAGTAAACAGACACACAATTATTATTAATATTATAACAAATTACATCCATAAAGCTTTATCAACCAATTTTCTAATGATGTATCTTATGTTTCTTTCCAGTTCTAATAGTTTAAGCAAGCCTGTTACAGATGCCTTATATAATATATCGACTATTTTTACACAAATGCTAGAGAGCAAAGACAAAAATGGAATTCTTAGGGAGACTAAATTTTAAGCTATTTGTAAGTGAAAAAGGTTACCTTAAGAAAGTGGTTGAATTATACAAAAATTCCTATAGCCGAGACAACCATAATGAACTTTACTTGGGAAAATGCCACAATGAAAGCTAATTATTTATATACTACTAATTTTTAAGTCATAATTTACCTATATGCATGTTAATAAAAGCAATTTTGTTTAATAATGAATTTTCTTCATTTTATTACGTCTTTGAGAATATTAATACAGTACATTTTGTCACCTCCCATTCTTTCCATATCCATTTCACTTCCCTACTGTCTTAGCTGGGGTTTTTATGCCGTGATAAAACACCATGACCAAAAGCAACATGGAGAGGAAAGGGTTTATTTTATCTTACAACTCTCAGGTCACCTTCTGTCGTTGAGGAAGGTCAGGAAGGAAACCACAAACAGGAATGGAGAATGCAGGAAGAAAGCAGCAGCCATGGAGGAATGCAGCTTTACTGTCTTGCTGCTCACTACACAGTCCACTGAGCTATGAGTACTCAAGGCTTTCCAGCCCAAAGTTCACATGCCACCATAACCCCCACCCCAGTCCCTTAGACACGGTCAGGTTTCTTACAGCAATACAACATGTAACCAAGACCCCTACCCACCTCACTTTGTGTCTTAAAAACAACATCCATCATGTTCTTGTGCTTTTTTTAGACCCTTGGAGGTTTGGTTTTTACTGGAGAGAAGTCAACTCACCAGGGTCCATATCTTTAAAGAAAACTGACTGTCCCTTTCCTAGGAGCTATCAAAGTACAGTAACTTCTTGACTCGGGGGTAGGATTCTGAGTCCAGCTTCCCTCTCCATGCTGGTGTTTTGTATGACCTGAGGCTTCAGAAGTCCTGTGCATGCTGTCTCAAATACTGTGAATTTGTTTATGCAATTGCCTTGTTGTGTTAAAAGCCACCATCCATGGCTTTTTATACTCTTTCTGTCTCCTCTTCCTCAACGGCTCCTGAGTCTTTGGAGGATAAGGTATGATACACACACCTGTTTAGGGCTGAGGATTCTGCAATAGCTCATTCTTTGTATGTAATCAGATATACATCTCCGTATAAGCACCATCTACTGAAGAAAATAAAAAGCTTCTTTGTTGAGAAGAAGCGGTTCACTGATACATGGGTCTAACAATAAGTCATTAGGAGTTGGCTTAATAATATGTCTTAAATAATAAAATTGCTGAAAGTAACAGTAACAGGTTCTCCCCGAAGGCCTACAATTTTATTGTTTATTCACAAGTTCTTAACCTTGATAATAATGCCAAGTATGAGTTGATTACATTTTCAAACAACCAAAAAGAAAAATGTTAGAGTTTTGATATTTTTATTATAAATGATAATTTTCCATTTAAAACTGAGTAGTTCATGTATAGAATTCATCTTAAACTTTAAAATATTTACTATTTTTTAGATATTTTAATATGTTGAATTAATTTAAAGTGGTTTACTGTTGTAGTTTGGAAATGAAGTGGCATGCTCCCAATGCTTTCACATCTTAAGTTTTTGTGCCTGAAGGGTGTCTTGGATGAGAGGTGGCTGGATTGTGAGGAATCTAACATAGCCTGAGCCCTTGGAATAACACGGTATTGCTGGGGTATGAGAATCCTTAGAGCAAACAGTTCAGAGAAGAGAAACCTGCAAAGATATACCTCCTCCAGGCTTTTTGCATGCTCTGTTTTCTGTTGCAGCCAAATGGCTCTTTCCTCTACCACGCTGCCTTGCCATGGTATTCTGCGTTACCACAGGCCTGGAGCCAGTGGAAGCAAGCCACAAGATTGAACGCTCTGAAACCATGAACTCAAATAAAACCTTTTTCCTCTGAGCTTTTCTCTTCAGGAACTTTGTTACAGTGATGAAAATTCTGAGGTAGTGATTGACAGAGCTGATAAAAAGATCTCACCACAGTTTCTATTGTTACGTGATACTGGGAGACAAGTGACTTCTTCTGGGGACAAGGCCTGTGAATAGCGCTGAGAAATTCCCCTCCTAGCAAGCGCTGAGAAAATCAGACCCATTTTTGACAAGGCCAGTGGATAGTTTGCTGCATAATTCTGGGTGTGGCCTCAGAAGCATATGTGCTGCTTGCTCCCCTTACTTTCTTTATACCATATATATATGGTTGTCTTACTTTCACTTTTTTAGAGCTACAGATAAAATGGCTATTGCATTAGAAAAACTTCCTCCTGATGACTCTTCTTCAAGGGAACATTGATAAAAAAGAAAATATACAGGGCACCAGATCCAGCTCCTAAAGCCTTTGAAGTTTCAAGTGCGACTATGAATTCAGGCTTCTCAAGAACAGGATGCTGCCCTTCCATCCCACAATGTAACTAGCCTGAAAAAAGTCACAGTAGTTTATGACATTTATATTTGCATAACTGTTCTGAAGAGAATTATCTTAACCACAAGAGCTGGGAGAAATGTAAATAAATAGATCATATCAAGAGTTAATGAGAACAATCTAGGAACAGGGAATGAAGCAGAATCATAGGAATCCACAGTGTCTTCTCTAATAGCTGTGCCAATACGAAGCTGAGAGGAAGAGACATGAGAAAAAGCAGTACACAGTGTCAACTATTGAGAGGAAGCTTTTACACTGTGTAGTTTATAGGATGACAGGAGAGAACATGGTATTTCCGCCATAGGAGATACATTAGCATAGAATGAAGAATAAATTGATTCAGCCCTGGCTGATGAGTTAACTGCAAAAATTTAGCTTTGACTATGGGCAAACATTAACTACTAGAGGCAAAACTCTCTTTTACATGATGCTTTAACCATAGCTAATCACACTGTTCTACTTATAGGTGTGCCTAGGTAGAGAGACTGTTACAAGGCTGTTTATGCTTCTGACATTAAAGCTATATGAATCAAGTAGGTCATGGTTGGGGTTGGGAGGGACGTGAGGCAGAGGAACAAGCTATCAATTATTGTAAGCATTATTAGAAAGTTAAAGAAACAAATATGACTGAAAAACTGCTCCTGCAAACTGTATTAAAAAAATGGCTCAGGCCATCCGGAACCACTTGTTTGAAAGATGTGGTCAGAGTTTCTTTGTTGTGCCAACATCACACATCTGTCCCAGGCCATCGGATCTGTTGGGAATTAGGAGTTAGTCTCTTAGTAACAACTATAAGAAAACTGGAAAATTTCTTTTAGTGATGAGAAGGTCAATAAATACTCAAAGCCAAACAGCCTTGGCAATGAATGAAATCATGGCAGAACTTTGTAGGTTATAGGACATTCACATTGTCAGGTGAGTCACTAAACTACATACTACCCTATCTTTTCAATAAAAAGAATATGGATGTACATATATCAAAATAGCAACCTCAATGAAATTAGGAACCCAAACATCACAATATTGTTCAGGACAGATTCACATATGCATGTGTGTGGGAAAAGCTAGATTGATTTAAAAAGAAATTAATAACTGTCATACTGACCTGTGCCCACACAAGAGAACAGTAGTTTGAGGCAGAGCAAAACAGGGCAGAATTCAGAGACAGATTCTAGCTTTGGATGTAAACTCTAACTTGCAAAATGACAATCACTCTACCATAATTCAATAATAAATTTGATAGAATATCACTGAGTCAGTGATACAAGTAACTCATTTTAACACTCATTTAATATTCTGACTCTTATTGAATATAAAGACATAGCACTTTTCACATAGAAAATATATACAGAATATGAACCATAGCTATTAGTATGTTTATGGTTGTGCTATGATTTTATCTCTACTGCTGGTACAAAATGATATTTGCTAAAAAATGATAGTTTAGAACATTGCAATTTTAATAACTTTCATTAAATGTTGATATTAAAATCTAGACAAAAAAATCAAACACTACAATGAGAGAGATTGGTTGACAACAAAGTAAGTCACAAAGACAGGAAGGGGAAGGGAAGGGATGGAGGGCAAGATAATAACAGGAGAATCGGAAGAAAGGACAGAAAGTAAGAGTAGACAGGAGGAAAGATCATTAAAAAATAACCTGGAATCAGTAAAGAGAATGATAAACAGGATTATTTTTAATTTTAATGTACATTTGCAACCAATTAAAAAAGCCTTCCTTTAGATACAGCCCTACCCACTTCCTGGGCTGTAGATTGGCCTACCTTAACAGTTACCCTATCTGTGACCTGCTGGGGTGTGTGATGGGGCTGGTGCTATAGTGATAATTTCAGGATCTCTCCAGCTTTGGGTTACAGCAGGATGTCTGAGGGGAGTTTTGGTGAGGATGGTGTGACAAAAGCCTTGAACCAGACCGATGTCTCATTGCAATTAACATTTAGTGGGTGAGGCTGATTGGACAAAGGAATTGTGGTAGTTTGGAAGAAAATAGCCCCCCAAGCGAGTGGCACTATTAGGAGGTGTGTCCTTGTTAGAGAAAATGTGTCATTTTGGGGGTAGATTTAAGGTCACTTTGGCTCAGGTTCCTCAGTGTGATGACTGCCAGTTAACTTCCTGTTGCCTGCAAGATATAGAACTCTAAGCTCAGCAGCACATCTGCTCGTATGCCACCACGATGACAATGGATTTAATCTCTGAAACTGTAAGAAAGCTACCCCAAATTAAATGTTTTTTTTCTTTATAAGAGCTACCATGGTCATGGTGTCTTCTCACAGCAATAGAAAACACTAAGAAAGAAGATGGGTTGAATGCAAATTTGCATTATGATATGGCTATAAGCCTTTGTGGCCAGAGAGTAGAAAGTGGTGGTTTGAAAGAAAATGGCCACCAAAGGGGAATGGCACTATTAGGAGGTGTAGCCTTGCTGGAAGAAGTGGGATTGAGCTTTGAGGTCTCTTTTGCTCAAGCTTCCCTTGGTTTGACTGTTAGTTGACTTCCTATTGCCTAAAGACTCTAAGCTATTCCTCCAGTGCCATGTCTGCCTGCATGTCTCCATGCTCTCTGCCATGATGCTAACGGACTGAACCTCTGAAACGATCAACAAGCTACCCCAATTAAATGTTTTCTTTGTAAGAGTTGCCATGGTCATGGTGTGTCTTCACGGCAATAGAAAACCCAATTAAGACAGAGGTGTACTGTATGACATACAGCGGAAGCACTCAATAGTGCTAGGATGAGTGAAGAGGTTTCTGAGGGACAGAAGAGCAAGACTCTTTTTGTCATTGTTTGCTTCTTGTTGTGAGGGGGTCCTTTGTGAGGACGATGATGCAGGGGAGAGGGAAGGATGTGGAGGAACTGGGAGGTGAGTGGGATTGGGGTAAATGATGTGGAATTCCCAGATAGCCAACAAAGAATTATGTTATAATAACTTCTTAAAACGAAAAACAAACAAAAAGGTCTACAGAAAATTAAAAAAATATCTTCCTTTAAAGACAATTATCAGTATAAAATGTTACTATGATAAATATTTTTAATAGAATTAGAAAATATTGTTAGGTTCTTGAAGGGTCTTGAAAAACAGATGAAAACTTTTCATAAGCATGGAAAAACAATGCAAGGTTATTTCTTCAAACAGGGCAAAGAATAAAAAATTTCTGAATTCTGTATCATATGTGGGAAGCATAAAACTATTGGGGGATGGTCAGGGTGGGTAAAAATCACCTTCAAAAGAAAAGAAAAGTCCCACAGGCTTCATTTTCTCCTTACAGTCTCTTAGATAGTTTCCTTCCCCTTAAAGGAGATAGCTCCCATTCTGCTGCTCTCAAGATTGCTAAAGCCTCAGAATAATAGGATTAAATTGTCCTCTAATGTCTGTATTTCTCTTATGAAGTATTCATGCCATTAAACCCCCATATCCAGCATAGAGACATCATTTACACTTCTATCATTTTCTTCTGGGAAAGTCTAGCAAGTGCCTTAGCATAACACGAGAAAGATAGAAGATATAATCTTTTACAAGTATTTTCCTTTCTCTTCCTCATAGAAGGATAGCTCAAAACATTAGCTTCAAGCATCTAATTTTAAAGAGACAATTTGTCACAGCCTACATTACAGTTTTACTTGGTCAAGATAATACCAGAAAAATTATAACTTCTTATGATGAAAACTAAGGCTTTACATATAGGAAGATACTTTAAATTTAATTGACTTAAGAAAAAATCAATTAAAATGCAAATAATACAGTGGAATATATAAGCATACCCCCCATGTGTGTGTGTATATTCTGGAATGAGATTTATACCCCCCCCCCCAAAACAGTGCAGAGGCAAACACAAAACCATGTATAGTGAGAGTGAGCCACCTACAGAACTTTAACAATGTATTCATATTATTCTCCATACCTTCAAGTTTATCTGAAAGAATAATCATGGTTACTTCTAATTTTTAGTATTTGTAAAAGCTAGCTATAATATAAGAACTGGAGGAAAAAATCCCTAGAAATGTGTATATATGTATATATATACATATATATATATGTACAGATAGATAGATATAGTGTCCCTTTCTCTTTAAAATTTATTCTATTTTTGATATTGCTGTGGGATGATCTTTCTGTATGAAGTGAATATATGCTGCTTTCATTGCTAAATAAATAAAGCTGTTTTTGCCAATAGCCAGGCAAAATAATGTTAAGTGGCACATTCAAATTAAAAATAGAAAGAAGAAGGGTGGAATCTGGGCAGACCCAAAAACCGCTCAAGAAGCAAGATGTGAAGAAACTGGTAAGCCACAGGCCACATGTCCATATATAGATTAATAAAAATGGGTTAATTTAAATGTAAGATCTAGCTAGTAATAAGCCTGTGCCATTGGCCAGACATTTATAATTAATATAATCCTCTGAATGGTTATTTGAGAAAAAGCAGATGGGAGAGGTTCGTTGCTTAACAGATATTATAACATGATTACAACATTGCTCTTTTCCATTTCCTGTCTCCAAACCCTCCCATATGCCCCTACCCACTCTCCTTTAAATTCATGGCCTCTTTTTTTTTTTCACTAAATATTGTATGCATATATGTATATACATATATATTCCTAAATATATTTTTAAAAGATGTTAAATTCTACAAAACAAAATAGACTCTACATTATTATGTTATAACTCTCTAAGTACTCACTACAGCACTTGTCACTAGCAAGTTGGGTGTCCATAAGCTACTAGCTTGTTTTATCAGATGCCCTCCAACAACTCAGTTCTGAGATAACAGGTAAAGTGGGTTAATACTGTTTGGACAGTCATAAGAGTGTGCCAGTGTGTTGCTTATTTCCTTAAAGTAGAGGACCTAAAGTCATTTCTTTGTGGTAATATATTGTATATTTTATAAAAAATAGTCTGGAATATCAGAGAACAGAGCCAAGCCATAAAAGTCAGGGAATGGTGACCTGTGCCTTTAATCCCATCATTCAGGAAGCAGAAATGACCAGGCAGTGGTGGCTCATACCTTTAATCCTAGCAATAGGAAAGTTGAGCCAAGAAGTGAGATAGCTGGGCAGAGGGGGAGAAGGGAGGAGTTAGTTTTCCTTGCCACTTCCCTTCTCAGCTAAGGATGGAGAAGTTTGCCCTTGGAGGATTCATGGAAACAGGCCTGAGGAACTGGTTGGGCGAGAAGTGGCTGTGGTTTGTTTTTCTATCTCTCTGGTATTTCAGCTTTCCCCCAATATCTGGCTCTGTTTTTTATTGTAATACCAAATAAAATTTGGGCAATTTATCTTCCTGTCAAAGGCTAACAGTAAAAGCAGACACACTTGAGCTCTTCTCATTGCTCCTGCTTTGGAGCAGCGACACTGATTAGAGGGCGTACATGGGATGACATCATTATCTCCTTTCCAATTGTCTTCCGAGTGTCTCTCCCAGTGATAACACAACATCTAGTCCCCCCCCCCCCCAATGATAGTATCTTTGGTTGAGATAATGAGAAGCTCTACCAGTGGAAAGGATGCAAACAACAGAAGTTCTAAATCCCAGGAACATCCTGGGTTTCCAGAAAGAGTAAAATTGCCTAGCATTGTTTGTAAAGGTTTCAAAGGGGTAGACAGAAATGACAAGACATCTGTCAGGTGAGATGAAAAACCAGCTGAGAGGGCTAACACGGTGGCTGCTGCATAGCTATGTAGTATTGCTGTTGCTGTTCCAGAGGCAAAAAGATGGAACCAGTTCCAGGCAGAACATGATGTGGGATGTCTTTCTGTAAGCTGTGAATATACTTTATTATTATTTGTTAATAAAGAAGCTGCGTTGGCCTATGGCAAGGCAGCATAGAGGCAGGTGGGAAATCTAAGCAGAGATAATGGACAAAGCAGGGCAGAGTCAAGAGAAGCTTCAGGCTGCTCCAGAAAGTAAGATGTAATGGAACACAGGTAAAGCCACTGAACATGTGGCAATATGATAGATTAATAGAAATGAGTTAAGTTATAAGGGCTGGTTGGTAATGAGCCTGAGCCATAGGCCAAACAGTTTGTAATTAATATTAGTCTCTGAGTAATTATTTCATTAGTGGCTGCAGAACCCTGGGTAGGAAAGATTCCTCCAGACCATGGATCTAGATGAGTCAGAAAACTTCTGGTTATAAGAGCAGGTGGATGGATGCACAGCAGGTCCAAATGGTCAAGAAGGAAAACAATTGTATGGCAGCTTAGGTGGACTTATGTCAACAGCAGAGACCAATCTGAGTTAAAGAAGCTCCCAGGACAACTGGGGTTCTTTGCTTATATGTCTCCTGGTACAAATAGAGCAGAGTCAGAAAGTGGGGAGGTCAGAGCTATCTTTATAGGTTCCAGATGAGGGCGTTGAGTCCCATGCTTTCCCGTCTCTGGCATATCTGTTGAGTTCTTACCAATAAGGTTTTAATATATCCATGTGATCCTACAGTTTCAAATCACTCCGAAAAATTTATAGGGTGGTATCTTTTGAACTTTAGGGAACATGCCATTTATCTGTCTGTGCATGTGGGCTGTGCCTGTGGAAAATCTAGGTTACATTTAACTTTCTTCAGATTCCTAATTCAGGCATTTCTTTCTCCTTTGGGCTGTGTACTCAGGGTGAGATTTTACTTCTTTATTCATCTCTCCTTGGGTTGGGCTACGCGGACAATAAAAAAAAAGGCTTATGTTTAGTATGGTGGAAATGACGTTAAAATCTACAGAATGAATGCAGCGTCAAGACACGTAGCATGACCATAGCCAAACAAAAGGCTAATTCAAGTAGGTACAATGTGTTTCTAAACCCAGAAGAAAACACAGACTGTAGTGAGTAAGCAATCAGAAAGAGAAGGCCTATGAAAGACATCTGCAGAACAGATACTCCACAGAGATAAACTAGGGCAAAGTAACACACTGAAAACAGAGCCAAGCTAACTGGAGAATCAAGATTAAAGAACTCTGTGATGGCCTTTACTTAACTCCAAACCGGAATAACCAGTTGCTAACAACTTCCATCCTGTAGTGAGGGAGCAGAAGAGATGACCTGATTTATGCATGAACAACCTTCATGAGTGGCTCCTTGTCACCAAACCTCAGCCATTCTTATCTTTCCCCCAGAGGTTGAGCTCTGAGAAATGATAAGAAAACCTATATTTATTAAAAACAATCAGGCAAACAACAATAACAAAAAGCACTCTCCCATATTCTGGGGGCTCTGGGGAAAGGTGAGAGTAAAGCAGGACAGTCCGATGCAAACCTCTTTCTAGGGAGGATGTACTTCTACCACCATGCTCAGCTGTCCATAGACACCTCATCCACAAGGCTCTAGCCACAAAACATCTACTCTTTCCAATTCCCTGGCAGCAGTACTTACTCCACTTTCCTACCACTCGCCTGGTTAACTGCTTGCCCTTCTGCTCAGGGCTCCAAGGTTACTTTTTCTTTCAGAAAGAGTTTAACCAGTTCCACCCAATCTACTGGATGAGACTCTGAATGAATTATTTTGTTAGGCATTTGCATAAGAATATATTCATTTCAAAGCAGTTACCCAGTTTATAATCATGTTATTGGTATTTAGTTTTACTGGCTGTTTCATAGTGGATTTTTTTTTTTTTTTTTTTTTTTTTTTTTTTTTTTTTTTTTTTTTTTAACCATCTAACATTAGTGCTCAATCAGTTTAAACCAAGTAGGGTACATGGCACAGAGTAGATCTCAATAATTTGTTGTATGAATAAATAGTGAATGACAATATATACCTCATTCTAATGAATTCATAAAGAGACTATGAATGAACATACAGAAAAATGGAATAGTATAACCTAGTGTTAATCTCCCTGAATGAGAGTAAAGACCAGCACCTAAATTAGCCAAATTTATAGCAAGCTTTAGCATATGTGTACAAAATAGCCACTTCAGTAATTGCCTCTCCTTAAAAGTTTTGAGGGGAATTGAAAAGGCCAGTCCTAAACATAGGAGAAGTGGGGGTTTTTACAGCCCCCAAACTGCAAAACTAAAGGGTTTCTGGAGGGAAATTTTGGTCACATAGGAACTTGCCAGAATCTTATCTTATGAGAATGGAGGTCAGGATCTCCTTGGAGTATAGTTTTACAGTAAGAAGAAACAAGCTTATTTTGACCACCTAATAAGACAGCCACTGATCTTAAGATGCCGGCAAGCTGATTCACTACTAAGCCCAGTGTGTATAAGAACTGTATGCAGGTGGAAACATTAGTAGTCAATGGCAAAGGTAGTACTGTTTAACTATTAGGAAAAACCCTACCATAAACATGAATTATTCCGAGGGTAGAAGATAGCATGAAAAGGGCTGTAAGTCATGGAAGCCTGAGTTTTCTTGATGTGTCCTTAACTGTGCTAAACACAGGATAGAACTGTGTCAAGTCAGTAACTGTTCTCATTAAATAACTGCCATACTGGAAAATTTCACAGACTGGATGCTTAGTTTCTCAGAATGATAAATACAAAGCATGTAAAAATACTTTATGTTTTTAGATTCATTTCTTTGTGGATAAGTAAACAGCTCCATGGAGAAAAGGCTCTTAATAAGAGATAGTAATTGGTTCTAAACTAGTCTGCATTTTAAAAACATGTAATTATATTTTACTAAATTCCAATATGATGTTAGCATATTTATAGTGGCTTATAAAAATTTCACGACTTTAATGAATATCTATACATCAAACTGTCACAGTTGACTGTGGGGATATGTTTCAAATATAATAACAGTCTGAGATACCAGAGGACAGATCCACCTCTTCCAGTATTTTTTTTTCCCGAGACAGTTTTCTATGTAAAAGTCCTGGCTGTCCTGGAACTTGCTCTGAAGACCAGGCTGGCTTTGAACTCACAGACATTCTCCTTCCTCTGCTTTCCAAGTGCAGGGACTAACAGTGTGAACCATGGCTTCTGCTGCTCTTTCAAAAACACTCACAGCACTACCTCTAAAATGGCTAACAGAGAAGCCTATATGGGTTCATCAATGGCCTCTAACAAAAGAGGAATTGCAGGCCTTAGAGCAGCTGGTACAGGAGCAGTTCAATGCTCAGCATATAGAAGAATAAACCAGCCCTTGAAATTCTCCTGTATTTGTTATTTAAAAGAAATATGGAAAGTGGAGAATGGTAACAGACCTAATAAACAAGGTGATCCAGCCAATGGGCTCTCTACAGTCTGCGATTCTTTTGCCTTCTCTGTTACCTTAAGAATGGTCTATTATAGTTATAGATTTAAAAGACTGTTTCTTTACAATACCTTTACAAGAACAAGACAAAGAAAAATTCACCTTTACAGGGCCCACTTATAATAATTCTCAGCCTGTAAAAAGCTACCAGTAGGTCCTTCCTCAAGGAATGCAGAATAGCACCACTCTGCCAGTATTTTGTACAAAAGCCAATAGAACAAATACATAACAAATTCCCACAATCTATAAGTTACCATTACATAAATGACATCTTGTTGGCCGATTCAAATATCGATACCTTAGGAAAAAGTTTTGAAGGAGTGAAAAAAATTTATATGCCCCATGTTGGGCTGCCATTTGTAGTAGGAGGTTTCTGGCCCAGATTTTCAGGCCTTGCCTCAAGGTTTAGGCCCGCAGACCCGCAGACTCTCAGAGACACACAGATGTTTTCAATAGTTTTTAGGCTGATCAGCCTAAGGCCCAGGCATATCACTTGCTAACTCTTTACCCTTAATCTAACCCATGACTCTTAACCTGTCCAGCCATGCAGCTCAGTACCTTTTCTCAGAGCAGCATAGTTGTCCTCTGCTTCTTCTGGCTTCTCTCTGGCATTCTGCTCTGTGCTTCCTGTTCCTAGAGTTTTCCTAGTCTGGTAGCCCTGCCCACACTTCCTGTCTGCCTTTGGCCAATCAGCACTTTTTATTAAACCAGAAGGTGGGACAATTATTTACAATGAAACAACACAATCCCTCTATATAGAGATAAGACTATTATTAACTTTGAATTTTCTCAATGCTAATGAGAAAGGAACAACAGCTGCTGAAAGGCATTAGACTATAGAAAAAACAGCTGAACTAAATCAGCCTGTTTACTTCAAAGATGTATTGACCTCTGAATGGAAGCCAGGATATGTGCTACGTTGGAGAAGGTGTTTTGCTTCTGTTTCCACAGGTGAAGAAAAGTTATGGATACAATCAAAATTAATAAAAACTCGATTTGAACAAGAGAAACTTCATGAAAATAAGAATTGATAGCTCATCTGTGGTGGGATTCAGGTGTCAGCTGATAAGGTCCAAAGATGCTTATTCAAGGTCCCGGGCTCCTGGAGGGGGTATGGCCAACCTGGCAGGGGTGTGGCCAACCCCATTGATAAGAGGCTGCTGGGACTCGAGGAGCGCTCTTCCTGATTCTTGGCAGCTGGAGAGACCGGTCTGGAATCCATTGTCCGTCCATCGCTCGTCCATCGCTCTGATACACCAGTCCCTGTTCAGGTGCCACTATAAGCTGTTAATTGTATCGTGAGTGTTGATTTATATTTTAATAAATATTAATCTTGGACTGGTGCCTTGTAAGTAAAACTCTGCCTACATCTGGCACCCGACGTCCCTGGGGCCTGTTGCCCTCAGGTATACAGGGTCCCTTTGTGTTTTGAACACTTTAAGAGGGCAGGGGATATACAGACTGTTTAGCTTTGGGAGCCTGCACTCCAGTGCCTCAGCTTAAAGCTCCCTCTCGCTCGCAGTGCTCAGTTTTCAACTCGCCAGCCTGCTGCAGCGCTCAGTTCAACTCGCTGGCCTACCAGCACCTGGCTCAGTTTTCAGCCTGCAGCTCAGCAGGTAGGCATGGTTTTTGGCTCAGTGTGCAGGCACGGTTTCCAGCCTGCTGGTCCAGTGCTCAGGTGTGGTTTTCAGTCCTCCAGCTCAGCACTTAGGCACGGTTTTCCACCCGCTTGGCCTACCAGCACAGCGCATTATGGATTATGCAGAAGGTGTGGCAAGGGACAGCATTGGACTAATGAATATAGATCTACCAGGGATAAAGAAGGCAACCCTTTACCATCAGGAAACGCCTTTCGGGGCTTCCCCCTGGGAAGCTCCCAAAGATCAGACTCCAAATTCAAGGATGGTGAGATCATATCCGGTCATAGGAGAAGACCAGCATTCTCAGGATGAATAGAGCATCCAAAACCTGATCTAGAAAATCATATGATATTAGATAATAACATAAATTCAAAAGAAAATTCAGAAATTCCAAAAAGAATCACAAAACGAATATTTTGGCAGACTTCAATAAATGAACAAAGACCAAAATTGGAGATATGGATAGATAATATTTATATCCAGGGTTTAGTCGACACGGGGGCTGATGTTTCGATCATAACCCCACAATCATAGCATCCAAGATGGCCTTTACGGGCAATAGATATCCAATTTCTGGGTATTGGAACAATATCTCAGGTGAAATAGAGTGTGAGATGGCTTGAATGCATAGGACCAGAAGGTCAGAAAGGACGGTTGAAGCCATATATGGCTGACATAGCAGTGAATCTGTGGGGTTGCGACCTTCTAATGCAATGGAATACCCAGATTAAAATACCTCCCAGTTCTGATATCAACTGGAGACTCAATTATGTTTCCAAAAATGATGCTTTAAGGTACTATGGAGAAAATTCACCAGCCATTCAGGTTGTACAAAAGAATTGCCCAATAACCACAGAACCTAAAAGGACACTCACAGCACTGCCTTTGAAATGGTTAACAGAAAAGCCTATTTGGGTTCAACAATGGCCTTTGACGAGAGAAAAACTTCAGGCTTTGGAACAGTTGGTACAGGAGCAGTTACAGGCTCAGCATATCGAAGAATCAACCAGTCCATGGAATTCTCCTGTTTTTGTTGTCAAAAAAAAAAAATCTGGAAAATGGAGGATGGTGATGGATCTAAGAGCAATTAATAAGGTGATTCAACCTATGGGCTCTTTACAGTCTGGTATTCCCCTGCCTTTTCTGCTACCTAAAGGATGGCCTATTACAGTTATTGATTTGAAGGATTTTTTTTTTTTTTTTTACCATACCTTTACAGGAACAGGACAAAGAGAAATTTGCTTTCACAGTGCCTACTCTTAATAATTCAGGGCCAGCTAAGAGGTACCAATGGAGAGTCCTTTCCCAAGGAATGTTGAATAGTCCCACCTTATGCCAATATTTTGTACAACAACCACTAGAAATACTGTGCAAGCGCTTCCCACAATCTATCATTTACCATTATATAGATGATATTTTGTTGGCAGACCCAAACCCGCAGACATTAGAAACATTGTTTGAAGAACTAAAGAAAATATTGCCTGATTGGGGACTACAAATTGCTCCAGAAAAAGTACAGAGGGGAGATTCTATCAATTATTTAGGATATAAGATAGGTTTGCAAAAAATTAGGCCACAAAAGGTAAAGTTAAATAGAGATAAATTTAAGACTCTTAATGATTTTCAGAAGCTACTAGGAGATATTGCTCATATACGACCCATGATTGGTATAAAAAACTATGAGCTATTTAATTTGTTCAAGACTTTGGAAGGTGACAAGCGTTTAAATAGTCCAAGATAATTATCTGATGAGGCCGAGAAAGAATTAGAGTTGGTGGAAAAGAAACTTCAAGAAGCACATGTGGATCGTGTGGATCCAGACCTAGATTGCATACTTGTTATTTTACCCTCTAGACAATCTCCAACAGGAATCTTAATGCAAAGAGAAAGCATTATATTAGAATGGATATTTCTGCCACATAGGCCAAGCAAGAAGATGAAGACATATATTGAAAAAATTGCTGATCTGATTTTTAAAGGTAAATTAAGACTCCGCCAATTGACTGGAAAGGACCCTGCAGAAATTGTTGTGCCTTTGACTAATGAAGAAATTGAACGATTATGGGCAGACAGTGAACCTTGGCAAAAGGCTTGTAGTGACTTTTTAGGAGAGATTAATAATAAATATCCTCGAAACAAGAGAATTCAATTCATAAAGGAAACTAATTGGATCTTTCCTCATGTGGTACAGGATAAACCCATTTCTGGAGCTCCTACCTTTTATACTGATGCGAACAATTTAGGAAAGGCTGGTTACAAGTCTGAAAACTTAATTAAAGTGGCTCAGAGCCCTTATAACTCTGTTCAGAAGTCAGAACTATGCAATTATTATGGTGTTGTTGGATTTCACAGAGCCTCTCAACGTAATTACTGACTCTCAATATGCAGAAAGAGTTGTTTCACATATTGAAACTGCTGACTTCATTCCTGATGATACAATTCTTACTACTTTACAACTTGTATCTACACCTTAAAAAAAAAAAAGTGGTCCTGATTTGACTATTAATAGGGCTGGATTTGGACTGGGAACAAGTGACTTTCTCCCTCTCTAAACCCAAGCATATTGGTAAAGAAAATGTGAAGTATTCTGTCTCATATCAGAAAAGCCACCTGGTGTGAGACAGAAGACAGAATGTTTAGGGAACAATATTATTGTGACTTCATCTTAAACCTTGTTTCTCTCTGTTTCTGTACCTTTCAAACATCCTGTCTCCATAGAGTCTTCTGAAGTTATAGAAGATATTAATATCTTTTTTGAGTATCAACAATGCTTAAGTTTTCCATTGTAAGTAACATTTCCTCCTACCAGCTATCTACAAAGAATCTGGAACCGAAATGGGGCCCCCACCGCAACAACTCCTACTAGTGAAACAAGAATAAAAGAGAGAGTAAGAGACAGGTAGACAGACAGACAGAGGCAAAAATAGAAAAATCAAGAGCCTGGTGCACACTAATCAATGATTGTTTTCAGGAAATAGACTATTCAAAAATGGCTGCAAGATAGCTCTCTATGATAATCTCCAGATCACACTTCTAATTAGAATTCCAGATGGAGTTAACCACTATTCTGAGAATGGTTATAAATTAAGATCTAACCATTGTTTTAGGTTTTACAGGATCCCAAAGAGATGTCATCGCCCTTAAGTCAGCAGGAAGCAACTTTATGAAAGACTATGCCCCCTTTCCCAATAAGTTTTGTGTTCTGAGGGTTGTGGGTAATTATTATTCTGTTAGAATAGTTATAAGTTAAAATTGGGTGGAGGACAGAACTATAATATAGCATCAAAGATCTCTTTTGAAGAAAAGAAGGGGGATAGATACAATAGATAGATAAAGGTAGATTGTTCTACCTACCTATGCACCATTCTAGCTGAAAGTATGGGCTAAGTTAAAGACAATTTGCACTGGCATAGGTATTTGTATATTGATACAAATGTGAAATCATTTTATATGTTTAATTGTGATAATTGGTACATTGGTACAAAGTTTAATCTGAAATTGCTTTATATAACCAAAGCAACTTGTACTTCGATATAAATCTGAATCTGTAACTATTATGTAAAATTGAATCTGTAATTGCTATATTTTACATATGCTTCTATCTCTGTTTAAAATATTTGCACATCATTGTCATGTACACTATGCAATTACTACCTTCATTTAACTATATTAGATATAATGTATGATTGCACTAGTTATGATATATACACAAGATGTTTTATATACCTCTGTTTAGATGATATATATGTATTTACATGTCTAAAATGTTGTGGCCACTTTACATGGTAATATACCCCTGGCTAATGTTTGATAGTCATACTAAAAGTCATTGTTCAGGGATTGTACACCCCTTATATAGGTATTCTAATTTTTAGTACACGGTTTATTCCTTAAGATGATAAAAACTACAGTCAACATTACTTAAGGTACCATATCCCAGTCATCTCAGATACAGGTTGGAATATCATAGATAGACAGGAATCTTCAACCATTTCATAGACCCAGAGAATATGGCATTTAACATTTGAAATTCGGCCACGAGAGACACGACGACTCCTGGTGTCACTGCTCCTTTCCCGAGATGGTGTTGAGCATTGAAGATACTCCTTTGGAGTTTGTCCTTTTGGCAGAGAATGGCTGGTTGGGTAAGGAACTGTCCTTACCTTGATTGCTGACAGTACAAACATGGTGTCCAAGCTCGATGAACAAGTTGATGGATGGAGACTGACAAAACCTGCCTGGACAGGATAAGACAGTCCCTCCAAAATTGCCCTGCTTGTGAAAAGATCTGTCAGATACCATAGGCCTGTAACCAATATGATAGATGCTCCAATGGTGCACAAAACCAGAGGTGATTGTCCAGGTAGCTGTGTTGCTGTCCTCTCCCAAATTTTGGAAGCCACTACTTCCATGTACTTCTGACTTTCAAGTGATACATCTTCCTTCTCAGGTCTTGAAGGGGTTGAGGAATAGGTATTTAAGGTTACTACCTCATAATAATTCTTATTGTACATAGTCTTAGTTTAGAACCTTCTTAATTAGACAAAAGGGGCAGATGTGGTGGGATTCAGGTGTCAGCTGATAAGGTCCGAAGACACTTATCTAGGGTCCCGGGCTCCTGGAGGGGGTGTGGCCAACCTGGCAGGGATGTGCCCAACCCCATTGATAAGGGACTGCTGGGACAGGAGGAACGCTCTTCCTGATTCTTGGCGGCTGGAGAGACTGGTTTGGAATCCATCATTTGTCCATTGCTCATCCATCGCTCGGATATTCCAGTCCCTGGTCAGGTGCTACTATAAGCTGCTAATTGTATCGTGAGTGTTGATTTATATTTTAATAAATATTAATCTTGGACTGGTGTCTTGTAAGTAAAACTCCGCCTACATTCATCCACCAATAGTACAATTCTTTAAGTTGTGAAAAAAAATAAAGGGTGGGAGCAGGTTTTTGTTTTTGCCTTTACAGAAAACTGGAAATACCCATTTTCAAGAAGTTAAAAGACCTTGGACATCTAGACATCTAAAACAAAAGGGAGGCTATCCAGAAAAACTTATAAGCAAAAGAATATCGGAACTATTGGTACCAATATACTCTTTAGGGTAAAGTCTCATTGCTTAACCTCTATTTTTTTAAATTATAATTTAAAGCTGGCTTTAGAGTTGGAGTGTGGCTCTCTCCTTCTCTAAACTCAAGCATACTTGTTAAAGGAAAATACAAAATCTCTGTATCATATCAGAAGAGCCGCCTGATATGGGACAGAAGAATAACAAAGAATAAGGGACTATTCTATTGTTACTAATCCTATGCTGAAAAAAATGTTATATATTTGTCTTCCTGTACATTGTGTTGGGTTTTAGTCTCTTATCAGTTTTCTGCAGTGATCCATGACAATGTCTAATTTCAAACTTGAAGTACCCTAAAGGAAGATGGAGCCCCACAAAGATTATTTCACATGGACTATGACAAAGCCACTAGGCTGACAACCAACCAACCAAAGATCAGATTTGGATTACAAACTTCTCAGGACAATTTCAAGGCAGCTCATAGAGATGAACCAGCTTCAGAGACTACTATAGCCAGGACTTGAGACAAGCCATGCACTTTCCTGTTGTGCAGAGACTGGACAACAAATGATACAGCTAGTTATTTCAGGACTTGACAATTAACAAAACTTTTCTTTTCAGGATCCCCAAAAGATGTAGTTGCCTCCACACAACAGGAAGTAAATTTAAGAATACAGCACCCACATTCCCAAGAGGTGGGGTGGCTTGCTTTTGGTTGTTAAATGGGTTATGGATGATTGTCATTGTTTAGATTAATTGGTTAAAAACTGTTAATGGTTATGGTTAGAAAAAAGTTAAACAAGAATGATTAGATTCAAGATTTGTGTTAAAAATAGAAAGAAAAAGGGGATACAGATATATAGGATATAAGGATAGATTCTTGAATCTTCTTTTAAAAGGATTTACTAGTTTTAAATATGTTTTCAAGATCAAAGAAATATATTTTATATGAACAGGTCTTCTTCAAACACTTCAGAGATCCATAGAATATGGCATTTAAAATACTTTAAGAACTTAGACTTTTCTGGACAGTGAGACAGATCTGTTCCTGGCAGTACCAATCTACTTCAAGAGAAAAATGGGCATTGAAGAAACTCCATATAGAGTCTATGTTCTTTGTGGCAACAGTTAGCCACTGGACAAGAACCTGTTCTTGCATTGACTGCTTGACAGTATGCTGTTTAAACTGGACATGCAGGTTCCCTAGGAAGGTGACCTCTGAACTTTGACTGAACAAGCTTGGATTTTTGTTTGTTTGTTTTTTTCCCTGAAGGGAAACAGAGGTGTAGTTGATCTGTAGGAGGGGATGGGACATGACTGGAAAAGATAAAAAAGACAAGGTTTTAGTCAGGGTTTCTACTCTTGTGAAACATAAACTAAAGCAAATTAGGGAAGAAAGAGTTAATGCAATCTTACAGTTTATAGTCAGGGCAAGACCTCAGTGGGGAACTGGTGCAGATGCCATAGAGGAGCCCATACCTGTGCTCTGTGCATTGCTCAGCTTTTTTTCTTATACCATCCAGAACCACCATTCAAGAGTGGGAGTCAGTCACATGGGCAGGCCCTATCACATCAATCACTGATTAAGAAAATGCCCCACAAGTTCGCCTACAGGTCAATCTGGTGGTTCCCATCATTTCCTTGTCTGAGTTTCCCTCCAGTGATTCTAGCATGTGTCAAGCTGAGAAAATAAAGTAAAATAAAACCTCTCAAAAACTATCCTGAACAGGTATAATGTATAAATGTCACATTTTCCTAACAAAACTCCATTTGTGCCCTTGACCATGAAAATTGTATGTGTTTACAGAGTTGAAGTTTAGCGTCAGGCTAGATGTTTATAAGAGATTTTTTAGCTATTGCTCTGTTAGTACTTATTTACATAAACTACAATGAAAAGCAAACCATGTAGGTGGAAACATCTTAAGTGCAGACGTACACAGTTACATATTTGGTTAAACAAAAAATTCTATGCATGTTTCAAAGATGTCTGTTTTTGACACTGTACCCTCTTAAAATGATATTATAATAGCTTTAGTAATTCCAGGATTCCATATTACATTTAGAAAGCATTTCCCCCCTACACACCAAGAATCTCCATGTGAATTGCTGAGGAGTTTTTATGACCTATACTCCTTTTACTGCTGTAATAATGTTCCACATGCGTAAGATAGGATATAATTTTTACTATTTAGAATTCGTGGAAGAAAAATTTGTGCCATGGGAAGTGAACTGCATGATATAATTTAGCAGGGTATGTTTAGCTGGGTAGTGGATTGAGATGGTAATCACTAGCTGCTGACTGATATTAAGCACATGTAGATTACTCCAGCTTACCTTTCTCATGCATGAATGATAGAAGGCAGCACATGTAAAATAATGGTCTTATGTGCATATCTATTGTTTATTCATCAAAGTTCTCTTTATGACTACTCTATGGATATTTTATTGGTAGACTTAAGACAGTGCTATTGTCTGCCACTGGGTGAGTCAGGTGGTACATCAAAGACGACTTTTCAGTGACCCAGATCTAGGTGTAAGTCTAGACAAGAGCTGGACTCTGTCTTCAAAGAGCTCACAGGCTTTGAGGGAAAATGCAGGAGGATAACAGTGAGAAATCCAGGGGCTGAGGAGAGACAGTGGGACAGGATCAAGGGGCTTCACAGGAAGAATATCCTAGACTGAGCATTTGAGGGTGGCAGACAGACCCGTGTGAGGACAAGGGTTCTTTTTTCCAGTCCCCTACTGTGAGCATTTAAAAGTGTAGGTGGACCAGAGGCCAGGAGAACTAAACAGGCCACCATGCAGGGGGCCAATGTGACTGGCAATAATTATTCCCATCAAAAGGAAGCCCTACTCCCGCTGACAGAACATGGAGTGAGAGTTGGAAAATAACAGGTAGGTTGGAGGGAAGCAGTCATCAGGCTGGAGTGAACCTTTCAGGGAGACTTCACTCAGGAGACAAAGCAAAGCCGTTGCTGAGAAGGGAAGTGCATTCCATAAGCAGGTGTATGCTTCAGAACCTGGACTAAACTACAAACAAGAATGGAGGCTGGGGTTAAACAGGGCTTCATAGAATTAACCTAGCAAGACTCAAAGCCAAGTACAAGGTGCCCACCATGATAAACAGGGAGAGGCGGGCGGATCTGCTTGATAGCAACATGCTTAAATCTGCAGGCTTTAGACATAGGGATTGAGAAGAAGAAATTAAAATCACTCAACTTTCTAGCGAGGACACTTGTTCAGGTAGAAATACGCCATGTTCACATGGTAGAGAAAAATGGAAGATTGCCTTTAGAGTCTTTTTTTAAAGTGTAACCACTTTGTGATGAATTTAAAGGGTTTGAAATTATCAAAACAAGAAGGCATGCTCGAGATATCAGTGAGCTAGATTTTGTTGATCGCAGAGTTTCCTTCTACATCCCAAGGCTATTTCTTTTAACTCTTCTATGGGTAGTGGTTCTTTGTAAAAATTTCTTTCAAAATAGACAATGCTGCACACAATACAAAATATATGTTAAAGTAATACAAAACAAGCTATAACTGTTTCCCATTACACAGAGGAGAATAATTACACTTTACTATGAAATTATTACTCATCTAAGCCATATGGATAAGTATTCCTAGGCTATACTGTCTTCCTTGTAATAAATTTTAACTTACATAAATGATTTTATAAGACTCTAGCTGTTTGACCAGGGTAAAAGAATGTGCTATTTAAAGATATGTATTATGTTGACCAATTTTAAGAAAATGATCATTAAAAAAATACAGATGCCTTTTGTTCAGAGGACCAGAGAGCTAGATGATAGAGTGGGGGGTACAAAACCACAACACAGGGAATTAGCCTCTTTGTGAACAGAAAGAGCAGCCCCATGGTGTCAGAGCAGCAGAGCCAAGCTCAGCTTGGTGTAAACAAGCTTTTTCTTTCTAAAGATCTCACCACCTGCAGGAACACAGCAAAGGTCACTAGCTAGGTTGGGGACCTTCTCTGAAAAAGGGAGCTATAAAACACTCACAGATATATTCAAGAAAACACTAATGATGAAATTTTAATGTAATCACCAACTTGTCTGATGACGGGGGAACAAGTCCATCTGTTAGTCTCATCACAAAAGTGACTAATCACATGAGGTCCATAAACTTGCTCTAGGCTTTCCAAAAATAATGTTGCTTCTTCAATTTTAATGAGTTTGTAGCAGCAGAAATCAGGGGCCCCAACTCATAAACCTGATTATGAATTAAATCCATTCTCATGGTTAGTAAGGTAAGTGCTTAGCATGGTACTCATTATTAGTAGAGTGCAATATACCACATGATATCAGGTTGTTCAAAGTTGAATTTTAAAAATGACTGTTTTTTTTTTTGTTTGTTTGTTTTGGTCTTACATAGCAGAGTTATAGCTCACTGTCTAGATGATGGTTTACTGAGCTTTCTTAGAAACAGTTTGCACAGAAAGAACTGAAGAATCACATGACCCAAAATATTGTCCAAATAGATACCTAATTTTGAATTCTCAGGAAGAACTGTAGGTACAGCTGTTGAGTCTGTTGAGTGTGAATGGTGAGGCTGACCCTTGGCTCCTGAGCACAAAAACACTTGGTGGTCCCTTTTGGATACTTCTTGACTGTTAAATGACAGGCTAAGTATTTATGACCTTCAACTGCAATCATGGCTTGTCAATTCTGTCTAATCCTTTTCTCCTAGACACCCCATTCAAACCAAAGTCATAAGACAAATGTGATCAGAAAAATGTAGAAGACTTTGTCTCTGCCACTTTGGCAGACAGACAGAAAATTTGTAATATTTTCACATGCAAATATTAAAAATTTTGAGGATTCTTATGAGAATTTGCCAAATTCAATAAAATCCAAATGTTGCCATCTGCCAGCAAAAGCTATTATTATGGCAAAAGAGGAAAATTAAACATTAGAACACAGTGAGAATCTTAACAGACCTGCTCCAGGTAAAATTGTGCTATTTTATAAGCCAAACGATTCCACGTTGTTGCCAAGCAAAGCCATCTTGCACTTTATGTAACAAGGAAGTCTGAGCCAGGAACGTGAAACTGACACTTGTGTAAGTATCGAGTAACTCTCCTTTTCCATTTCTCTTGCCACACTTAAGATCAGTGCAGTTTCTTTGATTTTTTTTCAGCCAAAGAAGTTCTTTCAAAAATCAAAATAAATGGAAAGGTGTGCCTTCCCAAACTGTTAAATCCTGTTAGGCCGGGGGCTCTGGAGTGTGTCGTGGAGTGTACATTCTCCAAAACATACATATAGGAAGAAAGGGGGCGTGTTAGTGCAAACGCAATCCCTTAGGGCCTCCATGAACAGTCTTTCCTTAAACCAGTAAAGAATTACATAGTCTGGGCAATATGGTTATTGCTTTTAATATTTTTGTCAAGTTTCACAGAAAGGAAAAGCTATATGTATCTTACCCTACCTGATAAAGTGACAAGTGTCAGATGATACATCTGAAATATTTATGTTATAATTATTTTAAATATATTGATTTAAAATAATCAACTTTCCCTTAACCTTACTAAGTGACCAGATATCAAAAATAATGAGAATACAAGGAAAAATTAATGTAATGGATATACTCACAAAAAACACTTCAGCAAGACAAAGGCATCACTAAGATAGTTTGAGTTGAATGTTTCTGCATATAATTTGACAGTGCAAATATCAGAATTATGATAAAAGTCTGGGAAAGGAAAGAAAGTATCTTTTTTTCAAATGTGAATTACTCATTTAGATGTATGAGATAAACAGTATAAACATATACAAATATACTTCATTAACAAAGATTCCTTTTTGTTTTAAACTACATGTATGTGTGCGTTGTGTGTGGAGGTGTAAATGTGAGGGTAGGATCCTGCAGACTCTGGTGCTGGAGTTACAAGGCTACGAGTTGCCTGATGAGAGAGCTAGGAAACAAGCTGCGGTCTTCCAGCAAAACACATGCTCTCTTAACCACTGAGTCATTTCTTTAGCCCTTCAGTCTTATTATAAGCCCTATAATTATATGCCATATAATCACCTAACTGAAAGACACCGTATGAATACACATGTGGGCATTAAAAGATAAACTTTTTATAAAGCCACACAGGTCACTAGACTAAATATAAAAACCAAAATATAAAATAGTGTAATAATGTTAAATAGTAAATAAAAACTATCTTAATAAAGAGGAGTGTTCTAGGAAGGGAGGAGATCTTAGCTGGCAAAGAGCTTGCTTTGTAAGCATGAAGGCCTGTGTTTGATCTCATAGAACCAACACAAAAAGAGATGAGCATAGGGGTACATTGTTAGAATCCAGCTCTGAGGTGGTAGAAACTAGCTGATTCCCAGAACTTATTGTCTGAACAACTTACCTACTTGGTGAGGTCCAGCCCAGTGAGAGACTGTCTCAAAAAACAACCAAACAAACAAAAACCCCAAACCCAAACAACGTGGATGGTTGCTGGAGAATGACATCTGACTTTCACATATACACAACATGCATGCATGTCAGCATGTGTGCCCCTATATCCCTATATACATACACATGAGTGCACATACAATGCAAAAAATGTGATGTAAATAATTCAAAACATGAGTGCATTTTAAGATGAATCTCTTTGAAGTCAAACTGGACTTTGGGCATTGATCAGAGTCTGGGGCTGGAGACGGACAGAGAAGGGCTGTGCATTCAAGTACAGGCCAGCAGAATGAGGAAGCCCTATGTCTCCTTCTCCCAGTGAATGAACTGTGAGGAGTGCTGTGTAGGTATGTTCTGGTCCCTCCTACTGGTTTAATTAAAAGCTGATTGGCCAGAGGCAGATAGGAAGTGTGGGCAGGGCTACCAAACTAAGAAAACTCTGGGAACAGGAAGAGCAGGCCGAGATGCTAGAGAGACTTCAGGAGAGACGCCAGCAGATGCAGACTAAAGAAAACAACAATGCGGCTCTGAGGAAAGGTACCAAGCCACACGGCTAAATGAGATAAGAATCATGAGTTAGTTTAAGAATTAGAGTTAGCAAGTTATCTTACTGAAACCATAGACTGATTAGCATAAAATTAATATAAGCACCTGTGTGGTTTGGACCACAGGCCAGATAGGCCCGAAACTAATTATTACAGAGGAGCTTGCTCTGTTGTGAATATGGTCTATCGCTAGACTCCAGCTACCTCCTGGATTAGTGTGTTAAGAGCTTGGTCCTCTGTGTGGCAGCCTTGGAGAGGGTGAGAATAAGCCATTATGGAAGTCATTGAGAGTAAGGCAATGATGCTGCTCTCAAAGCATCATGGTTAGACTGCAGTAGTGGCTTGTTACAAAGAAGCAAGCAGGTCGCTCTCCATTCCTTCTCTGACTTCATGCTCACATGACCTCTCCATCTCACAGGTGATCGTGCCACAATGATATCCCCCAACATGTGATGCAGTGATGGGAAAGGGGAACCAGTAGAACTAGAGTCATGCAGTTTGCTGAGCCTCCAGAAACAGCTCAATAAATCTCTTTTCTTTAAATATAGCTGCATCTCAGGAAAAGGAATATTAAGATTCCAAGGTGTTTGTACAAACTCCTTCAAATTTTCTTGAGTCTCAAAGGATCCCAATAACACAAAGTTGCACTTGTTATCAGATCAGCCTGTCTTCCACAGATCCAAATTCCCAGAGGGAATCCCCAGCTGCATTTCATGTCCACAACTCCAAAATGTGTTAACAGTTGAGTGCCCTGGACATAATATATTAACATGATGCCAATATGGAAGATACGGTTGCAAGGTTCCTGCCAAAATTCACAACAGAGCACTAGAGATCTTTTGACAGCTAAATTTTACCAGAACAGATATAAATCTTCTATGACATCAACTGAGGGGAGAAAAAAAAAAAACAGTGTTGATAGCGAATACATGACAACCAAAGGATGTTTTCCCATCATAACTGACACAGGGACATTATTCATGCTGAAAACCACATCCATTTGATGGAAATTAACTCTCAAATCTTAAAAAAAAAAAAGTGCTTACTGAATAAATATCAGACAACAATACAAATACCCAAGCCAAAAATCCCAGACAGGACTAAAAAGACAACAGCACATTTCACTTCATTCATTAAATCCTGATGTTTTCAAGGACACTTAGTATTTCATTAAGGTTAGCACTTCCCTTTCCCTGGCACCTCAAAATTCCTGGACTTAAAAACAGAATGCCAAGACAAAAAGTTCAAAGAGAGGAGAAACATTAACACTCGAGTAGAGGGAAACATAAGGAATCAAGTCAAACAATGGCTAAGAGAAAAGCAAAGAGTATACAAGTGGAGGTAAAGGCAAAGGGTAGGGCTGAGAATCCCTACACAGACGGTGTGATCCACAACACATTCCTTCCAACAGGTACCACAGTCTCCATTTTATCAGCTCGGAAACAAGCTTGGGGAGCCCTTAGTAGCTATCCATGTTACCACAGCTCATCAGAGTCAATGTTAGGATTCACATTCTGGTAAATTTCATGATTCACCTGAAGCCTGATAAACGCCCACCACAATAACCCTGGAGTCAATGTCTCCAGATCACGAGACAAGTCTCTTGTTGTATACTCTCCCATATATGAAAAATATGAGTGAAAGCAAGCAAGAGTCAACACAGGTTGCCAAGAGCAGGATAGTGAATGGGTGGGGCACGGAGGGCAAGGTCAGATGAGAAGCATTAAAAGATGCAAAATGCTTAGATCTAAGAAGCTAAGGTCTGGAGACCTGATCTTCAGCAGCATTGGCAACAAGAGACAAAACTAAGCCAACGCTGAGATTCATTGCATAATTATGTGTGTATCAGCAAGAACATGGTGGAAATACACAAGCAAGTATTCACCGCCACTGACAACTGAATTCTTTTTGTTTGTTTGTTTGCTTTTTCAAATCAGGTTTCTCAGTGTTGTGTAGCTCTGGCTGTCCTGGAACTCAGGCTGGCCTCAAATTCACAGAGATCCCCCTGCCTCTGCCTCCCAAGTGCTGGGGTTAAAGGTGTCACTACCACCTGGCCTTGTGTGTGTGTTTGTGTGAATTCTTTTAAAGATTATTTACTTCCTTAACTATTATCCTATGTATTTAGAATTTAATGATTATATCCTTTTGCATTTCATCAAATCATATAGTTCTTTCACAAATCAAAAACTTCTTCAATGAGATTTCTTCAAATGGCTTTATGCTTCCTCATCATTTGACTCTTCAGAGGATGCTGGTAGAAGCAGTAAGAACTGTACTTCTCTGCCTGGAGGCTCGGTTACTTTTTGTGACCCACTAGATATGTTTTCACCCCCCCACAGACGGCTTCATCTGTACCACAGCACTGGAGGGGCCCAGGCGGCTCCTTGGGTTGCCTGTCTGTGCTAAGAGTGAAGGTGGCCCTCTGACTATATGGGATTTTCCTGTGAATCATGGTTACAAGTCTCCTGAACTCAAGGCTTAGTTCTAACTCTAGGATACAGCAGTTTTTAGGAAAGCCTCCTTCAAACCTTCTGCAAAGTGACATAACCTCTTCACACATTTGTAGGTAGACATTTAGAAATGTTGCTGAAAATCTAAAAAGCTGCAAATGGGGGGTGATTTCTGGCATATTTTAAACACTGGCATTCAACATAAAAACCATGATGTTCCTCTTAAGTAGAATCCACGATAGCTAACTCTCCTACAGCTCCGTGACGCTAGCACCTTCCAATTAAAGTGGACCAGTACATTGATTAACAAAAATACAATGTATTCCCTTTTTCCTAGAACTGCTACTTTATTTTATTTCTCAAGAGACGTAAAATTTGATCATAATGTATATTAGTGAGTGAGTATACTTTGATGGAGATCCTATTTATCTATGTCAAATTTATGTATAAGAAAAGGATTGTTTTCTCTAACCAGAAAGTCCTTATATTAAAATTCCTGAATTAAGGTATTCTTAGGATTACTAGTACTAAGGGACTTCAGTGTAAATGATAAAGTATAAATTTATTTCTTAAACAGTCATCTCAAAGAAACAGCCTGTGCTTTGTTTTCTGTACCCATAGGTGCCAAGTGTTTAATGCTAGAGTGAATCAGACCTCAGCCTGGATTTTAATCCAGGTTTTCATTTTTCTGCTCTAAGAGCTAAGAAAATGAGTGTATGGGAGTGTTATGGCAATAATGCCCATCAATTTGTTTACTTCCTATTTAAATGTCTCCAGGGCATACAGTGATTAACAGACAAAATCTAGCTTTCAATTATTTAGCAGGTAAAGGCTTGAATAAATCCATCAGCTCGGCTGAAAACAAAGAAGTGGAGGACGTCTAATTTGCAAAAGGATTGATTGAATCATAAGCCAATCGCTTTCTCAAAATCAACAGTAATATTTTCCTTTTGAGTACTGCCACGGAGGGTTTTTAATTCTGGGAAGAGCCAACATAAAAGGAAGACGTTGGCAGAGAGGGAAAGTTTGGAAAGCAGGAAAAGAATAATTATGAAAGGAGGTTGAGAACAACCTTTGCAGGTAACAGGCCCTTTCCTAGACAGAAGAGTGGTAGGCGGGGGGGGGGGGGGGTGGGGGGGGGTGGGGGTGGTGGGGGGGGTGGTGGGGGGGGTGGGGACACGACTCAGGGAGCCAGAGGAGTCATACGTCAATTCTGTTAACACCAGTCTTGGGCTGAATTATTCCTGGGAAACAAACTGTCTTGTTTATCCACGAGGCCTCATATTTCAGTTTAAAAAACACTGTCTTAGCCAGAGAGGCAAATCTCCAAAAGTGATTATGTAACTCCAGCCTAATGGAACACATACAAGAAAAGAACTGATCTCTTGAAGAGAATGTTTTCCATGGAATGTCTACAAATATAGGAATTTGGAGTAGCAAAGAAGATAGAGACAACTGGTAGACTTGTATGTGTAGTTCAGGGCTGAGCATTCGGTACTAGACAACCAATTGCTGTGCTCTCCTCTGGGGGAGACCTTGTCACTCTCAGCACTTCTTAGTTTGCTGTAGTTCTTTGTATAGACTGTGCAGAGTTTAGGAGTTGTGCCTTCTCCTGCCACTTTATCACTTGCATTTTCCTGTCCACCTTATCTCTTTCATTGGTGTTGACTTACTCAGCTCCCATTCAGGTAGTCATAGTGGAGAGACTTTATGGGCATCTTTTCTGTCATGCCTAGGAGGTACAATCTCATAGGAAACTCCCTGTTCTTCTAGCTCAGGAAATGCTTTATGTAGACTACCGGAGCACCTGCTGAGATGTTTTACTAAGCTAAGGCCAGCGCACAGCCAGCTAGTTTAATATACAGACCTTGCCTTTAAGCAGCTTTTCATCTTTTGTCCCTCTGCTAAGTTCAAATGTAAAGAGAATACATGGGTTATATATTTCCAGTAGCCCCATGGAAAACCAAAGAAGGAAATCCTGGGCTGCATCATTCTATGAGGTATTTGACAATAGGAGTAGACCTGGGAACTGATGAAGGGTGAGAAGAGCTTCATCAAAGACCTGTATTACCCTGCAGCAGCCATGTTTGTGACTCCTGCTATTTTCGAGGGCTGTTTGGATGACTGGGGTTTGATCGGCCTCCTGAGACCATGTTGCTGTCCAAGGGTCTTGCTACCACACTGCCGTACTGATCTGAGTGGCCTATGCTGCCATAGTGACATCTTGACATTGGGGCCCAAGCTGCTGCCAAGAGCCTCCTGGTTCTGTGTTCCTGCTGCAGCTGGGGTCTGTGATGATGTTCATGGTCTGTGTTGTCACAGGGGTCATAGGAACCATGCATGATGAAATCCAAGGGCCATGCTGAGCCAGCTCACTTCTCACTTGTTCTAAAATAGCTGTCCCTGTCCCTTGCTGAACACTGCTGCAGGAGAACTGGCCCTGATGACAAAGACCTAGGAGAGTTGGCTCAGCCGCTTCCCTGAGAGGGGCAGTCCCAGCGGCCCAGACTGACTGGCTCAGCTACAATCCAGGCCCACTGTGGTGATATGTTTCATATTTAATAAAAAAGTTTGAAATATCAGAGAAAAGATCTACCCACAGTCAATCCAAGAGGATCAGAGAGTGGTAACTCACACCTTTAATCCCAGTACAGGGAAAGACCGGAATGGTGACCTACACCTTTAATCCCAGCAGATCTGAGTTTGAGGCCAGTTTGGTTTACAGAGGGAGTTCCAGGCTCCCAGGCAGCCAGTGGTGGTGTCAGGCCTTTGATCCCATAACTCCAGAGACAGAGATCTTTCTGTGTTTCTGTGAGTTCAAGGCTAACTACCAAATAGTAGTAGCCCACGCCTTTCATCTTAACCTGGATGTGAAACAACTGGACAAAGGAGGTATTTAAGGCAGGCGTAGGAAGACAGAGCAGGCAGAAGAAGCCAACAGGAGTGAGGCTGAGGAAGCTAGATGACATCTGGGTGAGATTTGACTGTGGTGTTTCCTCTCTTTGAAATCTCAGCATTTCCCTGATACCTGGCTCTGAGTTTCCTTTATTTGTGCAACAGCCTACATCCTGGGCCTTAGCTTGGTCTACCCTAACATCTAGTCTATCTATGACCTGCTGGAGTGTGCAAAGGGGTTGGTCTGGAAGAACTACAGCTGCAGGATCTCTATGACTCAGGGCAACAACAGGAGTTTTGTTAAGGGTCCAGTGATGATGGTGTGCCAGAGACCTTGGATCTGACCAACAACTCCTTACAATTAACATTATGTGAGTGGGGCTGATTGGACAAAAGGGTATATTGTGTGACCCATTGTAGCTCCTGATGCCACCAGGATGAATGAAGAGGTGCTGTAAAGATGGAGGAGCAAGAATAAAGTATATTTGTTTGTATGTTTTTTTAAAATTATTTTGAAGGAGAGGGTGTTTCATTTGGGGGACACGGCAGGGGTGAGGGGTGGTTATGGAGGAACTTGGAGGTGAGGAAGATTAGACTGCATTATGTGAAATTCCTAAAGAACCAATAAAGAGGAAAAAAGGAGCTCCTACCATTCAGAGACATATGAAGAACATACAAAGCGGAAGTTATTCCCCATTTCTTTGCAACCCAAACCATAATAAAACCTTGTAGAGTGAGTGGATAAACAGGAAAAGGAAGTGGAATGGGGATGGGAGTGTGGCTCGGTTGATACAAGACTGGCCTACAGCTTAGTCCTTGATTCAGTTCCCAACACCACATCAATGGAGTGTGAAGGTATATGCTTGTTACTTCGACACTTAGGAAGTGGGAGCAGGATGGTAAGAAGGTCAGACTCATCCTTGGCTACACAGTGACTAACTTGGAATAGATGAACTGAGCGAGGAACTGATCTCTCTAGACACTCCCTTCCCTCTCCCTCTCCTTCCTCTCTTGCTCCTCAAAGGAAGGAACAAAAGATCAAATTATATCTTTTCCCTATTGCAGACTTCTGGGTAGATTTGAAGAAAATCAGAGAAAGAAAAAAAAAAAAAAGGAAAAACGAATACATTTTGATGTTAACTGGCATGAAAATTCTGATTCTGCCATGAAACAGCTTTGAAAGAGCCAGGAAAAACATGGTATCTTTTAAGATGCCTTATGAAGAATTCTAAGTTCAGAGGACAGCTAAATACCAACTGTTTACAAGCTATGACCTACTCATGCCAAATCTAGTAGCTGATTCAATGAAGGGCTACGCAAATAAAATGAAACAGCAACAATTACAAGAGATTACTGTCAAAGAGGTACAATATGTGCAAGCTGTAAACCTAATGCAGAAGTGTAAGTAACCCTAAGGGAATGCATGTCTCCAAATGTCACTGGTCCTCCATTGGAGCTTAGGTATACTCTGCCTACAGTCTGGGACATTAAGTATTCTGAGTTCACATTAGATCAATTCTTCAATTATTAAGACCCAAGATAAACTTTCTTTATTTACAAATATATTCTCAATGCATTAAATTGATTTTGGGCCAATGTTTGTCTCTTTAGGCTCCATTTTGCTCCCGTAACACCAGCATCATTCTTAGCAAAATGTCACTGCCAGAGACTTTAATAAGAGCAAACAATCTGCCATAATGTAATGATGGTAATGAGAAAAGACCTGCACGGAGTTCAAATACAAATTGGTAAATTTTTGATATATTATGTAAAATATTCTATTTCTAGTTTATAAATATTGTCTAATAAATTAAACCTTAAAATTCTGATATTAATAAAGCTGGAAATAGACGAAACTTTAAGAAACATATTCTATTTTAGTTTGTATGTGATCTCTGAATTTAATCTTTCAAACATCTGCCCTAGCCCTTTGGCAGCTTGAGAAGCTCTACATCTGTAGCAGCACTGTCCTCATTGCTTTGACAATCATATTGTTGCACAGATAATCACAGCTCAGGTTAAAGTACTAGGCTTACATAATGTTTATCAGAAGGAAACTACACCTCTCATCATTTTGTCTAGCATCCATAAATATATTTCTCTGACGATGTGACATCAACTTTTCTTGTTTCTTCTTGCTCTTTTATCTTATTCCTCTAGGGAGATGGGAAGCCAAGAATCAGTTGTCTAACCGATGAGCTCATAAGACAAGGAAGACACAGCAGGTGTGATACAAGTGTGCTGCTGTTGACTAGTGGTTGGTTTTGAAGGTCTTGAGATACAGTCCAGTTTAGCTTCAAAATTGCTTTCAGACTCAGCTTATCCAATAGTGAAATTTCTTTTTACTTGTTTTGTCTTAATCAATGAATGTAGTCAATACTTATTTCATTGCTCCGATTACAGTATATTGTCTCATTGTTATATTAAATTATACGTTTACATTTTATGAGGTTAGATCTTTTCTGTTCAGTTGAAATAATAAGTTTTATTTTATATACTTATTGGATTAGATTGTTTCTCAGGAATGATTCAGCCTAAAGCTGGTGTTAGTAGAAATGACCCCTTTATTTAAAGTACAAAGAGCAATCTAGAGCCTGTCTATGAGCTCATAAACTCCTGAGGGAGTGCAGACACTCAAGACATCATCACTGAAAGAAGTAGGTTTGGAAAGGTACTGACACACAGGAAATCTGTGTTCATTGTGCGAGCATATCAGATCTCCTGTCCCACTGACCACGACTAACCATACTTCCATTTCTTTCAGGTGCTCTCATGGGCTGGGCTAAACCTCAGATGAAGGATATAAGGGGAAATGGTAAAATTCTATAAAGCTACATCAAAAACATTCTTATATCTCATCCCTACGGAGTAAAATGTTTCTTGGAAAAATAGTTTCTCCCTTTTTCTTGTTCTCATCTATTTATCAAAACATTAACGTAAAGGCAACACTTTTTCAAGTCAGATTTTATCTCTACCAGTCTTTTAAACTCATATGTCAATATTATTTTCATTGGACCTCAAGTTCTGTATCTTGAGTAATACACCAAAGTTCCTTGCTATGTCCTCCTAATCACTGGCAAAAATTCCAAACTACAGGAATGAAATAGGCTATGGCTAAAGCTCTTGATTATGTTTATTGGAAATATGGACTAAATAAGGCACTTTAATTAGTATCAGACAGAAGGATAAATTGATCTCCAACAAAGCACAAACTGTTGAAGCAATAAAAATTTAGAAAAACGTGTCTGAGGCATAATTTAGAATGATGATGGAAGAGATGAATCTCTTTCCTGTTGTGCAAGATGAGTTTGGAGGTGTGCTAGAAAGCTGCAGTTGGTTTGCACTCAGACAGTGTGTGTTAAGGTTATCTGCCCCCAGGAAACAGCTCTACATCCAGATTTTTAAATTCATTTTAAAAGTTACTCAGTGTTCACAGCAAACCACAAAAGTTATTTTGGTCAAATTTCTTTGTGAATAGAAGTGTAAAAGAGTACTAAGTCCTTACTGTAATATTTTCTCACTGATAATAAAGAATTTTAATTGACTAAAATGTTCATTAAGTTTCCTATTAGAATATTTTTATAACCATATTATGAATATTTTAGAGATTTAATGAGCAACAATTCATAAAACCTTTTATTTTGTGACAAATATTAGTATTAAAAATATATAAATATAAATTGTATAGAAGATTCTGTTAAGCTATGGTAACCAATAAAAACCAACTATATAGAATACACACTTGATGATTCTCTCATCCTGCACCCTGATGTGTTCTTTCCAGAGCTGTGAGTAGAGGCTAGAAGACTGTAAGTCAGTGTGGCAAATCTTTTTAATCTTTCAAGACACAGTAATGATGTAATTGAAAATTTTAGTACCTGTGAAACAATATACTTATATTATACATATTATAACCAAACAAATGTGTTTAAAAAGAGTACATAATAAAGATATGTCAATGAGAACTCTTAGGATAGTTGACTTTCTCAAAGCTTCACAGACAAGTAGGACAGTTTAAGTAAACAAAAGTAAGTGCCAGAAAAGAACTTAAGTGCCCTCGTGTGTTTTCACTATTATTCTGTATTGACTAGACTTTAGTTACATCGGCCATTGGGGTGACCTGGTGCAACCCCGGGGCTTTTCCTTTCCCATTCCTAAAAAGCGTGACTTTATTTACTATACAAGAACCTTTTATATTGACCAAAAGCAGCATCATGCATCATGAATGGAAATAAAGGCACACTACAGATACACACAGATAGTGCTAACATTGTGCATAAAGATTAACTTAGAATTTTAACTGCATACATTTATAAGAGTGTAAATCAAACTTTCCATGTGAAGATACTATGAAAATGAACAATAAAGCAAGAAGAACTTAGAAAAAAATCATAAAAGTTAATTTACAAGATTTCTAAAATTATGTATTAAAAAGTTTAATTGGAGCTATCCTATAAGGGAGGTGGGAGAGGGTGGCAGAGATAATGATTTCCCTAGACTCCATGTCATCAGACAGAAAGTCAACTGTAAGGCTTAGGATGCTGGCCTTACAGCTGTTAGCCAAAGGGGTCCGGAGATTTCCAAAACAACACAGGCAAGTGCAATACAGGCATTTCTCTTGGTTTCCCTTTAGAACATTATGATAAGACCCTATCATTAACGTTACCACATATTTTAGCCACTGGGCATAGAGCAGCAGTTCTTAACCTGTAGGTCACCTTTGGAGTTCAATACCAGATACCCTACAAATCAGGTAATTACAGTACGATTCATAACAGTAACAAAATCACAGTTATGAAGTAGGAACAAAACTAACTTGGTTTGGGAGTCACCACAATATGAGAAACTGTACTAGAGGGCTGCAGCATTAGGAAGTTTGAGAGCCAGTGGCAATGAGCAATGAGACTGATAACACTTCCTTCCTATTGGTCAGTTTCATTGTGCCAGGAGGTGCTAAGTAGGTTTCTGTGGGAGAAGAGCTGTCACCTAGTTATGAATGTTGAATGATAAAATAATGACTAGATTGGCAATGTATGCCCATCAGTATAATAGTGGCATACATTTTACCAACCACTTTCTATAGGTTTCATATTCCATACCCAATAAGCAGTAATAACTAGTTGGTAAGAAAGAAAAAGGAACATGAGTTGGGAAGGGAACATGATAGGACCTAGAAACACATTTAATTGAATACACACATGAAATGGGGAAAGAATGGACTGGATTCTAGAGGGATTGAAAGACTGGGCAGCGGAAGGCAAGGGTTGGGAGGGTGAGGAGTTTGAATGGCTACTTCTGGACACCACACCACTCTGTTTTAAATCTCTGACCATAAAACACTTTAATCTGTGTATATTGCCTAAGTGCCTGCTTCAAAGCAATGTGAATCTTGTTCATTTCATCTACAGCACCTAACTAGTGGCTGACACGAAGTTTCCTGAGTGATCCAGGTATACACTGCCACCATGCAAGAAAGAAAAGTGATATTTTCTAAAGCAGTGTTCAAATGAATATATAACTCCCTCGCCCAGAGAGGTAATTTTTTAATAGTCTCTCTCTCTCTCAAATTATTTATTTTATGTCCCAACCATAATTTCCCTGCTCTCCTTTCTCTCGTTCACTGCCTCCTCCATTTCTGTTAAGAGTGCACGCCTCCCATAGGTACTTGAAAACACAGCATTTCAAGCTGTTGTAAGACTAAGCACCTCCCCCTGTATTAAGGCTCGACAAGGCAATCCAGGATGAGGAACAGGTCCCTGTGAACCAGCCAAAGCATTAGGGACAGTCCCTGCTCCCACTGTAGGAGTCCTACAAACAGACCAAGCTACACAACTGCCACATTTATGTAGGGGGCTTAGGTGAGTCCCATGCAAGTTCCCTGGTTGTTGGCTCAGACTCTAAGGTCCCATGAGCCAGGTTAGTTGTGGCTCATGGGTTTTCTTGTGACGTCCTTGACCCCTCTGGCTCCTACAATCCTTCCTTCTTCTCTTCAGCAGGATATCCAAAGCTTGGCCTAATGTTTGGTGGTGGGTTTCTGCTTGTGCTTTCATCGGTTACTAGATGAAGGCTCTCTCATGACAATTGGTGTAGCTATCAGTCTAATCACAGGACATGGCCAGTTCAGGCTATATATCCACTATTGCTCTGAGTCTTAGCTGGAGTCATCCTTGTAGATTTGGGGGAGTTTCCCTGGCAGGTTTCTACGTGACCCTGAAATGCCTTTCCCCTCCAGTTTAACATTCTCCCTCTCTACCAAGCCCTAACCTCAAGTTCCCTTCCCAACCAGCTCCCATTCCACTCAGGAGATCTCTTCGATTTCCTCTCCCTAGAGAGATCCATGCATCCCCTTCTTGTTGCCTAACAATAGCCCAGAGAGACTGTTTCTATCAGAGCTAAATCTGGTAAAGGCAATATGTTTTCATTTTCATGGAAGTTACTTTCAAAGCCCGAAACACGATAAGTCAGCAAATGACAGTTTCATGATTTCAGAGTTTTGTGTGGCATTATTCTTTAACTGCTTACTCACTGGATCATTCCAAGCTTCAGTGCAGAACATCTTCTATGTTTGCACACTAAAGAACCACAGGAAAGGGAGGCTTCTATAGTACACTAATCTACACAGTTTGCAAATAACTCTGGTACCAGAAACAGACATTTTGATCAGTTTCATTTCTGTAACAATCTGAGAAGTAGGGAAGGCAGGGAAATGGATGGAGTGGAAGGGAGGTGACATGGGAGGGGTTGGGGGAAGGGAAGAGAGAATGGAATGTGCATAGTGATCTCAGCACAGTTAAGACAAAGCTAGCCAAGTGGTTTCAGTTCCTAGGTATGATATTATACAATTTTGCATATTATTAAGATACATTTTTTTGAATGAAATAAAATGTCTTTTTTTTTTCATGATCTTACTGTGGCCTTGAAGCTTCAGCTTGGTCTGTCTGCAGTTTTTCTCCTCCTTCTACCTCCATGGTGCAGTAGACAATCCGGTTTGGAGCAACTGACTTCAAACCCTGTACTTCCATTATGACAATCTAAAGATAAAACAATCTGAAATTAATATGTGAAGTGGATACTGGTCAATAACACAGAGACCCCATTCTCACTCCTAACTGAGGATCTACTGACAACTGATGGCTTCTGGGAAAGGGAAAGACAGTTTTCTTCAGAGGTATGACTCTCGGCATATAGACTGTATCCAGCAGATGGATTCAACCCATGCTCATTAGGGCCACACTATGTATATATACATACATACATACATACATACATACACACATATATATATATATGAGACATATATCACATACTCATATATACTTATATCTATATGACAGGACATGAAGTTGGAAGTGAGGGGGATGAAAGGGGATCTTGAAAGAGTTGGATAAGGGGAGATAAGGTGCTTATGTGATCAAAATACTGTATACACATGTATGAGACTCTCAAAGAATAAATAATAGAATTTAAAGGAATAGTATCAAAAACGTTTAGGAGTAAACAGAGCAATCGATGAACTTATGTTATCACTAGTATGTCTGGTACATATAAATAAAACAACATAACCTTACAGGTCTGATTTCCAAGGAGGGGAACAAAACCAGCCAAAAACATTAGTGAGAAAGAGCCAATAGTCATAGACCGTCAGCTTTCTGAATTGCAGCTATTTCAGTTAATTCCCAACAAAAGCTGATCATGGTACCACAGAAAATAAGGCTGAGCTGTGCTGTAGGCTGCATCATCTTTCTTCAGCTCTCTGTGGCTAATGCGAAGAGAAGAAAATAGATATGCTGTCCTCCAAGCAAAAGGAAGGCAGTACACAGCATGCACCTGAGAAATACATAATCACAAGGATACAGGACACTTAAACATGCAGCTGAGCAGTATGGCAGACCATGACCATGTATCAGCAGATCCACAGGCAGGCACAAGGTCTGTAACCTAACATCAGTGTACAAGTTCAACGTGAAATTAAGGGGATTCAAGCCACAGATCCTCCACACAGTTTACAGACTTCTAGGTTGATAACCATTTGCTTTTATTATCTTGCTTGATTTTAATGTCCATGGCTTGTTCTGTGTGTTGGCTTATGCTCTGCTTTATAATTCTTCTAAAGGCTTTGTGGATGGAGATTATAAAAACGCAATTCTATATATCTAACTGCTTTTGATGCCATTAACTTCCTTAATGGGTTCAATATATACTTCTTGAACTGAGTGCAGACACTGGTCAGGTGTTTTCTGCACATCAGTAAATAGAAAATGAGAGGGCGGAGGTGTCTTTTGTGTAGCTAACATGTCAGTAGCAGAAATCCAGTTCTAATGGATATGATAAGCCATTGAGCCACAGCCTGGCTGTCCTGAGAGGGAGCTTGGTAAGCAACAGGAACAATCAGGAAACGGGAGCAAGAGCCACTAGATTCCTAGGTTCACTTCTTGGATAAGACACATTCTACAGTGGACCAGTTCTAAGCCTGAAAACTGAAATGTGAGAATCATAGATTATTCCTCACTTTTAAGAGTTTTCATTATTGAAGTCAGGATCCAAGAAACCAGCTTTGCTTAATGGCCCTGGCTGGTCTGACAGCCTGTGTTTGGAAGGTTAGCCACTCATCTCTCAGGTGCTCTGGACCATCCTTGCTTAACAACATTTCATTGTGCTGCTGGGCACATAACTCATTCATGAAACACTGTGGGCACAGAAAGCAGATTTGTATTCATCTACGGGCACAAAATATCTGCCTTAGACAGATACTGCAATAAAGACTGTCAGGACAACTTTATAAATGTACAAGGCCACACAAAAGGAAGTTTGAGCCTGCATTCTCTTCTGTAGAGATTACATTGCTAACTCAATAGCTCAATATAACATATTGGTAATAAAGCACAGAATAAAAATTCAGTTACTTGGCATCCCCAAACAAGCCCAGTTACGACTTTGAAACGAGAAAAAAAAAATGTTCGTTGCTTCTAAGTTACTTAAAATCTTTGAAGACTTTTAAACAATAAAAAGGGAAATGCTCAGAACTGTATTTTACTTCTGAATACTTATTTAAGATGTAAAGTTATATATCATTAAAATTATTTTCTCTATATTTTCTTCCCACAAACTTAAAATGCAAAAGTCTTGTGAGAATAAAGTTACACTGTAAATGATTTAGGAGAAAAAATATGAAAAGCAATAGCATCTTTTTTTTTTCTGTCAGTCAAATATCTACGGCAGGAACTGATGAAAAAATTCAAAGTATAACCCACCATGTAGTTCCAAAAAAAAAAAGAGGCCAAGCAATTAGCAATTTGGCAAAGCCATTAGGTAAACCAAGCATGAACTGAGTTTCAAGACAGCCACATATTTTTACTCTGACACCAGGTTTAATACATTCATGTACAAAGCAATTCTGGAGGTGAAGAAAGAGAGGCAGCTGCCATATCCTCAAGCCCATTAGACGGAAGAAAAAAAAAACCCACAAAGCGTATCTACTTTTTTCTGCTACCTCTCAGCCAAAGCTGAATGCCATCAAAGAATGTAAAATTTACTTTCCAAGGTTGAATGTCCTTCTTGTGGTCAGTCAGCAAATGGCATTGGGAACAGCACAAAGTAAGAATCTTCAGTCTAAAGAAGCTGTACAGCGTCAGCAAAAGCTTTGGGAGAAGGACTGGGAGATGGCTCCTGAATAAAGAGCTTGCTCCTCAGTCACGAGGACCTGAGTTCAGATCCCCAGCACACATGTGTGGCAGAAATGCCTGTAACTCTAGCACTATGTGTTGAGATGGGGGTGGGGTAGAGCTAGGCAGATCCTGAGGGCACATTGGCTAGCCAGCCTGGCCAAAGCGGAGAACTCCAGGTTTCCACTGAGAGACCCAATCCCAAAAAGTAAAATAGTAAATAAGTGAGGAAGACATTCTGAGGTTAACCTCTGGCTTTTACATGTGCCCACAAATGTAAACACAAACATGCACACACACACACACACACACACACACACATTTACACACTTTCAGAAATTATAAATTTATGCTTGACACTGCTGACATTTTTACATAGAACAGATATTATGAGGTAAAAAAAAACCAAAAAACTAGAGAGCAAGATAAATGATAACCCGACAATTTATAATAATAGTCTTTTATCATCATTTACAAAATGTTTTTTCCCAAGGACTTTTGTGAGAATGAGTGTATAGACCCACAAACACATTCCACATGTCTGACACACTAACACACACTTATGGGAAATAGGAATGAGCAGCACCATCATTGCTAGTTCTCTGGATTAGTATAAAATGGATACAGCTCTGAGGTTTTGCAGACATGCTTCTAAACCTGTGTTATTTGTTCCTGTTCTGGCCATGTTTCCTATCTCTATAACAGAAGTGGAATTCCTGAAGCTTTTTTTCATCATTATAGCACCCAACACTTTGCTTTAAAACACGGCGCTTGATTAAGTTCTAGAATGCTAACCCCACAGGTGAGGTAGACTGAAACCTAAGTTAATCAGAAGCCAGTGTAGACAGAAGCCACTTACCCATTGCTATCTTATTTGTGCCCTGTGTATCTGATGCTTATTTTGCCAGTGTTCTTACACTAGTTGAAGGGGCACATACTCATGCCTTACAGCTGTCCTGTTAATTCTAACATGGGCACTACATTTTAAACAAATTCTTTTCAGACAATGAGGACCGCTTTATCATTTTCTAAACACACTACCCTGCTCTAAATATTAAACCTTATCACAAAGGTCAATGGCAATACAGCCTCAGGGCTTCAGTGAGGGGAGGGAAAGCTACTTACCTCTAAGGTGAATGATAACACCACATCAGACTTGGACAGTTGGATCTCATTCTCATCTCCTAGGTCCAAAAATGCAGAATTCTGGGAACGTTTCAATTTTTGTAATTTAAATTCTGGACCACCTTTTGAAACGGGAAGACTTTCCAGGTTAGCCATCAGCAAATTCACGGAGGCCCGCAACTCTTCTACGTACATACTCTCCATTTCTTTAGAGATAAATCTGGGGAATCTTCTTTCCTTAAAAATAATTGAAAACAATGTTAGGCCAGTCACATTACAGTTATACCAGGAAAGACTATATGGCGCAATGGCCCCACCTGTATGGGTCTATGATACTTTCCATAAATGCATCTGCCCAACTTTAGTCTTGGAGTTGAAAAGCCCAGGTTTGGGTAATCTTGACCATATATAAAGGTACCTTACATATTTTATGTAGAGCCATTGTTGTATGGAACAAGCAACATTGCATATATTCCTTCATATTAATCATTCTTATAAGATGTGCAAAAGTGAAAATAGGTATTGGTGAAATGGGTTAGTATATAAAGACATCTTAATTGGCCACCATCTTTGAAGGATTTGGAGTAAGTGGTTTGCAAGAAAACATTCAAATATACAGCTCTGCAAACTTACAAATAGCCTTTATGGCCATCATTAAGTCTTTCACTAAAGGTTTAGAAAAAAATTGATTTAAAGCAACAGGTCAATTTTTGATAAAAAGAGATAACACTATTAATCTGGAAGATTCTATTTTATTTCAGGAGTATATTGACAGCTTTTTTTTTAAACATCTCTGCAATCAATTTCTCATTTCTCACCCTCAATTAAACACATCATCCTGGGGGCTGGAGACACATCTGAACAGTAAAAAGCATTTATTGTTCTTTCAGAGGACCTGGGTTCGATTCCCAGCACTCACGTAGTACCTTGCAATTATCTGTAACTTCAGTTCCAGGGGATCTAAGTGTCCTCTACTGACATACCAACCGTCAATGTACTCATAACCATAAACTAGAATACATAAAATACTAAAATACAATATCCAAAACATTAATACTCAGAGCCCAATTGTCCTCTGAGATTATGCTAATTTATATTTCACAGAACAGCAAATGAGAACAGATTCTCTTTCTCTAACTTGGCATTTGGCTCTCTCCTTCAGTGTGGAGGGGATGTATTTATTATATGAGGTGGAGAGTTCTGTTACTCCCGGTGTGAGCTAGAGGCTTGAGGATGAAAACTTAGCCGGTCATATTTCAAATGATTTTTGAATGTTCCAGAAAATCTCAGCCTACACTGTTGTTTACATTTGTATCACTGAACATCGTTACCTTTAGTAACAGCATCTCTAACAGCAGGAGTGATGTATCCAGCGTGCTCCTAACAATGCACCTGGCCTCACTTGCACCAGGTCATTCATTCACCTCATGGACTGGGGCATCTGGCATCAGATCAGAAATCAGCCTAGGAGTCCCAGGCCGTCTTTTGCCCTCTTCCAATTTAACTTTCAGATATTCCTCTTAAAATTATTTACATATAATCAACATTAAATTACATATTTTTACAAACATTAAGTTTCTGCATTAATAGTTTATTTTCCTCAAAACCCTTAAGTTGGAAGCCTCATCACTAACTTAAAATTTTGCATATTTAGAAGGAAAATTTCTTAGTTTCCTTAAAAAAAACATCAAGGTGACTCAATTTTTTTCAACAAGGCCAAAAAGGAGAAAAAATTCATTAAACTACAGCTATGTATTTTTTTTTTTTTTATGATTTAATTTATTTTAAGTACATGAGCCTACCTAATAGCTGCAGATGCCAATAGAGGGCGCTAAGTCCCCCCCCCCCCCCCCCCCCCCGGAACTGAAGTTAGGAATGGTTTTATAAGGGGTCTGCTGGAACTGAACCCACGATCTCTCTTAAGAGTAGCAAGTGCTCTTGAACACTAAGCCATCTCTCCAGGCCCAGTTACATACTTTTGGTCAAGCTTTAAATGTTTTCTGGGAAAATAAGAATCATGTGAATGAAGGTCAGAAATGAGGCAGAAGGATGAGGAGACAGAGAGAGTTCATCAGAGATAGAAAGAGTAAATGTTCATCTTTAACTACGGGGGGGGGGGGCAGGAAATGAAATGAGTTATGCTTCCTGTTTACTAGGGCATTAAAACATTCTTGACAGAGAAGTTACAAGTTAGCTTCTGAGATTTTGTCTGGAAAAGGTGCAAATATTTGTCACCTATTTAAAACAGCCCAATGGCTTAAAAAAAAAATTAAAATTAACCACTTTGTATCTAATCCAAGAAAGTTAAAGAATGTCCAAACACCTTGTTTCTCAGAGTCTCTCTAGAATGTTTTTACTATTCAACTGGCCTGCCCATTGACAAGGCATCTGACACAGTATTGTATTTTCATTTTGTATTTGTATGGAATTTATAATTTTGCCTTTTAAGATTCTATCTTCACAGAGGAACTAAAAAATCTTGTAACATATTTAAAAGCTCAGATGCATCGATTTTTCCAAATTTCCAAGGTGTTTCTTTATGAAAACTAGCATCAGCACATGAAAGAAAACCTACTGTATTTAGGCATTACTAAACACACTCTATCATCATCTGTCAAAGAGGCATCATGAAAATAGATTTATTATTTCAGTTTTCTAGGAAACTGACTATATTATATTTTATTTATCTTTCTGATGATAATGTGTGGTAGGTAAAGATTTAGCCATTCAAAAGACATCCATGGAGGCTGTAGAGATGGCTAAGAGAGTAAAAGTACTTTTTGCTCTTTCAGAGGACAAAGGTTTGATTCCCAGCACCTTACAATTGTACTTCTGACCTCCATGGGCACCTAGGCATGCACACAATATACATACATGTAGCCAATCATGTTTCTGTAAGCAACCGTTTACTCATGCTCCTGTGTGGGAGAAACAAACAAACAAACAAAAAACCTCACTGGCTCACTAAGCTAGACTTGATAGCACATTTCCTTTAGTGTGTCACCAATTCCCTATATGGAGTGACTAAATGTTTGTCACAACTTGCCCATTAAAGGTGTGCAATGACTATATCTGTGGGTCTCTTTTGGAAAGCTTTTACAGACCCTAACATGGAGGCTAATTTGTCCTGGAGATCAGCAATTCTGCCTCAAGACTGCAAACCTAGAGCCCCTGCTTTGACTCTTTCTTTTACAGGGTTGCTTTGCAGTTGCAGACTTAAGACTACAATGCCTCTTATCTGAGTTTCCAAACTGCCACATAGATATATAAACAGATACAAGTAGAAAATATCATTTCTTTCTCCCCATCTATCTGGCTTTCTTTGGGTTCTGTCTCTCTGGTAAGCCTACCTCTAGTGTTCACAAAAAATGGCTATAAGAAGAACACAGGGTCTGGGAAAAGACCCCTGTAGCAAGAAAGGCAAAGGGTCATGATAGATGGAGTGATGAGAGCCAGAGTAATTAAGGTCAGTGGGGCAACGAACCAATCACCGAACACTTTGCAGACCTTTAACAGCAGTTTGCACTCACTGACATGACACATTCACAAGGCTTTTGCAGAGAATCAGTCACGGGCTGTTGTGTTGCTGGTTAGGGATAGAGAGTAGAAGACTGGATATAGGACAGAACAGTTACTCTGATCAAAAGCAGTGATGAACGAACCCAAATAGAAGAGAGAGAGAGAGAACAAAAAACAGCTCTCATATAGTAGAATATTCCAAAGGTAGAATCAAGTCGAGTGTGACGGCTCATGATCTCAGCCCTTAAGAAACTAAGACAGAATCTCAGGTTACTTTCTGAGGTTACCCATGAATATACTGAGAACCTGTCTCTCAACAAGTAGAGACAAAAGGTTTCCTAACACGTTCTACATGAAATAAAATATGAAGCCAAGTTTATTTTTGGTTTGAGTAACAGGAACAATGGTGCTGCTCACAGTTGGTCTAGCCTGACTACCTGAATGCTCATGCCCTCCTTCCCACACAGCCAACCCCATACATCTGTTTTCTTGGTAGTAACATTCACCTTCCATAGTTTAGTAACATAGTATTTTATCACTTTATCATGGGCCTTCCCAAATAAAAGGTAAGCAGTACTTGGCATATAGGAATATTTCTGTCTTATTTTAGTCCAAGGCAATTATATTTGTCTGGCTCTATCTTAAGTACTCAGGATAATGCTAGCTTATAGTAGTGGATGTCCAGTAAATACGGTACAATAAATGTGAAAATAAAAATTAAATATTTGCATACTACTGCACATCTAAAAAGTAAACATGGAATTTGCTACAGGTTTCCCCAGCCTCATTAACATTCCCTAACTTCTTCCTCGGCTAAAATAATAAAAACCAATATCCCTATTATGTGTCACAGATTTCTGTCCTGTGATTTTTGTTACTATATGGTTTATATTGCTTTATGAAGTATGGAAAAGGGTGTTCCTGACTGCAAACTGATAATGAATGACTAGTCTGTATTATCAGACTAAAATGTAGGGATCAGTTAGCTTCTAGAGGCCAGGACAGGGCCTATGACCTATTCTACCGACACAGTAGCTCTGTGATGTGGGTGTAATGAATGACTGCTGAGAGCCTCTACTTTCTCTTGAACCCACACTATCACTAGCCCTTGTGGCTCTTAGGGCAATGAAAGAAACATCAATTAACCAGGTCAATGTGCTGATGAATTAGTCTCGTAAGTATTACTCTGAGAGCTTTGGTGTGGTGTATTCCAAGTGGAGAACAGTGAGACCTATTCTTTATGCTATAATAATTTTTCTGCTAAAATGTTTTGTAGTTTTAAAGCATTTACCCTTCTAAGTCCGTGTTTCACTTCTGTCTCACTAATTTTCCAAATTAGTCACATCTCTGTTAAGAACAATGGGGCTGTCTCAAAGGAAAGCCTTTTTGGTCATTTGCTGATCCAGTCCTGTGACTTAGGTCAGGACTTGTAAAATACATTCTCTGTAGACATTAACTTAAGAACACACTTGAGACTTTCCTTTATATCTGTGACAATCTAGAACATCACCCATACTATACTGAAAAACAGCCATGTACACTCAGGCCTCTGGAGTAATAAGTCCAATTGCTAATTAGACAGCAGTAAGGGTATATCTAGACATGTCTCTGGATTCTTTCTTAGCCTTTGGCCTACAAAAAAGGCAACCAACCAGCCTTCTAGCCAGGATCAAAACAGTCTAGCATTTCAGATAAGTCCCCTTCATCCCTAAAGCTTCCTATATCTTGCAACTGCTAGATTTCTATGCTGTGAATCCCAAAACGCACCCTCTGGAATGGTTCAGTTCCTCTGTCAATGTCTAGAGACCAGCAGGAAGGCATTGCTCTTCAGCCCTGCTCTATATAAACATCATTCTTCAGCCTCTCACTCACAACATCCCATATGGTCAGTCATCTGCAGATTCTCCCTCTAGATATTCACCTTGCTCCGCACAACCCACTACCAACTCCATTACCCAATTTCTGTTTGTCTTTTGCTTTCTCTGTCCAATAGATCAATCTGTTCTCTAGCATTAAATTTAGACCAGCACAGTATTAACACTCTGAAAATATCATATAATCACATTTTTTTTTCTTGGCATTAGTATAACTCTGGAGTGAATATATGAAACATATTTCCAGTGCTGGAGAAATTCACAGTCTTGGCTTAAGTGGACAGACATAAACTCACTCGTTCAGTAGTAAATGCTTATGAATGTTGATATTTATGTTAAGCAAGAGAGAGAGAGAGAGAGAGAGAGAGAGAGAGAGAGAGAGAGAGAGAGAGGCAGAGAGCCAGTCTATATGCCAACTACTTAGGTTTTGCTCAGCAGAAGCAAAAGGAAGGCAGTCTTATGTGCTGAGCATTCCACAGCTGTGTCACTGTAAATATATTGTGAAGGATTACATTTCTATATCATTGAAGTAAATTAATCTGCCAATTCACACCAAAGAACAGTTTTGATGATTAAGATACATCTCTCTAAATATACAATTTATTAAAAAGGAAGTCAGCTTTTAAATATATTTCTGTTCTCAGAAGCAGTGATTATGCAAGTAAAAATCACTAGGATTATTATAGAAAACAAATTTCATCTGTCAGATTCTGACTTATACATTTCAAATTATACTTCGGACAGTCAATCATTCCATCAGATTGCCACCACTACTTGCGAAGCAGTGTGCTGGAAATTTTGGAATATGATCTTATAAGGAGACTTTTTCCCCTGATTATATTTTTCTTGGTGCAATATTACAACTCTTCCCGATCTAGTTAGCAGTTAGAAAAACTCAGACGCTAAAAGTTATCACTGAATTTTAACAACTCATATAGTAAGTATGGAAACTCCAGGTATAAAGCATACTCCATTTAGAAAATGTGAATTCAAATATTTGGGATTAAGAGGTCATTAATATAGACGAGGAAACCATAATTCATACTTTTCCAGACAGACATTCAAGTATGCTTTTCCAGACAGACATTCAGACAAGGAAAGAGATGTGGCACTGCATAACATACCTTTGCCATTTTTTCTGCCAACTGCAGGCGGCCATCAAGTTCTCTTCTGATCTGGGCTGCTTGCTCATCAGCATTATCCAGCTTAAAACAAAAAGAAATGCACGTGTGTGAGATTCAATGGTGCCGTTTATTAAGAAATATGATTCTTGCAACAACCTGGTGCCTAATGTGTTTGCAACAAACCTAATACAAGAAGTCCTTGTTTCCTTGGGGCTGACATAATTTATCATGAAATTTGTTTAACCCATTCTCTTCTCTTCAAAATCAGCCCTGAGCACTGCAGTATTGATGAATTTCTTATTTCGTTCTTTCTTGGATGAAAAGATGTTGACTAACATTCCATTTCTTATTTCCTCCTTAAAAAAATGTCTCTTCATTTTTTTTTTGTCTGTACTAATGCTAAGCAGTTAAAGTTCTACTTGACTGACAACTGCTGCCATTTAAGTCTGAATGCATTTCTCACTCTAGTGATGGCACTCATGCAGCCAAGAAATGTTTGCATATTTGTACAGACAAGCATTACATGAGAGTTCCATCTCAGTGTTTTAAAGTTGATATAAGGCAAATAAAACATGCCATCATTATCTTTCAGAAATTCCCCAGTGATGGGGGAAAATGTTTTCACTCACGAATTGCAATTCTTAACTTTTACTACAATTCCCTCATGTTTCTTCCCCTTCCAATTACTCAGCCTTCTTTTATTGGTTCACCACAAGGCGTCAAACTGGTGAAACTAAATGGTAAATTACATCTCATTTCAATCTACTTTCCTTTTCTATCTGCATTATCAAGAAACTACACCAAAGGCTATAACCATATTTTTTAAGGATAGTTTTAATATTTATGTGTATGTGTGTGTCTGTGTGAATGCATGCCACAAGTGTTTTGTAGGTCAAAAGAAGGTGCTGGATACAACAGAGCTAAAGGAACAGGTGGTTGTGAATGTTGTTTACTTATTTTTTTTTTCCACAGGGGGGAAATATAAAATAAAAGGCAATTTGCATCTGAAGGAGTCATAGATTTTCTTCTCAGAACATTAGTATTAGAGGAAGCTACCAAATTCTTCAGATTTCACCAGAGCAGTGTTTACCTCATCAAAGACATACTTCTTTAGATAATGGTAGTCTGGGCTGTTAGTTCTTTAGACAAGGTTGGCCTCAAATTCAGAGATGCACTCGCCTCGGCTTCCTGAGTGCTGTATTAAAGGCATTCTCCACCACCATCTGGCTGTTTTACTTGTTGTTTAAGAAGAGTTGTTCTACTCATTATTTCTGATTTCTAATGGGGTTTATTCTATTAGGTATACTGAATGACTTTAAAAACAATGTCTTAACTGCATTTGTCTGAGGGTATAGGCATAGGAAAGAACAGTTGCTCTAAACCTCTTCTTTGCAAAGCTAACACCTCAGAGATCAGGAGTCCTATCTTCAGTGAGTTGAGACACTGAGAAGTTCTGATCCCTCATGGTATTTTATTATAACCACACCTCTCTCTTTATACCCAACCCCCAACTGGTTAGTTTTGATAATTATAAACTTCATCTTACATAATGTTCAAAACTATATTCTGCTAAGGTGAAGGGGATTTTATTTTAATTTACATGACAAAATAAGCTATGCTCCCCAAGAAGGCAACACTGATAAACATTGGAGAGCTTTGAGTCTAAGGTCTTCAACCTCTTTGCAATCTGAAAGTGTCTGAGTGCCCTCCTGAATCCTCATGTTCAAAACTGGCATCTCTCACTGAAAACTCTGAGTGTGTGTATCTCCAGCTACAACATGCCGAAGAACTTCCAGACTTACCTTTAACTGTCTATGTAAACATCCAACTTACATAAAGAAAAGGAATGTTGAATTTAATGATCTCAGAAGAGATGAATCTTTTATCTTGACTCCTTATGCTGAGCACATAATGCCATGTTATAAGTGGTGTTTCATTTACTCAATTCCTTAAGACCTAAATAAAGGGGTCAGCTTTGCCCTCTTTTTCCTAAAGATCTCAAGCCTTATGTCCCCTGAGCTAGATAGTTGCAGCCCAGGTAGGCCAGCAGTGCTTGGAATACTTCACCATATCTCTGTACATGAATTACTTTGTATATATGTGCATGTGTATGTGTAAACATATGACCTTCAAGCTACTTTAAATATATCTCACTTTGCTAAGTCAGCCACAAATACTTCTAATAAGGAATAATTAAGAATAAAAGTGAAGGGGAGGTGGACTAATGAATAAAGAGCAGTGTGAAAACCTGAGACCAGATCTCCAGCACATACACGAAAAGTCAGGCAGGTGTGAGATGTGGTAATACACATCTGGGTGGGCAGAGACAATAGAATCCCTCACCTTGGCTGGAGAGCCACTTTAACCAGTCAGCAAGCACCAGGTTCATATCTCAAAAAATAGCAGAGATTGACGGAAAGGAACTGAGAACTGACATCAACCTCTGGCCTCCATGTGTTCACACATACACACAAACATATTCTCAAAAAGAAAGTAAAAGAGAACAGAATTTCTTTGTTCTTTGAATCCTCGGTGCAACCTAAATAAGTGATTTTGCACACACACAGGGAGTATAATGTTCAGGAGAAGAAGAGCCTGAATAAATAAGTTACAGAAGTGGGCATTTTAAAATGCTATTGCTGGGCATAAAGCAATGTGGATTCAAGGGTTGCAGTAGAGGGTCACCGGCAAGTCTCCATTTCAGCAGTATATCCTCTTCTGCAATTTCACCTCCTCCAAGTTCACGATTTCAATATTTTATGTGACAAAGGATTCCTTACTGTATAGATATCTTCCACCGCACTGGGGATAGGGCTTAGCCACTCAACCCTGACCATGTCAGACGCACAAAAGCACCTCTCATCTCAGCAACGCCTCCAGTTTATATCACACAGACATTTTTGACTTCTAGTTTCAAAGCATTTCACTAGCTTGACACATGTCATCAAGAAAAGTATTTTGATTTTTCTCACTCCCATTGCTCTAGGAGTATTCTTTTCCCTCCTCCCAAATTTACTGGCCTACAACTATTATTTTGACCCTTTAGGAAGCTGTGACCCAAGTTGTAAGCATAATTCTGTGGAGAAATCTTTGCTCTCCTTCATAGGACTGCTCGGATTTGATAGCTTATCTACAAGACAACTGCCACACGAAAGATGACAAGTAGTAAAAGAATTCTGCAATGAAAAAGCTGCTTTGTTACTGGGAAAAGGAAGAATTTGTGAATGTGGAAATGGGAGGTATGGAGAACTTTGGCATGCTGACCTCAAACTCTAAACTGTCATTGGTCCATTTTTTCTCTTTTTCTGTAGAGAGAGGAAGCTCCAGAGAACAGAAACACTTCTAAGAAGTATGAGTAGGCCTGTGCACATGGAGCATAACCTTAAAGACATTTTTAAACATTATTTATTTATTTATTTAACATCCTGATTTCAGCAGCCCTCTCTCTCCTCCTCCTGGTCCTTCCATCCACCTCCACTTCTCTTCTCCTCTCAGTGGATTTCCCAGCCTTCCTGCCTAATCTTTACATTTGCAAGTTGTCACTAACCCCTTTAAAAATATTAACATAATAATCATCTGCCAGTGATTACTTACTGACTTAAGCTGGTGCTCAATGTATGTGGCCTCAGGTCTCAGCCCCAGTGCCCCCCACCCCCAGCAGCCACCAAGCTGCAGCCAGGCTCCTCCTAGGCCATCTGGGTATCCTAGCTGCTCCTCCCTTCCTCCCTCCCTCCCTCCCTCCCTCCTTCCCTCCCTCCCTCTCACAAAATATGGCATATCAGGTTGTAGTAAGACTAAGCACCTTCCCTTGTATTAATCTGGTCCAAGTGACCCAGTAAGGAGAAATAGGGCTCCAAAAGCCAGCAAGTGTCAGAGAAAACACCTGCTCCCACTGTTAGGAGTCCCACGAGAAGACCAGGCTACAGTTTTCATATGTGAAGAGGCCCTATCTCAGTCCCATGCAGGCTCCATGGTTGTCAGTTCAGTCTCTGTGAGCTCCTATGAGACCAGGCTAGTTGATTCTGTGGGTTTTCTTGTGATGTCCTTGACCCGCTAGGCTCCTATAATCCTTCCTCTCTCTGTTCAGCAGGTTTTCCAAGCTCTGCCTAATGTTTGACTGTGGGTCTCTACATTTGTTTGTTAGTTGCTAGATAAAGCATCTCTGATGACTACTGGGCTAGGCACTAATCGATGAGCCTAGTAGAATACTGTTAGGCATCATTACATTGACATTCTTGTATTTGGTTCTATCCTAGGTTTCTGGGTCCTGGCACTTCAGGCGATGTCAGGAATTGACTCACTCTTGTGACATGGGTCTTAGGTTGGACCAGTCATTGGTTGTCAACTCCCACAATCCTTGTGCCACTCTAACCCCACGTGTAGTCTTGTCTGGTCACAGGAGGTGGCCAGTTCAGGATACTACTGCTAGGAGGCCTAGCTGGGGTCATCCTTATATATTCCTGGGAGTTTCCCTTGCACCAGGTTTCTACTTGACCCTGAAATGACTTCCTTTCCTGTTGTCTCTTTCAGTGCCCTTCCCCACCCCACCTTCTCCTGATCTCTCACATTTCCATCCTCACTTACCCTCAGTCTACCCCAAAAATATATTTCCTCTTCCCAGGGAGAGCCAAGGATAATCTTTAAAAAAAATTTTAGTTATGCGCACACATCTCTGTGTGGATATATGTGTATATGAGTGCTTATACCCAGAGAGGACACTGAATCCTCTGAAGCTGGAGTTCCAGGCAGCTGACAGCCACTCAATGGAGGTAAGTGCTGAGAACTGAACTCAGGTCCTCAGCAAGAGCAGCAGGCACTCCTAAACAAGGAGCTATCTCTTCAGCCTCAGACAACCATTGCATTCAGTAGGAAGATAACTATATCAAGTTTCACCCAACACATTCTTTACATAGCTCCTTTAATGCTCTAAAAACTACCAAAATTCTTGAATTCACTAAATCTAATCATATAAAAATAGATTATTCCTAAAATGTCCTTCATGGCATTGCTCAGTATGAAAGTCCTCTGTGATTAAACCGCTATTGTCAACCAGGCTGACCATCCACATATTAATCTTGTTGACCACAAAGGTAAGATTAATAGTTCTGTTTTTCTATACTGACATCTTCGTATATGCAAAGCCTAGCAAGGTGTGCCCCTCTTACTGCCACTGGAAAAAAATCAATTACATTTTTCTCTGAATTTCCATTCTAATTATGGCACATTTTTGAAATTAATTGTATCTTGTTAATTTTCTTACCAGTATGAAAAATTGCCTATACTTTATATTGCTCTAAAGCTTGATATTATCCTTGAGGTTAATTCACAATGGTACACTGCATAAATTTTATCCATATGCCAGTTTATTTACATATATATATCCATAAGAAATAAGTTATGCAAACAAAATGCTTCTCTAAAATCAGTTTACACAGTGCTTTGAGGTTTATGATATAGTTTTATAATACCTATTGCTAACTTCATGATGCCCATTATACAAATGAATTCTCTAACACAGCCTCAAAATAGTGATCAAAAGATTTATTATTGTCATATTTTACTTCACCTGTTAATTCTCTGTCATCACTCAAATCACAAATTATAGAGAGAGCATTTCTCTACCCAGATGACTTAAGTTAGTCATGCTGCATTGTGTCCCAGTGCCGCGTTGTCTCAGCCCCTGTTTATTTCCTTCTTGGTTGTTGGCTGTTGCGTTATATAATCTGCTGCAGTCATTTTTCAGTGAGGTGTCATACGTGATGGCACAGGGCTTCTCTGTTTTTCTTTTGCCAGCTTTAGGAGTCCATATGAAGAAAAGCTCTTTCCTTATAGTCAGCTCAACATGAAGAATTTAAATTAAAAGCTAAAGTGTCTTTAGTGCCATCTCCTTAACGGGTCTTCAAATAACTGAATATGATCAATACTGAATATATTGATCATACTGAAATCAGAAGTGGAAAGGAAAGCCACAGGGGTTAGGACAGGAGGTAAATGGATAAAAATAAAAGCTGAGAAAGCAAGAATGAAACCCTAACAACTTAGCCTAGTCTTTAGACCCTCAAACACTTTGTGTCCAGCCACCATTTGAACATATTGTACAGTTCCATTATCTACACAAATTCATCTTTATTTTAAATCAACCATGCACATTTTCCAAACTATGTGCCTTGCGCTCACTTTTCATGGAGGGATGCTCTTCTTCACAACTCTACTTTTGTTATCCGGATCAATCTTGAAACGTCTGAGGAAACTATCTCAAGCAAATATTTAGCAACATAAACACACTATCCAAAGGTCGACTTCTCACAGCTCTCACAGGTACTTATGATCTCTTCCTCCAAATGCAGTGCACACGCTTTCTTCCACTTTATATCATTCTACAGACAGCAATAAAATGCATCCATTTGCAATGGTGAGATTCAAGCAACTTAATTCTAATGCAAATACAAAAAAATCCACTTGTATTTGGACGCTTCTTGAATCCCAACATCTTTTTCACATTGATTCGTTTCCTGTGAAGCAATCCCATGAGGAAAAACTAAAAATCTGTTTCTTATATTTTGATCATTAAAAATTATCTAACAACTACAAAATAACTTTTTTTTGTAATTTCATATAATAAAAGAACACTAGGAAATGAAGTTATTCCCTGACTCTTGAGAGCAATGTGTTCCCTGTATGATGTTATCTATTATATATATAAAAAAACACAGATAACATCCTGTCTGGTAGATACAAACCTTTAAAAGAACTCCCTTATATCTATCTCTTAAATTATGCATAAAAATATGACTCAGAAATAGAAGTTCTGCTACAGATTCTTGTAGAACAGTTTCTAAGAGTCTTAAAAATTCATTTCCCAAATCACAGTTTCCTTTGAATACGTAAAACAGGGAAAAGATGAATGAGTTAATTAGATATAAGATTACCCTATGTGAACTGAATTAAACTATATTAAATAATAGATCAAAATGTTCAAAGGCAAGAACATAAGAAATTTAACCTCAAATGTTAAAGCCATGGGATTTCTTATAGCCTGGAGGATTATACACACTGTTCTATAGGTACATATGCATTGATGTATCTACAGCCACAGACACACACAAACACACCCTTAAAATGTCCGAAATAACTTTGTAAATTTTTATATATCACAAAGTTTTTCTTTAGGATACATATTAATATTTCATTTTCCAGGACTGAAGAAAATGTTTAGTGGTTAAATGTACTTGGTGCTCTTCATGACTATCTGTGCTCAGTTCCCAGAACCCACAGCAGGCTTCTCACAATGGCCTACAACTCCAACTCCAGGTGATCTGGCCCTCCAAGAAAGGCACCAAGAATGCACAAGGTACCCATATATACATGGAAACACACATGCATGAAAAAAGTTCAAAAATCTTTAAAAATTTATCTTGTGTACAAAATTAATTAGCTAATACTTTCAAGTGACAATTTGCTATTAATATATACTTGGTAAGATGGTTAACTCTATATTCACATTAACATCCTAGGGTTGAAAGTTTATCACTAGATAAAACAATGCATATAAACTCTCTTTTCCAGGTAAGAACTGTAACTTCATCATGACTAATAAAAACTATATACAGCTACCACTTACTTTTATCAATAACTGTTCTAACTTTTACAAACATTTACTTTGGTCAGTCTTAGAACATTCCTATGCAATAGGTCTTATCTGAATCATGGGTTGGTTTAAGCCACTTTTCTACAGTTGTGCAATTGATAAAGGGTTGGATGGGGTGTCAATCTCACTGTTTATCTCTAGATTTTAGTACAACTGCTTCACACTCCTAAGTTCTGTGTAACATACACTTTCTGTTTTATAATACATATGAATAAATGCACACAACAGGAAACAATTAAATATTACTGCACAGTGAATGGGAAAATAATATTTATTCTACATTCAGTTTGTTAAAATGTAGTAAAAGAGGTACTTTATAAATACACCCAGACAAATAATGAAAAATGACAGGCTTAGGGATGATGATGGAAAACTGCAATTCTTTGTATTCTTTTATCCTTTGCAACATTTAGCAAAAAGACATAGTGGTGGGAGAACAGAAGCCTTTGTAGAGGAAGTGAAATTTTCTTTTGTCTTGAATAATAGAGAGTTAGGATATCCAAGTAATGGGGATAATATAAAATAAACTTGAATGTAAGAAAATGAAGCATGGCAACTATTTATGTGGCAGTTATACAATTACATGTTACAGCACATCTAAATGTCCTATGGATGTAGGACAGTATATAAAGTATTATGCAAACTCCATACCACTTTATTTAGGAAATAGAAGGAACATCCACATATTTTGATATATGAAGGGGGGGTCTATTCACACCTCCACAAACAACTGTAGAGTGAATTAAAACTACAAATGATTCATAGGTGGAGATATAAGTCTTATTCATCTGAAGTTGCTCATATCAGAATTAAAATATCACATTAACATAGAAAATAATCTCATTTTAAGTGTTTAACAACAACAGGAGTATTTCAATTACTTTGTACTAAGTTTTAGAAATTGATCACAGCTATTCATCATATAAGATCTTATTAACACAATAACCAGACTGCTCTGTACTATCTAAGGTGATTAGGACAAAAGAAAACACTTAATTTTTTCTAGTTTAAAGCAAAGAAGATTTAAGATAAAGCTTAAAATACTAAAGTTCCCCCAATGACTACCAAATTTCTATTCCCAAATCTTACGTCTAATTACAATTATAAATTTGCAACCCAGTATTATCTTTATATAGACAGGTAATATTTAGATTTCAATACATTTAATACCAAACTGATTCCAGAAACAACAATAAGAAGCCCTTGTAGTGGGATTATGCTACATTGTAAATAATTGTCTTGCCTACTAGTTTAATAAAAATGCTGATTGCTTGAAGGCAGAGAGGAAGCATGGGCGGAGCTACCAGAATGAGAAAACTCTGGGAACAGGAAGAACAGAGCAGAGATGCCACAGGCGCAGAGGACAACTATGCTGCTCTGAGAAAAGATACCGAGTCCCATGGCTGGACAGGATAAGAATCATGGGTTAATTTAAGAGTAAAAAGTTAGCAAGTTAGTTATGTGTCTGGGCCCTAGGTTAATCAGCATAAAATTAATATAATCATCTGTGTGTCTCTGTGGATCTGCTGCAGGTTCTACAGGTGTGCAGGTCCAAACCTTGAGGCTAAGCTGGAAAGTACTGTCCAGAAACCTGATACAGTAAGTCCTGCTTCTCAGTTGTTAACACACAACCAAAGGCTGGAACAATGCCTGAGCAGAGAAAGCACTGTTGGAACAATAGACAGAGAGCATACAGAGCTTTATATCAAAGCTCTAACAGACAAGCATAAACAGTCCCCGCCACTGCTAGAATTTACATCTATATTTTGTTCCTTCCTAGGGAAGTTAGTGATTCAGTGTTTTCATCTAGGCAGATATGTAAGGAATTGAGAGACATTCTGAAATAGAATCCTGAGCATAGAAACAGAAGACTATATGGATAGACTCCAGTGAGGCCCAGCAGTTCAAGAGTTTTAAAGGCAATAAAGAAGTAAATACAGATCTCTGTTTTGGTTTCAAGATGAAATATCACCCACATACTCACATTATAAACACTTGGCCCCCAGATGGTGACACTGCTTTCGGAAGATACATAATCATTTAGAGCTGAGGCTTAGCTAGAAGTCAAGAACCCTTGATGGTGTATTGTCTAGGCCCCTTTTCATTCTATCTACTTCCAAGCTGCCAAGTCACAGGCATCTCTACCGAACCAGCAATTCTGCCACCATGATGTTCTGTCAAAGTACGTAGGGCTGAGTGACCATGGGTCTAGCTTCCCAAAACCAAAATTCTCATCAGCTCTTCCCTTTCAGTTGTTTTTAGCAAGAATTTTGCTTTGCAATTTTGCAGTGATGCTCTAGTGATCACCACAGAAAACTTGTAACAGAAGTATGCTCTTTGGACCTTGGGTTATAGGCAGAATTTGAAACAATCAGAGTCCTGGACTACAGAAGCCCCCAAAATACTGCAAACCAAGATGTACAGATCATTCTGTTGAAAGCTCAGCTCAAAAAGATTATGGAAAAGGAAGCAACCATGAGATCTTTGTAAGAATAAGGGCTCTCTCAGGAGATTGAACTAAAAGCCACTTAATGTTACATTCTGGCAAAGAGTTTGCCTTCATTTGTCTCTGTCCTGAAACTTGGTGGGAAGCAGAGTTTAAAGGTGACAAGTGAATTATGTGGTGGAGAAAATTTTACGGTCCTATAGCATTTACACTGTGGCATGGTTATAGATAGCTGATTTTTGATTACAAAGATTTGTGACAGTTCAAAATAAAATAGCCAAGACATTGAGGGATTGCTTTAGAAACAGTATGGCTAGAAAAGAAATGAACAAAAGGTTGTGAACCATGAAAGTGCAGTGTTATGCTACAAAAAATTATTTTAACCAGATAATGACGTGTTACATTTACTTATGCCTTGGAACACTATGTGCAGCTATGATACTCTGTTTATGCTTCATTTGTTAATGAAGTGACATGTTACATGTGCTGATGCTGCATTTGTTTAGTTATACAAAGATGTGTTGCATTTGTTTCACCTTGCCTTCTAAGGCCCCTGACTGGTCTAATAAAATGCTGAATAGCTAATAGTTAGGCAGATGAAGGATATGTGGGCCTGGTGGGCAGAAAGAGTAAGTCAGAGGAGAAATCTGGGCTGACGAGAGAGGAAGAGAATGAGGGAGTAAGAGGGGGGAGACATCTGGGGCAGGGAGGGAAGGAGGGAGGGAGGGAGGGAGGGAGGGAGGGAGGGAGGGAGGGAGGGAGGGAGGATAGCAAAAAGCTGCAAGGCAAAACAGATGAAGAGAAGCAGGTTAAGTTAAAGTTTTAAGAGCTGACAAGAATCTATCCTAAGAATTTGTAACAAATAAGTCTTCATGTCATGAGTTGGAAGATGGTTGGTGATCCAAGAGAAAACTTGCTACAGTGTTACAGATATGCTATAAAAAAAAAAAAACAAAAAACAAAACAAAAAAACCCAAACAAACAAAAAACAAACAAACAAACAAAAAACTTGAGTTACTTAATAGCGGGACACTTAAAAAGGCTACATCCTGCCCTGCCCATCACAAACCCCAGGACATAAAATTATATAAAAGTGTTCATTTTAACAACTTTCATTTGAGAAGCCAGAACTCTGGTACATCTTGTTTACCAGAAGTTTAAGGAATTGTAGTCTTGAGTTTAGCTACTCAGGCCTTCAGAAGCCATAGTAGCAACTACCCACAGAGGCTTGCTAGCAGCTCAGGTGATGGCAGACTCAGCATTATCCACTTGACACTGTGCTTTCAGGCACATAGAATGAGTGATAAGACCATGGAGACATCTACTAACACTTCAAAGGAAGGCTTTGGAAGTTAGACAATGTCTAGCAAGATTAGATTCCCTGCAAAGACATTAGGACAGAGAGAGGATGGTATATAAACTGTGAAGGTGAAGTTTAGGTTGTTAACTATAGTGTGTTAGAGATGCCATGATATGGGATGTCTACCAAGGAATGTGAAAGGCCATAAGTAGAGTGAGCTCAATATCAAAAGACCACCTGCAGGAGATGGAAGGGACCTATAGCATTCAGCGGGCACCCTAATGGGCTTTTCTTGTTCTGATCCAATCCTTACTTTTGATTCTTCTACTAATCCTTTTTCCAATTAAAATACTTGCTCTGTATCATTGTCATGTTATGCCAGAAGTGTGTGAATTATTCTTTGATTTTTACAAGCTCTCACAGCTAAGAGTTTGCCTTGTGTCTCTCAGGAAACTTTAAACTTTGACTTCTGTGTACTGGTGAGAGTGTTAAAGCTCCAGGAAATCTTAGATTTTCCATTATGAGAGAGCTAGGATCTGTTCATGTCCAAGGTACCTTGCTGTGGTTTGAATATGAAATATCCCTTACAGGCTTATGTTTCTGAACACTTTTTACCACAGTAATTTTGAAGTAGACTAGAAACTTTAAATGGCAGGTCTTAGTTGGAAGAACAAGGTCCTTGAAGTCAGATCCTTTGGAGTAACTAGTACTTAGACCCCTGACTGTTCTCTCTACTTTCTTGTTTCCATGAAATACACCATTGTACTCAATCATGCTCTGCATCTGGTCACTATGATGGGACGCTCAAACACATGCGCTAAATCCTCTGAAACAATTAGCCATACTAAAGAATTTATCTCTTTAATTTGTATCTATGAAGTTTTCGTACCACAGTGCTTTAATATACCCACAACTGAAACAAGTGGAAATTGGAACATGGGCAGATTACTTAAGGATTAATACGGAGTTCCAAGCCCTTTGTTTTTCTTCTATTTAACAATAGACATGACCAATCCTTACAAGAGAGTTAAGAAGAAGGGCAGTCTTTCTGTAAACCACACCTCAATGAACTTTTTAGAATCCTCCCAGCACCTGTCTGCTCAATCATTTCTCAGTGGTGTTTCCTATTACAACGTAAACTCTTAAGTAATTCCATCAAATTGTTTGACTCTTTAAGCCTATCTCATTTCTTTAGAGATTCATATAACTTGTGTTCTAACTATTCCCAACCTGTATAGTCTTCCATCACTCTGACCAAAGACCTAAGAGAAAATAATTTAGACGCAGAATTTATTTGCCTAATGGTTAAAAAAATCCTTGTTTCCTTGACCTAAGATGTTTGGGCAGGAGGAGCTACATACAGGAGAGCGATTCTTCTCCTCATGGTAGATGGGAAGCAGAAAGAGGCAGAGGTTTATAAGAACAAATACATCTCTCAGGGATATACCCCTAGTGACTTATTTCTTCCAGTGAGGTACTGGAGATCCAAGAAACCGTGAGGAGCTGGGGAAGCTGGGGACCAAGCATATATCATATGAGCCTGTAAGGGGGTATTTAATATTCAAATCATAACAGGAGCCACCTAACCACTTGTGCATTTGTCAATGACATTTTTTTTTTCCAGGACAGCAAATCCATGTCCATTTTCTACAACTCAGGAATTGCCATCTTCTATAAATTCTCTGGAGAGGTGTTTTAGCAATTTAGAGAACCAGCGCTTTCCTGAGTTTGCTTCCCAGCACCAGGCTGGGAGGCTCACAACTACCTGTAACATCAGCTCCTGGGAGTTTCACTCTCTTCTGAACCTTGTGGACGCCCATACACAGATGGCACATCCACTGACACACACTCATATACATAAACACAAATTTAAAACAATCTTTAAAAAAAAATTGAATAAGACTCCAATGTAGAAGTTGACTTTTTCACATTGTCATGTCACCTTGCCTTCACGGACACACTTCTCTTCCTGACAGATAGAGTCATAGGGCAAAGTCCTATGAGGGACTTTGGGGCAAGCTCCTCAGTACTCAGTTTGCACCAGCATCACCAGAGCACCAAGGAACAGCAGACATTGGACCCATCCACACAAAGGGCTGGACTTAGGCTGAGGGTACCTAGCATCAAGTTCTCAAAGCTCTTGTATTCTCTTACTGTGCACATAGAGTTTAATAAAGCTAAAGAAATAATGAATCTAATATAACACCAAATTAAGTTACTGTTACCAATGTGTTCGTGTCAGGTGCACAGGCACAAACTCTCAGAAGTGTACTCATGAACTGTTCTAAAATCTGTCTTCTGACCACATGAAATCACAAAAACTTGAGTGAAATAACCAAATCTGGGTCATGTATTACACACATATATCATTTTAACTTTGTAAATACAAAATCTCCACTGAAAGAAACAGTAGCGTAGGGGTTATAGAGGTGGCTTAGTAGTTAAAAGCACTTACTGCTCTTGAAGAGAACCAGGGTTCAATTCTGAGCAAATATATGATAGCTTACAAATATCTGTGATTCTAGTTACATGACCTATAACCTCTTCTTCTGGTCTCTATAGGCAGTAGCATACATGTGGTATGCATATATTTACCCCCTCTCTATACATATGATAAAAGTAAGATAATTTTTAAAAATCCCAGTACCCTTCATACATACCAAAAATGTACTCTCAGATAATTAAAATATGCCATTTTAATAGCTCAAAAAGTACTTATTACGTCTAATAAAAAAAGAAAGATGTCTATGGTAAGAAATCATTAAAAATACACTAGATGACAGAAAGATCTTTGCTCTTGGATTGGCAAAATTAATATCATAAAAGTGGTTGTACTATTTAAACTTATGTAGAGTGTTAATGCAATATCCATCAAAATTCTAATGTCATATTTCACACAACTAAAAACGATAATCACATAGACTCACACACACACATACACACACACACACACACACACACACACACACACACACACACACACACACACACAAAACCACAATTGGAGGTATCAATACAAGATCTTAAATTATACTACAGAACTACAATGGAAACTTTCATAGAATATTTTCTTAACAATCAACCACAGAAGGTAAAGACATCGTTCCTAACTATATTTGAAACAGTAAACTCATTGGCATTTGAGAAAAGCAACAAGTCGGTCAGCAGAACTACATCTTTGCTAGTATTGTTATGAAAACATCTCATTGGTCTGTAAATATGATCTCAGTATTAAGAACGGAGAAGTTGAAAGAAGCCTTTTCGAACACCAAAAGGCTGAACTCAGATAACGAAGAAAAAAAACTTGAGGCAAGAGGGGACGAGAAGCATATTTGACATAACATTTTAGGAAAAATATTAAGGAATATCCTTTGTTTTATATTTTTATGACAGTATTGTCACTTGGTAGCTTTCAGCCACCCTGCTTTAGCTGGGACTCTAGGTATGAGCCGCCAAACCTTGCCAAAAAGACGAAGCAAGCAAAAAGCAAAGCCATCACCATAAAACAAAGATCAAGTCTGGCTCTACAGCCCAGGCTGCCCTCCAACTCGAGATAATACCTCAGGGTTTCTGGTGTAGGTGTTATGAGAGTATACCACCATCCCCAGCAGCAATAACCTTTTGAGCGGCCACACATAAGCCCAAATTGGGAAATAAAATGTACAGTTTAGTGATGCACATTAATAAAATGTATATATTGATTTATTTACAATGTTAAAAAAAATCTAATTTTTAGAGGGGAAATTTACTGAATGTTACTAACCAGAGATTTAAATTCACTTACAGCAAACTCATCTAATTTACAGTACCAGGCAGTTGCATGGAACAGAAGTAAACATATTTATAAGTATTTATAGCTATTTTAATTGTCAATATTAGTATTTCAAATTCACTTACATCAAACTCATCTAATTTACAGTATGAGGAAATTCTGTTGAAAAGAAGCAAACATACCTATAAGTATTTATAGATATTTCAGTCATCAATTTTAATATCTCAAAAATTGTAAATAATAAAATTCATTTACTATTAAGGTCTTAATCATACTTACTTGAATGTTTTAAGTATTTTGTCATTTCAAATTACATATGCATAAAATATCCGTGGGCAATTACAATTTCCTCTTTTTTTTTTGCTTAGAAAGTTATCAAGTGTAACTCTATAATGTGTGCACTGCTTTCCACAGCACACACAGCCCCTTCCTGGCTGCTGGATGAAAATAGGTGAAAAGAAGCGGATAGTGGGCAGTGAAGACCACTTCCTGTCTGGGGACAGTTTTCTTCCACGTTACATCCTTTCCCAGACTCTGAACTGTAGTGTTCAGAGCACTTAATGCATCATGGTTCCTAGGCGTCGAGTTGGGGGGAGTGTCTTCCACAGGGAAAGAGACAAGGAACTCAGCACCTACTTACTTATTTAAGTATGTGAAGTTTTATATACACAGCCTAAATCTAAAATCCAAATTAGTCTCCAAAGCTTAATGTTCAAAACCGAAAGGTTTTGAAAGCTTCTTGAGAAATGGAATCATAAGCAGTCAGTTTTAACAATTCACAAATATTTCTGGCTACCACTTAAAAGACATTCAAGACAGTTCCAAAATATTCCCTTTTCTCCTTCAACTTCTCAGACTACAAGGAATTCAGGTGGGGGGTTATTTAGAGATCAAGATCTCAATTAACTTTGCTTTGACTTTTGAGTAAATCCAGGTGAGTCATTTCATTAAGTTAATGGAATGAGATTATAAAACATTGATTAAGGTTACTTTGGGCAGAAAAGATTAGGATCTAGATAGCTGTAAAAATTGAGTTATTTAATCCTCTTAAAATCTAAATATAGTGGCAGAAGGATAAGCATTGTCATGAGTATATATGGTACTATATATATACTCTTCAGGCTCTGGTCACATAGGAAAGCTTATGTCTTTACAGTTTGGAGGACCCTTAGCTGCTTATGTGAATGCTATCGTGAGCTATGGCTCACAAGACTCCTGTTTTGCAGTCTGTGCATGTGGGTCTCTATGCCTTTGAAATTTTCGGCAATTAAGTAAAATTTGGTAAGTTTCTTTATGGCATCTCTAAATCTATTATTCTGCCTTTCTCAGATTCTGCAGAGTGAAGCCATGTATGAATTACTATATCACCGTAGCATTTACAAAGCCATGCTTTTAGAAATTAAAGCTAGCAGATATCTAGAGTCTACCACTGTATTCCTCTCATTTCACACAATTCATGAAGCATATTATCTATAATCCATGAATGCCCACGGATAATAAACTTACTAATTAATTTGAACATGCTGTACTCACCTTATGTCATATTTTTAAATAATCGCTAATAAACACATTTAATTTCTGGTTAAATAAAACCACTTGACTGAAGCAACTAGATGACATTTTCTGTTAGGCTTTGTAAAATAAAATTGGTAGTAATTTAGACTATAAGGTGCCTATCGTTAATCTCTAGTATTATCCCTGTCACTGTATTTTGAATATTCTTCTGAAATTAAGCTTTTGGCTGACAGATTATTCTTTGTCCTCATTTACAGTCCTTTTACTATTCTGGGCTAACTAAATTATGGCCTATGATCTGTAGAGCCGTGATGGACACTCTGGATATGTTCATTATGATATGTTCTTCTAGTTTCTTATCTGTGTTTCTTCCTATCATTTTGCTGCATGGATGTGCACCAGTACAAATGTACTATCCTCAAACCAAATGACAGTTGGTGTTAATGTTATAATAGTTAATTTATGGTAATGCTTAGATTATTATTTCTTAGAAACTATTTTGTTATAATTTTATGGCAAGTATATATTTTACATATATTTAAAAAATAACAACTAAGCTTTAGCAACGTATGTAATACCTCCTAACTTGGAGTTTTAGGAGCTTCCTTACATCCTTAATTCTGCTAATTAGTAAGTTACTGATTCTAACCAGAAGTAATATTAATGGCTATGCTTCCTAAACATTAGCTTCCTATTGTTTTAAGCCAGATGCTACCAGGCAGCTGTAGGGCGAGGGATTTGACTGGGTGACTTCTGGCAAGTGACAGGGGCAGCCATGGCAAAGATTTTTTTTTCTCATTCAAGGCCTTTCTGTCTCCATTCTCTAGACCCCGGAGACCCACTGGCTGCTTCAGTTCTCTACTCTGAATCTCTGACCATAAAATATAGAATATGTTTTTAGCATTTTCTATTAGATCAGTGCCGGGAAAAAACAAGAGACTATGTAAGAACAAACACCAGGAAGCTGTGACAACCATGAGAGTTTTAAACCTTTCCTGACACACAGGGAAGGTGAAATCAATGTCAAGAACAGAAGTTTGCAGACAGGCTCCAACAGCCTGCTTAGATGAGGCCCCTGTCCTCTTCAAACCCGACTTGCAATTTCTCTTTCCAGAATGTTCCTTTCCAATAAAACACAAAGTGGTTTTTGTAACTTCTGCCTTTCTTTACTTTTTAAATTTTGTTGGAAGACAACAGGAAATAAAAACCAGCATGTACGTACTTGGCTTAAGAACACAATGATAATGAGGGCACAAATTGTTTTTGGTTAAGGTGACAAACCAATTTATTATTAACTAATTCTGAATTTATTATTTAAAATTATTCACAAATTAGTGATGAAAAGTAAGGTACACTAATAGGGTGCAGAAATTAAGAGAAATAAATTTGCAAAAGAGATTAAAACTAAATAGATATCCAATAGAGAAGTACAATTCTTAATGCATTCTAAAATGATAGAATTTAGATATATTTGCATACAGTGCTGATTTAAATAATGTATATATCCAAAATAAGCAAAAAATGCAACAACTTAAGGAATACATTAGACAAATCATTAGTATAAAAATTAAAACTATATGAGATTTTATTCAGTTTTTCATATGTCTGCCTAGAATAACAACTTGAGAGAAAACATTATTGGTTGTCATTGCTTTAAATTAGTCAGTTTAACAATCATCCTCAATTCATTTCTTTCAGGCTGAGGTAAGGAAAAAAAGATTGAAATTTCAATTACTTCCATGACACTCTGAAGACTAGCATCATCCCTTTATGACGAGTTATTTTGCCCCGAGGAACACTAACTCATTCTATACTGGGGGTGCTGTTGAAGCAGCAGATGATTGCCATTTTTCTACTCAGGACTCACCCTGTATTCACCTAGTAGGGACAAACATGATGTCCTTAAACCAGGGACATGGGACCAACCGTGACATTCTTCTCCCCCCACTCAACTTTTTTAAAAGATGCTTTCAAATATCAGTCTTTGATTTATTAAAATTCAGTTTCACTGAACTACTCAAGAAAATTGATTGTAGAATGTAAAATACTTCCTCATAGGGTGATAAACACTCAATGTTCCCTCCAAGCTCAGACACAGGAAGGGCAAACATCAAAGCACTTACCTGGCATGCATTATAAAGTAGCTGGTGTTCCAGTTTTTTAATTCCCAAGATCTGCTGGAACATTTCATAGAGCTGTTCCTTGCTCAGAATAAGCTCAGAAACTGCACTGAGGGTCATCCTGTTTGGCTGTTTACACAAGTCTTCTTCTCCCCTGTAAATGGCATCATACTTGGCTATCCATGAGCTCAGCACAGTCTCTTTGCTCAGGCCATCTATTTCCGGCAAGCTGCGTACACGTTTTTCTATGTTCTTCTTAAACACCTCTCTGAAATCATTTGCAGAACACCCTCCACTCTGAACCATTCTGGCCACTCGGTCACTCTTTAGAAAAACCTGAAAATCAAAATCAAACACATCTGTAATTAGGCGTGGTCACTAATATCCATGCTTTAAGTCACCAATATCCATGCTTTAAGCAATATAGGCAGGGCAGCAAATGTCCTACTATGGCTCAAAGTGTATCTCACAGGTGTAACAGAATACATGTTAACATATGAAAGGAATCTCTCCCCTCTTGACAGGGTTGAGAAGCTGATAGAGGCAGTATACAGTCCTGAGGAGACAGGTAACTTACATATCTCCCACCTGAAAGTCAAGGACACATACACAAAAGTGGAGTCTTAGTGTTTGTGAATAGGGACCTTGAAAAGAAACTATTGTTCTGTCTCTTTCCTCTGCTGCCTGAGAACACCATGATAAAAAACAACAGTCTAAGAATCAAGACTCATGCAGTAAACACAACATCCTCTGGTGCTTAGACTAAGACCAGCGGTTCTCAACTTTCCTAATGCCACATCCCTTTAGTATGGCTCCTCATGCTGTGATGACCCCCAATCATAAAATTAATTATACTACTTCATAACTGTAATCTTGCTACTGTTAATGGATTGTAATGCAATCCCTCTTTTTCTGCTGGTCTACACAGGCAAGCCCTGTGAAAAGGTCATTCCACCCCCAAAGGGGTCACGATCCACAGGTTGAGAATTGCTAACTTAGAACTTGCCAGATTTAGAAATTAGAACTAAACTTCTGTTGTTTATAACTCTCTCATCAGCCTCCAGACCTCCCTCATTCCCATTCAAATGGCTAAGGAAGTAGCCAAAAATACATGACCAAAATCTCTGTACATATTTGGGAACCCTGGGTAACTCTTAAGTCCAAGGAGGCCAATAGTTTTGTAGAACTCCAACTGAAGCCAATAAACATCTTATGTAGCTGTCAACCCAAATTACCTCATGACACAGAGGTGAGAGATGTTTGTCCCTTTCTCTGATATCATCAGTTCCCCTACTTCTTAACACATGTCTCACAGCTAGAAGAAATGGATGTGAGGAGAGGGAAGCACCTATAAGATAGTTATGAGTTTCCACGAATACTAGATAAGAATATAGCAATCTAATATGCATTATTACTAGGTAACACCATTAACTAAAAAGCAATAACAATAATTACAGAGATAGGTTAATGAAACATGTAGGAGGAGATGGGTAGCGACAATGTTATGTCTTGGGAGACAAGGCTTGGTACTGATTTTTCTCTTTTTATAAGTTATGAATCTAAAGTTCAGATTCATTAGACAACTGTTTTGTAAATGATAGGCCTATGAATCCAACAACTATTTTGTCACAGATACTAATCATATAACACTGCTCTTGTTCCTGTTTTATTATTAAATGACACATTTTTTCCCCATAAGAAACTGAAAAAATAATGCAACTATCATGTATTATTACATGCTGCTACTGCTATGTTTATAGGATAAACGTGTCAATGAAAAATTATAGCGTGTGTGTGTGCATGTATGCTTGCATGCATGTGAGGGTTAGCATATTAAGTATCTTTATCACTCATCTAGTCCTCTGAGGCCAGGTCTTTCCCTGAACTTGAGGCTTTTGTTGTCTTAAGTTGGAAACCAGCCAGCTCCAGTTATCCTCTGAGACCTGGTCTCAGCATGAACCTGTGGCTTTCACTTCATTAGCTAGGCTGGGAGCTAGCCAAATCCAGTAATCCTGTCTCTATTACACCTGAGCTGCTGAAGCTATTGGTATGCAGGGAACAGTTGGTTTGTTACAGGAATGTTGGGTCCTTAGGATATCCTGCAAATGTTCTTGACTGCTGAGCTATATCTGCAGATCCCTAACGGGCAAGGTTGTTCCTCAGAAATGACTCAGAATGATCAAGTACTCTTAGGTTAGGATTATAGCATATGACTACATCTGTAAATGTGCAAACCAGCTACAAACACGTACCACACAAGCCAGGTGATTCACTTGTCCCACTGGCATATGTAGATGCCCGACTCCAAAATTTTCTCAAATGCTTTTTGTTCTCTTTTGAGTCATTCACAAAAGCTGTTTTTGTTTCTTATCTCAGCCAATGACACTTAGATATTTTAGTCAATTGACTCCATACTACAGCGTTAGTAACTTTTTAATGATTCTAAGTTGGGAGGGAAGGAACTAATATATTTAATAATATATTTCATCTGGGAGAAATATATTACTTATTAAATGTATTATTTATTAAATATATTACTTGAGAACTCACAAGAGATGTCACTATTTCTCTTCATCTTCTCATATAATACTGGTTCTCTCGTGAGGCATTGGCAGTGAACATAAAAATATTTTGTATTTTTACTTTATACATAAAATCACATAATTATATCATGGTACCTATCAATTACATACATGAACAGCTCTTTATTAGACACTTCAAGGGTGCCTTTTTGGAGCACTATCTACACTGGAAGATTCCCAGTAAATTCAGGAGGCTATCATCTCCCTGTGGGTTCATCCCAAAGCTCCAGAAACAGTTCCCCTATAACCACCACTGTGGCAATGTAATAGCTTTATTGTTATGCCATGAAATACATGTTTTGTGAGGTCTGGGGTTGGGAAAATAGACTCTTCTGGACTTCTTCTTTTCTCCCTCAGATGTTCTGCCTCCTATTTCTAGTATTTTACTGCTTTCTTTGTCCACAGTAGCCATCTACTCTTATTTATATATTGCCTCTTGTTCATGTATTTCTGGTTCAATTTATACATAGTTTCTCAGTTGATTCAAGAGAAGAACTACTGGTACCATATGTAATGCTGCTTCTCTAGAAAATACTTAAAGTTGAACTTTTTAGAAATTGGGTAATGTGTACAAACCCTGCTCAACAAAATATACATTTATATATAAATATCTCAAGTTTCACTGCAGGAAAACTTGATTTCTAATACTCTACACAAAAAATCATTTTAGTTTTTTACTCTATGGTCTAACATATAGCCAAGAGGTATAGTTCCGTTAAGTGACCCTAATTTTGAAGCAGAAACACGAATTAACATTGTTTCTGGATTGCTTTCTTCTATAAAACCACAACCAAGGCTGCACTAACTCACTCCAACTATATAATTGACATTGCTAAATGATAACAAAATGGTAGGATTCTGCTAAGTCTTCCTGGCACACATATGAATCCATCCAAGAGCAAACCCTGACAAACTTGTGCTCCATGGGGGAGGAAGACGGACAACAAAAGGAAATAGACTAGGAACAATAAATTTTTCTTTATTTTCATATAAGTGGGGGGAAACAAAAGAGATAGAGGTAACAACTCTGGTAGGAAGAGAGAGTCAGGAGAGCCCAGGACAGAGACTAGCACTGTGTCTGTAACAGCCTGTGGAAATAAAAAAGAGAATCTTTAAAACAAATCAACTAATGGGAACAAAAAACCAGAAGAATAAATTATCAATATCTTCAACAGGCAATTTGAAAACTGTCCTACTACATGCAGATATTAAATGAGTGACTGTAGCCAAAAAAAAAAAAAAAAAAAAAAAACAAAGAAATCAGAAGATAATGTATGCAAAAGTCCAGGTTCTAGTGAATGATGTTGTAATGTAATGTTTTAAGTGTTGATCACTTGATTAGATATGGAATCAACTAAGAGACATGTCTGGATGGGTCTGGAGAAGAGGGGACATCTTATGGGTAGGCAGCACTTCCCCCAGGGAGCATTCAATACATAAAGAGGTCAGAGGGAAAACCAGTGCTGATAGGCCTTCACTCGTTGCTAGTGTGACTGTTTATGAGCTTCCCGACTTTAGAGTCTACCTTCTTCAGCCTTCTGTCAAAGACTAGACCAGCACTAGAACTGCTGAGTCATCCAGTCTTATAACCTGAGCAGGTACCAGATTCTCAGTCTGGCCTAATTACCCATTACACAGCATAGAGGTCAATATGCTAAATAATTTGATCAGTTCTGCTCTCAACTGTAGTGGGATTATGTTCTGGTACATTGTAAATATTTGTCCCGCCTACTGGTTTAATAAAAACTCTGGGTAAAAGGCAGAAAGGAAGCGTGGGCAGGACTACCAAAGAACAGTCTGGGAATAAACCAGCAGAGAGACACCAGAAGAGACACCAGCAGACACAGAGGAAAGAAGTTGAAATGCTGCTCTGAGAAAAGGTACCGAGCCGCATGGCTGAACAAGCTAAGAATCATGGGTTAGTTTAAGAGTTAAGACTTAGAAAGTTATACGTCTGAGCCATACAACAATCAGCATGAAATTAATATAAGCCTTTGTGTGATTATTTGGGGCAAAGTAGCAGCGAGGCTATGAGTGGGTCTGAACCTCGGGCTTAGGCTGGAAAAGCCTGGCTAGAAAGTTAATATTACATTCAATGACAGTGGTTATCAACCTTCCTCATGTTGTGGTGACCCCCAACCATAAAATTATTTTCATTGCTAATTTATAATTTTGCTACTGTTAGGAATTGTAAATATATGATACGCAGGATATCTGAGATGTGATCCCCAAAGATGTCCTGACCCACAGGTTGAAAAACCACTGCTCTAGAGAACCCTTACTAATGCAGGGCATGAGAGGACTTAGTGTTAACACATTGAGAAGTACATTTTCCAACGGTGGTGCCAGCCCCAGGGCGAGATGGTAAAGTACTGAAGCAAAGACAGAGACTCAGGATCAAAAGGAGGTTGCAGCCTTGATGAACTAGTCAAGGGGGGTGGTGAGGTATGAAGGAAAGAAGACAGAATTCTAGAATACGCTGGTGAGTTACATTATAAAATATGGAAACTAAGGTGGGAAAATAAGATTTTCACTCTTTTATAACATAATTAATAATAAGGACGGAAAACTGTATCTACTTACTTTTTGTTTAAACAAAGCGGTAGACATTTTGAATGACAGGGATAACTCACTAGTTTAGTTCTGATAAAGGTCGGGGGGGGGGACAGTGAAGGTAGAAGTACAGTGAAAAACAGAGACTATAAAAAATGTACATTTAAATGACTATAAATTAAATAAAACAAAACCAGCAAAAATGTAACCAGTGGCAGTGAGGAGAATCAGGGAAATAGAAGGCAAAATACATGCACACGGTGACAGCTAAGGCTGGAGATACTTCCAAAGACAGCAGCAAGACAGAACCAAAGGCCTCGAGAACAAACAGATCAGATGAAAACAGATCTAGCTACTGTTTCCTGCTCCCAGGTCACCTTGGGCAGAGGACTTTTACCGGCTAAAAGATGGAAGAAGAGCCAGCTGCAGGAGGGAGCAAAGGGAACAAAGCACAATAAAGTTAAGACGGGAACCCTAAACTGTGCTTTTAGAAAGGGTGAATGGAAAAGCAAGGGGAGAGAAGCAGAGGCCGGAAGCCATACACAAGCAGTCGCACAGAAGACCCTGTCAGAACCAACACCGGGTCACCTCCGAGATGAGGTGGTAACAGGCTGTGGCACTCTTTCTTGCTCCAGGTCCTTAAACATGTGACCAGTGGGAAGAAAGTTGTTGTGAAACAATGACCTGAGGTCCTCAATCTGACAGCCCTTAATGAACAGAAGACTGTTCAGAACCACGTCAGTAAACTGGAAAGCTAATTCTTCAATCCCTACTGATCCTTGGAGGTGCCCGAAGTCATAGCTGACAATCTGGTCTCATGCTTTTAAGAAACTTGAAACACAAACAGGCAGCTAGGCTGTCTCCTAGACTCCTGTATGAGAAAAGACGAGATAGTTAATCACGGTTTTATACTGATGTATGTATAAAATGACTTGTTATAAGGGAAGAGATGCCTCCTCACACATCCACAGGGTGGATCCTCCCACTCCACCTGGTCTCACTCTTCTCATCTCTTAAGACGGAGCCCTGGTCGTCTTATGCCATGGTTGATAGCTCTGGGAGGCCTGCTCTTTTCTGAAGGGAAACAATGGATCTGGGGGAGAGGGGAGATATAGGGGAGGGGCTTAGAGGAGGAGAGGGAGGGGAAAACTGCAGCTGACATATATGAGAGAAGAATAAAGAATAAAAGAGGAAGCCCCATCCTTCGTCTATCTCTCATTCTTACCTCTTTACCTTCTTACCCTATTTTTTTTTCCTTCTGCACAAAACACTACTTGATTATATGTCTCCCTAAAGTAGAAAGCAGGGGCTAATAGGGCTGATTCCCTTTTGTTTGCTGACGAGTCTAAAGTCTAAAATGAGCCTGCCACTTATTAGGAGTAAAAAAAAAAAGTGTTGAAAAAGTAATGGATTCTTGAAGATGACTGACTCTTCAGTGATGAAGAAGATGAGCACAAATCTAGCTTCAGGTGTCGTAAGATAAATAAACGGCTGGAGCAGAGACACGACAGACACACACACACACACACACACACACACACACACACACACACACACACACACACACACACACACACACACACACACACACACACACACACGTCTGCAACTAAAAGCAGGGGAGAGCTATGCCAGAAAGACATGAGCTTCAAAACATAAGAGCTTTATGGAGAGCAGCTTTTGGCTCCGGACACAGAAGTTAGGCCCTGCTGCCTTAACTGTACACTTCCTTTCTGAGGTCGCTGCTCACCATCTGACAGTTCTGGGGCACTCCACAGTGTGACACGCTAATATCCCCACTCACGCTTCCAGTAAGCTATAGACAGTCCTCTCCTTATAAATCCTAACAGCACTTGAGCCTCACAGGTCTCAAGTCAGTTTAAAACATGTCCCCTTACCCACTGTGCCTCCTGCTCCCCAGTGTCAGATCACAATGTCTATCCCTGAGACCTGGAAAACATTCCTGACTCTCTCATGTTCCTCGTGTTATTTCTGCTCACACTCAACTTTCCACTAGACTCTATAGATGGTCCTTCAATCTTTTTTCACCTCTTCATTGCCCTAGAACAGTTCTTCATGTTTCCTCCTAAGACTAAACTACCAACTGAGTCTTCACTGGATTCCCTGCCTTGGGAGATTTCTGGAAGATCGCAAGTCACCACCATTACTTTACCCAACATATTTCTTTGCTGACACAAAATAATATTCAAACAATAATAACAAAAACCTCAGGTCGCGTCAACTCAACAGTTTAAAAATAAAATTGGTGCCAAGGTTCCCATGGACTTATAAAACATTGCCAATTCTCTTTCTTGCCTGTGGATCTGTTTTAATGCTCTAGTCACCCTGGTCATCCCAAAACTTCACAGTCTATTTTATCATCGTCTAATTATCTTCAGCTCTCAGAGATTCCTCCCCAGTCACCCTAACCTGACCAGATCTTGGTTTATACATAAAACTTCCTTTTTCTTTGAAGGTATTTTTAACATTACAGCTATAATATTAATTACAAATTAAATATTAACTAGTGGATTCATATGTTTTAATCAATAAATCCCACAAAGTCGGAAACTGTTTCATCTCACTTGACCTAAGCACCAAGTCAAACATAGAGCAAGCACTTATAAAAGATCTAGTGGATGAGAAAGTCAGCTGTGAACACGCTGTTTGGAAGAGAAACTGGTGATCTAATTCTTCTACTCACTCTGTTGCATGCTTAAAACAGATATCAAGTCAGCAACGCATACTGACTTAGCTTTACATGTGTGTATTCAGTGGGGACGAGACCGCAGAAAGAAGGAATCATGGGAAAAGACGTCACAAATAATAAAGAAAGCCTAGTGCTGAGTATAGGAGCCACAACTAGGGGGTGCGGAGCTGGATGACCTGTGGAAGACAGGTCCAGGATGCAACCCAATGCCAGAGGCACCAGGAAAACATGGGAAAGGGGGAAATAAGGGAGACAATAAGAGAATAGGGAAATAAAGCAGACTTTAAGGCTGTGAATCCCAGTTACTGTCATAATTAATCTATTAAAAAACCAATGAGATTTTCTACAATATGTTACTAGAAGAAAGTATACGTCATGGAACTTTTCAATGGGAGATGAGGAAATATCCCAGAGGAATGGATGCAAAATGAGTATTGTCCAAAGGGAGGTGTGAGATTCATTTTGCTAGCAAAATAAAATTTATAGTGTAGTAATCAAATTCCCTAGTAATTCCCATCATCTGTTTATTATATAGATGAAATCATAATTTTTATAAAGTTTTTCACATGATATTCCACAAAGTTATGATACTGTGTGACACTGATATGTCAATCGTCATTAAATGTCTCATATCTTAATCCAATGTCCCTTTATAACAAGAACTATTACAAGCAGACAAACTATGGCCACAGTCAAGGCTGGTTGTAGAGCTGGTCTCTAGTCTTGGGGTTTCCACATACTTGTTTTCTGCTATGCAAAAGAAGATCATTTTTGAAATCTGGTCTGAAAAAGCTCAAAGGTACCCAGAAGCAGGCTTTATGGGAACTAAGCATATTTTTAAAACTGCACTGATGGACAGGTGCCGTCTCTCTAGGATCTCTGACATTGGAACAATCACTCTTTGTTTTCTAGATTATAATTTCCTTTTCAGATTAAGTAGTTTAAACCAACAAGTGGCTAGACTAAGGCCGTAGTACCTTATGTGTACTATGGGAATGGGAAAATTGGCCCATGGATTCAATGGTAATACAGTTTTTCTTATTTTTCTTATACACCTCCATTGTGTACTGCAAGATGTTCTGCTGAGTACTGACCAACACCTGCAGAATTACTAGTCAGTGATCTGCTTGTAAAAAATTTTACACAAACCAACTCAGCATCAGGGTTATCTACAAAACACTGGAGTGCTTTTTTAACATACCCATGTGCCATTTTTCTCCAGATTTTGGTGAAATTTCATTGCACATGGCTTTATTTCTGAGTCCCCAGAGAAGCCACTCTTCTCATTCTTATGCATGGCTCATATACCAAGAGATAATTGAAATCTTGACAAAGTCACAAGGAACTAGTAACAAAATTGAACATGGTGACTATAAGAAACAATATCTTCAAAGGCCAAGTCTGCCTAGCTGTCCAAATAAAATTTCAAATACACTTTTCTATAGAAGCACTTAATATGCATAGTGCGCTGATTTGAACTGCACACTGCTTCTTTTATACAAAAGGATTTCATAATGACTAGAAAAATATTATCTTCTTGCCAAATCATTGTGGCTATCTATGAGATGGTTCCTGGGAAGGCTGCCAGCATGTCTTCAGGCAGGAAGATGTTGAGAAAATACAAGAGTTTCACTCATAAAGAGATGCCTCTTTTCCTCAATAATGCCAAAAGAAAAAAACCCAATTGTCTCCCGAGTTTCATAATTTGTAATGTCCTTGAAGCATCAAATTTAGAATTTTTTTTTAAAAAAACTACTTTTCAAATGTTATCAATTCATGAATTCTATGACAATAATGGTGAATTGAGTTTTACTAAGCATTAAACATTTTTTTCAGAATACAAATTATATTTGTATCTAGTCACTTTGGATATCCAAAGCCAGAGGCTTCTCTGATAGCACTCCATGGTTTCATTTACCCCACTCACCATGTCACCCCTAACCTTCTTCACCAGTTTTCTCTTCCATTGTGCTAAAGAAGGATTTTCTGTTGTAAGAAAGGGAACTACTTGTTTGGTTCTCAATATTCTCTATCTGTTCCTTCCCCAACAAATATATGCCAAAGAAAATCATGTTCTGGCTCTGGCCATCACTACTGTGACAAGGACATGCATTTTCTTATCCTATATATAGTGTGACAAACGGACACACGAACTGAGCTAACTTGATAAACATTGAGACAGTCATCCCGAAAAAGTTTATAGTCAAATCTCCATGCTAGGTTAGAAAGATAATGGCGGTTTCTCTTAGGCAGTGAAAAGTATTTTTTGAATAAAGCTATTTAATATGCCAGCTGTTAGTGGAAAACAAATCACATTTTGTTATCCACTAGCAGTGACTGCTTCATATAATAACTGGTGGGGGAGTGAACGATATCTATTTTTATGTGAAATATATGTGTATGTCCCTCTTTCTTTCAAATATATATATATATAATTTCTCTCTCTATATATTTACTTATATATTTTTCTCATATATACATAAATGTGAAAAAGAGGGGACATTAGATATTAGCAGTTCTGTGAATCCTAAAGGCTTGGAAACCACTGAAAGCCAACATCATTCCTTATCAAATATGAAAAAAAAAAAAACACTCTCAAAATTGACCACAAATAAGCTCCTTTACTAAAAAAGTTACTGTATACAGGAGATACATGTAGACATTTATTAGGAACCTAAAAAGAGTTCATCTCAAAGGATACTTCCCTAGAATTAACCTAAATCCCACATATCAAATCTAAAGCTCTTGGAACAAACCTAAAGCCAAAAATTGTGAAAAGCTTATCAAGTTTTGCTGTAGGGGCTAAGATGAGTCTCCATTCATGCAAAGAAAGAAACTTGAAAAATTTAAAGCTTTAAAAAATAAATTGAGCACTCCCATCGTGTTATTGCTGTGAGGAAGTGGTTCAAAAGCTTTCTTCTGATGTCAGTTGACAGCAAGCCCTTCCTTTAGTTTACCTCCTTGGGTTTATTTATCAGCTTAAGTCTTGCTTGGGCCAACAGAAAATTTTCTCAACCTTCTAACTACTAAGCCTGAAATGCAAGAATATATCAAGGCATTTGTTAGAAACACAAACGCAAAAGAAAAGGTCACTGGACACTACCTGGTTTTCCAATTCATGCGGCAACATGCAAGAATGGAACCCTTAAAGGGGAAAAGACCATGTGTTCTCTGTGAAATGAGGAGCAATAGCCTGCATTCTTCCCATTCTTCATCCATTGTCTTGTAGCTTGACAGATTGAGCCATTTTGAGCTGAGCTTTGTGTGTCTGCAAGTTCTAGCAAGATTAAAAACTTTCTCTGGTTGTCTTTATCGTAATGATATAATTATTTTTTAAATTACTATGTTGAAAGTTTTAAATATAGACCATCTAGACTCCTATACCATGAAGTTTGCAGTAAGTTCTCAAATAATTTTATTACATGTAATTAAATATGTCCCCCTTCTTCTTTGTTACAGCTGCAGTGTGCCTCAGATTCAACTGGGTCATCCTGCTCACCTGTCTCACTTTAGTCTGAGACACACTGCTTCTTTCACCATGTGGAAAGTAAAAAATTAAAGCACATTAGGAGACCTGAGATTTCAAGCTGTGGTATGAACCACTGGATCTGCTGTCTCATTGGTGGAATGAGGTGATGATATAAATTTTCTCAGAATTATTTTTTAGTATTAGATGAGCTAAAACAGACAAATACAATTGTCTCCGAGTATTCATAGAACTGCTCCTAGGATCCATCAGCAATATTCAGATCAATTACATTATTTGAATGTAACAAATACACATTTACTTCTATATTAAAATTTTTTACTTGTAATACAATGTAGACACCATGTAAATAGTCATCGTTCTGTATTAAGGAATATTTATAAGACCTCTTTACAGATTCAAAGCAAGTGTAGTCCCCCCCCCCCATATTTTCAAATCATAGTTGTTTGAATCAAGGTTGCAAACATACAGATGTGGAAAGGCAACTCTTCAGTGTGTAAGTTCTTGTGTGTTATGATACTCAAAATGTGATTTGCAGTCCATATAGTTACTTGGGCCTCCATAAGTAGACAGTTTGAAAACTTTACAGATAAATAGAAGAACAACATGACAAGCAAATCCCACCAATATTTTATTAGAAAAATATTTAGATATATGGAAAAGTGAGTAAAGTTGTTTTGGGCATACATATACCAACAATCTGGACTCTGTGAGGGACAGCTCACTCTCCTTATCATCCTATCCAACCCATCGTCAGATAAACCTTTCATTACGGTGAATCAAATACATGATTTTTATTGTAATACATTCCAGAATTAATTGGAAAAACAATAAATACTGGTCTTTTGCTTAAGATTCAATGACTCATGTCTTCAGATTAGAAGACAATGCTGTGCCAATGTTGACAGAGAAGCTGGAGGAGATATTCTGTAAGTCACTCACCGTATTCTCCACAGTATGACCAGAGCATGCTCCTACCCCTCAGACCCTAGTCTTATAAAACATGAATTGTAAAGATGACAAGTTATTTACACTTTAACCCAAGAATATGCAGCTGAGGAATGAAGTCCCAAAATTCAAAATGAAAAAAAGTTGGGAAAAGAAAATTGATCTTAAGAGCAACCAGTCTGTTAAGTTCAAGGGAAATGAACTCTAGACACCCTGATTAAGGTTTCCTACTATGTTATGCCTTTCAATCAATATTTGTTGAATGTATTTTCTGGTTTATATATTGTAGTTATTTATTTTTCCACCAGATGGCAACTATGTATGGAAAACAATATTTTTCTTTTTCAATCCTAGAATCTGATTCTCAAAACTGTGAGGGACCTGAAAGTTGTAAATTCAATCACCTTTATAAAATTTGAATTCCCTCTCCACCCACCCACCACTGTCTACACCATCATCACACAATTACTCTTCACCTACAAACTCCTTCCACCCTACATCATTACCACACCACTGCGCTCCCCACCCTCCCACCCCCCCATCACACATAACTAAAACACCATCACCATGGAGATGCGATGTGAGAATGTCTTTCTGTATGCTGTAAGTATCAATCTTTAAATAAAGGAGCTGTTTGACCTTGGCAAACACTATAGCCAGGAGCAGTAGGAAAAATAGGGCGGAGTCAGACAGATCCAGACACCCAAAGAAGAAACATGTAAGGAACACAGGTGAGCCATGGGCCACATGCAGGACAGATTAATGAGAATGGGTTGAGTTGAGATAAAGGAGCTAGCTAGCAATGTGCCTAAGCCATAGGCCAAACAGCATGAAGTTAATATAAGTGTCTGTGGGCTTCATTGCTAGGCCAGATAAGTGGCAGTGGGTGGGTTTCAACCAAGGAGTTAACCAGGCCAAAACCCATTGTAACAGAGCTGATACCTAAATATTTATCAAGCTCCTTAGAAAAGTAAGACTGCATGGTGAATAACCAGTGGTCAGGGCTAACTTCTCAAAAACTCTTGTTTCCAGGTGGCAACACTCTATCCATAGCTGTTATTTTCCCAGCTACTTTTAATCTCTGAAGTAACAAAGAAAACTGTACATTTGTTCCAAGGCCATACTACAAGTGTTTAAGGACAATTAACACACTCTTCTGGCTTCCAGACAATATGCCTCAGGTATTACTGAGGGGAAAGAACCTCTCCTCACCCTGCTGGCTCTTCATAGCACACACACAGTTGGTTTTGTGGGAATGGGATCATTTATTTATTTCAGGTCTACTCTACTTTGCTTTCTGTTGCTGTGATAAACATCATGTCAAAAAGCACTTTAGGAAGGAATGGGCTTGTTTGACTTAGATTTCCAGGTCAGAATCTATCACTAAAGATAGTATGGCAGGGACTAAAGGAGGAGCAGACATGGGAATCATGAATAAATATTGTTTATTGGCTTGTTCCTGTGGCACAGGCTCTTCTAGCTTTGTCCCATCCAGGTCCTAAGCAGGTCAAACCTGCTTAGATACCAAGATCAGAGGAGATCAAGTGTGTTCAGTGTTATGTGTAGGGGGATTATGTTGTTCCATTGTAAATAATTGTCCCACCCACTGGTTTAATAAAAAGTGCTGATTGGCCAAAGGCAGACAAGAAGTGTGGGTGGGGCTACCAGACTAAGAAAACTCTAGGAACTGGAAGAACAGAGCAGAATGCCAGAGAGAAGTTAGAAGAAGCAGAGGACAACTATGCTGCTCTGAGAAATGGTACCGAGCCCCATGGCTGAACAGGATAAGAGTCATGGGCTAGATTAACGGTAAAGAGGTAGCAAGTTATATGCCTGGGCCTTCGGCTGACCAGCCTAAACCTATTGTAAGTATCTGTATGTCTCTGCAGGTCTGTGGGTCTGTGGGTCTAAACCTTGAGGCTAAGCCTGAAAGTCTGGGCCAGAAACCTCATACTACAGTTATGAGTATAGATTCTGCCACCAGCATTCTTATAGAACCCAGGACCATCAGCCTAGAGGTGGTACCACCCACAGTGGGCTAGGCAGTTTCTCCTACACCAATCAAAACTCAAAAAAAAAAAAAAATGGGACTGAAGAAATAGCTTTAGCAGTTAAAAGAACTGGTTTTTCTTGCAGAGGACCCAAGGTTTAATTCCTGGCATCCACATGGCAGCTTACAGCTTTCTATTACTCAAGTCTCAGGTGATCTGATGACCTCTTCTGGCCTCCATGGGCACACACTTGGTTCATAGGCATACATGCAGACAAAATACGCAAAATATAATTAAAATTATTTTTCAAAGACCCACAAAAGCCCTACAGATGTTCCCACAGGCCATTTGATGGGGCAATCTCCCAATTAAGACTAACTCCAGATGATAACACTTGCCTGTGTCATATTGACAACTGAAGCTAAGTAGGAGATCTATTCAGCTATTCATCTTCTTGATAATAACTCTTTATCAAACCACAACTCTACCTTCAGTTTCCGGTGATCAGTTTTCTTTCCAAAGAACTTATATAATGTAACAGATTCTATTTTCTTCTCACTAGAAAGTGAGCCCCTGAGGCCCCCCTACTGCTGGACTAGCAACGCAGCATTTTCCAACCAGTATTCACTGAATAGATCAATGAGCCACCAACTACACAGGTAAAGATCTCACAATCATGAAAAAGCAGTGATTAATTCCTGTTAGAGAAAGAGTGGGGTGGGTTATTAATGCAGCAGAAAATACCACACACCATCACTTGGCTACTTACACTCCCAATTGTTCATTTTGAACTTATTTTAACTGAACACTATCCAGTATGTATGAAGATAGGTCCAGAGAGAAGTTTGCATGATTCCTTTCTGAATGTCAGCTTTGGCCCACTGTTTTAGTATATCAAATATCCTATGAGAGAGAATCCTGTTGTAACATTCATGAGGTAACTGAAAAGTTTATTTCAGCTCACCGTTTCTTAAGCATCAGTCTACGGTCTCTTGGCTGTGTTGCTTTGAGCCTGTATCAGGGCAGATCATCATGGGCAGAAGTAACATGGAAAAATCTGCTCATCCCATGCCAGGAATCAAAGTGGGGGAGGAGAGGGAAAGACAGGGAAGAGCAGGAGGAGAAGGGGCTGGAATCCCAGAACTTCCCTCCATGGGCACACCTACCTGACCCAAGTAGCCTCTACTTTTTGAAGGTGACAGCACCGTCCAACTGTGCCATCAACTGAAGACATCTACACACACGTCTTTAGGAGAACATTAAGATTCAAACCATAACATCTTTTGTTTCATTTGTTTTTCAAGACAAGGTTTCTTTGTGTAGAACTAGCTCTGTAGACCAGGCTGATCTGGGACTCAAAGATCTATCTGCCTCTGTCTTCCAAGTGCTGGGATTAAAGGTGTGTGGCACAATGCTTGGCTCCAAATAATACATCCTAAGAACCCAGTGTAGAGGAACTGGAAACAATCCTCTTCTATTAGTGGTTTTGCAATTATGTGTAATGCTCCATTTTTGTTTTTCAGCTATTTTCTATCAATCTGATTTGGAAATTTCAATCTGCCTAAAATCCATTAATTTTCCTCACAACTTTCTTAGCATATCTAATAGTGGTAGTGAATAAAAGAACCAGCAATGTGAGCTGGAATAAGTATTTATATGCATAAATCAGAGCAATCACACACTTGAAATGTACTTAAATTCATCTCAAAAACTTAATGTACTAATAGCACTGCTTTAATATTCATAACTGCTTTCACTTAATATTAGCTCTGATTATAAGCATATGGTGTATGTGTTCTAGCTAAAAGAACCAGGTCCTCTGATTAGATGAGATTCTTAAATTTGAATGTGCAACCGAGGCAGTAGAGGAGTTCCTAAAAATGTCCAGTGGGTCCCCCAAGATTTCTGACTGAATTTACCTAAGTGAAAAACTAAGGCAGGGTGCAGGTGATGCTGACCGCTGTCACCTCAGTGGGACTCACCATGCTCTGAGGTGTGGGGACAGGAAATAAATGCAGGTGATTTAGTATAGTTGACATATATTCTTTTAGAAAAGATATGTTGATGTGGGGATGCCTTTCTGTATGCTGTGAATATCAATCTTTAAATAAAGAAGCTGTTTTGGCCCATGACAGGCACCATAGAAAAAGTAGGAGGGGAAATCACAACATAGGTAGGAGAAGGGTGGAGTCAGAGACAGACTGATCAAGCCATGGAAGAACAAACATGTAAGGAGCACAGGTGAGCCACAGGGCACGTGGCAGGAAAGATTAATAGAAATGGGTTGATTTAAGATGTAAGAGCAAGTTAGCAATGTGCCTGAGCCATAGGCCAAACAGCATGAACTTAATATAAGTGTCTGAGTCATTTTGGGGGGCTGAGCAGTGGTGGGAGGCTAAGGGGTCTGGGGCTGCAGGTCTGTGGGTCTGGGCCTCTGGGGGCCCGGGACCAAGAAACCTCATTGCAACAATATGTATTTTATGCCTGAACTTAAAACAGCCAATATCAAACAGCAAGGGAATTAGGAAAATTGCTACCATTTCAAACTTCATTGAGAAAGGCACCTACATCAAAATCCTCTTAGTAAATAACTGCTTTTCACACAAGAGAACTGCCAACTAACTCATCAGTCAGTACTGCCAGTACCTTTAGCTGGGGTTTTTCTTACATGGCTTTCAAAACTGCATTCATGCTACTAGTTTCTCCTAAGCAGCTGAGGGTGGCTAAGGGGTCTGGGACTGCAGGTCTGTGAGTCTGGACCTCTGGCTGCATGGGGCCAAGAAACCTTAATGTAACAGTCAGTGGTTAAAACAATGAGCCAAGGAACCGTGGCAAATACGAGTATAGGTTTGTCATGAGATTGGCTGCATCATTTGGGTCCCAGCCCCATCTTGACATCCTGATCACGAAAACAGAGACACTAGCAGAGTCTGCCATATGGAACTGCAATGCAGCTGCTCAAAGTGGGTTATGTTCAAGACCTGCCCCTGTTACAGTACAGAACACTTGCCTAGCATGCATGAAGGTCTAAGCTCAATTCCTAAAAAGCTGGAAAAAAAAATGAAAAAGAACAGGGTGCCTAGAACCGGTGCCAATCTTGCAGTTATTATGATGACTACATGGGTTCCTACCTAAGAAATACATAATTGAATCAACAGTACCCTGGAGCATGGTAGTTACAGTTATCCCTCCACCATCCCAAGATTACTTGACAGCATCATCCAGGTTATAGCAAAGGTTTAAAAGGTTCAAAGTCATGCACTGTAACAAACAGGAATACTATGCAACGCGGAAAGGCAGGCAAAATAATATAAAAACAAAACAGGAAAATCAACACAACATAAGTAGAATTTGAATGAAAATTTGGGAGTAAATCACAACTTACTACTTATCATATATCAGTCTTTGGCTATTTCGTTTTATTTAAAATGAATTTAATTAGGCTAGAACTACATTTACAGCTCTTTATTATCATTTAGAAGCTCTACTGTTTTCTCAATTTGGCACTCTTAGAGTCTTAACATATAAATATTTAAACACACTGCACTGTTAGTTTCCATTTTGGTGCTAATGTTATAACCTCGAGGCACACACTGGAGGAAGGGAGGTCATCCCTGTCCACTACACATGGCTCATCTCTACATCTTCTACATCACTGGTATATTGCTACATTGGAGATACATGGAGAATGAAAATTACAGGAAAAGTTTTGAAATCAGTGTTGCTTTGGTCATCAAAAAGGAATAAGAAAAATTTGTACCAGCCAATAAGGAACAAGGTATCTTGGTGGAAACTCGCCCATCTGCCTATTATTACCTTAGCTCATACTTTAATACCATTGATTACTCTAATAGCAATGGCCTGTCTTATCACCAACCAAAATTGTATTGGACATTTTAAATTCGCTAAGTGAGAGAATGAGAATGTGTAACCTTTAGGGCACCTCTGTGGAGCAGATTCTCTCCAGGGTCCCAGGGATCAAGATCAGGCTGCCAAGCTTGATGGTATGAGCTTATACCCGCTGCTCCATCTTTTTGGCACTGAGAATTATATTTTTTTCAAACCCAGAAGTACTTCCTTTTTTAAATTTTATTTTCTTTCATTAAAAAAAATGTCATCTCCATCAATGTATCCCCCTGCTCCGCCTCCCCTAACCCCTCCCAATCCCTCCCACGCAGCCCTCAGCCTCGCCCCTTCCCATCTACCTGTCCCCTCCTCCCAAAGGGCAAGAAGTCCCAAGGTGGGCCAGCCTAGAACTGCACATCTACATCAGCAAGTCTGATTCACTCATTCCAAAGTCAATGCTGGGCTGTGTGTTCACCCACCCTGACCACCCTGATGGATCTCCAGTGGCTATTCTCAATTCAGTGAGCTCCCCAGAGCTCCAGACAGTGACATCATGGGAACTTTCCTCATCATCCCTATCCCCCTGCTCATACAGACCTCCCCTCCCCCCGTTCTCAGCTGGACCAGGAGCTCTGCCCAGTGCTCAGCCACAGATCTCTGCCTCCACCTCTATTTCCTGTTGGATATAGGTTCTGTGATTACATATTATCAAATGATATTTACTCATTTGATTATAGGGGAAGTCCCATTTAGGCACCTCTCTCCACCACTGTTTGGAGACTTGGCCAGGGACATCCTGCGAGTTTCTGAACATTTCCCCTAGCACCCAGTCTCTTTCCAACCCCACATTGGCTTCCTCTACTGAGATATCCATCTCTTTCTATCTCCCTCTTTGCTCCTCTCACTCAACCATCTCCGTCTTTCAAGATTTGCTCCCAACTCTTCTTGGTTGCAGCTCGATATGACCCCAATCTGCTAAGGAGATCTTCTCTATTTTCTCTTTTTAGGGGACTCTCTGGATGTCCCTCTTAAGTTCTACTTCAAATATTTTCAGAAGCAATTTTTTTTTTTTTGATTCTCCAGGAAATCCATCTCTAATTTCCCGGAGTCTGTTTTAATTCTTTTTAGTGAAGCTTAACTTTAAATTGATACTTTGATTTCCACATAAATACCTTCCATAAAGTAAAATCAAGTCACTTTGAAGGAAATTAAATAGCCAAGCCTCTTTGTCACAGCCCTGTGCCTAGTTCTCAACCTAGTGTACAGAGGAAATCCCCTGAACAACTTTATTAAGATTGGGGCTGTGTCTCTAAGTCTAGAGATTTAAGTGCAGTAGGGGAACTGAGCCTCTTAACTCTTCTCCAGGTTACTAGGATAGGCAGCCTAGGCTTAAAAGTACTGCACTACAGAAAATGGAGAAGAGGACTTAAGGGCTATTAATTTTTAATAAGAGAAAAGATCTTGTCAAAAGTAGATAACAGAGAACCACTACAACTCAAATAATAAATGGCTGCTGTGGAACAGCATACTAAAAGCAGATACTTTAAGAGTAAATTATACTATGAGAATGGTTAAGGAGAACAGGCAGTGGTACATGGATGGTAAAACTTGAAATTTGATCCTCTATCATGCTGGAACAGAATAGGAAAAGGGCAAGTGCTGGCGGCTGAAGGAGACCTTTGTTACAATGAGAGTCAGAAGTAAGCCTGATAGAAAGGCAGGATGCCGGGTCAAGCAGAGTTCAAGAGGAAATTCTGAGAACACTGTTCTAAGTTGGCACATTTTCAAAGACAACAGAACTTGATATGTGGCAAAAATAATGTTGATGGGAGCTGGTGAGATGCCCAGACAGTAAAGCACTTGTCAGGCAAATATGAGGACCTACATTCAATCCTCAGGCTTGATGGGTGACCAGTCTAACCAAATCAATGTTCCCTGGAGTCAGTGAGAAACTTTGTCCCACAAAGTAAGGTAGAAAGCAATTGAGAAAGGCACCTCGGACTTCTCTCTCTATATATGTAGCCACCTATCTCTGAGCAATGTCTCCATACACACACCACACACAGAGCAGATAATTGTTGAAATGGAGATGAAATAGCAAAACAGAAATTATTAAATCAGAGAGGCCTTAGTGATCGACAATCATACACCTAAGCTGATACAGTGTCCTCCATCTGCCAGAGGAACAACCAGGGAGAGAGGTGTTACAAGTTAATTGTGTGAATGATTTCTGTGAAGACATATTGGAGGTACAGATTCAACAATTCTGGGTTGGCAGATCATCTGCTTCCCTATGTTAATGTCTCCTCTTCCAGGTATGTTTTAAGATATTCTATGGTAGCAAATGCAATAACTGCTAAAGACCTAAACACTGAAATCACAGCAATTACAAAAGAAACAAAAGCATATTTTTGAAATTCAAAGGGGTGCTTATTGGTAAGCGATGAACTAGAAGGGTGAAATCTCTGTTACCATGATTGCTTCTCACAAACAACGTGGGCAGCCTTTCCCTTTGCCTCTCACAGGTCCCCAGACTTTGATATTCCTCTTCTTGGTTCCTGTCTGCTGTTTCAATGTCCAGAAAGAGATCATTTAAAGTATACGCATGCTCATCATGCTAGCCTGATCCCTGCCTCACTAAAGCTTCTGAAGAGATCACACGACTTCAAATACCTATTGACCACACTTTCTTTTTAGGATCATCACAACCATTCTACAGCAAGACAAAGAGATGTTATCACCGTGGCTTAGGTTTAATGACTATTATTCAGTCATGTAATCATAGGCTAAAAATATACTAGAATATTTTTCATTTTAGAAAAATATTAACAATTTGTCCCACTAATGATGCTAAAAAAAAAGCTTTTATTTAAAAAAATTAACATTTTACTAATCCCAGGGCATAAGGGAGGGAAACCAAACACTGATTACTGAAGAATGTTAGAACCTATATAAAAAAGAAGAGTAGCAAAATTATGATATTGGCATTGTGCCAAAATACTATGCATTCCAATCTTTATCATTAAGCAAAATGATATTTGCAATACTAGGTCCAATACAATATGGCATTGCCTCCAGTGCAGGTAAAAATTCAACTACAATAAATATCTCACATCATAATAAGCACCTCACAGAATGGAGCTAATTCTAGGTCCTGGTTACTAAACCCACAAATAAAATAAACCTGAAATAAAAGTGCTTTCTTGGTTTATTTACAAGGAATCATTGAAGGGCAGGAGCAAGATGCTGTCTTGTTTGGATGGAAGAGAGCAGCTCTGTAGAGCACCCAGTATCACTGTCAACACAGAGGCACTAGGTACCCAGTTCCCAGGTTCACAGACCAGACTCTCCTTTCCTACTTCCAAAACAAACTTTAAACGATCATGAAAGAATTCCCTGAAAACTCTTAAATCCCAAGAAATATACTGTTAAATATTCGCTATCCATACTAGCAAAAGGTATCTTTACCTAAGTGAAGCAATGGTAATTTCTTAACCGGGGAGTTGGGCCTAAGTTTGACAATGATGGACAGAAGGGAAGAAAAGAGAAGGATACAGAGGACGACAAGAAGGGCACAGTGGCATTTTGAGAGGAAAAGATAAGTGAATAAAGACCTCATGTAAATTTGCAAGGCTATGAATGCCACAATACCAGATGTATTTCAAATTTCAAGGGATTTTTTGTTTTGTGTGGTGATAGGTTTCATATTTAATAAAAACCAGTCTGAAATATCAGTGAAGAGATCTACTCACAATCGATCCAGGAGGATGAGAGAGCTATGATAACTCATACCTTTAATCACAGCACAGGGAAAGACGGAGTGGTGACCTACACCCTTAACCCCAGCAGATCTGAGTTTCAGGACAGTTTGGTTTACAGAGGGAGTTGAGGGTCCCAGGTAGGCAGTGGTGGTGCCAGGCCTTTAATCCCATAACTCCAGAGACAGAGGAAATATGTCTGTTTTTCTGTGAGTCCAAGGCTAACTACCAAACAGTAGTAGCCCACGCTTTTAATCTTAACCCGGATGTGAAACAACTGGGTGACTAAGGTATTTGAGGTAGGCATAGACAGATTAATGGGGTAGAAGCCACAAGGAGTGAGGCTGAGGAAGCTAGAAGACAGCTGGGTGAGATTTGACTGTGGTGTTTCCTCTCTTTGATATTTCAGACTGGTTTTTATTAAATATGAAACATATCACCACGGTTTTGTTTTATTCTTTAGTATTGTGGTGTTGGAAATGGAATAGAAGGCTTTCAAGGACTCTGCAGTGCACCAACCCAACATCTCCACAGCATCAGTGAAAATCATGGGAGCTGACCCACCAGTTCCCACTCCCAGTGGCCAACACAGTCTCTGGAATGACAGCTTATCTATTCAGTATTCAGTCACCCAAGAACAGTCCCTCTGAGTTCTTATGTCTCATATGACTCTAAATACTATAAGGAACAACTTCACCGGTCTAAGAAAACACTGAAAATCCAGTTTCCGCTAAATCCTTCAGCAAACCTGGTATTCTCTATGATTGACAGTCAAAACTTTCCAGGGTCAGGAACACAAAGGCCTCTCTGTAACAGGAAGATGTGGTCTCGCCCTGGTGTCTGCCCAAGTTTTGCTCTATCTTGGCTCTCCTGGCCTTCCATGTATGTCCTTCCTCCTTCAACAATCTCAGTAATTCAAACTCCAGTATTTGCCTCATCAAAACCATCCTAAACTACTGTGAGAGGCAGGATAAATTAAAATGAATCCTAAACTAAAATCAAAATTTACTATTTTTGTCAATGTGATCTTGGAAGTAAAAATTTTAAGAATCAGTTTCCATTATTAGTTACAGCTGAATAAATAGCTTAGTTTATCAGAATAAAATATAATATTATGAAAAATATCTATACTTTCATGTTCGTAAGCTTGCTTATTTATGCAAAACCCCCTGCATGCTATACATTGTGTAAGATTAAATACAGCAATCAAAACCAACCCGTGCTGCACATGTCAGAACAATCACTCTGCACTGTGCTACTTTATCCACAATAATCTGGCATGTTTTAAACATTTTTCTTAAGTACAAAAAAGAAAAAGAAACTAGCTAGGGTATGGACTGAAACCCCTGCAAATAAAATATGACAGGACAGAAATTATATAACTTTATTCAACAAATTATGATAATATACTAATAAATAATATGGGACACTGAATAATTACTTTTCTTAAAGTATTAAAGTATTTTATTTCTAAAGGTATTCTTCCTATGCAGATAACTGTTATTTAAAACTTACTGCTTGAATAGAACTCTTGGTCAAGGATAAATAAAAACACTTCTGTCTAACAAATTATCATTTCAGAAAATGAAGAAAATGCTGCATTATATTGACATCGCAATACTACAGTATAATATAATTAATTACTATTGATAAAGCATTAAAGATAACTGATTTTTTATGAAAAATGCAAAATATATTAACAATTTTCTTACCAAAATGAAGCCAGGTATAAACACAAAGGCATAGTGTAGGGGAAAGCTTGACTGGTTTTTCACACAGATTAATTAGAAATAAACACAGGCACATTCACAAGAATAATACATTCACAAAATGTTAAAATTCACAGAGGTAAAAAAACCATAAAGTTTTTGTCACCTATATTTGAAGCTTGACAGTGAATTTGGAAAATTAGCAGAGTGGCAGAAAATGACACACATGTACACACACATACCAAAAAAAAAAAAAAGCACACTTCAAACTGCTTGTCTGTATGAGGACAGGTTTAATCCACATGCTCATAGGTCATGCTGTCCAAGCGAAGGATGACCAGTTTCCTCTGCTGCCGGAAGCTGGCTGCCAGCGTTAGTAGAAGCAGAGTGCTCCTGTACATGGGTCACTTTTCCTGAAGTTCTTGCAGGAGGAAGCTCATTATCTGTCTCCTCTTCCGCAGGTGGAAAGGTTCCAGGCAGTTCATTTGCCATCAGAACTTGCAGAGAGTCTGTTCCATCCTCAGCGTCCATGTGAATCCCCAGAGCTTTCAGAATGTCACATTTGCACATGGGGCATGTGCCATGAGCTAGAACCCAGGGGTCGATGCAATTCATGTGGAAAAAATGTTTACAAGTGAGAATACGAACGGTATCATTAGGCTTATAGGCTTCGAAGCAGATAACGCAGCTGTCAGCATTTGGATTTACTTCTTCATCACCCTCTTTTAATATGCGAACTTGCAACTGGCCGAAAGCTTTCTTGAGCTCTCTGGTTAATCGCTTCCATCTCCTGTTCTCAATCCTTGCAACCCAAAGTCTTCGAATATGATAGAAGGTGAAGTATGCTAACGTAGCCATCGTGACGATCAAAAAGGAGACAAAATAGTGATTTAGCCAGATGATATGCTTTTTCCCCACCTCAACCACGACTGTAATGTGAACTCCCTTCCGAATTAAATGCAAAATCTCCATACCTTTTAAGTTACCAATCATAACTACAACAGTGTCTTCAAATGCCTGGTGAGACATGGGGAAAACCTGGTTGCCAGTACCTGGAAAGTTATAGATTATCACTCCTTTAGCTCCGTTCTCAGATGCTATCTTAATTTTCTGTGTGAAAGTACAACCTCCTCGTTCAATGAGTGCAATCCAGGGCTCCTTGTTCTGTGGCAGGATGAAACTGGTATTGGGATCACAAGCATTTTGAGTTTTTCCCTCTGGTGGTACAACAACTCCTGCTACTCTCTTCAAGTTGGAACTTCTTCCAAATACTCCGGTCTCCCCCAGCTCTGACAACATTCGGTTCCCCACGTGAAATGATATGTTCATGTAAGCAGTCCAAACTGCACTTCCTGTGCAACAGTTCTGACCAAGGAGCCAAATAAAACCGAATTTCAGAAGCCAGAAAGATGAAGAGTTGTTTGGCCAAGTGCCAGTATGAAGGAGATTCATCTCTGTCTCTCACCGTTGACTTTAAAAGCCAACCCAATCAAAGGGTGTGGCTGCCACATCTGTTGACAATCAATTCAAAGTGCAGAAGGAAATAATATCCTCTGGGTGAAAACAAGATCCACTGTCTTCCAACATGTTTCAGCAAGAGATTTCTAAAGATGTCTTAAATTTCAGATGTTTGATTAGAGAGAAAAACTTCAGATAGTAAAGGAATCCCTGTCTCACTACTGTAGCTTTAGAAACTGCTTACTGTTGTTGAATGAGGTGATTGTGACATAAAAAAAACCAAGCAGCCAATTAGGTGAGAGCTCAGAGCACGCTGCACATGTACTGGCTTAAATGTTTCTGAAGTGCTTATAGGTAGTTTGGTTGTGCTTATCAGACAATCACTGAGCCATACGAAATGGCTGTAAGCAGCACATTAAACTAAACAAGACGAAAATAAACATTTCTGTGACTGGCTCATCTTAAAAACCTAAAGCATTTGTAAGAATACCGTGTATTTCCTAAGAAATGAACATTTCAGACAAAATTAAACTTTAAATATATAAAGAATCATAAATTAGGACTGTGACCAAATGAGCATGTAAACCAGTGAGATATAGAACACTAACTTTACGCATTTGGTCATTGTCAATTTCTTATAAATGTACAAATAAATAAATGAAAAGAATTTCTGAGACATTTATTGGTCCTTTTTTTTTCTTGTTTTGAGCTTTAAAACCAGTGGCTCTCACTCTGTGGGCAGTGACCCCTTTGGGAACCATTTAGCTCCAAAAATATTTACAATTCATAACACTAGCCAAGTTACAGCTATGAGGTAGCAATGAAAGTAATTTTATGGTTAGGGGTGTCACAACACTGGGAACTGTAGGGAAGGATCGCAGCATTAGGAAGCCTGAGAACAATTGTTGAAGTACAGAATCCGGCTACACCTTCTTGTCTCATACTTACAGAGACAGTCCAGCAGCACAACAGGTGACTGGGATAAATATGAAAAACTTAACATCTACAGAGGCTCATTTCTTTGCAGACCTTGACAGCCGTTACCAACCTAGCCAAACTCTGAATGAAGAATGGAAGAATAAATATTGAACAGAGCCACAGAATCCAAGCATGATTGTTTTTCAAATGTAACTTAAGAAAAATAAAGTTTAAAAAGTTAACCAATGACAGCAACAATGGCTACACGTCATAAAGATGCGTCACTAACAAAATTTGGGATCAAACTTAATATCTGTCCTAGAAGACCCTGCCTTCCATTTTGACTCCCTTTAGTTAGTGGCTTTAAATAACTTGAAGTTTAAAGAATTAAAATACATGGACATTGACAAATATTGCTATAAATGTTCTCAGGTAGTTATCAATATGTTTCTATTTTACTAGCAAGAAAGCTAAAGCTAAGGACTTGAACCTTGGACAAACGGGGGCTCAAAAACAAACCATTTTAAATTGAACTCACCAAGACTAAGAAAACAATTTTTTATAGTTTATGAAGTAACATGTTGAGGCAGGAATGAAGAAAATTCAACATGCATAACAAAAATTAACATATAAGGTGTTGGTCAGGGAGGCTCCACAGTGGTTCTCAAGCTTCCTAATGCTTCCTTCCACCTTTTAATATAGTTCTCCATGTCATGGTAACACTCAACCATACATTTTTTTTGTTGCTACTTCATAACTGTAATTTGCTATTTTTGTAAATTATATTTGCTGTTTTGTAAATTATAATCTTTGGAGCTAGAGGTTTTCCAAAAAGGTCATGACCCACAGTTAGAGAACCACTTCTTCCGAGGCTCCCAAAGCAATATAGGTTCTTGCCATTCCTCTTGGTTGTCTGATAGAATCAGATGATAAGACCTTATTGCGGAAGACAGCACACACTTTGGATTCATGGAATAGAGAAATGAAGAGATGGAGCTGAAATGGAATTTAAAGCTCCCTCCTAGTAGCTAGCTTTTTTAGCACTGGAAGATGCTATGCAGGCTGCTGGGAGAGAAATCTCCCAGTGGTGAGTTCTGTGATGGACAAAACCAACCTACCAGGCAAGATGTAGCACTATTGGTGAGCAACAGCTATGATATGATTTGACACCCACTACTACATGGAAGGTAATCTGTGTCTGGTACTATAAACTTTGTCAAAAACACATGGCTAAGAAGATCACAGCGACAGGCCCTGGTGAAGAAAGGGAATATGGCACATTGATAGTGTTAAGCTCTCATCTAAGTATTGTTTATAGCCACAGACATCTATTACTTCATTGTCAGAAAGGCCTCTCTTTGTAGTGAACAGTGGTGATCCCAATACCAGTTTTAACCTGCCACAGAACAAGGAGCCCTGGATTGCACTCATTGAATGAGGAGGTTGTACTTTCACACAGAAAATTATGGTAGCATCTGAGAATGAAGCTACAGGAGTGATAATCTATAACTTTCCAGGTACTGGCAACCAGGTTTTCCCCATGTCTCACCAGGCATTTGAAGACACTGTTGTAGTTATGATTGGTAACTTAAAAGATAGGGAGATTTTACATTTAATTCGGAAGGGAGTTCACACTACAGTCTAATCACAGGGTGTTGAACTAATTGTTCATACTTGAACAAGACATTTATTCCAGAAGAGGAGGCAGAAAGGAAATAAAAGCTGGAAGACTGGGAGAAATATCATCATCCGGGCAAGACATACCATTGAAATTATGAACTCACAGAAGCTGTGGATGTTGCTACTAATTCTACACAAGAATGTGTGGGAGACTGTATTGTTTCATTGTAAATAATTGTCCCACCCACTGGTTTAATAAAAAGCCCTGATTGGCCAAAGGCAGGCAGGAAGTGTGGGTGGGGCTACCAGACTAAGAAAACTCTGAGAACAGGAAGCACAGAGCAAAATGCCAGAGAGAAGCTGGAAGAAGCAGAGGACAACTATGCTGCTCTAAAGAAAGGTACCGAGCTGCATGGCTGAACAGGAAGAATCATGGGTTAGATGAAGAGTAGAGAGCTAGCAAGTGATATGCCTGGGCCAGAGGTCAATCAGCCAAAAAACGATCGAAAGCATCTGTGTGTCTCTGCTGGTCTGTGGGTTTGGGGGCCTAAACCTTGAGGCTAGGCCCAAAAGTCCGGGCCAGAAACTTCCTACTACGAGAATGGTCATATCAACAGTCAGGCATAGCTGGAGAAGAAACTCAGAAAAGTCTACTCCCTACTGCAGAACTCTTTCCTATTGATGGAACTGGGATGGGAGAACCATTGCCTTCAGGTGTGAACCCACTGATGACTGCACTGGACCCTAGTGGGTGGTTTCTAACCAGTAGTCATCCAGATAGTCCTGGCTAACCTATGTAGGTCATAACATAGAAGGAATTAGTAACGATAAGGGGACAGAAGATAAGGGTTTCTGGGATAGATTAATCAGAATACATTATGTATACAGAAAACTTGTCAATTAACAAAATCAATCAATTAAGATCAAATGCATAGCACAAATCAGAAAGGATATTAGTGTGGAACTTTTAGTCCACAATGGTTGATTTTATATTGTAGAAGCAATTACTAACACATTTCCAAACAGCTCCTTTGTAAAATTGCAGTAAACAGTGTGTAGACTTGCAAAGACTGCACCACATGCCATCTACATTGAACACTAAAAGCTAAGAGAGATTTTCACCAACACTACAAACCCTTGTCTTTCAGTTTTTGAGTACTACACAGCTGTTTATCTATTCACAAAAAGTGAGGGTGAAAAATGAGTCAGATACAATATTGAAATGGAAACGGAACAAGATGTTTAGCTCTGCTCTATTGTCAAAGGCCATACAGATGCTTACTGCCATTTGAGCTGAGACGCCAATGACAGTCCCTAAGAGATACTTCTAGAAAAACATGTTACCATGGCCATTTCACTAGGCTAAGATTTAAAGATCTCTGGCAAGCAGGTAAACATTGGCAATACTGCTCCAAATAATGCCTAAACGACTTTAAAATGTTTATGTATACAACAAATCCTATCCTCTAAAATAGAATAAAGTACCCATTCAACCCCAATAGCTTTGGAAACCAGATTTCCTGGGTATTAATAAAATTAACCACGGCAATTTAAATCCAAATCTAATTCTATAGTGAAGCTAGAATAAAAGCTGCTATGTAAAAAAATTAAAACAAGCCCCCCCCAATAAATGTTTAAAATGAAACTTTAAAATCGCCCAGACGTTCTGCACTACATCAGTGGCATAAGCCCAGCAATCTGAAGATCAGGATGAGTATTATTATTATTTTTTAACACAAACATACTTCTTTATTTGAAGAAACACAACAATCTTTAACAACTAAATTGATCAAAACGACAATAGTTCACGGGCATGATACGGAGTTTTATTTTCAAAGCACACAAATTTCATCTTCTGTGGCTGGATACAGGAACTAAGGGTCATTTTTTTCTCTCTGTGTACAGTACAGTGAGAGAGTTCATCTCATTTTAATCTGTGGAACGATCTTGGGCTTCTTAGGGTTTCAGGATGTCACACTTGCACATGGGGCATGTCCTATGGGCTAAAAGCCAGGGATCAATGCACGTCTTGTGGAAAAAATGTTTGCAAGTTAAAATACGTATTACATCTTGGGCTTTGTATATATCAAAGCAAACAACACAGCTATCTTCATTTAGGTCTAACTCCTTATCTCCTTCCTTGAGTACTCGAAGCGGAAGCTGACCAATAGCTTTCTTCACATCAGCCTTCGTCAGTCTTTGCCTCCTGGTAGAAGAATTGGGCACTCGGGGTCTCCAGGCACAGTACAGGAAAAGGTAAGCAACTGTGGCTGCCAGGAAGGTGAACAAAGACATAACATAGTGGCTCAGCCACGGCATGTGCAGTCTCCCCACTTCAATGATGATTGTTACAGAGATACCTTTCTGGACCAAGTGCAAAAGCTCCATGCCTTTGAGGTTGCCTATCATCACTGCAACTATATTCTCTGTTCCCTGGTGAGACATGGGAAACACCTTGTTGCCTGTACCTGGATAGTTATAGATGATCACCCCATTTGCTCCCTTTTCTGCTGCCACATTGATTTTATGAGTAAAAGTACAGCCTCCTCGTTCAATGAGGGCCAGCCAAGAAGAGTCTGCCTGATCAGGCCTGCTGAAGTTGGTCAAAGGATTACATGCATTCTGATTCCATCCTTCAGGAAGTACCACAGCACCAGACACCCTTTCCAGAGGAGAATGATTCCCAAACACTCCACTTTCTCCTAGCTCTGATATGATCCGGTTTCCCACCTGGAAGGTTATATTCAGATGAGCTGTCCATATTGCTTTTCCTTTGCAGTCAGGAAGGCTAAGTAGTAGAAAAATGCTAAGCCTCAACAGCCTGGATGAAACAGACCTATAAACTGAAGGAGTAACTCCAAGTGGATTCATTCCTCCATTAACCCACAGACATGAAAAACAAAGCAACATCTGCTGTAAACGGAGTTACAGGAGCGAGCTTGGGCTGTCAAGGGCAGAATCCTAAAGCACAGAAATGAAGGTCTGTCTGGATGAAAGACATCTTACACCTTCCAACATTTTTACTCCTGGTACATTATCTTTCTTAATGGAAATTCAAGAGATGTTATTAGTTCAATGTGATTTCAAGAAACTTATGACTTCCTAATGGGTAAATTGTGACATCAGAGGTAGTTAAGCCAATCCAAGAGTTTATATTAATACAATGCATACTGAAATCCCATTGGTCAAAAGGGCTACTATGCAATAAGTCAAGAAATATGCATTCATACATATATCTCTATATTAACATATGAATGAGAATACATGTCATTATCTTATATTATATACACATGACCATTATATACATGCACACTACTTTTAACACACTCAAAATTATTGAATAAAAATGAATACAGCTTGAGTTTTGCTTTTATATGTGGACACACTGAAAGATATCTTAAACCTTTCCCACACTATTCATTCACATTAGTGAATGCTTCTGATCAGGTGTCTGTTCCCATTATGCTTCTACACTACCCAGCTGGACAGCAGGGGTAAATCACCCCACACTCTTCTGGCATTAAATGCTAACCCAAGCCCAACAATTTAGCACTGAAATAAAGAAGAAAAATGTATGTTTTGTTTTGATATGGACCCTTTGCATAAGGCAAAAAACATTTTTGTTTATTGAGTTTGATACTAAATACCTACTATGTGCTAAGCAAATGCTGAAAATAAAAACAGATACTGAGAAGAAAGCCTGATCCTACTATTTATTATCTGATGAAAGTGGGTTCAAAATAAATAAATACAGATACAAACAACTGCAAAACTGTAAACAGAAATCACCAAGTATAGAGAAAGAGGTAACATGGAATGGGGACCATTCTTAGAGGCTTAAGATAAACTTGTCTAAGAAACTGATGCTTTAACACATGAAAACTAAATCCAAATTCCCGAAGCAAAGTAACAAGACTAGAGGTAGAGAAAAGAGTAGCTTTGTGCTCTATGATGGAAAGGCACCTGGTAAGTTAGAGCAGCTGAAGGAAAACAGAGCGATCGTGGTAGTGGAGGAGGAAAGGCAAAGGGTAATTGGTGTGTTTGGTGGCACACATGCTATTCTGAGGACTCTGAGTTAACTTCCGGGACATGCGAAACATATTGCCAGTCTTGTGACTTGCGGATGACTTAAACATCTTTCAAACCCTTTGCTTTTACTTTGAATACTTGCCTGAAATCTTTGCACAGAGATAGATAACTTGACAATACTCATCTAAACATTTATCACCTAGGTACAGGATAGCCTCTGTGACTGGTGGTCTGCAGAGCTCTGAGGACACAGAAAGAAAAGATCTTGTTTGTTTATGAGGTTCATGCACAGACTGGATTCTACTACTGAAAACACACTTGTGTCAAGAGAGTGTATGTTTTTGACAAAAGCATCCTTTTGTATTTACTGAACAACAACACTAGCTAATATTTGTTGGGGAGATGGATAGTGATCAAATTCTCAACTTCTACAATTTCATTTATGTGTGATACAGTTTGCAACAGAAGTCTTCACAGGTGGAATTTTCCACGTTCAGAGTGTGAACTGCTGTTTAATTCTGTTAAAAGTGAGAACCAGTTAAGAAGTTTGATGTTACCTAACAGCTACTTCTTGAATCGCTTTTGGAAGGTGATTTTTGTTTATTTATTTTTGTCTGTGCACCACGTGTGTTCAGTGTCTGTGGAGGTCAGAAAAAGGCATTGGACTGGAGTTACAGACATTGGAGCTGCTATGTGGATACTGGGAATTGAACCTGGATCCTCTGGGAAAGCAGCAGCCAGTGCTTTTAGCCACAGAACCATTGCTCCAGGCCATGCAAGGTGATTAACCACAATCTGATTCTGACATGACTTTTATATTTCAGTGTGTTTGTCTGTTTGTATGTTGCTTTTAGACAGGTTATTCAGCTGGACTCAAACTTGATATGTAGTAAAGGACAACCCTGAACTGATAATCCTCCTGCCTCCTGTCTTTCAAGTGCTAAAAATTTTGTCTTGTTCCACTATATCCCAAATCTTTTGCTGATTTTGGAAGGGTAAAAAGTTCGCATAGCAAAACATGGCTAAAAAACATACTCAAAACGAGAGTTACCTTATTTGATTGAAATGAACCATTTATAGAAATCTATAAGTTGACTTTTTCTTGGTATAACATGAACTGGCTAAGGCTGTGTCAGTTAAAACATTTCCTTTTTTTTTTTTTTTTTTTCTCTCACAGTCCTAGTACAAAATGTTCCCCATATCTCTTTGAAGCAAATATAATTTTGCTTTCTGAGGGGTACTTTCTATTTTTAGAAACTTTTAAAAATTATCACAACTGGGGAATGTGCCTGGCATATTGTGACTAAAAGCCAAAGATGCAATCATAAAATGCTGAGAGTGCCTCTTAGATAGATACACCTAGCTCAAAAGTCAACAAGTAAGGTTAGGAAAGCCTGTGATGTTGATACAATCGTAGGAGAGAGGCACTACCTCCAAAGTCCTTCATTCCAGAGAGACAATAAATTCTGAACTCTTGCTTCACACTAAGCTTTTGTAATTACCAATGTATCTATTAAGGAAGATGCTCTCAGAATGTGCCTCCATTTCCCCAGATTTTCCTAGTATTGAAACAGCACAGCTCTCTTTAAGCATCCTTATTAGCCCATAAGGAATTGTTGTCAATTGCATTCATTTATCAGAACTAGAGCAAAGAGTCTTCTACCCTGGGGCTGGCATAGTTAAATGGGGCAGAAAGAGGGAATGGATAATTGATGCCACTGTAATCTGTTCCTTTTAAAACATTTATTCAATACATGAACTTTTAGCAGCTGAAGATTTTCAAGTTCTTTATTCTATTGACACTTGCAGGTTGAACATATAACTTGGTTGAAAGATCCAATAGTTCAAAATTTCCTGTTTTTTTACTTCTTTCTATTCTGTCTTGTAAAGAATTGCCTTTTCTCTTAAGTTGGTTCCCTTGATGAATTACCCAGATGGTTACTGTTCTAATTATCCATAGGCACACAGCACCCTGTGGTACAATGCAACATTTCTACTCCTACATTTCCCTTTAAGAAAGAGGAAAATATTTCTCCCAGATATTTACCAAATTTCTCTCCATATCTCTGGCTAGAACTACATTTTATTTAATGGATACATAAGTGAGTTTGGTCATTATGACTGACACAGGTAAATAACAGTTTATATTGTGTAGAAACCCATTGCTGGATGAGAACATAAATGGAGAGAAGGTAAAGCTATCTCTTCTCTGTTACCAAAGAAGAAACTGGGAAGCAGAAGGCAAGTAGTCAGTGGCAGCTGCAGGATCTGAATCCTTGAGATATACTCAAAGAAGCACTTAATTAACCACTAACCAGAACAATGTGCACTCCACAAAAGGTACCACCATAAGACAGGTTTTTTGTTGAGGTAAAAGATTCAATACAGTTCTCTTCCTTAGAAGGACATGATTGTGAGAGACACAATTACAAAGAAACTGAGGATACATGCATTCTTCTATGGGGTTAGACTGTAGGGAAATTTTGAGAAACATAATAATCACCATTGAGTAACTGGAATGGGAACCAACTCATCTCCACACTTCCTGCTTTCTGGCTATTAATCATGCTTCCAGAAATCCCAACTCTGATAAAGAAAAGCAAGTATGTACATTCTGCACTTACTAACATCTCCAAATCATAGGGGAAACAGAAGAGGCTTCATCAAAGTAACTCACAAGTCATAGCACACAGGCCACAAGTCACGAAAATCTTCTAGCTTTCTTATAGCACACTTACTTTGCATGTAAGCTAAGGAAATGCCAATTTTCTGTTTGTATCTGAAGAAAAACATCATAAAGGGATTTGATAGTAACTGAATGCTGATTTAAAGTGGCTTGCTAAAAGGAGCAAAAAAAATTTTCTGAAAGCAAAACCTTTCATTTTACAATAAAAATTTACTTCATATTAAGTTTATAATTCTCATACATATCACTATGGCCTTTTTCTGGAACTTAAATTAATCATAATATATTTAATAAAACATACATGTGATAATCAGGAAAAAAAATCATGCTTTAAACACCCCCAAAACCCTCAATCTAAGACAGTATGTTCTAAGTATGCTCAACACAGAATACAGTAGATTTAAAAAATTATATGAGTTTCTAGAATGTTTCCGTGTTCACAAATGAGATCAGGGAAGGCACAAAAGTCAGAAAGATCTGGGTAGCACTTTTTGAGTGGATTTAAGGCCCATTTCATGAGATGGAATCCATACTTGACACAGCTAAAAGGGCCCAGAAGCTGGGACATGATAGGTCTTCAGCCTAGGGAAGAAAGCCTACAATATTCCTCAAATATGTAACATTGTCCTGAATCAGAACTGCTTATAACTGGCTTCATGATCATTCTCTCATCCCTTCTATCCACCAGATTGTGGTTACTCTTAACTTCGCCTTTTTCCCCCCTAGGAAAAAAAGTAACCAAACTTACAGGGTGTTCTTGTTCACTGAAAAGCTCAGATAGCTGTCCCTACAGTTTCTAGGGATGACACATACGTCTCTGACACATAAGTGGACACGTATTCTGTCCAATCCATCTTCATTTATATAACTATTGATCCTTACAATTTTACTTCTTCAGTTAAATTGGCTTAGCATTTCCTGTGCTACTATCAAAATGATCCTCAGCCTGCCTTGTCTATTCTGTAAATCTTAATGTGTCTGCAGGACATATTGTCAAATGGCCCCATTTACTTCCCTCTCTGGACAGATACCCTCTTGTAGTGTGACTTGGACATTCCTCTACTAGAGGGTGACATTTGTTTCCATGCTTCCTTAGATCTGTGGGCCCTGGCATCTCATTGGCCAATAGACTTAAGCAGAAGTGACAGTATGTGGGCTTCATTCATCAGCTTGGAGACGCCTTGCACTATTCCCTCAATCTCTAGAAATCTCTAGCTCTACCTTGAGCTGAACAAGGCTGTGTTGAAATAGGATGTGAACTAAAATATTGAAACAAAGTCCAGCCCTCCTACCTTGAGGGTATTGGACATTAATGGGCAGGTATGTGGAAGATGAGGAGCAGACCTAACTGAGTGACTCAACGATGACCAGACTCAACTCTACACAAGAACTAAAGGCAACGAAGGAACTCTGAGGGTGGGCAAAACAATCTCTTCCAGGACAGATCACACCAACTGGTGATCCAACCAAGTGGATAACCCCAAAAACATACACACAAGTGACATGATACGGACATAGCAGGTCATACTTAAAGAATATACATGTATATATATTTACATATGGGCACATTAAAAACAATTAATGAAAACAGAGGACATGAATTTGAAGTAAAAGAGAGATGTGTCTTTTGGCCAGAGAGAAGAAAAGGGAAGGAAAAATGAAGTTAGCATATTATAATCTCAAAAAGTGAAATAAATATTTTAAAAAACAATGACCAGAGACATGAGTAAGCCTTGATGTAACCTGAGGACTTCCAGTCCAGCCACAGAATCCTGAACAATAAGATGCTTTCTTCCCTCTTGAGGAACCACAAGTTGGTGAGTGACAAAGGACAACTATAAGATTATCAGTCTTACTACAATTTGGGGAGCAGAGAACAATCTTATTCTCACTTCAATTGGCCAAGATTCTGGCAGCCATATCACAGGCTATGAGAAAATAATGAATTAAATCAACAATCCTCTGCATCCTCCCCTCCACAGTCCTCACACAGCAAACTTTTCTAGTTAGTGAGGTCTTCATAATAACTAGACTATGGATGATGTAACCATATTTAATTCTGGGGAACTGATACTCAACTAGATCTTTATAGTTATGCCCAAATTAAAAGATAGATGAATATTCAGATTGTGTCAAAATGCCTTAATATTTTAATAAGCATAAATAAAAGGTACACTTTTTTCTTCACTGCGAATTAAATTCCAGACCTATATAACTTTGACATAAAACTGAAATTTGACATTTCATTCTCATTCAGCCTAGCAAGTGGTAGTCAACAAGAGAAACATTATGACACCTAGCAGGTAACTGGGAAAAGCTTAACACTCTAGTTTTTTGTTTGTTTGTTTGTTTGTTTTTAAATTAAAGATATAGTTACTGAGCAAACAAAAATAAACACAAGGATATTATCTATGTTTGAACTTAGATCAAAATTATCTCCACATTAGTTATTTAGATTAAATTATTATTTCAGGGATGAAATATAGATGACATACAAAAAAATTAAATATACCCAAATAAAATCCTTTGAATAATCAAGAGACCATCTTCTATTCACATGAAAATCTATTCTGTCCTCTTTTTACTATGATCTGGAGATGCCAAGACTTACTGCATATGGGCACAATTCCGGGGCTGCAACACATCTAATGTATTCTAGAGCCTAAAGTGGGCCTTAAACCTTCCAACCCCCCATTAACCACTAAAGCTTTTCATGATCTCTGCCTTCCTAAAATATTTAAATTTTATGTGTGGGCTTGAACTCCAAGTGAGCCTGTAGCAGCCTGGAACAGTGGCAGTTGAGATCAAGGGGATGTTCCCATTTAGAGCCCTTGTATTTTTTCTCAACTCATAGGTCAAACTTCCCACTCTCATTTTCATGTTAATGTAATTCCTCAAAAGATTCATGGGGGAAGAGAACAGTGACTATTTCTGGAGGCTGAGGCAAGAGTCTCACAAGTTTGAAGCCAAGGAATATAGACCCCACACACTCACAGAAACTGTATTGAAACACAAGGCTGTGTGACAACTCCATAGGAATTATATCTCTGCCACCCTGGGACTAAGAGAACATCACATTATCAGTGTTGTTCCTGTAGGATGTGGAGGTAGCGTATCAAAAAACATATGTCATACCTATTTATAAGTCCCATCAAATACTGATAGCTGGTCAGATGCTCTCAATAAGTGGGGTCTTCACCATCCCTGGTTCAATATGATTTTTCTATTTCCCACTTAATCAAATTCATCTCATCCTCCAACATCCATCTATCTCAGTCTATCTGGCCAAAACAACCTATTCTTGTGACACAATAATTTTGCACTAATTCTGTCTCACATTATATAGGATGATGCATTGTCTGCACGTTTCCACCCTGTAGAACATCTTGTGAATAGCAGGATTATTGTCTTATATATTTTTTAATTCCCATCTCTTGATAGAAAAGCTATCAGGAATCCTGACACATTTGACTTTCTAAGTTTATACTCTTCAAAACATTAAGATACATCATCAGTTTTTACAACCTTTGCTTTACATGACTACCAATTAAAACAGAAGAGGCAACCGTTTGACAACTCTCCCCCAGTTAAGAATTACACTGACAACAGCTGTCCAGAAAAGGATTATTTAATATCAGCGGATCAGGGGCTGTCTGTCTATCATCTTCCCTCTCAAATTCAAGGACAAATTCCTCTTCTCTGTTTCTAAAATAGGTACTCAACATACAAATGCAACCAAAAGGATCAAGAATTCCTAGTATACAGCAAGCCACTTTTACTGATAAAAATGCACAATTTAACTTTTACATGAATATATCCATGGATTACATTCATTTGTTTATGCCAATTTATCATAAAACATAACAAAATAGGCCTATGAACACAGATACTTATATAGGCTATACAGCTATACGTTGTCATAAATCTGAAAGAATCATTATCAGGAGGTGTATGTGATGCCTATACCATAGTATCCTGAAAAAAGCTCAAATATTGTAGTAGTAGTAACAGAGAAAATATTTCTATGAGCTATAATCATCTCCAACTAAGAGTGCTTCCAATCTAGAAATGTAGTCAAATTTAGCAACCTCTCCACAATTTCCTTTGTGCATCAATTCCAATATATATACATATTAATAATAGATCAAAATATGTACTATATATGCACATATTTTTATTATATATTTTGACACAGGACCTTATGCACCCCATTGGCTTACAACCAGAGGCTGGCCTTTAACTCCCAGGCCTGCCCCACAATGCTCAACTAATACATTTGCACATTTTAAACATTAGTGCTCATGTATTTTTGAAATAAAAATTATTTCATTTTTATATACCTTTTCTTAGTAAATGATTTTCATAGATCCTTGTGATTTTTATACAAGTACAAAAAACATGGTTTATCTTTTTACTCTTATGAAGGTTTTTATATCTAATTGAAAGGTTTTTAATATATTCCTTTGTATTCCTGTTGGGCCTAGCATACTGGCTTATATCAATTCATTTACATATTTTTGATATTATTTGTTGTAATTTGTGTAATTGATATGATTTACTACTCCTTTGTGTTATATAATCCAAAAGCTAATCCCCTACTATATGCCTATATAATTGATTCTTTCACTTATTCATTCAAACTATTAATCAAGAATCTAACACACACATCCAGGTCTAGGTACCGGGAATAGAACAATGGGAAAAAGGAACAATTCCTGATTTCATAATTGTTCCATGTACCCAGGGCTTCAAAGATGAGGTCAAGACTGTATCTTATTCAAGAGGCTGACATTCTGATGTGATAAATGCTAACCAAGTTTCCAAGTGCCAGAAAAACACTCACTTGGTGGTTTAAAATTAAAACTTAACTCCTACAGATCTGAAGTCTGGCAAACCAAATATAAAGGAAATCTTAGGGTCTAAAGAGAAAATCCTTTTCTGGCTAATGGATAGTGTCTTCCTACTGTGACCTCACTTGGTAGGCGGAATAAGGAATGTACCTAGGTCACTTTCCTAAAGACACATGCCCCGTTCTCATGTTCTTTCTCCCTTGTCCCTATCACCTTCAGTTTCAATTGCTTTTGGTTGTGATTTCAACATCCTAAAGGGGATGTAAAGTTTAATACTTCGTTTCAGAGAGATAAAAATGACCGTTTGTTTTTCCTGCTGTATGTCACATAAACGAAAACAAAGCAACCCCATGGTCACGGCCAACAGTTCCTTCTTTCGGGTGTCATGACGTATTTCAAATTTTGTATTTAACAATAAATCTTTGTTTTATTTAACATCTCATCAACAATCACTCTAAGTTGTTTTGTGCTTCCCATGCAGAGTCTGCTATAGCCTGGGTTGGTTTGGAAGTGATCATATTCTATCTCCACTATCCATGTACTGGAACACAGTCATGTACTGCCACATGCTCCACTAGCTTTCTGAGTCCTCTAAGGAATGGCTGTTACATCTGATTAATATTTAAGCCAACCTGGTTCTTCCTCGATTTGTTTAGTCTTTTGTTTTTGTGTATCACCACGAGCTTTGTGACTATTGCAGGTCATCTAAAGATACCTGCCTTAATTTTATGTGTATCAAGCACAATAACAGCCCATAATGTTTAGGACATTTGTGAAGATTAAATGAGACAAAGTACAACACTTCAAGTACACAGAACACTGGCTGGCTCATCCAGTATGTCATCTGCTCCCTAGCACCAGTAGCACTGTTGTGTGTACATCAGTATTACTCAGTTACTCTACCTGATGATAAGGACTCCCAAGGTTTTGAGGAATTCTCTTATCTTAAGATGTCTCTGTGCTTACACAAATACCAGTTATCACTTTTGCATATCCACTCTTAAGGACTAGACATCTGTTTACATGGTGTCCTTTAGTAGTCAAAGAGCTAATGTTTGCCAATTAGAGATAAAAGCACTCTAAGCTTTGTTTTAAAAAAATGCATGAAAATAGTTAGAACACAGTTACTATGAAGGTTTAGGCTCAGATCAAAAATTATTTTTTTTCTTTTGTCTCTTTACACCCACAGACCTCCCACTAGAAACTGATAAAGAAATAAAGCTTTTGATTAAATCTCTTGGCACAATAATCCTTAATATGACAATAAGCTTTGTTTTACTAATTGTTACATTAAAAATCCATGTAACACTGCAAGCATAACATTCATGTCACCAATGAGATAAAAGTTCATTTGAAATTTTAAGGAACGGATGAGGCTATAGACCTGTAAAAAGCTAAAAAATAATAAATACATAGTCCACATAAAGAAACTACTTCTGGATATGTCCTAGACGTGGGTCACTGCTGTTTTGCTCATTTATCTAACATAGACTGCTAAAGTAACAGGTGCCAGGGCTCAATGATAGACGGCCCATGTAAACCAACAGGGAAAGACATCCAGCTAATTTGAAAACCTACATGCACAAAAACTACATAAACATATATAAAGGAGGCAAACTATTTATCATTTCTATAGGCTTTAAATTTTTTTAGGCTTGATCTTCTATGGACACTTATATTTGCATTAAAGTTATCTGGCAAACACATTATACTTTATTCTTATCAACCATGCAATAAGTTAAACAAGAAACATGGCTAGAGGAGAAATTATAGAAGGAATCCATAGTAATCTTGGGAATGGGCTACACAAAAATTGAATATTCATGTTTATGGTTCAACTAAAATGTATCATACACATGAATATGGGGTAGGGGATAAACTGAAAGCAGACAGAAAAAAGCCCACTGCCCAACACAGAAGTCAGTCTGTTCACTTTGATGCTCTATGATGATAAATTGCTATGTTACACTTCAAGTATAATAGTATTATAATTGGCTGGCTAATGGTAATATCAAAAATGTCAATAAAATAATGATTTTGATCCTTTTCCAAATGGTTGTTGCCTAGTACTTTTATCTCATCTGGTTCTTTCCTGAGAGCCTCACCTTAATGATTGAGTCATCTCCCCAGCCCAACATCCTATCCACTTTTAAATTCACTATAATGCATGCAATGGCATATATCCTATTAAAAAAAAAATTGCGTGAGAAATGGAAAAATACTGGAACAAGGTAATATGTTGTTACCACACAACATTTATCTACTTACTTGTCTGCCTGTCTATTGTGTATTATGTGTCCGTCCATGCACATGGTATATGTGGGTAGGTGTGCTTGCATATATGTGTAAAGGCTTCAGGTTGATGTTGACTATCTTCCTTAATCACTCTCCATGGAAAAGACTAGCTTCGCTAGCTGGCAAGCCCCAGGGACCCTCTCATTTTCATGTCCCCAGTACAAGGATTACAGGTGTGAGTCACCATGCCCAGCTTTAACCCAGGCACTGGGATGGAGATCAGGGCCTCATGCTTCCTCATAAGGACATTACTGACAGAGTTACACCAACTATTTGACTCCAGTTATTATCTGAATATCTCAGATCACAATTAAAAATTTTAAAACAACCATGCCCAAATAGATAAGTGATTATTTTCTACATCAAAACTCTAGCCAAGAACATTTTAGATGCTGAGTTAATATCCACCCCACCTCTTTTTGAAAAAAAATAATTGAGTCTCTTGACTCATTATATTAAACTTACTGTTAGAGTTTTCCAACAAATACTAGCTATATTATATACCCAGTCTTGGTGAATCTTAACATGTTGAATAGATAATCATTTCCTGGGACTTCTATGTCAAATTGCTACAGAATACATGACTTGATAGGAGAATTCAATGTCTCTCAGTTATAGAGGGTGGAAGTCCAAAGTTGCCAGAGCTAGCTCCCACTGCAAGGGTTTACAGACAATTCTTCAAATTTTCACTACAGTCAAGACAGCCAGAGAATGCAACATCTGGAAGAGGCCTAGAGCTCCCCATGAAAATGGAATCTCCCTGACACCATATCTGGTTTCCCCCCCAGAACTTAAAGAGAATGCAATTCTGGGGCAATGTGGTACTCGTATCACTCTACTTGTCACAGTGTGGTGTTGTAGAATATTATTTTAAGATGGGTTACATTTATTTATGTTTAATGACCCAAGCATGTATCACATTCTTTTATGCTTCATCTGTTTAACTCTGTGAAGCTGTGTTAGTTTGTCTAAAATATTTGATGGTCTAACAAAGAGATGAATGGCCAATACTGAGGCACAAGGAAGGGAACCAGGGATGCCAAGCAGGGTGAATAAATAGGAGAAATCTGAGGGGGGGAGGAGCAAGAAGAGGAGGAGAGGGTGGTAGAGGTAGCCACCAGCTACACAGTCAGAGGAGAGGGTGGTAGGGGCAGCCACCCAGCTACACAGTTAGCAGAGGAGAGGGTGGTAAGGCAGCCACCCAGCTACATAGTCAGCCATAAAGTAAGATTGAAAGACATATAGAAGTAGGAAAAGGCCAGAGGCAAAAGGGTAATTTAAGAAAAGCTGATTAGAAACAAGCCAACACCCTGTTATCATAGAACCTTCATCTAGCAGCTGATAGGAGCAGAGGCAGAGATCCACAGCTACACACTGCGCTGAGTCTAGCCAAAGAGAGGGAGAAGAGATTTTATGAGCAAAGGGGTCAAGATTATGATGGGGAGACCCACAGAGACAACTGACCCAAGCTACTGGGAGCTCACTGACTCTGGACTGGACTGGGTCCTAACTAGGCCCTCTGAATGTGGATGACAGGTATGGCTTGGGCAGTTTGGGAGGCCTCTGGCAGTGGAACCAGTATCTATTCCTAGAGCATGAACTGAGCTCTTGAAACCCATCCCTATAGAGGGATACTCTGTTCAGCCTTGATTTGAGGGAGGGGACTTGGTTGTGCCTCATCTTGATATCCCAGATTTTGTTGGTTCCCCATGGGAAGCCTTACTTATCCTCTTTCAGAAGTGGATGAAGAGAGAGAGGGTGAGAGCAGGAAGGGGAACTGTAGTTGGTATGTTAAAAAAAAAAAAAAAAAAAACTTTCAAATAAAAAATGTCAAAAAGAAGAGGATGAGGAGGAGGAGAAGAAGAAGGAACAAGCCAAACCAAGGCTGGGCATTTATCACTGAGAGTAAGCCTCTATGTGTGATTTAGTTGGGAGTCGGGTGAGGGTCTCCCAAAGAGCAAAAACAACCAACAACATTTTGGCATCCCAATGTGGGGCTGGAGTAAAAGAAAAACCGACCACAGTGTGGTATGATCACCTTGCACTTTGAGGTCTCATTCTGATCCCTGCTCACTTTGCCCAGGGATCATCTGCCTTTTCATGCTGAGGTACAGGAATTCTGCACACATCTTAGATGTGAAGCCTATGTTGCTTACGGGGATTATAGTGCCTTCTAGTCTTTGGCTGACTCTATCAATGTGAGTTGTTTGGATAGATCCCTTATACTTGAGGATATCTCCTTCCCCAGATAGAGTCTGAGGAGCTATCAGGAATCCATGCTCAGAGGATTTCTGAGCATTGCTGTTTAAAAACAAGAAATTCCAGCAAAAATTTTCCTTAAAAACCAGCTATTGTCTCATGCCTCTGAATAAGGTCTCCAGCGGATAGTTCTGCCTTAAAAACAAGGCCTGACTTGCTTGAGCAGGAGGAGAGGGATCCTTAGTGCTGGAATACTTGGTTAGCCCTGGGTTAGATCCTAATATGAACAAAATCAAATTGAATCAAAGAAAAGAAAAGCAAAATAAAACTGTTTAACTTGCTCTTTTACAGTTTGGATTCTACCTGGCATCTGGCTCCCACTAAATCCAAAATGAAACAAGCAAATAGAACCGCGAGAAAATAAAAGTCCCCTCGAAATTTTACAGCTATAAAATGAACTGTGTACATTGATATGAACCCCAAATTAAAATAATTATAATAATCAGGGAAAAAATTGTCTGCTTTTATTTAGGTATGATTGAAATTTCAAATTACCCCCTAAGGCCCTAGTAGAAATAGTAATTACATGTTTTGTTCTCCAAGATTTCATTCCCAGGGGCCACGGTCCTTTAATACATGGCTTACTATGAACTCTAAAATAATTTTTGTTAATTTTTCTATTAATTTTCAAGTAAACTAATTGAAAAAAGGTACTAAACTTGATTATTTTGAAATTGCTGAAAGAGTGTATGTCAGATGTTCTCACCATACACAAGCTATGTGGATGAAGGATACGGAAATTAAAATGACAGTCTTCCTAATGGTGAGTATGTGTTATAATAAAATATACAAGCAACAAACAGCAATAAAAAGCAGAGGATCTAAGTTCAGTTCCTAGCGCATCCATCAGATTTCTTACCAGTGCCTAAAACTCCAGCTCCAGGAGATAAGATGTCCTCTGGATTCTGCAGGTATACCAGCACATATCAGACATTGCATCGCATCATCTCTCTCTCTCTCTCTCTCTCTCTCTCTCTCTCTCTCTCTCTCTCTCTCTCTCTCTCACACACACACACACACACACACACACACACACACACACACACACAAATCCTTTTGTTTAATGGTATGTGAAAGAGAAAGCTCAAGAGAAACACACCCATTTACAGCTTATATGCTCATTTATACAGTTCCCAAAAACTGCTATAGAGACATTAGTGACCTTATTGAGCTATGTACTATGCTACTATTGGTTTGTCTCCAACAGCTTAACTCTAAGACTGTTAAAAGGAGTAGACTTATGACCTTTACCTGTAATATTCTGGTTGACACACATCCTAACTGCAGACAACCACATACATGGGAGGGGGGGCGCTACCTTCCATAACCAATCACTGCCCAAACCTAAGAGATAAGCAGATATCCTAGTGAGGGTTACGGTTGCTGTGATGAAGCTTGGGTAGAAAAGTGCTTCTTTGGCTTACAAATATTGACTGACCATTGAGGGAAGCCAAAGTAGGAACTCAAACTGGGCAGGAACCTAGAAGGAGAGCCTGATGCAGAAGCCATGGAGGAGTGCTGCTTATCAGCTTGCCTTTTATGCCCTGCTTTATTATAAAATCAGACATGGGATCACAATCACCTGAGCCCTCGATCACTAATTAAAAAAAAAAAAAAAAAAAAAAACCCTACGAGCCCACAAAACCGAAAAACTTCTGTAAGGCAAAGGACACCATCCTATGGACAAAGCTGTAGCCTACAAAAATGATTTCTACCAACTACACATCAAATAGAGAGCTAATATCCAAAAATATATTGAACTCAAGAAACCAGACAACACACTAAATAATCCAATTTAAAAATGGAGTACAGGTCTAACAGAGAATTCTCTACAGAGGAATCTCAAATGTCAGAGAAATACTTAAAGAAACATTCAACATCAGGAAATTGCAAATCAGAATGACTCTGAGATTCCACCTGACACCTGGAAGAATGGATACGTTCAAACCCACAAGTGACATCTCAGACAATCCTCAGCTTCATATGGAAACAAAAAACCCAGGATAGGTACAGCAATCCTGAATAATAAAAGAACTGATGGAGTTGTTACCATTCCCAATTTCAAGTTGTGCTGTAGAGCTGTAGTAATAAAAACAGCATGGTATTGATACAAACACAATCAATGGAATCAAATTGAAGACCCAGACATAAATCCATATACCTACTGTGCATGATTTTTTAAAATAAGATACCAGAAATACACAATTTATAAAAAGACAGCATCTTCAATAAATGATGCTGGCCAAACTGGATGGCTGTATGTGGAAGAATCCAAATACATCAATATTGATGACCGTGCTGGTTCAATCACTATTATGAAAATCAGTGAGGGAGTTCCTCAAGAAGAGGGGAATCACTGTACCTCCAGATCCAGCTATACCACTCTTGGGCTTATACCCCAAGATCACTTCACCCTTCAACAGAAACGTTTACTCAACTACGTTCGCTGCTATTCCTAATAGCATCAAACTGGGAACATTCTAGAAGTCTCTCAACAAATGAATACATAAAGAAGATGCAGTAAATTTATACAGTGGAGCACAATGGAATATTACTTAGTTGTTAAAGATTATGAAATTATGCCATTTGCATTTAAATAGGTGGAACTAGAAAAAAAAATCACCCTGAATGAGGTATCCCAGACCCAGAAAGACAAATATGGTATACTTTCACTTAAATGTGGAAATCAGCTGCTAAGTCAATGAAATACGGAGAAACCAGAAGTTAGATACAGAGTAAGGCTCTAATAGCTCTCACTAAGAAAGGGAATTAGAATAGAGTTATGGGTGGATGTGAGGGAGACTGGAACAGGAGGACTGAGAGGAGACACGGTGGGAAGAAGGGTATGAGGGAGGGAATATGAGCAGACATAGCTAAAATTAAGAACTATTTGAGAGATATTATAAAAACCTAACACAGTAGAAACTTCCTAAAATATACACATACATGATAACAATCTAAATGAAATTGCTAAATAATGGAGACAGTACCAGAACCAGCCATCTCTATCACCAAATGAAGCTTCCACTACCAGGGTCGGGTTACATCTAATTGCATGGTTGTACAAAGAGTTTGCATGAGAAGCCCCAAGCAACCTCGGCTGTTGTGGCAAAGTGTTCTCCAGCCAGCAGAAAGTGCGGAGGGAAATAAGACACACCTGGATTTTCTACACAACCTCCCTGCATGGGTAGCACACTGGAGGAAGGACACAAGGCGAGAGGTGGGAACAAGGCTATTGTCCCAAAGCAGTGATCCTTGAGAGCATTGGTGAAAAACAAAAGAAGTTGAAAAGGAAATAGATTAACTATAAGAAAAATAATCCAAAAGAAATTAAGCAGAGTTTTTACCATCCACTGAGAATATACATATTATTATTAGAACACTGAGAATATACCTAGTATTATTAAAACTCGAGTAAAACACAATAAAAGCTCTACAGCATTTATGTGCATGTTTTTCTGTTTTCTAATATCCCAGGAAAATTTGTCACTTTAATGAGGCATTTTAACAAATGAAATAACAAAACAAAGACCCCGTGTAGCATGAAGGAGAACGTATGTGTTGTGTACCTTCATGCTTTCAAGTTCAGGATATGTCTGGTCTCACAACTTATCTGCCACCTCGGACAGTATCTATCGCTTTTTATCATTTTTGAATTAATTTTTCAGATAGACTTGTGGAAACCCAATCAGGAAGTTACTTTCTCTTCTCAGTTTTGTCAGACTTAGCAAGGAAAGGTGACAGATATTTAGTAGCAAAGCCCGAGTTGTCTGACAACTTCAAAATGTGCAAATTGAGGGTAGCAATACGTAAACAGACTAAATAATTCTCAAGGTGTAAGACAAATAGAATAAAGGCATAAAGCCATGAAAAACTTTCACAGGGAGTGTTAAGTCATGCTGGCATTAAAAAAAAAAAAGAGTACCTTTTAATCTAAATGATTACTGACTACCAATGACTTATATATGATATTGCTTGGATTGTCCTTTGATATCATCTTGGAACTGAGAAGGTAACAATCAACTTCTATCGATGACCAAAGTAATAGCTAATGTAAAGTCACTATGGGGAGAGCACAGAATTCTCCAGGGCAGAAAATACTGCTCAACAGTGATCAACCAAAATCTATCCTACTTATCATTAAGCCAATGGGTCTTAACATTAAGAATGTCTCCTGTAAGAGGTAAAATCATTTCCTTCACACAGTAAAGTACCGAGCAGAAAATACTGAAGCAGATTATCTTAGCACAATGCTCCACATTCTCTATCCACAGCTTTGGTTTCCTCCAGTACTAGGAACTGAGCTCAGGGCATCTTCATTCTTGGCATGTACTCTACCACTGAGCTGTGCATCCAACCCACATCCTTTAAGAAAGAATGCATGCTCTATAACCTTTGTTGTATTTTTTTTTTAGATCTCTCTCTCCCTCCGTCCCTCCGTCCCTCTCTCTCTCTCCCTCTCCCTCTCCCTCTCCCTCTCCCTCTCCCTCTCCCTCTCCCTCTCCCTCTCCCTCTCCCTCTCCCTCTCCCTCTCCCTCTCCCTCTCCCTCTCCCTCTCCCTCTCCCTCTCCCTCTCCCTCTCCCTCTCCCTCTCCTCTCTCTCTCTCTCTCTCTCTCTCTCTCTCTCTCTCTCTCTCTCCTTGAAGAGGCCAGAAAAAGCCATCGAGTTCCCTACAGCTGAAGCTGCAAGAGGCTTTGTCAACCCTGTAAGGTGCCAAGAACCAAACATCTGCCCTCTGTAGGCGCAGCCATCGATCACAACCGTGCTGAGCCTTCTCTCCAGCTTCAACCCTTTATTCTGAAAGTCCACACATTCAGAGTTCACTAAGGTGGAAATGTTCTTCTGCTTGTCATTGTTCTACAATTTCACCAATATATCTCTGCCACTTAGAGCTTCCTGTTTTCATTATTCTGTCTTATGTCTCTCTATACAGAAGTTTCTTGACATAGAAAATGTAATAGGAAGAGGAAGTGAGGAAGAGAAAAATAGTAAGGGGGAAGAAAAATGAGAGGCAGACTAGAATGTGAAAGAGAGCATGGGGACAAGAGAGGAAAATGACAGGCCTAGCATCAGGACCAGTTGCTCACAGGACAGGTAGAAAATTTTAACAGACCTTAAGAGCATTGTGACCTTTTAAATGGAAAAGAATATGAAAAGTAGGTTGCACTTGCATATTTAGGAAGCAGTGTTTTCTCACTACCAAAAAAGCAATTATTAATAAAAATATTTAGTAAAATGACAGTATAAACACACTGGCAGGTACTGATCAAATGCTGAGGCTTCTACAGTCCAAGCATTTCAAGAATCTTGCAAAAATAATCAAACACTATGGCATAGAAAAGCTGAATCCCTGAGCCTAGCAAGTCTGGTTGTCTCTTAAAAATCAATGGAATCAAGACATGACCATCAGCTTTAGGTAAAAGCAAACACAAAGAATGAATCTGGTTTCATTTATGGGGAATCTGCCAAAATTAGCACTCAGGATGGACTCTATTCTTCGTCGTCCTACTCAGATGCTATAAACTGTGTATTTTAGACATGTCTTAAGTGTAACTCTCAAAGATTCATTCATGGGAAGCTCAGTCCCACTGTGGGAATACTGACACTTGGTGGACCTTTAAAAGAAATAGCCTGGTAGGAGGTTATCAGCTTATGGGGGCCAGTAACCTTTTAGAGATTATTATCATTCTTATGAGGCCCCTGAATTAGTGCTCAAGAATAGGCTGTGATAAAAGAGGAAGCCTGTTCCCCCAATTTGTCTTCCTTATTGTGATATGATTTCATTTTCTCACCATGATGACATCCTCAATTGATACCGATGCCATATCCCTGAACATCCAGAACTGTTACTTAAATAAACCTCTTTTCTTACAAATCACCTGGTTTCTAGTATTTTATTATATGGGTAAAAACATAAGTAACTTGCAGAACTTCATCAATGATCTTAATCATTTGTCACCTGATATTTCAATGGAACAACTTTCAAAAGCTGCTATGCCGTGCCCTACAATTAGATACAACTTGGAAGACATAAGCAACAGAAAACCAAAATATCAATTCTTTCACTATTAACTCTTAGTCATCTTTCAGTATTTCCTTAGGAGCGAGGGCAAAATACGAAGGTAGATGCAAACTCCAGTTGTTGTAGAGGCTTCCTGGGTGACATCAATAAATCTGCAACAAGGAAAAGAGTGGAAAGGGTTAGGGAGAAGATAGGAGAGCAGAGGAGGATGGAGAAGGAAGAAGAGGAAGGAAACAGGAAGAAGGAGGAAGTAGGAGGAGGAAGGATGGAAGGGAGGGGAGAAAAGGTAAGTCAAGAGAAAATGAAGATGGAAAGATGAGGAGAGAAGAAAGAGGGGGAGAAACTTAGAAAGAGGAGAAACAAGGAGGATGGGGAAGAAAGACTTGTGTGAGAGCCAGCTGGCCTGGTGCTAGAAACCCTGGCTGGGAAAGCGACTCTGAAAGTACCCTTTTCCTATGTGATGGTCTTGCTCAAATCATCTGTTTTCTCTTCTGCTAAAAGATGTCAGAAAGCCAAGTTCCTACCAGGAGCTGAAACTTCTGAGTATGTTAAACCATGCAATGAAGCCAGTTAAATGTCACCAAATACACACAAAACCAACTAGAGCCACACTGGGTTGGGCACAGGGATCTGGTCTCTTTTCTTTTCAGCATCCACAAATAGAGGTTAATGTCTTTTCTCTTGAAGGGTCCCACATCTATATACAAACATCTCTAACTTCTTGTCTACATGCAACACCATAAGATGTGCATAGGATACTGTATTAAAACTAGCCTACCTGGGACGGGAATACAACTCCTCTATTAAATGTAGAAAAATTTAAAATAGAGAATGCAACAGTTATGCTACAAATTCAGAAGTATATAAAGAATAATACATATTATAAAATGACTGAAAGAAAAATAAAACACAATGTAGGAAAATCACTGACTACTTCCTTAAAAGCTTGGCACACACTGACAGACATGGAGAAAGATTACCTCTCTACAAATATATGTTAAGAAAATAAAAGCTGGGCTAGAACTTGATCAAATCAGGGGTGCTCCTGAACAGGAAGATAGAATTCTTAACTTGTGTGTTAGGTATTATGATTGACTTAAATACTCTTGGGTGCTCTGTAATTTGGTAGCAGTAAGTTGTTTTCAATCACTGGTAAATAGACACTCAAATATTGGCTGAAAAATGGTAAAAAAAAAAAAATAAGTTTCAATATGATAGTAATGGTATCAATCAAGCCTACGAGCCATTTTAAAAATCAAAAGACAAATGTATACTATAGTGAAAATATAGGACTACCCCATTTCTCTCTGTTGTTAGAAAGGACACACCACATGGCAAGTGGACTTCCTTCTTTGTATTTTTCCAGTCACTTTAAAATGTGTAGAATTTTTTATTCATTGCTGATATTATAGTGTGACTATAAGTTATATGCTTTAGGAATTTTTATGTTTGAAAAGGAAAATTAATGCCTGCCCTAAATACTGTGTATATAACTGTATGTACATCTGATAGTATAATCAGGGCAGAGGGCTTAAACTTGTGATATAAGTGGCTGAAAAATTAAATACACACTAAAATACACTAAAATATGTAAATGCACATTCCTAAATACATTATAACGGTAAAGATTCAAACATTGTAAAAATATTAACAATGACTTCTTAGAGGTACATGCCTAGGGGCTTTAAGGATTTACATATGTTTTAAAAAAAATGACAGACCATCTATAACGTTCCAGCAAGGCAATGAGATACTGACTGAAAACTAACAAGATTAAATCACACTGCCTGGGCGAGATATCAAGCAGAATTTCATGTAGCTGCTTTAAGCATTATTGGGTTTACTGATATGAAACGGAAATTTTAGTACATCAAAACTATCAGAGATTAGCACTTTCATAGAGTTGAACATATAGTTATATGAAACATATTTTTAGGCTTAATCTAATTTAATTTTCACAGATCCATAAAAAATTCACATATTAGGGCTAGACTGACAGCTCTGCAGTTAAGAGCACTTGCTGCCTACAGTATTCAAGTTCAGTTCCCAGGACAACAAGCGTCTGGCAACTGCATGTAGCTCAAGCTCCTACTCTCATACGTGTGGAAAGACCACAAGGGAGCACACACATACCCATAAATAAAATAAGTAGATAAATCTTTTAAAAATTGTACATTTTGAACTAGGATTGTGAAGCATACAGTGAAAACTTTCAAAGGGAAATGAGCTCCGTCAGTATACATTTCAAACTGGACAGGTAGACCATGAAAATTTCAATGTGTAATTACCTATGTGTCTGTCTGTTCTATTAGACTACACCCTTTCCCTATTCACCTATATACTTCTAGGATACACGGCAGTATTTGACTAGTGCTTTGATAGAAACTCATTTTCAGGATGCAACTAAAAAAAAATCACCCTGAATGAGATAACCCAGACCTAGAAAAAAAAAAAATGTGTATTGACTTATAGGTGATATTAGCTGTTAAGTAGATGATAATTAAACTACAATCCACAAACCCATAAAGGTTAGTTAAGAAAAAGTCTCTATAGAGTAATGCATGGACCTCTGGGAAGGGGAAATACAATGAATTTTGCAGATGGACTGTGAGCTGGTAGAGAGTAGAGCTGGTAAGGTCAGATGGTAGGGGTGAAAGAAGAGAATGCAGAAAGAAACAGCTAGAATTGGGAAGTACTGGGGGGTGGGGTAGAAAACTGGTGTAGTGGAAACTTGTAAGGACCTCTAGTATTAATCAAAACAGGGCTTTTGGTCAATATTCTGATGTCAATCTATATAAAAATAATTAAATTCTATGGTGATACCAGTAATGTTCTACAAAACAGATGATCAATGATGATCTTAGCTATTCACAGTGTTGAAGAATTTTTTTGGTTACTTAAAATTTTATTTTTCATGAACTTAAATTCATCATAAAAACCAGATTCTCCCATATTTTTGGCATATTTTTCCATTTTTTTATTTAAAAAGTTTTTTCCCATATCTACGTCTACTCCTCCTCCCAGTCCCTCCCAGTTCTCCCTTAGCCTCCCCATCCCATCCCCCATCCCTTCCCTAAGGAGGCAAAGAGTCTCAAGGTGGGTCAGTTCAGTCTGGCATAGCCAGGTGAGGTATCCTTCTCATGAGCATTCTGTTTTTAGTTGTATGACTAAGGAATAGAAAAGAATTAAATATAGTAAGCAGAGACCAGTGCCTCTTATGACTGCTAACTGGGGTATACATGATTTCTTTCTAACTAAATCAAAGATATACGTCAGTTGAATTGACTTACAAGAAAGATTATAGCAAGTTCTTCATTTAACAATAAAAAGATCTCACTCATAAAACTAAAGAACAAAAATGTCTTTTAAAACAGGACTCTAATGATTTAACCCACTACTGAATAAACATGATATAAGATAAAAAGTAGAAATCATTGAATGAATCCAGGAGTAACGTCTGAGCAAATATAAAACTTCAGGAGACTTTGGGGATCAAGGAAATGGGATTATTTGCTCTTGGAACTCAAAACTTGGAAATTTTAACTCTAAATTTAGGCAGACAAATTGTGAGGCAGAAACTACTCACCTAAGACAATATTGTTAAAATGATAAAGACAGCAATGTTTAGATGTTAAAACACAAACTTCTGGAAAGTTACTAAGGAATTTTTCCAGAAGACTGAAGTATCCTCATCCAATGAAACCTGTGATCAAATACATTCCCTTGAGAAATCTACAGCAGTGTCACTGTTGAGAGTTCCTCTGAGTAATGATTGGAGTTTCCATTCAAGAGGGATTATGACTTTGCTGAGTTGAGCTAATGATTAAGACTGTCTGAGAATCCAGTGGTTATAAACATTCTAAAAGGATTACACATATATGAGTGCAAAATCTTCATTTTGATGAAATGCTAATGCATGAAAAAACATGACACCACAAAACAATAGGCATGTTAAGCGATGTTCAATGTTTAAATGATGCCAGTGTTAAATGGGCTCACCCTAAGCTGGTGTTGAATGTGGGAATTGAGGAATGCTACTCTGAAGCTGCATGTACTTCTGCCCTTTACTGCTATTTGGTTTAAATATCTCTACTGGGGACTAAGTGGAGGGTTAAACAATCCCATTCTCTGTTATAAAAATTCATAAAAAAGAGATAAATTAGATGGAGGCTTAGCTCTGCTACCTGCTACAAATCTGCTAGATGAACATGGAATATTCAAAAGCTCAGTTTGTTCTAAAATTGCTTAGAGAACTATTCAGAAAATATTTTTTCTCAATTATTGCCAAATATTTTATTCTTTTTTTATATGCACATTATATGTATCTCGGATGTCATCAAGAATGCAAATGAATTTGCACAGACCACTGACAGGTAACATCAACCCAGATGCTCTAAATAGCAATAGGGATCTCAGACATAAAAGCACATTCTCCACATTTTTACAGAATGCTTAATTTCAAATGTCACTCTTAGTATATACAAAGATATGATGTGAACTCAAATAGCTAATATCAAAAATAAAAAATGTAAAGTGATTTGCAGAGCTCAGTGCAAATCTGAAACTTAGTTTCTTATTACTGGCTACTAGGTTTCATTTATTAGTGTGCTGACCTTTTTTTTTATCCCCTCCTGCCATAAGCTGCCAATCCTGATTTACTTAGTGATTATCAATTCTCTATGAATGCCTCTTCCATGGCAATATTACAAAGTTCAAAAAGATTTTGAGAGGTCAAACACTTTCTAGAATATACAAAGCAAATCTTTCTATTTCAATAAAATAACAGAATTTCCATTAAAACATTTAAATGTTATCTCCCAGCCGTTCTCCCTGTGGTTTACATATGAAAGGCTAAGAAATATATTGTCTAAAAAGGTAAGAAAATCACATAAGCAAAAGAAAACAAAAATGCCTTTAAGAGCTCCTACTTTTCAAGAGTCAACAATGATAAGAGTGACCGTCATGGAGAAGAGTTGGGTCATATACTCTGTTTCCTTAGAAAGAGCCAGCTGCTAATGTCAAGTCCTTGTCACATGAACTAAGAATTACTAGTGTGTATATGGAGGCAAGCACTGTGGCTTGGACATCTACCCTGGAGGTAGAGAACTGAGGTATAGTCCTATTTTGTTCTTCATATTTTAAAGATTCAAGGTCATTCAACACAAAGGGAAGAATCAATCCAGAGAAAATTTAATGTCCAGAATCCTAGACAATTGGAGAGAGTTTTTGAGATCATCTTCCTTTTGCCTCAGGTGGGGCTAAGGCATGGCAATGACATGATGTACCTGGATTCTACAGAGCTACCAATCCAAGAGAGGTGGCGGCTGGAAGTAACTTATCTAACAGAAGAATAAGAGAAGAGTTATTGTCATCAGTGACTCATGAGAAAGAAAATAAAATCCAGAGAAAACCAAATGGAATATAGTGTCAACCTGAGATGGGAGCAGGTTTTCATTCTTACTGGACTAAGAAAGGCAATTAACAAAGGCAAGGAAATTTACCACACAAGGACAGAAAATGCAAAGAGTAACAGAAGAAATGTTTGACTTTGCTGTTGGAGTGTTAATAGTCTAAAAAAAGGTATAAAAGGGCCTACAAATCAGTATTTAAAATAGTAACATCCAAGTGGAGAAATAGACAAAGAAAAAGTATTTCATAAAAAAGTATGAAAGTGGTGAGCAGTGCAACTTCCTAATAGTAAAATAGAAATAAGTAAAGTCAACAGTTGGCTATTTTTTAACACTACTGGAACGGGAGGAGTACTGCTCTATGTTATCGTGATAAGACAGACTGCTACTGGTTTTCTCAAGGACAATTTGTAATCTGCACTAAGAGCTGAAACAATGCTCCTGGCCCATTGGCCACTTATCCCACCTGCTGACAATTACCAGAGACAGCCAATTTAGGAATATATGCAACCCTTTCAGACTTTTTAAAAGTATGTTTTTACTGAAATGGGATTACATCATTTTCCCCCTTCTTTCCCTCCCAGCTTGCATTCTTTTAACCTCTCTCATGCTCCCCAACTCTCAAGTTGATAGCCTTTTTTTCTTTTGGGTATTATTGTTATGTACATATTGCATACACACACACATACATACACACACACACATATATAAAACTTGTTGGGTTTATTTTTTTGGGTAGTGTGACCATTTTAGATTGAACAACCAATAGGGAGGCTTATCCTTGGGAGAAGCTAATTACCTTTCTCCCATGAATCATTGGATGTTTGTAGTTCTTTTATAGCAAGTAGAGACTATTATAGAAAGCCACAACTGGACACAAGGTACAGATCAACTGATAGGGAAGCCCAGCTCCAACAGATACATCTACCTTACAGTTCCAGCATGTATGGATCAGGGAATAGTCAGAAGAAGCAGAAAGATTTTAAGAGCCAGAATACCTGGAAGTCTGATATCAAACAGTCTTTCCTAGAAATGGCTATATGAACAACAGAACAATGGACATGTTCACATGAAGGGGGAAATTTTTGCAGGGTTTCACTCCTAGACAAAGATCTATTGAGTCCTTTTAGAATTTTGAAGTTAAAAAATGCAGGAAACCTAGACACTTAGCAATTAGAATATGAAGTGATGTTTAGATTTAGGCACTTGATGGACTATTGCACAGTAATTTAAAACCATGTACATAAAACATTTGCTATTAAAGGATGCTCTTAATATAGTATATAAAAACTTGTAATGACTCCAATTTCATACATATGTAAGAGAAACAAGAAGCTGTAAAGGGAAGTTGTTCACTGCTATTGGAATTATACATGGAATATGAACCTTATTTTTCCCTTTTTATTAATTGATCATTTTATTTTAGGAACATTATACTATAGAGAAAATTTGTTTCTACTAAATATTCCTTTATTATCCTAGTTTGAATTAATATTGCTATGATTAAACACCATGACCAAAGAAACTTGGAGAGGAAAGGGTTTGCTTGGCTTGCACTTCCATATCACTGTTCATCAACAAAGGAAGTCATGGCAGGAACCAAAACAAGGCAGGTACTGGTACAGAAGCCGTGAATTTGGTGCTGCTCATGGCTTGCTCCCCATGGATTCTTCAGCCTGCTTTCTTATAGAACCCAGGACCATCAGCCCAGAAATGACATCACCCACAAGGGGCTGAACTCTCCCCATCAATTACTCCAGAAGACAAGCTGGATCTTCTGGAGCCATTTTATTAACCAAGGTTCCTTCCTTTCAGATGACACTAGCTTGTGCCAAATGGACATAAAACTAGCCAAGACAATTATCTAACAAACATTTACTACTTCTTTTTAGAAGGTGCTCTTTATTTTTCTTTAATTTTTTTTTATTTTACATACCAACCAAAGTTCCCTCTCCTTCCCCTTCTCCCACTTACCCCTCAGCTTCTCCTAACCCTACCCCCACCTACTCTTTAGAGAAGGTAAGGCCTCCCATGGGGAGTCAACAAAGTCTGAGATACCAAGTTAAGGCAGGACCAAGCTTCTTCCCTTGTATCAAAGCTGAGCAAGGTTTCCCTCTATAGAGAATGGGCTCCAAAAAGTCAGTTCATGCACTAGGGATAAATTCTGGTCCCACTTCCAGAGGCCCAACAAACTGCTTAAGCCACACAAATGTCATCCACATTGAGAGGATCTAGTTTGGTCTCACACAGGTTCCCCAGCTGTTAGTCCAAAGTCAGTAAACCCTCAGTAGCTCAGGTCAGCTTTCTCTATGAGTTTCTCCATCATGATCTTGATCCCTTTGCTCATATAATCCCTCCTCCCTCTCTTCAAATGAGTGAGAGTTCAGCTGACCAAGCAATAGTAGAGAGGGTACCTGAGCTGCCTTTCCCCTGTAATCAAAGTGATGTCCACCCTAATTGTCATAGAACCTTCGTCTAGCAACTGAGGGAAGCAGATGCAGAGATCCTCAGCTAAGCACTCAGCTGAGGATTGTCTCTATTGTTTCTGTTTTTCAGGGATGAAGCCAATGCCCAACCAAAGTCATATTTATGAGGACTGCATCATCTAGGATTTATATAGTGCTAAGTTAGACAATAGATCAACTATAGCTCCCAGATCTGCGTCATGTACACTTGATAAGCAAGTCTCCAATAACTGCCAGATGTTCCTTTAATTCAATGTATACATGTGCAGCAGTGTATTAAATAACATATCATGCATAAACCACAAATATTTTGTTTTGCACATGATAATACTCCCTGCCTTAGGGAAGTTCAAAATATTATGTCTCCACAATTTTCATTTTGTAGTAACCTAAGATATGTTGCATGTTTCTCCAGGTGAGATGCTTAAGGTATTTGCACAATGAAAGGAACCCATTGCCCAGATGACTCTGAGATGTGTAGGACACTGGTTAACTCTCCAACTTAACAACTCCCAGTAATTCACTGAAACAAACTTATGGTCAATATGGAAACTGCTCACAAGTAATACACAGAGAACTCCCATCTGAGTCACAACCTGAAATCTGAAGTAACAGCAAGATGGAATTGGTAGCATTATTCATTCAATAAGGAAAATACATTCTCTTAAAAATTAATTAGTGGCCTTAATTATTATAAAGCTTAGAAAACAAATTGGCCTAAGATAGTAATTTACTATTGAAATCCTGATTAAGAAGGATCATTTATGAATGTGAACAGGAAGATAGCTAGACTCAGCTGTATCAGTCACTGCCAGAAAATGATTCTAAACAGTTTTCTTCACAAACAATGTGAGTAATTTCCAATTTTATTTATCTCTCAAAACCAGGCTGTGGAATTAGAGTTTTACATTGCAAAACAGAAGTGACAATTCTTTGGAGAAAGTCAAAGCTCAAAGACTTCTTACCATCCCAGTCTTTAAATGGTCCTAAAAGGCATCACAGTTCCTGAAACAGAGCTCTGTGAACTCACCTCATAGTAACTCCGGACTGCATTGCAAAAGGCTTCATCTGCCACTATCTGAGTTTCCCCATTGAGGAAGGCCTGGAAGCGCTCTTTCAGTAACTGCAATTGCTGTTTGTTAAGCTAAAAGGAAAACAAAGAAAGAAAGAAATAAGCTGATAAATTAGGCAATTTTCACAATAGAACAGTCATTAAAAGTTACATTTGCTATATGCAGATGAGATTAGACAGATTTAACTTTATAGTAAAAAAAAAAAATAAAAGTGAAAAATCTTAGTATTTGTACTTATGGACATTTTTTCCTCCCAGCACATTTCAGAATCCAGAAATGGACTTTGACTGCAAATATCCGACATAGATAGAATTCCTTGTGTTAATTTGCAGTCCCTTTGCAGAGACAGGAAATCTGAAATTTACCGAGAGACTGGTGCACAAAATGATGCTGAGTACACAAAGTAAAGAAGATAAGAACTCCGAGAAACAAGTAGACCTCTTTGGGGAAAGAGGCAGTAAATTGAAAGGCTGCAGAACACAGAATGGATTCCAGACAAAGAATCTCCTGGAAGGAGTGAGTACTAGCTCCCAGGAAGAAACATGCTTCAAATGCCTGGACTGGAATCAATGGAGCCATGAGCAGATGACAAATTTGGGAGACCATCAACCTGGCAAACTGGATAAGCTGGGAACACCTACTCAAGCCCACTGGGGAGAGGTTAGGGACCGAGGGGGTCACAAATTTATAAATGATTTCATCACCATGGTTAACATAGCTACTGTCACTATTAGCTGCCATAACAACTCACTTACAGATTGTATCACCAACCATATCCTCTTCATAACAACTGAAGCTGGTTTAAACACAGGCGAAGTTTCACCAACCATATCCTCTTCATAGTCAATTACAAGTGGTATCAGCTACTAACTTTTAAGCTGCACTGCAAAATAAAGACCAGGTGTCTCTTGCTAAAAACATTGTAATTAATTTCATGATAGCAGGAACAGAGATTTAAAATCAGTAGAGGCCCTTGGGGGGAAAAAAATAAAAACTGTCTCAGTGTCCTCTGTTCATTCAAGCCAAGTTCATCTTTATCACACACACACACACACACACACACACACACACACACACACACACACACACACACACACACACACACACACGCACCCCACCTTCCCTTAAGGTAGGCAATCAGTCTAGAAGTATAGAAATGCTGTGCTCATGAACAACTAGAGCAAGGCAGTTAGTTATGGAAACAGTGTATGCTGGAAACACATAACAAACAGCAAAGGGGTGATACTTCTGCTTCATCCCCATCCTGATTAGACTTGATGGAAGAACTCAGTCCAGTTGTGGAGTCTATAGAGGGATGTGAAGCATGTGGAACCATGCTGGGGTAAAATGATTAAAGGATTAGAAAGCTAAACAAAACCGCTATGATTTGGCTTCAAAAAGAAAGTTGGTGTGAAATAAGTTTAAATCTGTTCAAAGGGCTTATTAAAATGAAATTCAAATATCAGGAAGACAAGCTCTTTCAAAACCTGGATATAATTTAGGAGTCTAACAAACAAGAAAGCTTGAAATGAAACTGTTGCTGGTACTCACAGGCTGATAAAGAAGTGCCCTATTGTACCTAAGTGCTGAAAATAAATAAAAGCTCTTGCTCTGAGGACTGAAAGACAAAGGCAGTCCATTTCTTCACTAAGATTGCATCCTTCATTTCAGGAGAAGATAACCTGGTTGAAGTGGAGGAACAGGAAATAACAGTATTATATTACAACCTCCATCTCTATACTATGAAGAAAATGAAAGCAGGTACCTCCTGTGCAGGTGTGCAAGCAAGGCAAAGCGAAGTCTACTACTTTACCCCTGTAAGCATAGTTCACAAAGAGGACCCAACTGAACTGGGACAGCAATTGCTTAGAGTGGCACCTGAGGAGCTTTAGTTGTCAAGCCATGGGAGTCACAACACAAAGCTTCACCTTACAAATCCAGCTCAGTGAAGTAATGGAGATGGAAATGCTTCTGAGACTGTGGGGGAACGAGAGGGGACTTTCATAATCATTTCCCCAGCTCCCTCCTTTGATGAAACTTTATTCAAAATAAATAACTTGTTTCTTTTTCAACTTTCTTCTGTCCAAAGCATTTTGCTACTTCTTTTAAAACTGCTTCTAAAATATTATCTTTCTAATTTCTATTTAATCAGAATTTAAGTGTAGTTGTTAGAGGTACTTTCCAATAATTATGGCATTGGTAAGAGACTGAAAGCTATTGTCTCAGAAACTACAATGGATCCAGTACAATTCCAAAAAAAACATGCATAAGCATGTACCTACATAGCAGAATCCAACTTCTATAAATAAAATTTTAATTCTGTCATTTGTTTTTTACAATGGTGGATAAAATATATTCAATACTGAATGTGTAAAAAATTGTTGTTGCTGTTTTTCGAGATAGGGTTTCTCTGTGTAACAGTCCTGGCTGCCCTGGAACTCACTTTGTAGACCAGGCTGGCCTTGAAGTTGGTGAGATCTGCCAACCTCTCCTCCCAATAGCTGGGATTAAAGGCATGCACCACCACTGCCCACAAATGTGTAAAGTTAAGTTCCATAGCGTCAGTTTAAATCATATTATAGCTATAGAAGTCTAGGTTGGGTTTGGGGAGTGTGTGTGTGTGTGTGTGTGTGTGTGTGTGTGTGTGTGTGTGTTTACTTGCAAGTGTTTAATAATAAAGCTTGTAAACTTAAATTTTGAAAATGAATATATATATATATATATGACAGATCAATAGATAGGTACAAAGATACATAAGATAAATAAAAGATACTGTTGTTACAATTTAAAAAAATCAGCACCAACTGCTAGTCATATAAGGAGTCAATAAAGTCACTTAATTAGTACAAAGTATTTATATTTCCATATATTTTATCTATATATCTATATATTATATCTATATTTCTTTCTCAATTTTATATGAAAAAGAAAAAATAAAATTAATCTTCAAATATAGTACTGTTAATAGCTCTCAGAAAGTAGTTCCCTGAAAGGGTTTGTCCTCTACAATCTCTATTACACACTGAGACAGACTACTTGCTTGGCATACAGACACAAGAAGGCAATACAAGCACAATCAGAAATGAGCACATACATAGCATCTCAAATGTGATTTATGTTTCACTAAGGTCTACTCTTTAGTATAATACCAAAGAGGGGCATAAGAATAACTAGCCATCTCCCAGAAAAAATATAGATGGCACTATAATTCACAATGATGTGGATTAGAAATTTTAATATACGGAATTAAAACTATAAAGAAACTAACTGTAAGACAACACAGGAGAATTCCTTTACACATTAGTGTGAGAAAAATCTCTCTACTTTTGACTCAAAATCCACAATTCCATTAGATGAAAAGAAACCATCAGATCAGTATTTCTTGTGAATAGAAATGCAAAAATCCTCAAAAAATGTTAGAAAATTGAATCCAATATGTATAAAATAGATTACTCAACAAAAACCTAGTATGATTGGTCGTTGGTATGTAGTTCAGCAATCAAATATTAACTAGTATAACCCACCACATAAACAAGCTAAAATGGAAAAAATCATTTCAGTAGACAGAGGGAAATCATTTAGGAAAGTCAACATTCATGATTTTTTAAAAAGAAACCCCCATGAACCACAAACACAGAGTAACTCCCTAAACTTATATGTTAATAAAAACACCTACAAGACCACATAATCACTGTTCCATATAACAGTGAGATGTTGGCAGCTTTCATCCTACGGTCAGGGAAAAGATGGCTGCTCATCAAGAGAATGATGGCAGTCCTGGGTAACGCACAAAGACAAGAAGGTGAGGGAAGGGAAAGGAGAAATAAAGCTGTTTTTATTCATAGGTGAAAATCTATGAAAAAGTCCAAAAAATCAACAACAAAATGCCCTGGGCCTAAGAATCAATTATAGTGTGGCAGTAATGTGTAAATTTAATGTACAAAAGTTAACTGCTTTTCTATATACCACCAATGAACAAGTTGAATTTGAATTTAAATGTAAAAAAAAAAATTATTACCTTCCAAATGCAAAACCTCAGTATAAATCTAACTAATGTACAAGGCTGTACAAGACTGTACTGAATAAAAAGTACAAAACCCATGAGGAAATCAAAGGAAACTAATTGGAAGATAATGCCCATTCGTGGGTAGGCAGACTTAGTATTGTTCTTCCTTATTTGATCTTACCAACTAATTCCAACCAAAACCAACCTAATTCAGAAGTCTGACACATTGTTTTCTGGGTATCAATGAAATGATTTTATTATTTAGAAAGGCAAAAGAACAAAAATAGTCACTGTGTTACTGAAGGAAAAGCACAAAGTTGAGGAACTGACACTCCTCACCTTCAATGCTCATGGCTACAGTAATCGAGAAAATGAAATTAGCAGAAGTGTAGGCAAGCAGATCAGTGCAGTAGAAAAGGGAGCCCAGAGAAAGACCCAGCAAACCACTACCAATGGATCTTTCACAAAAAAAAAAAAAAAAAAAACCAAAGCCAACTTATGGAGAAAAGACAGTATTTACAGCAAATGGTACTGGAATAGTTCAGACATCCACAAGAAAAATATATGGGTCTAGGCAAGTTCCTTACACTCATTACAAACATTAAATTAGATCACAAATGTAAATGTAAAATGTAAAACTGTGAATGTCCTAATCTAGGAAAAAATTGATATTGCCTTGCCCTGTTTTTGGTGAATTTTTAATACAAGGTCAAAGCCATAAAATGAGAAGATAATAGGTGTTAGACTTTATTTAAATTAAAATTTTCTTCTTTGTGAAAGACGGTATCAGCAGAATGAGAAAATGAGTACAGATTAGGAATCTATATGGAGTCAGTGACACAGCTGATAAGGAACACCATCCAAAAGATACAAAGAATTCTAAAAATTCAACAGTAAGAAAATGAACAAACAAATGTTAAAACACTGGTCAAAGACCTCTGCAGTCAGGCTGGAGAGATGGAGCAGTGCTTAACAGCACCAGTTGCTTTTCCAGATGACCCAGATTCAATTCCCAGCATCCATATGGCAGCTTACAACTGTCTGTAACTCCAGTTCTGTGGGATCTGACCCTCCCCTCAAACAACAGACATTGTAAGATACCAGTGCATATAAAATAAAAATAAATTTGGAAACATTAAATAAGATAAATTTAACTAAAGACCTCTGCAGTCATTTTACTGAAGATCCAACAAAAATACCACATAAGCATGAACATGTTACTCCATGTAATGCTATTATAGAAATACAAACCAATATAGCAAATATGTGTTACTTCATACCTACTAAAATGGACCAGATCCTGAATACTGACAGAGTCCAAACCTTGTAGGGTCAGGAAGCAATGGAAACCCTCATTTGCTATTGATGGGTTTTTTTAAAAAAATGTGGTGGATATAATGTATTGAACAGCACTTTTGAAATAGCAGTAAATGGACTTTTGCCATATAATCCAGAAATTTCACTTTTAGCATTCATGAAGAGTTGAAAGCTTATGTCCTAACCAATACCTGAACAGAGAATGCAGCACCACCCAGCACGAAAAACAGATTAGCTACCAAACCACAGAAAGACATGCAGAAAGCAAAATCATTTTATTAAGTGAGAGACGTCAATTTGATAAAGACTATGTCACTCCTGCAAGATGAGAGATGTCAAAAATTCGTCTATGGAAACATATGCTCAGCAGTTGTCTGAGGTCAGCCAGGCAGGGACAGGCGAATTTGCAACACAAAGGACCCTTAGGGTTGAGACACTAAAATGATAGAAACGCCCCATTATAAATTGGTGTAAACCTACAGAATGTGTACCATCAACAGTGAGCTCTACTGTAAGCTATAGACTGTGGAGGATGTGATGATGTGTCAATGCCGGTCTATCCATTTTGACAAATGTGCCGGAGTGCAAGGACAATGAATATGTGGTAGGCTCTGCCCATGTGAACGCAAGACATTCATGGAAAGTCTATCTTACCCTTAGGATCAATGTTACAACAAATTCAAAGCTTCTTTGAAAAATAATCCATTAAACAAGTCAAGGTAGGTTGGCAAGAAATCTCAGACATTAAGGTACCTGGTCCCAGGCCTGGATATGTGAGTTCAATCAGCAGAATCCATATGATATAAAAAAGAAAAGCAGAGAAGTAACTGTCCAAATCTGTCCTCTAACACACACACACACACACACACACAGAGAAACACATACACATACACAGAGACAAGCACACACAAACATGCATAAACCAACACATACATACACACATATATACACTAATAATATTAATAAATGTATATATAATAACTGCTTTTGAAATCAAAATGTATAAATCCCTTTAAGAATAAATTTTTTAGGTTGAAAGGGTGGCTCATACAGTCTTCTTGCAGAGGACCTGAGCTCAGTTCCCAGCACTCAAGTGTTGACTTACCTGCCTGTAACTCCAACTCCAGCACATCTGACACACTCATCCAGATTCCATGTGCACTGAACTCATGGGTTCTTATTTATAAACATACACAATCACACACACAATTAATAAATGAAACAATTAAAAACAGAAGTTTTTTATTTTATTGAAAATACATTTTTCTCACATAATAAATCCTGACCATGCCCCCTCCACTCCTCTAAGCCCCCTCCCCTCTGGATCTGCTCCCTCTCTGTCTCCTGCTGCAGCCTTCCTCCTCTTCCTCCTCTGTCTCCAATGGAGCACATAGCTCTTCCTCTCCAGCATTTGATTCCCACACTCATCCCCTTTTCCCAACCCCTAAATCCCCGGGAAACTGCAAGTCATCCAGGACAGAGGAGCAGCTAACCTAACAGCAGCTCTTCCCAGCTTCCCCCTCTCCTCCAAATCCAATCTCCCAGACACACCCCCATCTCTGTAGCAGACTGCCTACTCATGTACCCCTCCGCAGAACCTCAGCTCTATATCCAACCTTCCTCCCGACTCATCCTGTTATCCAAGCCCCAATTCCAGTAGGCTTTCTATGGGGATTCAACAGCCAACCTGACAGAGAAGCGTAGGCCAACAAGCATGTACTCACTCAGTCTTTAGCTCTTCCCTGCCCTCCTCCATAAGCAATCCCCCAGTATCATCTCCAGCACTGTGGCAGATCCTGGGGGAACTCCCTCTCTTCCCCCCTCCTTCCTGTGGACTCTGACCTCTTCTAGCCCTTCTTCATTCTTAAGTGTCAGCTCCTAATATATAAGAACACATTATATCTGGAACCTCTAGCGGCCACATCTAGCAGGATCCCAGAATAATTGCCTACCCGACAATGCGTAGCTACCAAGCTGCCCTAAGAACAAGGAAGGGTAAAAAAAAAAACAAGGAACCAAATATGCACCCACAAAGACAAGACGGGATATCAGCACCTACAGTTACAATCTTTCCAATCCCAGATGCCCAGATACTTGTATAAAAACAGAATCAATAACAGTCAGGATAATGTATTTCCACTAAAGCCAAAGCAACTCTACCACAGTAGACCATGAGTTTTGTGACATAGTTGAAAACACAAGACAAAGACATTGTAATAAATTTTGCATGGTAAAAATGCCTTAGGAAAATACAACAAGACTAATAAGCAAATTAGTAGTAGCAATTAATGTCCTAAAGAACTAATATCTAACCACGTGGAGACTTCCTAGAAACTGATATAGAACTGACTAGTGAGCCAGTAAATAAAGAAGAATAAAAGGCAGATTTCAGGGCAGCGACCCTCAAAATAAGAATACATGACTAACTATGCAAAAGTACCCAAAAATCTATATGAAGTGTTTGGAACCACACAAACTAATACTTCAAAACAGTGAGCAAGTTTGTGACCAATACATATGTCCTTCGTATCAATAACAATACTTATTGGTTGATAATACTGAAGTGTTTAAACACATGTGAAGCGGAAGCATTTACTTCATTATAACTGTTAATAATAAAGTGGAGTAATGTCTTAAGTGAAGATAAAGTAAGACTTACTACATTCAAATAACATTAATTGCATATTAATATCATAAGAATTCTCTGCATTCTGATACAAAAAATTTCAAAACATCTTGGGAAAGAGAGTTACTTAGAATAATACAGAAAATAGGGTTTGGTTGACGTGAAGTGGGCAAAATAAGATTGAGTATGAGAATTCGCCATTCTATGCTGAGAAAATCGAAGGACGGTAATGAATGGTTTTAGAACTGGACAGATGGAATTATGGGAGAAAAGCTTTTCAACTGATATCACTTTATTAATTTGGGGATTTAATGTCACCCGATATTATCTACTATATATTTGGTTTTTTCCTGATTGTATTATTTTTTATTAAAAAATATCTTTTATATATATATATGTACCCCTGGCTTGCCCTGTCTTCCCTCCTCCTAAACTATCCAAGTCAGCCTCCAGTCTCCTCCCTCCCCATCCCCCCATCCCATTTCCCCAAAAAGGGCAAGAAGTACCAAGGTGGGCCAGCCCAGTGAGCACATCCACTCTAGGCACCTCAGATTCACTCATCCCAAAGTCAATGTTGGGTAAGGTGTTCCTCTTTAGGGAATGGACTCCAAGGTGCCAGCCTAAAAACAGGAACACAGCCTGATCCCACCCCTCGAGGCTCCTCATACTGCTCATGCAAGTTGACAGTTGCATACCCTTGGAGGGCCTAGCTCCTTTTCTGGATGGTTCCCCAGTGCCTATTCTTGATTCAGTGAGCTCCCTGGAGCTCCTGCCAGCCACCACTGTGGGAATTTTCCTCACAATCCCTATCGCCCTGCTCATACAGACTCTCCATTGCTCTCAGCTGGACAGGAGCTCTGCCCAGTGCTCAGCCATGGATCTCTGTTGGATGTAGGTTCTGTGATCACACTTAATTCGATTATAGGGCAAGTCCTCTTTAGGCACTCCCCCCACTATTGGTTGGAGACCTAGCCAGGGATACCTTGTAAGTTCTTGGCCTGGTCTCTTTCCAAGCCCACAGGGTCTTCCTCTATCTGATATCCATCCCTCTTTTTTTCTCCCCCTTTGTTGCTCCTCTCACTCATTTGAAGTAGACTATAAGTCTTAGGGTTTATATTGCTTGGTAAAATGCTGTGACCAAAGCAATTTGGGGAGGGAAGTGTTTATTTCAGGTTACACTCCAACAGTAAGTGAAGCTGGGGCAGGAACCTGGAGGTAGGAACTGAAGCAGAGACCATGGAGGAGTGTTGTGTACTGCTTTGTTCTTTATGGCTTCCTCAGCTTGTGTTCTTACACTGCCTAGGATCACCAGCTCAGAGGCTGCACCACAGTGGGCTCAGCTCTCCCACATCAATTATTAATCAAAAAAAAAAAATGTACCACATGACAATCTTGCAGGGGCAACCTTAGCTAAGGTTCCTTCTTCCAAAATGACTCTAGCTGTGTCAAATTCACATAAAAGTACCCAGAACACTATAATAGCAGTTTTATACAACATTAAACTCAGAATAAATATGATCAATCACAAATAGCTCAAGGCTATACAACATGAACAATGAACACAAATTAACTGACTTTAAGCTATCATTTTGGGAGGATAATTTAGAGGTCACTGTATTTTTTTTTAACTTTATTTTTTATTTAAAAGTTTTTTTTTTTTAACATACCTACCACTGTTCCCCATTCTGTCCCTCTTCCCAGTCACCGCCCAGATTTCCATAATCCTACCCCACCTATCTATTCCTCAGAGAGGGTAAGGGTGAGTCAGTGCAGTCTGGAATATCCAGTTGAGGTAGGACCCCCCCCCCATCCTTTGTCCCAGTTTCAAGGCTGAGTAAGGTGTTCCTCTGTAGGGAATAGGCTCCAAGAAGCCAGTTCATGCACTAGAAATAAAATCTGGTCCCACTGCCAGAGTCCCCACAAATTGTCCATGACACTCAACTGTCATCCACAATTCAGCACCATGCAGGTTCTCCAGCAGTCAGTTCAGAGTCAGTGAGCTCCCAATAGCTCAAGTCAGCTGCCACTGTGTGTTTCCTCATCATGATCTTAAACCTTTTGCTCATATAATCTCTCCTTCCTCTCTTCAGCTGGACTGGGAGCTTGATTCCGTGTTTAGCTGTGTATATCTGCTTCTAACCATTGCTGAATGAAGTTTCTATAATGAATATTAGGGTCGTCATCAATTTGACTATTGGGAAGGCCAGTTCAAGCACCCTCTCCACTATTGCTTTGAGTCTTAGCTGGGGTCATCTTTCTGGGTTCTTGGGGATTTCCCTAGCAATAGGTTCCTCTCTAATCCCACAATGGCTTCCTCTCTTAAGATGTCTATTCTGTTCCCCCCCACTCTATCCTTCTCTAACTCAATCATCCTATTTCCTCATGTTCTCTTCCCACTTCCCCTTGCCTCCTTCCCACTATGGTTCCTACTTACTCAGGAGAGCTTATCTCTTTCCCCTTCCCAGGGAATCTATGAATGTCTCTCTTAGGTTCCTCCTTGTTACCTAGTTGCTAAGGAGTTATAGACTGTAGCCTAATTATCCTTTGCTTTACGTCTAAAATCCACTTATGAGTGAGTACATACCATGATTATCTTTCTGGGTCTGTGTTACCTCACTCAGTATGATATCTTACAGTTCTGTCCATTTGCTTGCAAATTTCAGAATGTTTCTGTTGTTGTTTGTAACTGCTGATTAGTACTTCATTGCATATATGTCCCACATTTTTTAAATCCATTCTTCAGTTGAGGGGTATCTAGGTTGTTTCCAGGTTCAGACTATTACGAATAATGTTGCTATGAATATAGTTAAGAACATGTCCTTGTGGTAAGAATATGCATCCTTTGGGTATATGCCCAAGAGTGGTTGGTATTGCTGGATCATTAGGTAGATTGATCCCCAGTTTTCTGAGAAACTACCATACTGATTTCCAAAGTGGCTGCACAAGTTTGCACTCTCACCAGCAATGGAGGAAGGTTCCCCTTACTCCACATCCTCTTTAACATAAGCTGTCATCTGTGTTTTTGATTTCAGCTATTCTGACAGGTGTGAGATTACATCTCAGAGTTGTTTTGATGTGCATTTCCCTGACAGCTAGGGCTGTTGAGTAATTCTTTAAGAGTCTATCAACCATTTGGGATACTTTTGTTCTGAATTCTCTATTTAGCTCTGTACCCCACTTTTTAGAATTGGATTGTTTAGTTTTTTGACCTCTAGTTTTTTTGAGTTCTTTTGAAGATCAGTTTGAAGATCAGTCCTCTGCAGGCTATTGCCTTACAGAAGCGTCTCAGTTTCAGGAATTCCCATTTAATAATTGTTGCCCTCAGTCTCTATGCTAGTGGTATTATATTTAGCAAGTAGTATTCTTTGCCAATGCATTCAAGGCTATTTCCTACTTTCCTTTCTGTCAGGTTTATGTTGTGGTCTTTGATCCACTTGAACTTGAGCTTTGTGCTGGGTGATGGATATGGATCTATTTACATTCTTCTACATACCACTATCCAGTTATGCCAGCACCATTTGTTGACGATGCTTTCTTTTTTATTATATATTTTTGTATTATTTTTCATTTTACTTTTTAAACATTTCAAACATGAGGATTTCAAAGAACCTTAGTTCAAGAGGATGAAATAAAAACTGAACAATGTATTCATTTTAGTTGACTGGATTTTAATATTGTTTGGTATTAAAACGGTCTCATGTAACTTACTATATGGCCTAGGCTATCTTCAGTCTCGATGTTAAGTTCATTCTAGATGTGAACTCCAGATTTCCTTGCCTCTGTCTTCCAAGTACTTGGATTATAGGCATGTACCACTACACCTGGATCAATGTGCTAATCTTATATAATCTCTAACAGGTTCCTTCTCAGAATTCATTTGAGCCCTCTGTGCAGACACATAGAGGTTGTGGGAAGAATCTATTACCTTAATAAAGCCTATTCCCTATTTGGACAGTTATAAAACCTTAAAATACTCATCCAATGACTTTATAGTACAACCCATTTCTCCTTAAATGCCTTCAGTGCAACCTAGATTAGAAACTAGTTTCTTCAACATGGCAATTTAAGAATATAAACATTTTGTTTTCTAAATCAAGAGCCTCTGTTTTCTCCAATTCCCTGGACATTCTTCACTGTTGTATCCCATAAAATAAGCATGCTACATGAAAGTAAGTACATAAAAATTCTTGGAAAGCTGTAAGATGAAACAAACAGAACGCATTACAATAGCAATGTTCCCTCTTAATATGAACTGGTAGAGTATGCACATTTCTCCTAGGCTCCAGTGGCCAACACAGAAGAGAGTAAAAAGACAGCTTCCCACCTTGTGAGCACTCCATGTCTATTGATCCAATCTATAGATAATTAACTCCTAGCACATACATCAACTGACTGTCATCACACTTCTTGTCAATAAAAACTTCTAAAACCTTCTTCCATGCTCGTCACTAAGCCCCGTGTCATCTTTCTAAACTCATTTAATTCACTGTTACAATTGATTAAGACTTTTATTTTTACTTCTGGCCCATTGCCCCATGTATGCAAAGCTCTGTTAATTTGCTATATCCACTACTGTAATAAGACATTGTTTACAGTCTTTAATGGAGTAGTACAAAACACTCACTAAGTCAGGATTAAGAATTCGGATACTTCCATTACTTGTGCTGATATACAGCATCAAACAATATTTTGTGGGGTCGGTTGACTCATTGTTAACTGTGTTTTAATTTTCCCCATTTTTTATCTTCAGCCTTCTGCTTTCACCACGAATGAATATAACATTTATTTCAAATATAAATAAAAAGTTAACAAACTATCTAGTGGGGATGTAGAACAAACTTTTGTGTAAAAATAAATTATAGAAGCTTAAATGGAACACGCATATCATTGAAAATACGTAAACACAGCCAAGACACTGAGCTTATGAAAATACTTCAAATATTGACAGTAAAGGCTACATTTTATAAATTCAGTCTGGCTGTGATAATAGTGTAGCTAAAATAACAATTGCAATGGGGAAAACAAAATCCAGAGTTTAAAGATGTTCTGTATATCTTTGGTATGTTTTTTTTTCCCACATTCAAATTAGATTCTAGACTTTTCATTCAAAATTATGAATTAACTGAAGACATATGCCATAATTCTTCTACACAAGAGACCAGCAACCACTGCTCTACTGTGTGGATCCTGTCTTGGCTCACCAATCTTGTTACCAGACTTTGCCACTTACTGTAGTAGCCAAGTGACATCTAGTAAACAAAGTTCACTAGCAGCAGGTGACTGCAGGATAGAGAATTTTGGGGACTGGAGTCAGAGTTTTCTAGAATTAAGATCCTTTCTTCCAGGCATTGATGTTCATGAGAATGCACATAAGTTACTGCTAATTAAGACAATGCAAAGGACGCAATAAAGCTTAAAGGATAGGAGGGAAAAGGAATGTGTATGTACCAGTAGTTGACAAATAAGATGTACAATACCGGCACCTTCCACACACTAAAACAAAAAGGGCCCCAAAGGGCAAAACAAATCAGTTCCTAAGAGGTTCGGGCTTATTCTCTTTCATGGGAAACATTAGCATCAATCACATTCAATTCCATAAAGTTTACTGGCCTCTTGCATGCACACAGATGCAGGCTGAGCTTTGGCTTTGCATAATTTTGGTCTTCATAGCCTTCAGAATTAAGAATGTTTAACTATAAAGTTTATGCAACATTCCAAAAATCAGGAAGAAGATATGAAAGCTGAAACATTTCTGATGCCAAGTCTTTCAAAACAGAGATTTGCAACCCGTCCTTGGATAGTGACTATGCCCACCAGAGACTACAAATACCAAGTTTATTATGTGGCCAATGAGATATAAGCAGAAATATGTATGACTTCCAGGAAGTCACAAGGGATTGCCGCACTAAACATTTCCTTTCCTCTTTCTCTGCTAGCTGACATTTCATATGGCAACGGAAGCTATCACACTGACCTTGAAGGCAGTAAAATACCAACGGCAACAGAGCTGGTGATCACATCATGTGGAACAGCCATGCCACCCTGGATCCTTTACCTCTTCCATTAAGGAAGGATTGGCTGCCACACATAGAAAACTTTTATTTTGGCTTTATTGGCAATATGTAGCTACTGATACTTAATCCTAGCCAATTAAAAAAAAAATCAATGAAGTACAGAACCAGGAGAAAAACAGCACAGTACACAGCTAGTCTAATATTTCCTGTAAGGTTAATCTAAACTGTTTTTTATATTTTTTTTGTAATAGAAGATCATCATTCAATGAGTCTGCCCCAATAAACAGTGAACATCTAAATATAAGTGGCTGAGGTAGACTGAAAATAACACTGAAATGTTATTATCTCACAATATTACAAGGAAGATTAAAAAGCCCCCAATGAACAATAGCAATTTAATATATCTCATAATAAAAGGCAAACTAACTAATGAGTACAGAATCACAAGTCCTACTGCATTAGAGATAAATGGACCCTAGGCAAAGATAACTCAGCTATACTCTTGTCAGAATGTAAACCTCAAAAATCAGTCCATGCAATTATGATGCTGTCTAAGGTGTGTGGGTAGGAGTCCAAGGATTTCACCAATTTCCCTGCCAGGGGACACTGAGAAAAGACCCTCAAATGCACCATTTTTCTTTCTTGTTTTTTCTCCTTTTGGAGTTTCAATCAACAAATAAAGATTATATACATTCAAAGGTACTTGTAATTCAATGTTTTGCCATCACTTGAACTTTTCTGGACAGGTTTATACACTGTAAGTTAGTTGCTATAATTAAGCTAATGAACATCCATTACTTTCTAGTTAACTTGTGTTTGTGAATGTGTATGCTTGTGTAAGAGTACTTAAGAAGTGCTTGCATAACATATTTCATATATTTAACATGGTATTATTAATAACAGTTTTTAGGATGAAAACAATTTCTCTAGAACTTTTAATTCTTTATAAGTAAAACTTTGTATGCTTACATAATAGGTTTCTGCTAGAACCCTGAGTAAAACAATGCTTACCACATAACAAGCTTTCAATATTTTTTTAATGAATGCATAAAGAAACAGAAATAATGTGCTAATAAAACTATTCCTTTGTAGGATGGCCATATCCTTTATTTGAACATTCACCCCTTCTCCGCTGAGCCAAAAATTAACTCAACAACCACAATGGGTCAGAAAACAATCCACACAAAATAACACTATTTCATCAATTAGTCGGTCAGCTTATGTATTAGTAAAAGGTAATTGAGTCTTCTACTGAGGTTATTTCATTTCTACTTATAACTAGATAGCCCACAATCTATATGGTCATAAGAGGGCTCATTCATCTCAGTACCTCATCATCTACATAACAAGGGCAGCAATGATAACATTTAACAAGATTGTTATATTAAACAAGATACTCAACAGAAGAGATAATCCTATTAGATGGTTTTAATTAAGTAACAATTGCTATTACTTTAGAAACACATATTGTTTATTTTAGCAACTTCAAGAACATCAGGAAAAAAATGGAATCTCAGAATAGATGTGAATAATTAATAATAGATGAATACAGTGCTATGCTACCCACCCCAGTAAGTATAAACCATGCCTATTCAACACTTGAACTATGCTGGCTCAAGTTCGTATGTGTTTTGTTTCAAATCCATTCTGAATTCTAATACACAAAATAAGAGTATAAGAGCACATCACTAAATCTTCATCAGTTATATTCAGAACAGAATAGATATAAGGGTTAATATAAATTAAGGTAACCTACATCTCTTCCTTTGGATGTGTTTTTAAAGGGATTCCAAAAGTTAAATTATATCTCTGGCTCATATATTTCAGTTGGTCAATACTGGTATGTAGAAATACATGTGATATTTAAATTTCCCTAGAAGAAAAAAATGAATGGGATCATGCTATCCCATGTAAACCAGATATGATATAAGTCACTGGGGGAGATAACACTGTATATAAGCTTAGGACAAAGTTCTGATATATGGCCTATTACATAGAAATTGAGTGTGGAGCAAATGCAATGCTTCAGAGTCTGCCCTCCAAATCTTCAAGTTCTACCTTTATAGTCAACCCCCCACAGATAGAGAATAATCAGGAAAAACATCAGTCCCTGTACTGAATACGGGCAACTTTTTCTTGATCTTATTACCTACATAAACAATAAAGTAAACCAACTATTTTCATAGCATTTGTATTGTATTGGCTACTATGAGTAATTTAAAACATGCAGAAGGTGTATACATTCTATGAAAATATTAAGATGTTTGAAATAAGATAATCAAGCATCTGTGGATGTTGGTATCTATATGGGGAAACCTCAGTCATATCTCTGGGATACAGAAGGGAAAACTAGTCTTCTTTCATTGTTAAAGAGTGAGGTAGGTATTACTGCACACCTACACTGTCCCAAGTGTTCCGGAAACAGTGACAGACTGAAATAGAAATGCAGAGCTCAGAACTACAACTCTAATCTTGGTCTCTGCATTCAGAGAACATGGTCATTATTCTATTGCTGCAGCCTCTTCATACTGCTGGCAGTTCTAATTTGATGCTGTGTCTTCATTCAGCTGCATCTTTTAAAAAGATAATCAAGTTAAATGCTAAGAAGTTATTCAATAAGGCTCTCTTATGTCCCTGAAGGAGATGATAAGTAGATAAGAGAGAGAGCTGGCAAAGCTTATTGGTCATTATCTTCCAAACATCTGCTTTAGAACCCTCTTATTCACTGACAGCATCTATTTAACTGCCCCCAGCCAGAGTGAAAAAGATGATAAAAATAGCCTCCAATCATCCCCAATAACATAAGCTCATCAAAAGTAAATCAAACCAATTATCATAAAGAGTACCCTGAACATTTTTTTTCTGCTGCAACCAGCAGTTCAAAGATGACTGTGGTAATAGAGAAGCACAAGTCTCCAAAGCTATTCCAACAGGTTCTTACTGCAATAAGTCACATTTACTCTTTAGTCATGCAGTAAGGGCTAACTGAACCAAAGACACTATGCAAACAGTTCTTTCTGAAAGTTTAGCAGGAAGAAGGCGGAGCATAGAAAGAATAATGTAATGGTTATCTGACTATCCTATAACATGGAGACAGCATGTTATGAGTCATTAAATAATTTACAGCCAATGTTTCTCATAGACTATGTCAAGAGTGGGGAACTAAGCTAAAGTGACTTCGCTGCCTACCCCAATCATATGTCTAACTTAACTGGAAATAGCAGCTAACACTGACTGAACGTTTAATACATCCTAAACACATTTATGACTTTTCTGGGTATTATTTTATTATCAGTGGCTCCCTGTGGGATGAAATCCTTCTTTTTCAAATGAGGAAGTTAAAATTATACAACATTGTCCAATTTGAAAATTCTGTGGACCTAGATGGCATATCTTACATATTTACACCCACTGACAATACCTAAGGTTTCCTATAGGTTTCCCTCAAGTCACACTCTATAGCTTAATATATAGCAACACTTGAGTCTAGCAAAGGCTATCCTGTGATTAAATTATCATGTGAATGTGAGTAATTTCCCCTTATGGTTTCAAAACACCACCCATCACGACAGCTCCTGAAATTCTGACTTTTCACAAACTGCTTATTAATTTTTCCTAGAATTACCCTTGATACTTTAAGACCTAACCCCAATAAAACCTCCAAGAAATTCACTTCCTCCTGATGTGCCAAAGATTAAGACCATCTTGTCTTCTGTGTCATTTTTGTACCACATGCATGCAAGCATTATTTGCTTAAATGACGTTTTCCTGTCTAGGATGCAGATTCTTTAAAGGGAGATAGGGCTTATCTCTCCGCTCCCACACTAAGTCTGGTGTTTGCCATTATCGATTGCTCTACCACAGAAGGAAAAAAAAACTACTTGCTTTACTTTCCAGGACAGTAGAGTGTCGTATATAAGTGAGTGGGATAGAGAGTGCAGGCAAAGTCTTGGAAAAGAACTGTAAGATGACACGCGTGTTGTCCAAATATACTCATGGCCTGACTCTATAAAGTACAGAGCAACAGAGAAGGATACTTTGTGAAGCTGCAGTTGAAAATCTCTGTTTTGCAGATGATGTTGTTCCCAGGAAGGAAGAACTTTGTGCCTCAGTACCATCTGCTACTTCATGGCAAGGCTCCCTATGATGAGTCTTATTTTCAAGACACGGAGATTTTACAGTCATCACAAAGCACTCTCAGCGAGACACTCCCTCAGCAGCAGACAACTGTGTGCCCATTAAAAGCTTAGCCTCTTCCTGTAAGTAACAAGCATTCTCTCAGGGTGGATTTAGAAATGAAACTCAATGGAGAAATTAACTTTCCTCAGAAAGGATGAATGTTCTTGCTCTTTCTAAACTGAGTGGCTATTACAGATGAGAAGGGCTTTCTGCAAAGTTAAGGGTGAAGAAAGCGAGAGGCCCCAACTCCCCTTATTTCTGACCATTCCTCTGCAGAAGCAGTACCAAAGGCCGAAGGAAAAGGGCTTTATATATGTGTGTATAAACATATGCATCTGTGTATGAAGAGATAAAGGAGCAAAAGAATAAGAGAAACTGAGGCCCAGGGAGAGAGAGATGAAACATTTCCAAGATGGACCTTACTTCTTCTCTCAGACGTGGCCTGACATCACTGTCTATGACTTAGAATGTTTTCTAATGAAGTCAGTAAGGTAGTGGAAAGGGAGCATCATTTATGGACCAATGAACTGACCTGTGTACTTCAGAGAAATTCAGTCTCCCTTGCCCACAAATAATAACAGGGTGTCCGAATGACACCCAGGGGGTGGTAAGCATGGAAGGCAGCTCGAGAAATGCCTAGTGGTAACCAACTCTGCTCCTCTGCTGTGCCTTTCCTATAGAGAGCCTTGAACTGGCGAACCATACCCCGACAGTAGGACTTTCAAAGGCCTGGCTGAGTATTTCTCTAACAAATAATACAATCTTAGTTTGTGTCTAAAATAGAAAACTTAGCAGTAAACTTTTTAAATAATTTATTCAAATTAATTTAAATGTTACTGATGAATTACCACACTTAGATCCATAAATTCATGGATAAAATGCAAGCGTATCATTCCCTTAATAGAAATTTTTTCACATTTGCTTTTTTCTTTTATCAATATTTTAGTTGGCAAGCATGCTATATTCCCAAGACCTCACTGCAAACACATTTAAAATATTAGCAAATTTGAGAATAAATGGATAAAGACTCTGCTCGAGATTATCATTAAAAAAACTGAACACCTAGACTGGATGACATAAATATTTGCATATGGCTTTTCAGATTCCAAAAGCTATTCTGAATTCATATACAGAACATTGCTGCTGATATGCAAATGTGTAACATATCTGTTCACCAAAGTCAGTTTAAAAATAAAAAGGATATATAACTATTTTCCCAAAAAGAGGGACTGGGTTCAGTTACAAAGCAAATATTTAAATAACCAACAGATAAACAAAAATGGAAAATAAGAGTATTTTAAAGCAAAGCCTACTTATTTGTAAACTAGTTTAATTGAATGGCTATTCTATACTTTATGATTGGCCTAAATTTTAAGGCAATTATGCCTTCCTATTATATTGGGGATGGGGGTATCATTAGATAAGGATTTCTGGACAAATCTGAGTAAATAGCTGGTAAATTTAAAAGTAAATACTTACACCCACTGAAAAGAACCACACAAAATTTATTGGAGGCATTAAGTCACATCCACTACTTACTGAAAATGCATATTCTATTCGTATTGTATCTTCTGATTATTTTCCCTCATGTTATCAGTATTTTCTTTTTTTGTTCTTCGAGCTGTCTTGCATCTCTGCCACTTTGACTGATAGAACTTGACATATCAGAGGTCTAGTCACCTTCACCTCCTTCATCTTTCCAGTGCTATGTGAAAAGAAATCTCAAAGGAAATTTCCACAGCACATCTCACCAATGCTCAGAAAATCTCAAACCAGAAAACAAGTTAAATGCTACCAAGAAGCAGGTGTGACCATTTCTAACGAAATAAAATACAAATGACTACAGAGCAAACCCAAATGAGCAAGGCTCTGAGAAAGCACCCAACCCATAGCATTTCAGGACTAATAATTCAGTGTCCTTAGAAGGTCTACTTTAAAGTACCTAAGGAATTCTGATGTCCTGTTAGGTTTGGTAATTTCTGGAGAATAGTCACAAGTTAAGAACTTTGAGAGAGGTCAGGGAATAGCTTGGATTGATTTAAAAAGCAAACCCTTTTGCTATAACTCCTGATAATTGATTGCTTTTTTTCAAATGATATAAAATGATGACAGACACATTTGATAAAGCTAAGCCCATATTTATGTATTTATTTAGTGTGTGCACATACGTTGCTGGAGGCTAGAGGTTGATGTCTGCTGTCTTTCCCAATGCTTTTGGTAACAATTTTTGAGACAAGCATCAGTTAACCTAGAACTCACTTGTTTGGCTAGAGAGGTAGGCATGGCCTGCAAACTTTGGGATCCTCCTGCCCACCACCTTACCATCTCTGAGGTTACAGATGGGTCCAGTGGATTGAACTAAAGACTTTATGCTTGCAAGGCAAGCCGTTTATCAGCTAAGAAGTCTCCTAGCACTAAATACAATTTTTAAGTCAAGCTTTCTTTCCCACTAAAACTACTTTTATAAAAGTCTGATCACTTGAAAAATCATATGGATCTAAAAATTAGCTAATATCTACAGCAAATTTCTAATGAGAAATAATAAGGGACATCTTTCTGGAGACTGGGGAACTGCAATTGGAATCCTAAAGCTTACCACCTATTTCACCAAAGTGGGAATAAGCACAACCAGACACAACTAACAGTGGTCCATTCACATCACCTCCACACCCTGCCTCCTCTTAGCTTGCCCAAATCTTACAGCAGGTGAGTGACTTTTAGTACTTTCGCCAAACCTCATATTGTATTGTGATAGAATAGTGAACATGCCATAAATTTAAAATAATTCAAATAACCATTGGAAAGCATCTCAAAGTCCAGTGCTCTAAGGACAGCATATAACCTCAACGATTTCAGAGACCTAATTGCCATTGTGGAGAACACAATGCCATCGATATTGGTCTCTAGAGAAAGCCTACATTGTACATAACACACAGACATCCTGTGACTGAACAGCAAAAACTGTGTACTCCTAGCCTTAGCAAATGTATTTTGGTCTTAAACCTTGGCTGACTTGTAAAAGGTCTCTATCTCAACCACTATGCTAAAGCAACTCACAGAGTCGCCCTCCACTAGCATTTAGATGTTATCATCAGTTCCACTTCATAGAGAAAAGCTTGGCTTCTCAAAACAGATATTAAAGGAGTCTCAAAAGGGATTCAGAAAACTCAAAACTGAAAGATAATCTAGGATATGAATAAATATGAGCCAAAAATCTTCAATATTTTGTGTTATAGTAGTTCACACCTTTGATCCTAACTCTACTATTATGATGCAGAGTGGAACCCAGAAGTGAAACAACTGGGTGGGGAAGATATTTAAGCATGTGTAGGCAGACTTTGTGGTATTCTGTAGAAGGGACTAGCCAGGCAATGGTGGCACACACCATTAGTCCCAGCACTTGCGAGGCAGAGGCAGGAGGATCTCTGTGAGTTTGAGGCCAGCCTGGTCTACAAAGCAAGTTTCAGAACAGCCAGTACTGTTACACAGAAAACCCTGTCTCCAAAACAAAACCAAACAAAAAATAAAAAAGGCTGGAAGATATAACATTAGGTTTCTGGCCCCATGCAGCCAGAGGTCCACACCCACAGACCTGCAGTGCCAGGGTTCTAGCTGTTCGCTGCTGCTTAGGCCCCCCAAAATGACTCAGACACATATTAATTTCATGATTTTTGGCCTATGGCTCAGGCATATTGCTACTTAGGTATTTCATCTTAATTCAACCCATTTCCATTAATCTGTCCTGCAATGTGGCCTGTGGTTCATCTGTGTTACTTTACATGTTGTTTCCTTGGGTGGCTTGATCCATCGATCTCTCTTAACTCCACCAACCTTCTCCTACTTATGCTCCGATTTTCTGCCTCCTGCTATGGTGCCTGTCATGGACCAAAACAGTCCTTTAATCACAGCATACAGAAAGACATTCCCATCTCAGGAAGAGAGGGCTCTGTCCTCTAATATTTCAAGCTGATTTTATTAAACATAAAATATATCGCCACAGTAAGGAATTATGTGAAGATTATAAAATTTCCTAAATTTAGGAAAGTTTTGTACAATCAAAAGGTGTCTATGTGGCATATGATATCTCCCTGGTACACATAACAAACATACCCATGAAAACAGTAGGTCTTCTACAAAGGCAAAGACAAATTCTGTGAGGTCTTCATGGTAAAGGCTTCTTCCTTGTAAAATATCCTCCTCTAGGTTAGTAGATAAATTCACCAGCCCCTTCAACTGTATGATAACACAACATTAAATTCATAGGCTACTCCTAAAATAAGACATATCAAGCAGTGACACTCCCCATTACTAAGAGTACAACAAATACAAAGTGAGAGAACAGAAAGCAGTTAAGATACCCAGACAGTTGTGGAATGGAGAGAAGCGAGAAGGAGGATGAATAGGGGTATGTGATATGATGTGACAGGAAACTTTCTATCTATAAAGAGGAATATATTAGGAGATCGGCCAATGCTGTTCTGGAAGTAGATCGTCATTCAGTAGTTCCTCAGGCCAGTGATAAGACCTGTCCTTGATCCCAGCACCACAAACACAAAGACAGAAAAGCAAACAAAACAACCTTAGTCCTGAGGTAAAGAGATTCAACAGTGCTCACATACTATAAAAATATTTTCATGGAAATCTAATATGATATAATTAAGTTCAATTAACTTTTCTAGAAAAAAATCATTACTTCCTTTAAGCACTTAAAAGCACAAAAATTCCAGAATGCATTAAGTATAACATCTCTCTCACATAATGTTTTATAAAAATATTACTATATTAACCAACAGAATTCTAAGTGTACACAAAGAAAAATTTTAAAGCAATAGTTGACTCATATTTTAAAGAACTATGTTACAGTTTAATGTTAATTCAAGCACCTAATATTTATACAGCTCATCCCATATTTATGGTAAACTTACTATAAGCTCAGAATCAGACAAGAAGACAAAAAAGAAACCCTTGAATACTTGATGAAACATATTTTGGGAAGATATATCCTCATTTTCTAATATATGATGTGGAAATGCCTTTCTGTATGCTGTAAATATCAATCTTTAAATAAAGGAGCTGTTTTGGGCCATGACAGGCACCATAGAAAAAGTAGGAAGAGAAATCAGAGCATAGGTAGGAGAAGTGGGGCGGAGTCAGACAGATGGAGCAAGCCGCCGAAGAAGCAACATGTAAGGAACACAGGTGAGCCACGGGCCACATGGCAGACAGATTAATAGAAATGGGTTGATTTAATATGTGCCTGAGCCATAGGCCAAACAGAGTGAAGTTAATGTAAGCATCTGAGTCATTTCTGGGGCCCTGGGCAGCAGAGGCGGGCTGCTAAGGGGTCTGGTGGGTCTGGGCCTCTGGCTGCCCGGGATCAAGAAACCCCCACTGCAACAAATATATAAATTAAGACATTTTGAAATTAGTGTTCAAATACAGTTATAAGTGAAGAAAGACTTTTCTTCCTGTAATTTTGGCTTAGTCAACAATCCTGGATATCAAATATTAGATTGACTAATTTAAAGCCAGCTGACTTGTATATATATATAAACACATAAATGTTTCCCTGCCCACCTAATTCGGAGTTGGAGCACATGTTTTCAGCTTGTTCTACAAGTCAATACAAAGACATTGATTCTGGCTGGAGTGGTGGCGTCTGTCTTTAAGCCCAGCACTTGGGAGGCAGAGGCAGGCAAATCTCTATGAGGGATTTCTATGTGTTCATAGGCCATCCTGGTCTACAGAGTAAGTTCCGGGACATTCAGAATTTCAACATAGAGAAACCCTGTCTCAAAACAAACAAACAAACAAGCAAATACTGGTCATTTTAAATTAATCATAACAAAAATTTAACAAAGTTAAATTATATCTGAATGTTACCTGACTTCATAAACTTCATTAGATAGTTGTAATTTTGAAAAAAGAGAGAGGGAGGGGGGAAGGAGGAAGGAGGGAAGGATAGAAGGAGGGAAGGACAGAAGGAGGGAAGGACAGAAGGAGGGAAGGAGGGAAGGAGGGAAAGAGGGAAAGGAGGAAGAATCGTCTATAGTTCACCAACCCAAGAAAGGAATATGCAACCCTACACAAAATCACATCCTCACTGACCTCCAGGCGCCTCATCCAATCAGTAAGATTAATTTAGTCATAATTTATTATCAAACGTTCTGTTTTGCAGATGCAGAGTTTTTAGCACAATTTGTCTTTGCTTTCATATAATTCTTACTAATATAGAATACAGCACTGATTACCACTACTGTTACTATTCTTATGTTTGCTTTGTTCAGGATACTTACAACCTTGTCACCTGCTTTATTTCTGGAGAAAAGTAAAAGAAAAAGAAAAAAAAATTCACTTGAACCAGGGGAGCAGCAATGACAACACAGTAATTTAACACCCCTGGGCTCCTCTGATCCACAGGGGAAACTTCCTTGTTTAAAAAGGAAGAATTTAATTTTTCCCTAGTAAAGGATCATCCATTTGTGCTGTGATAGAAGAATTAAGAACATATTATTTATTGTTAATGCCATTTTTCCAGCACTGGGATTCAACCCAGTGCCTCTTTCATAGTAGGCCGATTGCCTGCCACTGGACTCTATACTTGCCTTCTTATATTTATTTTTTCATTTTGAGATAGCTTATCAACAAGTATTCCAGTCTGGCCAAGGACTTGCGATCTTCTTGATGCAGTCTCCTTAGCATCTAGGATTACAGGCCTGTGTTGGGGTCCAGGTGCTAGGATTACTTTCTTAGTATTTTAAATATCTTCTGTGTGTTGCATTCTGTATGTATATGTGTCTATGTACCACATGTGAACAGTATCCTCAGAAAGGGCATCAGATCCACTGGAACTGGAGCTGCAAGACATGTGTTAACAGCCATGCAGGTCCTGGGAGCCAAACAAGAGTCCTCTGCAAAGCAGACATTAAGCTGTCTCAAGAGCTCTACTATTACATTTTTAAATTAGTATTTTCACATTATACTTAATTATATAAATGTTTTCAACTGGTATTTTTTAATTTACCTACTCTGAAAAGAATATGATATTTTTAAGAAGAATGTAATTTAAAGGAGCTAGTAAAGAGACTTGAAAGCCTTATTAAACCTTATCCCTTGAATATGATACAAGTTTACAAAATTTAATTAGCTAAGTAAAAATTATGTGTCCCCTAATTTTATGAATGTTTTTAGTATCCAGTTTTAAGATACATTATTCAAAATAAAATTAATTAGAGTTTATATAAACAGTTTCTAAATTGATAATTTTCCCAGTCTCCTTTAGAACTTTGTATCTAAATTGATTTAATTTTTAGAGATTTTCCCACAAAAAATTCTTAATTCTTAGTCTATATTTTGTTCAAATAATAGCCACAATGTTAACAGTAAATCCAAATATGTGCACTCTAGGGATGCTTTCCTATTATCAACCCCCCCCCCTTTTTTTCATGTGTGCATGTCAAGCTGAGCAGAAATAACACATGAACTGTGCCAATGTCATCCACCATTCACCTACATTAAATTCTAAAATCTCTGAAATATAAGTAAGGCCTTTTATTTTTTATAAATTTATATATGAATGTATTATATGGAACTCAAAAGCTTAGGTCATGCAATAACTACACCAAAATAAAGCATCTCACACAGATGGCAAAATCATGCCCTTTATGGGCTACATGCCTTTTATGGACTCTTAATAACATGACATTGTATTTGCGAATCAATGAGACAGAAGATCCTGAAAAGTAACAGGGCTCAAAATTTTCCATAAATGTGACTTGTCAGATGACAGAGACAAGACTTGTTCAAAAAATTATTAGATCAAGAGATCTATTACATATTAATGAATCTCCAGATGCTGAAAGACAATATTATTTTGAATAAAAATTTAAATCCCTAGAGATTCACGGTTTTACTGTTTGCCAACATGGTATTTTTCAGAGAAATAAATTACTTGGGACAGTGGTTTAAGAAAATGTGGAAACATCACTAGGACATTATATGAACATGTTCTTTCCTGACGGGAATATGTAAAGACATTAACATGAAAAGCTTGTTTGGAAGACATTGTAATTAAAGTAGCACATGATTCTGTTCCAAAAAAGCCTTCCTATGTGTAAGTCTGCCTCAATTCCATACAAAATTATGATAAAATAATGAATACACTAAAATTCAAGTTGTAAGTATCCCATCTGTTTTCAGCTTTTATGTGAAGAAATGAAATAGTGTCACTTACTCTTCCTACCATAGCATATCCAGGATACAGAAAAGAGGAAAATGACTGGAAAGTTGGTCCAGCGGCTAAGAAAAAAGAACACTTTTTGCTCTTAACAGAAGAGCCAGGTTCAATTCCCGGCACACTCATGGTAGCTTACACCAGTTCCTAACTCCAGTTTCAAGGGATCTAATACTCTTTTCTGAACTCCTTGGGCACCAGGCAAACTCATGGGGCGGGGCACGTACAAGCATGTGTTCAAAACACTCATCTACATAAAATAACACAAAATATATAAAGATTTTTAAAAAGGAAGAAAAAAAAAGCCTAAGTTTATGAAAAAGTATAGAACTTACTGAAAGGTGACTTTTTTTAACTAAAATCTTATTTTCATCATTCAGACTGACGGGTGAGTTACAAACTTCAAAAGGAAATTAAGTAGTCAGAAATAGTGGCACATGAAGATAATCCCAACCCTTAGGAGGTAGTGGAAAGAGAATCAGGACTTCTGTCAGCCTTGGTTCCATGTTGAACTCCAGTCCAGCCTGGGCTACATGAAACCTCATCTCAATGAAACAAACCAACCAATGCATTGGCTGAGGGCTGGCGATAACAGGCACGTGAGGATGAATTAATGCAGCGGTGGAAGGACTTGGTGAGTCCGTTTTAATACACACAGGTAGATTCACAGATTTGAAACGACAACCCAACACAGAAAAAATGGTAAAACAAAGGAGAATATATATATATATATATATATATATATATACATATATATATATATATATTTTACTACAGTACTGTGAAGCAACATCTAAATATACAATTATTTTTAATATGGAAAACTTCCAGGGAATTAAGAAGGACTTGTGTGACAAAATGATATACATTTCTTAGAAAGGTATGAAATGTTAGATTTAAGCAAGTTAGAGAACAAAATGAAGAGATGTTGAATTGATAAGCATTTGTGATCTTAATATATGAATGAACTTCCAAAAACTTCACCATGACATGATCATGTGTTGTAAAGAAAATGGCTTGAATGTCTTCATAAAACTCCCTGAAGACACTAGTCCCCTTCAGTTTATGCCCTAAGAGGAGAAGACAGGTTTTGCCTTATTGCTCAACCTTAGCAACATCTTTGTCATTGCATACTTTTGAAAGACACTAACTAGGAAGTGTTACTATCCTAAGCATCTGTGATGGGAGAATGCAGACAGTGACCAAAGGGGAACAGGGTGATGTAATGACCCTCTCCAGGATACACTGGACACAGTCAGAACTTAGTTTCAGGGCTAGTACTCTGGGGTAATTATTGTTATAGCCTTTTCTATAACACAAGGGGAACATGAAAAGCCACCTAAAATTTAAAAACTTATTGAATAGGATCTTATGATGATACTTTGCTGAGACATTTGATTGATAGTTGAACTCTGTAAAAACAAAACAAAATCTATTAGCAATAATTACATACTTGTAAACTAAAAAAACAGAGACAAAAACTAACGTCATTGAGGAAAATAAAAGCATAGTAACTCTCCTCTTGATACTACCTGTGCAGTGTTTAATTCTAAAATAAAGAGAAATCTGTGGCTGCGGTCATGGGTCAGTGGGGAAAGGGCTCCTGTACAAGCAGAAGGACCTGAGTTCCATCCACAAAACTATGCAAAGCAACGAATAAACAAAGCAGACAAGAGGATATGGCCAGCCTAGCTCCGTCAAGCCCAGTGGGAGACCTTATCTTGAAAAGAACAGCAGTGGACTCCTGAGGAGTGAGGATTGCTGACCTCTATATGCATGAACATACACATGCATGTTGAGCAACACACTTGTGTGAGAGGGCGAGGGAGCCAGACAAAACCATGCAGGCTCTCCTAGTAGCCTTGACAGAGAGACCAGGCCTTAGTTTCCCTTCACTGGAATTGGTTGGAGCTGAGCAAGCAGTTCTCAGAAAGACCAGCAGTATTCTGTCAGCTCAGCAGGCACCCCGCAGCCCCTTTGCTGGCTCAGCAGATGCCCCCTTCTGCAAGCTAAAAATAGCTTTCCCTATCCTGCCACTGGTAAGTCCCTAACCACTAGAGCCTCCCACCAATCAGCCCCCAGTCTAATCTTTCCTTCAGTCAGCCCCAAATTAATCCCTCCTCCCTGGAATTGTGACCTCCCTCCAGGGTCACCTTTTGCCACCCTAACATTATCAGGAATAACAAACGCTCTGCTATTGCATATGTGACTTTTAGTCTTTTCTTGGAGGTTTCTCTTGGAGCCTGACAATGTTCACACACAAATTAATTTTAAAAATACTGAGTTGTAAAAGGCTGGATGTTTCCTTGTGGATGTTCACATAGTTCAAAGCAAACACAAATCTGATGATGCATGAGTCTACCATGCAAGCAGAGCTAAGATTTCCAAAATAATTCCACCTTTCCTACTTAAAATGCCAAATATATTTTAAAAACTAACCATTATTTGACAAAATGACCTTCACTATCTAATACTTTCCAAGAAAAACATCAAATCCATTATTAGAAGCAAACAGAGCCAAAAGCTGTACCCTCTACGCTTCATTAATAACTTCCTTGTAAATTTTAGATATTATCATGAGTTAAATTTTTAGTTTTTCATATATATGTATTACCAGCCCATTCCCATGAAATTATGCCTCCTTTGCTGAAACTTGCCAAGCCTTACTCATTTTTATATTGCCTGAAGGTTTCAAATAAATGAGTTTCTTGGCTCTGTGGAGTATGACGAGCCCAACTTGAAGAACAAGGAAAGGACCAGGCTGAAAAGAAAGCAAATGTCTAAAAGGGTGAGACAAAAAACCAATAGATGCATGGCAATCATTCATATTAGGACAATAACAGCATTTTTACACATATGCTGAAAGCAGAGCTAAACAGAATCAGAGAAGGCTCGTGACTGCTGTAAAGTAAAACAGCATGGCCTCACAGTTGAAGTGAAGCCCCTGGGCTGGGCAATAAGATAAAGCAACATTATGGGCATGTATTCCAAATAATAAAATTAAAAGTCTTATTCAGGTATAATGAACATGAACCCTAGCATTTACGCACCTTAGAATGTAAACTGCTGGAGCTTAAATTATCTGTTTTGCACTTAAAGTAGTGAATTAGACACACAGCAATGTGGGCAAAGGCCACTGGAACCCACAGGTAAGGATTTGAGTATTAACTTTCCCTAAGCAGTTTCCAGAGCTGATGCTAAGCCCTAGTGAAGGCCATGCAAATATTCCCCCACCAGGAAAGTAGATGGGACCAAAGTGGTGGGGGCACAGCACCCCTGCTTAAGAAACAAGCCTTGACCAAGAGTATGTGTTGGGGGGGGGCACCACAAACAAATAAAAGCACCAGCACTAATACATTTTAAAAGTGCGTTTGTTTAGAGTAGTCTCTGTCAGTTTCTGCCCAACTCTCCCCATGTCCCCCCACTTTGCCCCTCCCCTCAACAGAACCCAAAAATACTAAGGTAATTTGTTTCAGAAGGAAAAAAAAATCCATAGGCACATAAGGAAAAATAACCTTTAGGGAGACAGCTTCAGAGCAGGGAACTTTATCTCCATGAAGCTAAATAACTAAGTGTAAAAAGATCATACTTTTTTTTTTTTACATTGTATCTTTTCCTTTTATTTAGAAGTTTTTAAAACATAATCACCACTGTTCTCCCTCCCTCTCCTCTTCCCAATCATCCCCCAACTTTCCTACACCCCATCCCCCCACCCATTCATTAGAGAGGTAGAGGCTCTCAGGATGAGCAGATGCAGTCTGGCATATCTAGCTGAGGCAGAGCCAAGCCCCTCCCCCCCAGTATTGAAGCTGATCAAGCTGTTCCTCTGTAGTAAGTGGGCTCCATGAAGCCAGCTCATACACCTGGAATGAATTCTGGTCCCACTGCCAGAGGCCCCATAAACTGCCCAGGCCATTCATTGTCATCCACATAAATAGATCTGTGGTCTAAGTAAGGAGCCTTGGCAAAACCCACGTGGGTCTGGTCCTGTTTGCTTACCTCACTGGTATGTCTAAGCAATGGCAGGAGAGCTAGAAGCCAGTGGCGGGATCATGTCACTATGGCCCATTTTATTAGAAAGGAGCACACTCTTAAAGGGGTGGATGAGTTGTGAGGAGGCAGGATGATGGAAGACCAGGCAAAGTGTGTCCTGTCAATACTGAGGCGAGAGAAGAACAGGCGTCCTGCATTCATGAGCTACATGTATCTTCTAACTCTCTAGCTCCTCAAAAGTGCAACTAGAAAAGGCTGGCAACGTTTTAAAGCTTACTGAGGTAAAAAATAACCCTAGAATATAGAAGAGGTAGTGTTTCTTAATTTCCAGAAATCACTCAGGGTTTCACGAAAAAAAAAAAAGTGTTTGGGAAACTTCTAAAAATATGTGGAAAAACTCAATTTCATTAGACTACATAGTGATCATAATGATTTATGAAAAACGTAAGAATTTTAATGTATTAACTAAGTAGCATGAAGAAATGGGATGATAAGAATAGAGATCTTTCTGGCCCAGGCCTCTATTAATCCAATTGTCACTATTTCTGAAGAATCCACTTATCATCATAATTTGATTTTAATATTGCATTACCTAATTCTATTCAAATCATATGGTGAGTGCTTGAATCTTGCTAGGGAAGGAAGGATCACAATCTAAATAAGATTAGTACTTCAAAATAGAAACCAAACTACAGCTCATAAAAATCTTTATTAAACTAATTCAGTCACAATTTTGCATTTATGTGGCTGTATATATACATCATATGTATACAGGTAAATGTAATGAATATGTCTATACAGATATACATGAGCATTATGTACTGCAGTTAGTAAAGTACATAATTATCCATAACCAACCGAGTATATAGAACAAATTATTAAACACTGTATAATTAACTGAGCAAACAAATGAGCACCATTAGCTTTAGGAAGTAAAAGAAAATAAGGAAAATATAATTACATCACACCATAATGCTACTACAGTTATAAACGCATAAATGTATATTTACACACATACATAATTTAATTATTTATAGATAAATTAGACTAATAATTAAGTTTTCACTTCTAGTAGATTGTACTAAAAGTATACAGATTAAATTGTACTCACTTATCATAACTCAGATGTTTTAAAACAAACCAGTAAGAGAGAGACCAAGTGTGCACACACAAGGCCTTCTAGTCTACCTCAAACACTACAAGACAGACAGGACGTTTGAAAAGCCATGTGTAAGGGCACATTCACTCCTGTAACCTCTAATTCTCTTACTTTGGAGGCTGCAATAGGAGGCTCGTCATGAGTTGAAGGCCAGCCTGGGCTATCTTAAATAAAAGGGGGGGGGGAGAAAGGAAGGGAAAGTGGGGCAGGGAAAGTAGATAAGGGGTGGAGGGGCAGGGGAAAGTAGATAAGGGGTGGAGGGGCATGGGAAGTAGGTAGAGAGGGAGGGGAGAGGAGATAAAAGGAAAGAATAGTGATAAGATTTTAAAAGCTGGAGAAAAATGGACAACTGTTATCAACACCATGATCTTTCCAAAAGCCAGATCCTAATCTGATAATTAAATAGCAATACTAATCAGCACTGAAGTATCATTATCCCTCACACACTGGCAGATTCAACAATCTGTGATACCATGTGGCACAGAGATGAACAAAGGAAGGTACGGTTGTGTTTACATTCTTACCCATCTTTACATGGCAGGGTACCTAGTCATCACTGCTCAGGCAAAGACAAAGATTTCCTCTCTGGGAAAGAGAAACACTCACCTGTGAGGCCCAGACACAGCAGAAGGTAAGACACAAACTGTAAATGAAAGGACCAAATAAGTAGGCATGATAAATAGCAAGCATGTAGTGTCTTCCACCATTCACACGTGGAGCACCGCTGCCGAAGACGCATGGCTCATCTCTAAGGAACCGTATCAAGCCAATGGAAACCACTTAAACAATTAAATAAACTTAATGGTGGGTTCCCTGGAACAACTCAGCTGGATTTCTAGTCCATAAACCCCATCTATGTGTGGAGTACTTCCAAACAGCATCTAATTCCCTCATTCTTAAAAAATGTACATGGAATAAGTATGACTCTAGAAGTGAGAACAGCTTCTAGCACAAAAGATAGAGGAAGGGAGGGAGGGAGGGAGGAGGGAGGGAGGGAGGGAGGGAGGGAGGAAGGAAGGAAGGAAGGAAGGAAGGAAGGAAGGAAGGAAGGAAGGAAGGAAGGAAGGAAGGAAGGAAGGAAGGAAGGAAGGAATGAAGGAAGGAAGGAAGGAGGGAAGGAGGGAAGGAGGGAGGGAGGGAGGGAGGGAGGGAGGGAGGGAAGGAAGGAAGGAGGGAGGGGAGGAGGGAAGGAAGGAAGGAAGGAAGGAAGGAAGGAAGGAAGGAAGGAAGGAAGGAAGGAAGGAAGGAAGGAAGGAAGGAAGGAAGGAAGGAAGGAAGAAGCAATTTAGAAGAAACCAAAGAAGGAGACCCAACCAATGATGATTTCTACTACGCTGTCCTTGACAGGATCCACAAGTAAAACCTAGCTAGTGTAAAGGAAAAACATGATGCATCTCACAAGACAAGAATGCGGAGAAATAATTAAAATAAAAATTTAAAGTAAAATTAAAATAAGTTAAAAATAAAGTTAGGGCAACAGAAATAAAGGAGACTATGAAAATCTAAAAAATTAAAAGAAATTCTCTCAAAGCAGAGAAAAATAAATAAATAATAATAAAAAAAATAAGTGGAAAAAAAAAAGTCAAAAGCCTGGCTGGAAAACCAGCTGACAATGGCTGGAGGGGAATAACTAATACAATTACAGCACTAGATGGATATCATTGGGAAACATGAGACACCTGCAATTAGAATAGCAAACATAGTTTTCTTGAGCTGTAGAGATGGCTCAGCATTTAAGAGCACATAATGTTCTTCCAGAGGACCCGAGGTCAGGTTGCTCTAAGTACCTCTCTTTGGTGTCCTCCTCCTCAACCCTATATACTGATGTCTGCCTTTATCCATCTGTTTCCAACTACTCAGCTTAGACAGCACATTCCTCAAGGTCTCTGAAGTTGAAGGCTCCTGTGTGTTCCCGTATATCACTATTTGGGCATAGTCACAGTAGACAGCACATTCCTGTGTGTTCCCGTATATCACTATTCGGGGACCATTCACAGTAGACAGCACATTCCTGTGTGTTCCCGTATATCGCTGTTCTATTCGGAAATCATTCACAGTAGCCAGCATATTCCTGTGTGTTCCCGTATATCACTATTCGGGGACCATTCACAGTAGACAGCACCCTCAACTCCCTGTTTTGTCTCTTTCATTTGGAAACAGGGTCCTCCTAAGAATGATGCTATCCTATTTATAATTGTATCCTTGGCAACCAGTACAGTAATCATGACTACATAAATATTTCACTAATAAGTGCATTTGTTCATTAATTTGAGTAGCATTTATTTAGCACTTTCAGGGCGTAAGCCATCTTTCTGGGCGTCAAAAATATGATAAACGGAAAGTCTGCTTTTATAGCATTTGCATTTCCAAAGGAAGCAAGTAAATCAAGTTGTAATACAAGACTGTTGCTCTAGTTTTCTTTTCGGCCACTGTAATAAATACCATAACCAAAAAAAACTTGGGACGAGAAATGGATTTACTCAGTGTACATTTCCACAGTCCCAGGTCCCAATCCATAGTCAAAAGAAGTCAGGGTAGGAAGTTAAGGCAGGAATCTGGAGGCAGGAACTAAAGCAGAGATCAGGGAGCAACACCGCTTATCTATCGGTCTGCTTACCCTTGAGTGCTCAGCTACCTCTCTTATACATCCTAGTACATCCTAGACCCACCTACCTAGACACAGCACCATCCGCATGGTTGGGGCATTCTACACCAATTAGCAAGTAAGGAAATGACCCAGAGCACAAGACAATTTTATCTGGGCAAATCTTATTATATTTAAGTGTGATCTACACAGATGAACCCACGTTTCTGGCTTAGAGTTATAAAGCAGCATAAATCAGGGCAAAGACACAAGGCCGACAATAGACAGAAACAGAGAATTAGATGGAAAGGACTCTTAAGGAATGTTAGACTGGAGATGAGACCAGTTGGCAAAAAGTCATGCAAATATGTGTACAGAAAGAACAAAAGACAAATTTGTTCCTGATTTCTCAGCTTCTCACCAGCTAAAAGCATGGCATGTGCATTCTACCCTACGTCTACTATGTTCTCAGCAGCTGAAACAGCCAAAGTACCTGCACTCCTGCATGCAAAATGATGACTGTGATAGCTGACCTTAGCATATCAGAAAGTCCTGAGTCTCCCTTGGTTCTCCTGTCTGGCCAGTGCTGACTTTTTCTGCTGACTACCTCAGTCCCCAACAAAATTTTGTATCTCCAAGAAGCCAGTTCATCTTACTTCTACACTCACTTTCGCAAAGACAGTCTCTCAGTAATGTCTAAAATATGGCTAGAATCTTAATAAATACTTGATGAGACCATGAATGGTTGATTGGCCACTGGGAGGTAATAGAAGCATTAGGAACTTATGAATAACAAATATCCAGGCTCTCCACCTAAGGACCATGTAATTGAAATACTGACTCATTGAATCACTGGAACTCACTGGTAGGGTATTTTATTCATCTCTGTTTATGGTTGAGTAGACAAAGCCCAGCCAGATATGGGACATCCCCAAGGTCACACAGAGCTGGGTGGTTGTTCAGACAATAGGCAAATCTAAATCTCAGCTCTCTTTGATTTCTAAAGTCAGTTCCTCTGCATCGATTCTGCAAAGAGACAATAGATAGAAAGTTAAACATTTTTTAAAAAATTATTTGAACCATAGCTCTCTCTCTAAAGAATGGCTGGCACTCACCTACAACTTCTAGGGCCAGTGAGATGGTTCAGGGGGTAACAATTGTCCACTAAGCCTGATGAACTGAGTATGATCCTTAGAACAAAAGAATTGACTCCTGTAAACTATCTACTTCTCTTCACAGTGTGTCCTGCCTTCCCCAACAAAGCAATGAATATAATATGAATTTTAAAAACAATTTATACAACCCTAAAAATTATTTTTCCAATGTGCCATTGAGTCCACTCCTCTCAGAAGAAAACAAAAACTCAATCTTGTTACAGAGCTTTCAAGACCATGTTGGCTGGACCACTGTGTAGGGAGCAGAGGAGAATTGTTTATTCTGCCTCCCTTTCAACACATGAAGTGTCCCATGCAGGAAAGCATGCCATTTCACTCCAATATTACTTTGAAATGTCATCATGCTAACACCATTGGCAAAGACAATAAAGCTCAGACGGAGTCTATTTCCAAAGCTTTTAATAAAACTACAGAGCACAGAGATGTGAAGAAATGCACATCAACCCTGTGGTAGAACTGAAACCAAACTCCAGCTCTCCATCCACTTGTAAATAATGTAAATTATCCAAATCTCTACAGCTTTTTTTTTTATATGCAAAGTATTATGGCAATACTGACTTCATCAGAGAAGCTTCTTTCAATAGATGGCAATTCACAAACAGGTCCATAACTAGACAATATGCAGAGTGGGAGGGCTGGAGCACTGAGCCCTAAATGGGATGATTTTATCAAATCCCTTCCCTCAAGGCTCCAGGATCTAGGCAACAAGCAGAGACTGTGAAAACCAGAGGTGGTAAATGATTCCTAGGAAGCATGGTCTCCAATAAACTATAGGCTCCACAAACATAAGACTCACAAAGACTGTGACCACACATTCAAGACCTGCACTAGTTGAAGCCAGATAAAATCCTAGCAACTGATAATGTCACAAAATCCTGCCCCTAACCAGAAAGCCATTTGCAAAAGATGCCTGCTGGGAAAAAGAAAATTAATCTACTTTCTCCCATGGAATGGTTGTATCACCCATCCTCCAGGGCAAGACCGCCAGCCCCAAAGCCAAGGCATTTCTTTACTGTTCATTTAGGTGCTTTCGTCTTATTGTGTTTTGCTTTAATTTGGGAGTTATTTTGAGAAGGGAAGAGAGAAAACATGAAGTTAAATGGGTAGGAAAGTAGGGAAAGGGAAGAATATGATCAAAATATATTAAAAAATGTCAATACTAAAAATTCTATGGTATCGATGTGACAAGTGCCCATGTAGATGAATGATAGATCTGGGTTCAACCTCAAAGTTTAGGCTTTGAAATACTATGCTAACCTAACCCCTTATTTCCCTGGAGACTATAGTTGTGCCAACCACAGAGCTTTTCAGAAAAGTTAAGCTTCCCAGTTGGAAAGGGATTACCATCCTATTATTTCTAAAAGAACAAGTCAATAGTAGACAGAAGCTCTGGAGATCCTGCAGTTAGACCACAAAGGCTTTCATTCCACACAGCTGGCCATGCACTGTGCCTTCCTCTTAGCCCCCATGACCTATCTAGTGTGTAAATAACATTAAAAACTGTAAAGGAACCATTTACTACTGATAGTCCAAATACCTTACTTCCAAGAAGCTGTGATAAAACATGATGGTGGGACCCATTACTGAAGAGAGGCACTGATTGTGACTCTTTTCAACATGTTGAGAATATGAAGGGTTGAATTTTCCACAGAATAACTTAAGTGATGTACACTGGAAAAAAAAATCAAAGATCCAAATTATGAAATCTCCCTGTGTCTCACCTGCTGAGTCTCATTTGCCGTTTCTCTAGGGAGACAACAAGCCTGTATCCCTTTTTGTTTCTAGAGAAAGAGGATCAGGTGGCAGAGATAGATAAAAATCAATTTCTGTTTTTAGATACAACCTCTGTTCCATTCTGCAGCCAGGTGTCAGTCACAAATTAACAAAGGGAAATGTGGTCACTAAAGCCAAACCGCTCCCCAATGAAAAGAGGATTGAAATTTGACACCTTCAAGGTTCTGTCACCATCACTTACTTGGCTCAGCCAGATGAGCACCTGACAGAAAGAACAGCTGACATCATCAAGTCCAAAGCCAGGGTTATGACTCCACTGCCTAGTTATTGCTGCCGAATTCCAGGACAACTAGGGTGATGATAACCTAAATATTTAGTGGTACCTATATCAGCTATGAAAATCTTAGTAAGATCATCCTGTCAGGGAAACAACAATCATAAAATCTCAATTGTTCTAATATTTTTTAAAAAAAATCAAATAATAGTAATAATAAAGCAAACCAATGGCTTCTTACTGTTAAGGTCAAGCAATCAGAGGAAGCTGTGAAGGTTTTAGAAAAAGCAGAGAATTAACCACTTAATTACTAGTAATGCTTTTAAAGTATCGTTGGGCTCGGTAGATCCTTATTTGAAATCATGATGAAGACAAGATGCCTAAAGTGAATGCAAAGTAATGTTTTCCAGTTTTCAGAGAGATATAAAATGTATGCTATTCTAAGATTTTCTTGTTCTATCCGAAGAAAATCATATTGTAGATAATTATATGATAACCGTTTCTTGGGAAGCCATATGTTTGAGCTTTTAAGAAAATATTTTCCTTCTTCTGTGTTACATCTCAGTAGTGAAAAACTCAAAGAGCTCAGACATATGTCACAAGACAGTACAAAGGATGTGTTTTGTTCTAAACAGAAAATGTGGGTAAGGAATGACAAGAGCTGCAGACCATGAGGTGCTAAGGATCACTGTCAGGAGAAGCCGTGGTAGCTGAGCATTTCCGGATCACTACAAGGCTGCCACTCTAACAGCACTGGCCGAGCTCACAGGTGCATGTTCAATGGGACACACACTGGAAGACCTTCAGAAAGCTGAATGAGTGACACCCAAGCTATTTCATCAGCTTTGCCATCAGGACTGCTCATAGTTTACTGGACAGGGAGACACTTCATTCTTACTGCTCTGACAAACAGAAGAGCGTGTTAAAACAATACACACACATCAAATGGAATTTATAAATTTAAATTGGTATAGCAGTGTGTGCCTTGGGAAGGCAAAATGGTGCCAAAGTTCACTATAGCACAATTTTGAAGAAGCCCTGAATCTTCCAGCCCAAAGGACTGGTGATATTTCTTGACTTATCTCTTTTTAGCTTATCCAAAACCCATCAATTCCCATCTTTTATTTCTTATCCTGTCTTCCCCTAATACCACTTAGAGAACATAATTTTCTTGAAATGACATTTACCTACCTGCCAATCAGTATTCTCAACGTTCTTTTGAAATAAAAAAAATAAATAAAAACTTCCTATAGTATAAATTTGAAAACATTTATTAGATGCTTAAAAACTTTCACCCCTTTTTAGAGGCCAGAAAAAGTTGTTGGTTTGCTTTGCTTTTGTTTATTTGTTTTGCCATGTGGGATGGAAAAAAAAAGAGGCATGAGCTCTTTATTAGAGAGACATGGATTGACTGTAATCGTCTTCTAGTCATGTGCTGTGTACCTTAAACAAGGGATTCAACCTCTCTGAGATGGTGAAAAAATTAAACTCCTATGGCTAATCTGAAGGTGGAACTGTCTGAATTACCATGATTTTTTTTTATGCACTATGTATTCTTTAGGCATATATATGTATACATGTATATTTAGTCTACTTATAATAGTTTAAACATGAAATGTCTCCCCAAAAGACTTGTGTGTTACATAATAGCAATGAGTGATCCTATTGATGAGTTCATAGTTGAATAGATTATTAGGAGGTAGGACCTAGAAGGATGAAGTAGACTCATGAGGTCTATAAGACACTAGAGGGTACTTCTTGTCCCTAGACTTACCCTGTTCTCTCAGATTCCTGGTCACCATGAGGTGAGCAGTTCTGCTCTACATGATTCTCCAGCATGTTATGCTGCTGCACAGTGGCCCAGGAACAATATAACCATCTGAGTACTGACTGAAATTAGAAAGCCAATCAGATCCTTCCTTAACTACTGATTTCAGGTATTTTTTTTCACAATGAAGAAAAACTGACTAACATAGAAACTACCCAATCAACCAGAAGACGAGAATCAGAATTGATACTTTGGCAAGACAGAAACCAAGACTCTGAGAGATTCAGTAACTAGGGGAACAAAAACCGGAACTGGGTCTGTGAGAAGAATCAACTCTCCTTACTAGCTCACAGAAATAGAGACGCCTTGTGTCAGAGTCTGTGCGTGCACATCCACCTCATGTCTTTCCATTTCTACTGATCCCATCTCCACCCAACTGTACCGCACACAGATCATGAATTCAACAACCTATGGGAAAGCAATGTAACACTTTGGTTACAGATGAAGGCTTATAAAATATGAAGGGCTAAACAGACCACCTAATTTTGTTTTCTTTTAAAAAGCACTCTAAAATATAGACAGGAGGACTATTCTTCAATTTAGCTAGCTGTCAAGTAAAGGAATTATGAACAAAATATAATATGCCACTCAAAACAGCCCACACCTTTAGAGAATATGTGCACACACACACACACACACACACACACACACACACACACACACACACACACATTTCTGTTTCATTTGATGTTCATTTAACAAAGTATGACAAAAAGAACAGGAAAGACAGTCCCCCTGCTCCCATGATCAGGATCCAGTGTAGATTGTGCAGTGCTAATGCTACAGTCTAACACAGTGTCCTATATCTGGAGGACACTGATGACTATATTCAGTTTCTCCACACGGACTCCAAAGATACATGACCAGTCACCCTTTCTGGGAAGTCCTCGTTACAGCACCGGTGTTACCTGAAGCAGAAACCGGTCCCTACATGAATAGATATGTAATGTGAGCAGATTCACAGACAACTAGAGTGGCAGGGTCTTGAGCTGACCTCAGAGCCAGAAAACCATTCTTAACATAATGATGAAAAGAAACGATAATACTCAAAAGTTTCTCTTGGAATCTTCTAGACCAACAGGCTGGAGGTCACTGGGAATTGTGATACTAAGGATGACAGGTTTTGTAGTGCACATTAGACTCCTGGGAGATTTTAAAATAATGCTAAGGCTTTAACTGGTCTGAAAAGGGCCTCAATCTCCTGGAGTTTTCAAATCTTCACAGGTATAACAATATGCCACATGGGAGCCACAGCCTCCTGTAGTTAAAGTCTGAGGGAACCCTGCTGAAAGCCTTTCTCAGGAATATACTGTAAATCATTAAAGATTTGACAATGCTGGTATAAAAGGATTACAGTTATCTTTTATCAAGAACAAGACAGTGTCAGTGAGGAGAAAGAGGAAGAGGTTCTCATCAATTCACAATTTAGAGTGTATAGAAAGGCTGTTCATGCATGCATCTATCCACTTAGCCAGCTGTTAATACTTGTCTCAGTGACCAAGGCGATCAGATACACAACTTTTGCTCCAAAGAATTTCCCATACAGACAAAAGGAGAAAATTAATAAAAACACCACCCAGTGAATAAATATACATATGAGGATGTAGTGGGAATTGGAAAGACACCTAAGATCAGTATGAATGGAGACGTTGTAGGATATGTTCAAGATGAATAGGTTCTGAGCCACAGAGAGGCATTGCTGGAGCGTCAAAGCAAGGAGGTGGATGATTGAAGGTTCTATAACATCAAGACACCAGGAAGCTGGAACAAGGGCAGCGGAGGGGAGTCGAGGGCTGTAAAGTAAGACATGACTATTGGAAGGCTCTTGATGTCACAGTGAATCCAATTAACTCTAAAACCTGAAATGCCATGGCCAGGTCTGTGTTAGGGGAATCAGCCTGCTAGACAGAAAGATGAAAGCAAATCCTTGGGAGACCATGTTGGAGGACACAGGGCAAGCCTGGTGAAGAATGGTGAGGAACAGTGGGGAGTTGGCTCTTGAAGCTTCATAGTAAGCTACAGAAATGGTTTTGGGACTCTGCCTTCCTTTTAGGTCGGATAAGTCCATTCTCTTTTTAGAAACGGTTCTAAGCTGATGCGTAAGGAAGGGGAATGAAAGGAAAGGGTTGCAATTAAGTTAGAACAACAAGGGGGAAACCAGGGAGAGAAGAGACAAGAACACAGGCAGGGGTGGCCGCTACCTGACTCTGCCTGCGCTAAATATTTGAGAGAGGGAAAATGAATCAATTTAAGTTGTTTATTAGAAGAATTGGCCTTCAAACAAGATTTTATTTCTTCAAGAATGGCTTACAAGCTTCATTAACACATCACTTCAAAAATCTCAAACTTTTGGAACTGTTAAATGGTTCTAATACATGCCAAAAAGTATTTGTGAAATTCAATATATATTTCAGATTTCTTAACTAAATGTTGAAAATATGATTACAAAAAGTCTGAAGAAAAAAATGAAACAAGGCATTTAATGGGTAAAGGAATTAATACACACACCATTAAAAAAAAAAAAGGCCAGATAAAAATGTCATTTAAACTTTTATGTATCCTTTCAATCTAGCACGTCAGAATTAATTAACTAAATAGCCACTAATTGAAATGTGAGTCTTCTGAATGCAATGGGTATAAGGCAAATTTACCATAAAGAACAAAATCAAGGCTTTCCTAAGAGTAAAAACAATCATTGAGTAGAGTAGAAAAATCCAGCGAACAGGCAGCCAACCATACTGACATACACACAATCAATGAAAATCAGTTTACAAAGGTTCGGTGAGGTATCTAGCAGAAACAATGCTTTCTGTACTACCTGGGTAACCTGAATTCAATATCCAGATCCTGTTCGAAGAAAGGAAATATCTAGAAGCTGTCCTCTGACCTCCTAACATGCTTCATAGTATGCACAGACACATACACACTCAACACACATAAACAATAATAAAAAATAAGATTGAAAAGCTTAGAAAACCAACCACAAAAAGCAATCATAAGCTCAATAATCCTATTTAAAGAAAAACAAATCTTTACTGAAAGAGTTAAAAGAAGCTTGGAAATTGAAGAGAAAATATACAGTTGAAGATAAAAAATTAGGTGACAATTCTACCCAGACTTGCATGCACACTTATTGCAAATCCAGTGATTACAAAGATTCCCTACACCTACACAAGCCACATGAACCTTACTTATCAAGCTGCAAGAAAACGGGAAAATCTGAAGTTCTTGGCAGTAAGGAATGTTTTAGACAAAGGAAATGACACTCTACCAATTATTTTAGATGCATAAAGCTTTGCAAAACCAAATAAACCCCAAGGAAAATGCAAGCAAACTAGAAAAAAACTAAGACCAAAGAAATGGGCTAAAATTGTTTTAATAGAGTGAGATTTTAATAAAGTATGGGACAGGTGAGACTTCATAAGCATAAATGTTCGAGGGAAGAGCAGGCAAAAAGGTCCAGTAAAACAATAAGGTTACATTTATTAGTCAAAACTCAAGTTTTTTGAATTATTATGCTTAATTACTGGTAAGCATAGGAACTGGAGGGGGCATTTCTGAAAAGTTAGTTGGCCTAAAGCCTCAAAATAATCTATACTACTTAAACGAGCAATTCCTATTCTGTAATAAATCATTCCCAGTAAAATAAATGATTCACAAAATCAATGTTCATTTACTTAGTGTCTTAATTACAGTACTAAATGGTCTGCACTACATTGCTTATAATATAAATGAAGATATCTGAGCCATATTCAGCCTAATGGGAGAGAGAAACACAGATGTGAATGAAAGGAGTGTCTCAGAAGACCCCTGGCCAGAAGTGCAGAAAAGGTTTCCCAAAAGAAATGATGATTTCTATAGAAAATGTTGAGATTTGCACGTGTTTTCCATGTTGTCCAATGAGCAAGTATTAGCTTTTCAGGACTTAACTTTGTATCAAAATGGGAAAGCATAGAAAGACTTTGTGCTGTTTGCAGCAAATTGTGTTTTACATTCTCACCTCACTGTCATTGCAGACTTCCCTTTACATCACCTTCCGGAGATGACAGGCACAGTGAAAGCTACATTGTTAGTAGCTGTGCCTTCTGCTTAGGACTCTGGTCTTCTTTCTGCATGTGTCATAGATGCTAGGCAGGTCACAGTTTTCAACTGTGCAGATCTGGTACACTATAGATCAAATTGTTTTGCTTTTTTTTAAAAAAAATTTCCCTTTACTGTTTAAAATGTCATACATGTATATAATTATATATGATCATATCTACTCATATCTAACCCCATTCCTTGCCTTTATTTAACCCTCCAAATCTAGTTAGCTACCCATATGCATGCACATGGTCGTGTGGCCATGCCTTGAAGCAGGGAAGCATACTAGTGCCATATTCTCAAGAAAACAACAATTCTCCCTTCACTAACAAGTATTCACTATAGTCAGAAGTTTCTATGTCCTGCCTAGTCAGTCCCGTAGCTTTTTAGTCCCAAATCACACAAAGGCTTATATTAACTTATAAACTGTTTGGCTTGTGGTTCAGGCTTATTACTTGCTAATGCTTACTCCTAAACTACTTTATGATTCGAATCCATGTTTAGTCACGTGGCTTGGTACCTTTTTCTCAGAGCAGCCATCTCATCTTGCTTCCTCTGAATATGGCTGGCATCTCCTATTCTTCCTCTTCCCAGACTTTTCTTGGTCTGGTTGCCCCACTTACACTTCCTGTCTGCCTAGCTTCCAGCCAGTCAGCATTTTATTACACCAATATTTACAGTTTCCAAGGGCATAGTCCCATTGCTGGGATTTTGTGCAGATTTTATATAGCACAAATTACTCAGTTATCTGGTGGTGGATTTTTATAGATGCAAGGTCTCATGAGGAGTGCTGAGGAAGGCAGCAGTGGATAACAGGAGATACTTAGAAGTTGTTTCTATGTAGAAAGGACTTTATTGTTAGAGGGGTATACTTATGATTAACAGAGAAGGTTATGATAACAGAGAGAGTGGGCGAGGAGAGAGAGAAAGAAAGGAGAGAGGGAGAGAGAGCCAGAGAGGAAGGAGAGACAGCACTCCCAAGAGAGGACAAAGGTAGGAGAGAGATTCAGAGGCAAGGAAACTCCTCTTAAAAGGGACTCGACTTCAGAACTCAGAGGAGGGCATGATTTTAGAGATTAACACCCACAGCAATCCTTAGGTAGGAGTGAGGCTGGAGATTTTCCCCCATTTTAGCTGCAGTTTGGGTATACCTTGATCATCCGCAGAGATTCTTAGCTGCTGTGAATTCATGAGTGTGACAGCCATGTCATATGCACAAGACAGTATTTCAAAGCCCTCCTTCCCATCTTCTTGTACTTATATCCATTTTGTCTCCCTTCTAAAATGTCCCCTGAGCCTTGGTATTGCTTGTGTTAATACAGATGTCCAATTTAAGGCTGATCACTGAGGCTCCCATTCTCACTCCTGAATCAGTTCTCCATCCCCTCACTGACTGCTGCTGACTGCAAATGAGCTTTTCTCCGACTAGGTCTACGGATATGAACATAAATACTTAGAAAGTAATTTGATACGTTAAAAGTTTTTATTAAAAGGCTGAAAAGATGATATCCAGAAAAATCAGCAAAGCCCACCAAAATCAAATATCTTATAAGAATTTTTAAAATTTTAAAAATTAAAGACAAACAAAATGACTTTTCAACTTCAAATACAATTAATCTCTGAAGCAGGTACAAATTATTCAAAGTTGATTTTTAAATAGAAACAAATAATTTACTAAAATGCAGTTAAGTCTTTGTTACCAAAAACAAAGTCATATATAGTCTGGAAACATGCTAACTGCCAAAAAGTCATCTCCAATAAAAAATTTTTGAAGTCTAAAGAGTTATAATTTTTTCTTTTCTAAAAATGGAATGGTGTGTTAACACAGCTTATATTTAGCAGTAAGAACCCACATCACTCCAAGCAAAGTTGGCTATGTCTCTCTAGCAAGCCCTGAAATCTTTGCTGATCTGTTTTGGGATCCTTATATGATAAAACCATGAAATTTCAGATTGTTTATCAATTTTGAACTGTCTGCTTCCTATAACCATTTTTACACAGTACTTCGAAGAATACATTTTAAGTTGATCAAAACTCACATGTGATCTCAGAATTATTCACAAAATGTTTAATTTCTTTTATATTGTTCATTTCAAATTTTAATGTTAAGTAAGTGTAGGCAAGGAAACAAAGACAGTCATCTGAACTTGTGTTACTGAACCTTTCTGTTCTCCATTACATATGGATTATGTGTCTCACAAACACAATACTTTGCGTTACTATTTTTAATACAGTTGGTATTTATATGACTTTTTACTTAATGATACCCCTGTGTGTGTATATAGATCCACAGTTATACAACATGTACTTATCCCAGCCTTGGGGAGCAACAGCCAGATCTCCTAAATAACTAAAATTTCCCCCACATGCTCTATTAAATTCTAAAAGAGATGTATTTAAAAAATTCTAAGTAACATGCAAGTTTTAGAATTTATATATTTGGCTCTTATGTTGCCCTACATTATAGAAGTTTTAAGGCAACTGTTCTCATTGTAAGTATACTGTATCTTTTATCTTAAGAGTGAATTTCCAAAACATTTACCAAATGTGGCCACCCAAGGCAGCACTGGATCCATGTAACAATGACTGTCTTCAAATCTCTTAGAAGTGGTTAAGTTTTCTCACAGGAAACAGTACACATGCTTAATTTGGGTCACAGTTTACAACTATGGATCAGTAAACAGCAACATTTCCAAAGGGAAAAATCAACAGATCTGCCTAAAATCCACCTCATGAAAAGCAACCTTACTAGGAAACAAACCCAGTACTTTGTATTTTTTAAAAAAATATATTGTATATCATTTATAAACAGTTTTTATTTATTGCTTTCTCTCCAAGAGCCAAAGACCATCTAGCAAGTAGCCCCAAAACAGACGTATGACACTCTCTTTTGAGCTGCTGCTGAGGGTTGTCCAAGAACCCCCCCAAATGTTACAGACTATTGTGACTTCTGCTGGTTTCCCCAGAAGAGGTGGAAGGTATGCTCTTATCGCAAAAGACACCATGCACTCAGACAGAGAGCCAAAGACCCCTGAGGACAAGCTTTCATGATAGCAGAAAGTGGCAAGCACGTTTCCAAAAAAGGGAAGCAACCAACAGTCCTATCCAGATAAAACGCATCTGCATCACAACAACCGTCAATGTGTCATTATAATTCAGAGAGTAGTAACATTGTTCATAGTTGGTGGTAACCAATAGCTCCCTAATAGAACTACCCAGGGTTAGTGAAGTCACAAATCTTGAAGAAGAACCAACAAGTACCACTTTACTAACCCAGCATAACCCCAAACAACAATCCCCTCTCATCAAGAAAACTCTTCACAGGGAGACCAGTAGAGAACACAAAAGCCAATCACAACACAGAGTTGTGGAGCCTAGTCTCAATGGCTTCATCTACAAAACAACTAGGGCTGCTAAACTCAGGGAACAATCCAGGAAAGGGGGCAGAAAGTCTGTAAGATCCAGAGGATCGGGGAGTTTGTTATGAGACCGTGTCTCCTAGGAATGTCAGAAGCTACATTCATAAATTCTCACCAACATGACTGACAAACATAAGCTGACAACAGACACGCTAATGTGGGCAGGGAAACCCAGGAGGCCTAACCCAGTCTTTCCCAGGGAAGTGCATACTAACTGGTTATCCAAGAGAAAATGATCATCCTTGAAAACATAAAAACAAGTAACATTTATACAGATTAATCAGGCTATATTTAAGAAAATATATGTATATGCATATTCAAGTATGAATATCATAACAATTGATGAAAAAAGAGGCCAAGAATTTAGAGAACTATATGGACAGACTTAGAGGAAAGAAAAGGAAGAGGGAAATTATGTAATCATATTATAATCCAAAAATAAAACAATTAAAAATGTTATGTGTAGATCTGTGTGATTAAATGTCTTATGTGAGTGGTTGCCCATGGAAGCGTGAATGGACATCAGATCTCCTAGAACTGGAATTACAGGTGATTGTGAGCCACCTAACATCGGTCTGGGAATTGAACTTGGAATTCTACCCTACATTTCATTTGGTACTTTCATATTTTCATTAGGTTTTTTTAGAAGTTGATACATTGTTTTAATCACATCAACTTCAACTCTTTCCAATCTATCCCCTTTCCCATAAACCCAACTTAGTGCTTTTTTAAAAAAACAGAAACATCAAGACAAATTTGTACTGCTCAAATATTCTTGGATTTGTGTCCTTGCACTGAAGCACAGTCAACTTAATAGAACTATACTCTTAAAGAAAACCGATTATTCCTTCCCAGCAGCTAACTGCCAAGCATTCTATGGCTAAAGGTAGACTCATGCTTCCAGTTTCCCAATCCATGGTGGGATTATGTTTAATTTGGACTTACACAGATCTTGCAGGGTCTTGACATAAGACCTGTGAGTTCACATGTACAATTGCCTACCTGTGTCCTGAACCTCTGGTTCATTAACTGTTTGTCCCCTCTTCTGCAATTATTCCTGAGCCTCTGTAGGGAGGTGGGGTATAAATGTTCCTTTTAGGGATGCAAATTCTACAGTCTCTTATTTTCTACACTTTGGCTATTTTTAGATCTTAGAAGCTTCTCTGATGATGGTTAAGAGATGTGTTAGTATTTGACTCCAATAATACATTGTGAGGAATCAGTTTAATACAGTCTAATATGCATATTTAGCGGGGGGGGGGAGTAATTTTTTACATGCAGGGCTTGTGATCCATTTAACCAAAGCTCTTGACCCAAAAATGGTGCAGATATGTTTTTCATCTTGTCTGGCCAGACTTAAATGCAGTCAGAAAATGGTGGTTACTTCGACTGATGTTCAATGCCAGTAATGCACCAGTGAGCATGTCTTTCCAAACCATTATTACCACAGTTCATGGTATGATTACTTTTTTCTTAAGGTAGTATGTCTAGTACCTTCTAGCACTACGAGAGCTAGCCAGGAAAGATAAAACTTCCAGTTCAGTACCAGCTTCATTTATTTTTCATGTTCTATAACTCAACTATGTAGTGTCTTCAGCAGCAGGGTCTTACCATCAAGTTCTGAAGGATAATTAAGTATATTGACAATATGGCCTGGTAATCCATATTTAACTCATTCTCAAAACAAATTTGTCATTTACTTTTTAGTAAATATTATTCTTTATCCCATTCCTGTATTATATTGAAATGGCTCCAATGACTCACTTATTGTGAATTTCCTTGTATTAACTCAGCATTCCTCTATTTGAACATACTATGATAAACAATGAATCAGTAAGAAGAAATAATTAAGCTTATTTTTCAAACTGTCTAGAATCTGGCTTTTAATTTTGTGATTTGTTCTGTTCTGTTTCAAAAGATGACTCCAGTGGTTGATGTTATATCTTCCATTTAATTTTGTATCTATTAGTCATTTTTTACTCTTGTGTATGTCTGTATGTATGTATGCCATGCGTGTACAGTTGGCTCAGAGGCTAGAAGAGGGCTTCAGATGCCTTGTAACTGGATTTACAGATGTTGTAAGCCCACTAAAATTGGTGCCGAAAAACAACCTGTGACCTCTGGAAGAGCAGTGAGTGCTCTTAACGATGGAGACATTTCTCCAGCTCCTTCTTTTTGAAAACTACTTATTTTGTTCCCTGTTTTGAAGAACCTGTTCAAGTTATATTTTTTCTTTCTCACTTGGAAATTTTGCTTTACTATTCTTTCCAATTAGTAGTTAACTACTCACCCCCTTATCTCTGATCTAAAATAGATGACTTTGAAAACAAGATTTCACCTCTCATTAATTAATTAGTTAATTAATTAATTTTTTGCAAAATGATGCTTCATTCACCCTTTATTTCATCTAACAATCTAGGGATTATTTTTGTTTTTATTTTTTCATTTTCACCCTGTCTTTGTTTCTTAGACTTTAAGGCTATATGATACAATTTTTTTAGAAGTTTAACTAGATTTTACTTATGCTAAAGTTATAAAATCCTAGAGAATGATCTCCTTCCATTCAGCTTCTAAATATCTATCTGATATTGTCTGTTTTGAAAAGTCTGTTTTGGTTAATGTGCAATTTGGTTAACATATGCCCTAAGACAATCAGGAGATAGTCTCTGACATATGATGCAGTTTCAATTCATCCCCCATTATTCCCTTCCTCTTCTTCCTTCCTCCCTAGATGGTGAAAATAGATGCCACCATCTCCTTTCCTAACTTCCATATGAGACAGCCAAAGAAAAGCTGATTTCCAGAGCCAACTGCTTCTAAAGTAATTTAGGAGTTTTGCACCTGAAATCTTCTGTCATTAGAGAACTTGGAAATTTTACAAGGTGTCTAGACATGGGTCTTTTCAAGTCCAGTGATCCTAGACATTGCTTAGCACTTCCAATTTGCAGGCCCAGGTCTCTCTAGCTTAGGTCAGAAACATTTTTGAGTTATATAATTACCACCTTTTATATCTGTGCTCCCTTTTCTGACTTCACTCAACTCCGATTATTTTCATTTCATGTCTCCAAGATAAGTTCTCCAGGGCTCCACTTTCCTGTTATGACTTCTACCTTTTAATCTTCAGTTCACAGTTTACTCTGATTTTATTTTTCTGCTTGATCTTCCAAGACAATAAATTAAACTTGCAAAGTTACCAACAACCTCCATTTTATTCATGAATTATATTATTTAGTTAGGAACTGTGCTTAACACTCTTAGGCACTAGAATTGAGTCTCCCTAGGTGGTTTAACATTTCTATCTTGTTCTCAAATGTTCAATACCCCCTCTAACTTTGCCACTTCACACTTGGCTAGCTTCTAGTTTTCCTTTCTTTTCTGCTGGTCTTATTATGTAGATTATCATCTAGGCTCAAATCTCAGAGGTTTTTCAATTTGGCTGTATATTAAATGCATCTTTTGATATTGCCTCATGTTAATCTTTTTGTACAGCACTAATTCACTAAATCTAAAAGAGATACCCAGCTTCAGTAGATAAACCAGTGTCCCCCAGAGCTGACACATATCCATCTTGACAACCAGAGTGCTAAAACTCCTGAATCCCACTGTATAAAGAGTCTGCTATTATTATGTCATCTATTAAGTGATTTAGTTTATTTTTCTTTCACTGGGATCTGTTTGAAGGTATTAATCATGAAGTTTAGTTGGCACAAGAGGGCTACAATTCATAACTTTAAGTTGCTCATCATGATAATTTGAATATATTTCTGGACCCTTTTTATTCCCATCCTTCTCACCCTAACTAATTCACTTCATCCATTTAGCCCCTTTCTGGATTTCCAGGAGGCCTAGCATATTCATATGCATCTATTTCAAGACTCTTCCGTGCTCTAGAGGCTAGACTCTTTCTAAATCTGCATCTTGAAACATTTCTATCCCCAGTCCAACCCTATTCTTTCAACAAAAATCAGAAGATTTCTAGAAAGTCCCACATTATTTTTCTTCCCTGAAATCCCATGGCACAAGTTAGTCCTCAAATTGGCTGCCTATAGGTCCCCCCAGATCAACATACCTTGGTAGCATGTTATAGGTAAAAATAATATCTAGTTCTTCAGATTTACCTCCTAGAATAGGAGGACGTCATATTGATTTTCACTACTGTGAAGTTTCAATGTTGATAGCATCTAATAAAATTTTCCCCTATGGAATTGGTAAATTATTAATATCAAGAAGTTAGAGGCAGGTCAAAAGAATGACAGAAGTGCTTATAATTAATACTAGCCTACCAACAGCGTTTAAAAGGAGAAGCAGGGGTATTAATCTGTCAAGACAGGGAGAGCAAAACTAATCCATACTGCCTGAAGAAAAATCAGAATGATTTACAAATATAACTGAATAGATAAACTGTACATTAATAAACTAATAGCTTTTTATAATACCTAGGTATAGAGTGTTAAGGCATGACATTCAGCCTTCTGCTTCAGCAGTGGCTCTCAACCTGTAGGTCATGACCCCTCTCTTGTGGTCAAACAACACTTTTGCCACAGGGGTCTCCTAAGACACCAGAAATTACAGATATTTACATTCTGATTCATAACCATAGCAAAACTACAGTTATGAAGTAGCAACAAAAATAACTTTATAGTTGGGGGTCTCCAAATGTGAGGAACTGTATTAAAGCATCCCAGCATTAGGAAGGTTGAGAACCACTGTGCTAAGGCATGTCTATAGATTTTAGAAAACTGTTTCTAAGAATTCATCAAAAACTCCTTTCGATATTTATGGATTTAAGAGTGTGTAGCACTCACTTATGAGACAAATATACAGTGCATATTTCATGGATAAGGCAGAAATGTTTTCACTAATGCTGTGAATTTCAAGTTTAAGATGCAAGAAGAACTTTTTGGCAACTCTGTTCCTTACATAAGCACTGACTAAAGGACAGGAAAGCATCATCAATTTCCTGCTGTTCATTCATGTTCTCTCTCTCTCTCTCTCTCTCTCTCTCTCTCTCTCTCTCTCTCTCTCTCACTCTCTCTCTCTCTCTCTCTCTCTCTCTGTTGTTTTTAAGCTCACTAAGTACCAAGGTCGAAAGAAGCTACATTAATTTTTGGCCCCGAGGAGCTAGAAAGATAGCTCAGCAGTTAAGAGCATGTACTGCTTTTACAGAAGACCCAAGTTTGGTTCCCAGCATCCAAATAGGATGGCTCACAATCTCCTGTAACTGCAGCTCCAGGGTTTCCAACGCCTCTGGCCTCTGTAGGTATATGCAATTATGAATATACACATGCATACACACACACACACACACACACACACACACACACACACACATACATTTAAAAATAATACAAATCTTTAAAACAAAATTTCACAGTGGAAAAGAGATTGGTGTGGAGCCATGTCTGTCCTGCCTGTTTTCCCAGGCCAGGACATCCTCCTCATTGGAAATTAGGTTCCATCTGAACAAAGTCATCATGTTTCGCACATTTATATTCCCAGTACTAGAAAGTTTGACTCACTTGCTGGATAATCTCTAAGATAAGACAAAGCTGTTTCAAACTACTACTCAAGACTCTTCAGAAGTAAGTCTCTAGGGCACCAATCCAGACTGAATAAAATCTTGAAAATCAATACTCCAACCAGCTGAACAGCTGAGCTGGGACTAGGTATCTTAACTTGCTATATCTAACAAGACTTTAATAAGATATCACCCCACCTAGAGAAAAAAGTTGAATCTCTTGTGTTAATAGATTTTTGGGAGATTTCTGAATCTATCAAAAAAAGTTTCTTTACTTGGATTTTTACTGCATTCTTCCTCAAAATCCTATCATGTATGGAAGCACATACCGTAATGCCTGCCAGTGTTGGAGAGGCTGAGGCAGGAGAATCATGAGTTCAAGGCCTGCCTGCTCAACATAGCAAGACTATGTTTTGCAACAAACAAATGCACACAAATCCTGAGCAAGAGTATTTCCCATTGTTTAATGAGAATCTCCGTGAATGTTTGCTATTCTATGTGGTCTCGTTGACCATAGCAAGTCAACAAATCCATCTCTTGGTGATGGTAGCTTGGCCTCTGATCATCTCCAGTTGACGAAGCTATGGCAAAACTTTGAGAAAGGCCTTCTGGGAAACAATATTTCCACTATTGTTTATAGGATTAAAACTTTTCTCCCTCAGGAAATATAAGACCCCACCTTTTCCTATGTGCTTCATTGGGCTTAAGTAACCAGGATTAAAGATAATCATGCTTCCAAAGCAGAAATATGTGCTTATGTTTCTGTCACCGATGCTTGGTCTCAATACTCAGGATGCCTGGGTCTGCTGGATGCTGACTACAAAAGGAGGCAGGAGTTGTTTGGTTGCTTTTGTTTCCAGGGCTTCAGAGGTTTACAGTTTATGTTCCTTCAGCAATAAAAAATATCAGGCTGCAGAGGCCATAATAAAGTTCTTCCCATCCTTTAGCTTGGCTGCACTGCCACCCATCAAATGTAGAAGGCCAAAGTGAAAACACTCAACAAAAGTACAGATGATAGTTATAAAGATATTGTTCATACTGGATAGATGAGTGATACTAAATAGAGTAGGACAATGTAGTACACTTAGGACAGGATATTTCTGTCATTCTTTTTTTTTTTTCTTTTTCTTTTTTAAAAATCTACCAGAAAGGCAGACAATACTGGACTACTCCAACTCCCCCAAGACCAGTACATTTCGAAGAAGGGTTAACTTCTAATTGGTTCATTCCCCCAAAGGCCTAGTAATTAGTACCACAAGCTTCTACTTAATTGCCTCAACCACTTTATCTTACTTTGGAAAGCATCCAAATGAAAAACGGGTCTCACAGAGGAATATATAGTAAGGAATACAAAACAATCACCTACTTACTATAAACACTACCCTGTAACTTCCTTAGTCCCTAAACTAAAAAGCATTTCTCTTTGTCCATAGCCATATAGCAAAATAATCATGATTATATGTTTAATAAAATTGTACATGCAGATAAAATATCTACATGTAGCCTGTAACTGTAAAACAAGTAGTAAAATTATAGCTGTTTTTAAAGGTTATTTGTGGAAAATATGTGAATGCAAAATAACCAAAACAATAACCAAAAAATCTTACTGATTTGACTATATGAAACTGTAAAACTTACTTATTTAATCCAAAATGCAAAACATCAATCAAAAAACAAAGATATCAATGACAGAGTCTAAATGTTAAAAAGAACAACAAGATAAATTCTGTGGAAATATCTGTTATGAAGAGAAATACCTGCTAGTTTCCTGTACATAGAAAAGGAAACTATTATAGGCAAGAAGTGAATATAAAAGTAAATTTAAAAAACAGCACTCACTCATTTTCTTGGGAAATCAAACTCTAAATACTCAGTGGGGGGGAGGGAGGGAGGGAGGGAGGGAGGGAGGGAGGGAGGGAGGGAGGGAGGGAGGGAGGGAGGGAGGGAGGGAGGGAGGGAGGAGGGAGGGAGAGAGAGAGAGAGAGAGAGAGAGAGAGAGAGAGAGAGAGAGAGAGAGAGAGAGAGAGAGAAAGAGAGCCAATCATTGAACAAGGTCTTTAAAAGTGGAAAACAAAGGGTCTCATAGGAAAAATTTTAAAGATGAAGGTGTATAGTTAGAATAAGAAGAGCCAAGTCTGGTGATACAGGCCTAGAATCATAGCTACTCTGAAAGCTGAAGCAGGAGAATCCCAATTTTAGATCTAACCTGGGCCACAAAATAATTCCAAGGACAGCCTTTGCAACTTAGTGAGAATATTTCTCAAAATATAATTCTTGAGTTAAAAAGATCTAAGAATACAGCTCAGAGATAGAATACTGCACAGTACCTAGTACTATAAAATTAATTAATTAGTTGATTAACTACCAATTAAAATATAAAGAACAAAGCTTTCTGAATAGGTGGGATTTTCCCAACATGAGACTTTATTAAAAAATAACCTTGTAATTCAAGAATATGCTGCTACTAACCACCTAGTCAATTTAATTGTTGAAAATAAAGGCATCTCATAGTAACCAATGGAAAAGGCCTGCATGTCTTAGAATAAAGGCAAATGAAGATTTAACTAGCTCTTCTTATGAAAAAAATAACATTCTATTTAATCCATGTAAAACTGTTTTTCATGAAACATGGTATTCTATCCCTCAGTCATTCTTGAATACCACAGCTTATGAAGAGCACTGGGTCTGGACACTGTTTTGGGAGAGCTCTTAAAAGGTGCAGAAATGCATGACTAGTTCCAACGAATTAATCTACCACTTCAAGACACAGAGGCACAAAAATCCAAGCCTTCTTCAGAGTGAGGTTCACTGTAGGACCTTTCTTTACAATTGTTTCTAGCCATCAATTCTTAACACTAGCGTATTTAGCTTTGTGTAGACAGGTAGCAATAAAAATGAGAAGGAGAAGATATTGTGAGTTCAATACACAGTTTTCTGAGAGCATATGCACAGGTCCTTCAGTCCCTGTCTGTGTGTCTGCTTAATACACTGACCAGACCAGAGTAAGTTCTAGTAAAGTGCCAGCAGGAGGCTAAAGTAAGAGTTGGTACTGCCTGTTGTTCAGGTGTTGGAGTTATTTTAATTTCATAGTCTTATGAATGGAGCCAACTCCTCCTCTCCCGTCTGAAGAAGGGTTAAGTTTCATATATTATGCTACAGACAAAATGATAGGGGAACCATACATAGAATGAGATTGGATTCTTATCTGAGAAAGACACCCAAAAGTAAATTCTCAACTGTTTTTACTCCCAATTCTCCTTTTGAAAATTCTAATTTTTTCTTGAGTCATTTCTTTGACTCTCAATAGCAAGTCAATCTTGAATCTGCCAAAAACTGAGCAAAGGATCAGAGTCAAGAATATAGTATGATGTTCCCAGCATGGCACTATCTACTATGTCAACAGCATTTTTCTCAACACAATCTGGAAAAAGGCTACACAGAATTACATTAGCAAATGCACTAAGGTTGAAGGACACTAGAAATCCATTTACTCCACTATTGTTTCACATTTTAAAATATTGTTATTATTTGTGTGTGGCTGGTGAATGAGTGTGTGTGTGTGTATGAGTAAATGCCACATATGTGAATGTGCCCACCAAGGCCTGAAGTTTTTGAGCCCCTGAAGCTACAGTCATAGGTGGCTGTGAGGTGTTCAGTGTGGAGGCTAGGATTTAGGTTTGGCAAGAAAGCGAGTGTCATTAACTGCTGAGCCATTTCTCCAGATTCTTAGTGAATAATTTCAAATAAGGCAACATAGGATAGAATAATCTTTACAAAACATCCTACCTTAGGAGTTCAATTTCAATTTCAGAGAAAAGTTTTAACTTCAAAAGAAGATATCACGACTGTATGGCACTAACAAGATATCAGATTAAAGCGCAAGACTGAAACATCATAAATTAATGTAAGAAAGGCTAAGTTGCAAACTTATTTTATTAAAACTATGCCATTTATATAGCCACTGAAATAATTCTGCATATATAATTTTTTTTCTTAAATCATCATTGGTAAAGATAATTTCTATTAATATCTCACTTAAGGGAAGTAAAATCAAATGGCTAATTTAGTCTAAACAACAATTTAATTTAGTCCAGCACTGATGCATTTTTGCCCAGAATACTAAAAAGAAAGAAACCTCAAAAACAATAAGCAAATTCATAGTCTGTCATTCAAACTATACATCTACCAAGCACATCCCATGGTACTCATACTAAGCAAAACCTATTATGAATACTTTCCACACGGAATAGATTAGACCACTTAAGCTAGTGGCATACTGTGAGAAAAAAAAACAACAAAAACAGCTGTCCAGAAAACACTTCCTCTTTAAACTTTTTATCACAGTCTGAATGTCTGTGTTCCTCCCAAATTCCTATAATGAAATTCCACTCTCCTCGGGTAATAACATTTGAATATTGAGTCACAGGAAATAATTGAGTTTCTGGGCTGATTAAGAGATCAAGCTCAGCTGGGTGAGCTCATGAATAATGTTGCGGCCCCTCATGCCCCTTTAAAATATACTCATTTAAAGTGGCCCCAGAAAAACACCTCACCTCTCAGCCATGTGAGGTTTCAGGGAAACAGCAGTCTATGACATTAAGTGGATCCTCACGAGTCACCAAATCTTCCAGGCTTAATCTTGGACTTTCAATTCTACTTTATAGGATAGCTAAAAATAAATTTCAGTATATGGCATTTCAGTGTTATTGCATGAATTACCTAAGATAGCAATCCTTTAAGTGTAACAGATTTGAAAAAGTACCAGTAAGATTCACCAAAGTCTTCAGAAGTATGCATTGTGGATTTCACGTAAATAGCATGTGGTGGTCTTTAAAGTTTTCTTTACACAGCAAAGACATTATATTAGTCATAAAATGTTCACTCAGAAACATGGAGAAAGTGAACCAATAAAGTAAATGGCTAACTTCATGCCAGATGAAATGCTGCCCGAGAACACAACAATACTGTAGCTTCTACTCCAGGACCCCATCTGTACAATTCTAAGTGGATGTGCCAATTATATATTCTGTATATTTGTACAAATAAAAACAAAGAATACTAGATGTAAATGAAGAAATGCTAAAACTGGGCCTTCCTCCTATCTCATTATATGCACTCAAAGCCATCGTAAGAGAAGTACTAATTTATTATAGTGCAAAAATGTGCACTCTGGCTCTTTGATTTTAAGATTGTATTACTTCCTTTCCCATTTCTTTTTACTTCGAATGAACAGAACTCTTTGGCCCAAATCTCCAACACCCCTTCTAAGGCATAAGCTCAGAATTTTCATCTTTACAACAAATGATGGCTCATCATTGTCAACATGACAAGATTCAGCATCACCTAAGAAATACACCTTTAGGCATATCAGTGAGGCTGTTTCTGGAAAAGACTGAGGAAGGAGGACCTCCGAGTGTAGAAGGTGTCATTCCAAGACCTGAACTGAATAAAAAGAAAAAAGTGAGTGAAATACAAGGATCTCTCTCTACTTCCCTGCAATGGGAGGCTTTCATACTCCCCAGCATCCTTATACTCCTGCTACGCAAACTCAAACTGCGAGGCAAAATAACCCCCAAAGACTCTTGAAGATGTCTCCTTGAAGATACGTCTTGTCGTGTATTGCCACAGTAGCTGATACACCCTTTTAAAATGTCAACAGACACAATCTTACATGCCCACCCTATAAGTAATCTAACACCATGATAAACTTAAAGCGGTGAAGCTTTCTTCTTTCTTTCACTAAACCTTTCTAGTAAGACTATTTTAACTCTGAATAACAAGAATCAGGAGACAGAAAGGCCCAAGGCCCTCACATACATCATGCTGTTTGACATATCAATCAGTGTTCACTCTGCTACTGGGTCCAGGAAAAAAAAAATGCTCCTGTCAAATTAACCATATGAATTTCACCCTATACTAGCCAGGTTATCTGAGGAGTGAAGTATGTGGCAAAGTGTCTTGAGCTCTTTATTACAAATGGAACCATGATTCCTCAGCTGGTGAGTGTTTATAGCCCTGTGTTGACGCTGTAAGTATGTAATATTAGAATACAGCATCCCTTCTCCTTCCATAGATACTTACATGCACCCTATGGAGACACTGTCTGTGAGTCTCTAGCTAAAAGACTGCAAGATGTTAGGATATCTTACCTGGAGAACTAAGTTTGCATCAGTGGGGATATTAGTGGCCACACCTTCTGTTCCCTACACTTTCCCTCCTACCTGGAAATCAGCCAAGGGAGGAGCTCATTCTGTGAAACCACCCTCATTCTAAAAAGCCTATTACGAGACTACCTGAATGAACTAAGACAGTAATTTCTGTCAACGAGGCCCCGATTTGTTTCTGTCTTTCTCTCTTTTTAAGAGAGAAATACACATTAAAGTTTTTTCTTTAATGTATAAATGAAATGGTCACAGACTTATATCGATCGCACAGTTCTTTCTCAGAACACAAAATAACAAATTACATGTAAACAATTACCATGAACAAACAGGACACAACTAGAAAAGGTTACACCCAGCAAAAAAGACCCACATAGGAAAATTAAAACTCTACAAGGCCCTCACATTAGTCTACATATACTTACCAGTGAACACTCTACGTATTCAATTATTGATTCCTATGGAGAAAATGTCCAGTATCTCACATTCATATTCATTTAGTCAACACACTCTTTGGTGAAATGAAAATTCATTCAACCTCAAAGCAAAGGATAGAAACTTATTTGCATGTTGGTTCTGTACTGAACAAGCCTTTAGAGACATATCTTTCTGTTCTTCCTCCTCAGAGAAAGAAGCAAATGATATCACATCCATATAGAACTCAACAAATGCCATTTTGTGGTATTTGCACATACAAGATTTTTTTCACTATCAACTATACAGTTTGGTGTTTGGAACATCATATCTTTAATATAAAGAATGGACAAATACTTCAAGGGAAATAATAACAACCCTAGTTTTAGTATTACAATATATATATATATTGATTTATAATATCACTATGTTTACAACAAACGTTTTAGTTAATGTAGTATTTCGGATATTTAACCTGTTTCTCAGAATTCTCAGATGAAGGAGAACAAAGTACTTAATATAGTTTGTCCTAATAAGTTATTGGGAGATATTTTTTTACCTTAAAAACAGGTATGAATTTTATATAATCTTTATAAAGCCAAATTAAATTCCAGACCAGATAATTTTAAACATTTCCTCTATATAGATCATGTGGGAGTTTTCTTCAAAGGCAGATTCAGGCCTAGAGATGAAGGATGGGGCCTCAGAGATTGTATTTTAGGAAGTTCCCAGATAACTGCCTGTCTGAAAATCATGAATCAATGACAGCATTCAAATCTGCAATGAAAAATTCCAGGAACTACCATCATATACCTAGAAAATAAAGTAGCATCAAATTTAAAAAGAAGAAAATGAATTTCTCAGTTTTGTAACACTAAAGGCAAGTAAGACAAACTAAATGTAAATCATGTACAAAGCATATAGACAAAAGAAGCCAAACACTTCAAACTAGGAACATTATTAAATAAAACAGAACTCAGATGAAAAACACAGAGGTATCTATGAGGAGACACCGGGAAGAAACAGATATTCAACTAGGAGACAAGCATATCTCAGTGCACAAATCCAGGCAGAGAAGCACTACAGTAGTCACAAATAATGTTACAAAAATTCTAAAGCAAGTAAGGCTCATAAGAAGAACCTGTGAGAAGTCAAACATGTCCTAGATAAACCTATTGGTTTAGTAGATTAAAGGACAAAAGCCATATGATCATATCAGCAAATAATTTGAAAGGATTTATCTAAGCAATTCATCAGTGTTTACTAACAAAATTCATTAATGAAAGGATTGCTTCAAGGTTCATTTAATGAAAGATAGTAAAATATATATAAATCTCCATTTATGATAAAGAAATCTATATAAAACATTACATATGTACTCACAAAATGGCAAGGATACCTAGAACTATCACTACTATTATATTATTTGTAGATTACCGACAATGTTATACTAACCCATGAGGACAAAGAAGAATTTTTAAAAATTATTTTTAGTAAAAATTAGGTCTACATAAAAGAAATACTATTAGAATTAACAAGACGCTAGTGTAGATTCAAATATAAAATTAATATACAAATAATTTTTAGGCACCCTAACATTTTCCCATAAAACCTTAAATATCTAGCTTGTAATTTCCTAAGACAAACCTGGTGGTACTACCACATACATATGCATGTGCACACCCACATTTATGTGGACATATCTAATGACAATTCAGGATGACTACTTCATTTCCAGAGTAGGAGAAATGAGATAAAATCCTTCTTAAATTCTCACTTTGGTTGTGTACAAAAAGCAAGCAATGGAGATACTGTTGTCAGAGAATCTCGTTTTAGGGGCTGAGGAAACATCATTTCCTATCGGAACCATGTGCTAAAGTGTGACACACACTATAAACCACAGTTGTCTTTCGCCACAAGATGGCGAGCTTGTGACTCAGCAGCCCGTGTCTCTGGGGTCATTAGCCTTTCAAATAGAAAGAAGACCCACTCTGTTCATCTTAAAATGCCAATGATTTAATGAGGAAATCAAGTTCTTTTCTTTGACAAGGCATTATGCAATTGAAAGGTAATTATCAGAGTATAGTTTTTGCTTTTCAAAAACCAAACTGAAACACTTAGAATATACACATATTTTAATCTCAAATTAAGGTGGGGGGGGTGCTAGTACAGTATTACTAACATAAAAAAAGCTGACTTTAGGATATCTACTTTTGAGTTCTCACTTGCCTGTCTTTTAATGAGTCTTGAATAGAAAGACCCTCCACCTGGTTCCTTAAAGTGACAGCTCAGTTACAAGCAGTCCTTAGTCCCAGCCCCTGTAAGGACTGTGAACAAAGAGCTGGACTCTAGTTTGGTCAAGTCTAGGGTTGAGACATCAATCCTGACCTTTGGGGTTTCCCTTCTCCACATCAGAACCAAGATATCCACAGAATCAGCCTTTTTCTATACAAGTGAATGGACAAATTTGTTTTTAAAGTGACTTCCTATAAAGCAAAACAAGGCTTCTGTCTATAACATCCATTTAAAATACGTATTCACAAACACTAAGACTAACTCTTGTTGCATTTTTACAACCATGAGTATAAGCTGCATTATGGCTATCTTTATTTTTTCAGGGAGCAATTCTCAATATCATTAAGCATCTGCTGCTGAAAACCCTTGATGAATAGCTGACAATTTTAGGATCACTCACACCCTAGTTTAAAGGCAAAAATTCACTTAAATTACCATTTTTATAGAATATTTCTTAAATACACCTGTAAGTAAATAGAAATTTTAGTGGAGCTAGGAGTTATATTATTAGGAAAATAAGTCATTCTTCAATTGTTGACTTATCACTGAAAATGTCAGCTACTGGCCTGGATTATAATCCATGATGCTGAAGCATCAAAATGAGTCAGTTTTTCTGCACTGAATGATTCTAAGATTGGACTTCTCCAAGTCTGTAGCAAATATAATACTCCCTAGGTTTTGCCTTGAAGACAGCCAAAATTTATCATTCTATTTCACCATGCTTTGCTTGTACCCACATCTACTGGCTACCTCTAAAGAGGACTTGAAAATGAGATATGCTAGCGATGGGTACATGCTGCTCTTACACAGAGTTCGGTTCTCTGCGTCCACAGAGTATCTCAAAACTTTAGCTTCAGGGAGTCTAAAACTCTCTTTTCATATCCAAGGGTACCAGACATGTGCATGGCACACACATACATGAAAGCAAGAGCCGAGGGAGCCAAACACAAAGGAAAGAAGAGTAAAGATGGCTGGGATAGTCACAAGGAATCATACTATTAATTATTTGCCTAAAAATATCTATGATACTGTGTGTGTGTGTGTGTGTGTGTGTGTGTGTGTGTGTGTGTTTCAAACTGTATGAAGGTAGCAATCTCCTCTAGAGATCAGCAGAAAGCAGTTGCTGCTGTCTTTGCTCTAAGCACTCAAACCACGGCCTTACTTATTCTTAGCAAGGGCTACACCACTAGCGACATTCCCAGCCCCGGCAAACATTCTTATTAATCTCAAGGAAGCACATGACTTGCAATAGGTGAACTTTTCTCTAAACATATTTTGCCTATCTGATAGCATTTGTACATATGCTTTGTATTCTTTTGTAAACTATAAGTTTGTTGTTATTTTAGGAGATGGTTTTTGTTTCGAGTCTCATGTGTCCCAGACTGGCCTAAGCTGCATTTTCCACATCACTGGGGTTACCCAAGCTCCCTAAGCTGTGTGAAGACAGAAGCAACATGAGTGTGCTACAGACCCACCTGGCTGACTCCCAGCAGAGCACTGTGATTGGTGATGAAGTTACTCCCGTGTACTTTTGCTGTTTACCTCCTTACTTGTATTGTGGATGGATTTGGTCAAATAGGAACAGTGAAAGAGAAGGCTGAAATTCTTCACAGCCATTTGTTTATAACCCTAGGTTTTAGTTCTTCCAAAGTTACTGTCCCTTTAATACGGATGTATTATATACTCCTTTCTCTTGGGTATTGCTCAAACACAGGCAGCTATCAGAAACCACAGCAAAGGTCTCTGAACTTCAATGCACCAGGAGTGGCTATCAGCTGACAGTAGTACCCTTACATGCACACCGATCCCTATGATTTGAGTCCTCTGTAACTCGCTCGAGACAACAAAGATAGAATGCTCCTGGTTACTCTCAGGCTGTGGCAGCCCTCCATATGGGTTTCGGGCCATGCAGTGAAGAACACTGACTGTTAACACAGGCTTCACAGTGATGGTTTATAGTTTCTAAGCTTGATCCTCCAACAAAATAGTACTCTGTCCTAACTAAACAGAATGGCCTTTTATCTGCATTCAGGTTTCAGCTTGTGCCGCTTTGTTGTGTGCTTTTCCAAAAGTGGGGATGAGTTATACCAAGCCTGTTTTACTTCAAATGTTTGAGAAAGGCCTCTTGGATCACAGCCACGCTACACTGAGACATATTTTCCTAGAAGATTTTTAGCAGGTAAATTCTTCACAGACGTGAACTAAAATGACAGGGTGGCTCTACATAAACATTTTCTTTATTTCTGGGATTAGTATTGCCTTTCGAGTGGAAAAAACAATTTTGTGTTTACCTTGCTTTTATGCTGAAATAAAAGCACTTAGAAATGGTAATAAAAATAATTTATTTTACATAAATGTGTTCACTACTAGTGAACTCACAGAATGGAAAACGTTTCTAAGAGAGTTCTGATCAGGAAATACAGGGTAGACTTTAGAGTTTATTGGCCCATTATTATTTCTGTCCTATGATCAGCATATTACCAAGGTTGACTTAAATACATCAAGATGCCTAGGTAATGAAACTGATCCTATGGAGTCTTACAGCTGTGAACAACAACCCTAGTACTCTTATCTTTTTGACACAGCTCAGCACTAATGAGATGTGTGAAACATTCTGTCACAGTAATTTCAATCCAGATGATTTAAGAGCTAAGTTAATGCTAAGAATTTGTCAGAACAATCACTTAATATATACTCAATTCCTATTACAGCTTTTTAAAATTCAAGTCTGGAAGCATGTTAGTTTAGCCTACTTTCTCAAGCTGAATGATTTTCAAAATCAATGTGCACTCATTTTAAATTTTTAATGCTTGCTAATCATTGAGAAAGGGGCGAGTGGATGCAAATCTAGCAATCTTTTCTCTCGTGGATGTAATTTCATCATTTATTGACTGGTCTTAGGTGAGAGAGCTGAACACAGAAAGCAAACAGCACCCCTTCTGCTGTGAACATGATATGTTCAGCTTAGAATATTCTAGAGGGAGGTGGCTAGAAGTCTTCTTTCCTGGTTCTTACACTTTCATTTGCTTTCTTGTAGTCCTATCCCTGCACTACAGAGTTCTCAGTAGACATACAGTGGCTATCTACCCCAGATGAATGCCTCAAGCAACACTTAGTGAGCTCATACCCCACCCTTCCCCATAAAAACTCCAACACGGCCATCCTAACATGGACACAAGTATTTTACTTGTACACATATATAATGTGAAAAATGCTCATGTTCCCACTGTCCAAACTGCTCTCTAAAGATGGCACCTCGGGCTCATCCAACTCCCAAGAGGTGTCTCCTGCCTACCGCTACCAAGTTGTCTGATTTGGGGAATGGGCTTTCTACTTGCCTGCCTACTTTGGATGAGATTAGGATTCAACCAAGGGTCAGTTCCACTTATGGCAGGTTTTCCCTTCTAATGGTGATCCTTTCTGCTAGCCAGTTTTCTACTCCTGCTATAACCAAATACCAAACACTGAGCAGCCTCAGCAACAGAGTTATTTCAGCCCAGTTCCACAGAATCCAAGCCCACAATCATGGGGTCAGTAAGGTCAGTTTCTTCTCCAGATGGCCACTCTCTAGCTATGTTCACATATCTTTGGATGTATGTTTCACCAAATTTCCTCTTATAAAAACTTGAGTGGTGGACAGGGTCAACCAAAAGTAAGTGTAGATAACAACGCCATAAGGAAATATGCTACTTAGTAATTAATCAAAACCCTTTTAGATGCTGTAGAGAAAACAAGTGACACCAGGCTATCCTAATGGATTATTTTAACTTAATCACTGTATTTAGAAACATCTCCACTCAAAGTTATGTTGATGAGAGATGCTGGAAATTAGGATTTCAACATATGAACTTTGGTAGGAGAACACAATTCAGTATACAGCATCACAACACTAAGCTTTCAGAAAGAAAATTATTTAATGTTCTTTTTGCTTTCATTTTTAATCTCTTGCTACAGCTAATGGCTTTTTAAATTAAATGTTTCTTGTTCAAATTGCTGTGATTTATGCTTCCTAACCAAAATGCTTTCTAGGTCATGAGTGGTGCATTCTCGTTGTTCAAACCATACCACTCCTCCCTCCCTCCCTCCCTCCCTCCCTCCCTCCCTCCCTCCCTCCCTCCCTCCCTCCCTCCCTCTCTCTCTCTCTCTCCCTCTCTCTCTCTCTCTCTCTCTCTCTCTCTCTCTCTCTCTCTCTCTCTCTCTCTCTCTCTCTCTCTCTCTCTCTCTCTCTCCAAGTTCTCTGTTCCTGTCTTTGTGTGTGTGTGCTTACCTGAAGTACAGGTGCTGGAATTGCAGGCAGTTGTGAGCTGCCTGACTAAAGTGCTGGGCACTGAACTCCAGCTCCTTGGAGACCTATACAAACCCTTTCCTGCTGCACTATCTCTGCAGCCCCAGGTCATGTTTTAATAGCCTCAGCACTCTTCAGAATTCTTTCACTTAGACTTTAAAAAAATATGTGGAGTTTCTTTCTTTTTTTCTCCCATTTCTTCCTCTTAGTGTTAAAGCATAACCCCCGTTGAATGTTCTAACCCTTAGGAATTATTCTTAACCACCATGACAACTTCACAGATCAAATATAAGGCCCTGTGGTAGAGCATTATGAACTGAATTCCAGTGGCTTTACCTGCTGGTAAAATGACTAATCATATATAACTAATGCTTGATATGAAAGGAGACCCAAGCCAACACAAGTACTCTTTCAGGCATATGAAGAGCTGGATACCAAACCACCTACTTCTTACATTATTACATTATTCTTACATTATTCTTACATATTGAAGTTTTCATTCAAATACAAGGCAAAGCAAACTCAGATGGCTCTCATCAGAAGCATTCTGTCCATCTATCTGTCACTTTCTGAAACCATAGCACTTGCCACAGTAACGTATTGCTTCAGTGGAACTAAAATATGACATGAAATGAGAAACTGCATCTTTGAACCTCAGTGTTGGTACTGGCAAGACTTACTACTGCTAGACTGTTCTGTGTAGTTTACATAGAATTGGGGGAGATGTCGGGAGAAAAAAAATTATTATTCTTTAATTACTCATGAGATATGCTCAAACATATGACACATACGTATATATGGTGCATATATCTACATGTATGGTACATAAGTATATTTTATGTATATGCACATGTATATGTATATGCACATAATATTCAAAGAAATGTGCTATTGATTTGAGGGAACAGTTAAGGAATTGTAGAGAAGAAACTTAGGAGGAATTAGAGAGAAAAGAAAGGGGAAAGCAATGTCATTATATTTTGAATTTAAAATGTGAAAAAAGCCCCCCACCCACCCCCCAAAGAGCTAATATCATCTGCAGGACAAATTCACAAACATGATGACTATTTTTAAAACTTCTTTTGGGAGTTCAAGTAGAAAAATTAGTGTTTGGCTTATAGGGAGCAAGGTTCCTGTAGTAGGAGGTTTCTGGCCTGGACTTTTGGGCCTAGCCTCAAGGTTTAGGCCTGCAGACTCACAGACATGCAGAGACACACAGATGTTTACAATAGTTTTAGGCTGATCTGCCTAAGGCACAGGCAGATAACTTGCTAACTCTTTACCCTTAATCTAACTCATGACTCTTATCCTGTTCAGCCATGGGGCTCGGTACCTTTCCTCAGAGCAGCATAGTTGTCCTCTGCTTCTTCTGGCTTCTCTCTGGCATTCAGCTCTGTTCTTCCTGTTCCCAGAGTTTTCTTAGTTTGGTAGCCCCACCCACACTTCTTGTCTGCCTTTGGCCAATCAGCACTTTTTCTTAAACTAGTGGGTGGGACAATCATTTACAATGGAACAACATAATCCCCCTACAGGTTCTTTTGTATATGACAAGGCCTCTCCACACTACAAGATTTGTTCATTTGCTAAGGATTGCAATCCCTACCATCTTCCAGGCATAATCATAGAGAGAAACCTAATGATTAAACTTGGTCCTAGAACCCTCAGACTGGCAATTTTTAATGTATATATAATATTCTGTTCAAAACCCTACTCTGCCCAACATCCTAACACCAGCACTCTCTTTTCCTTGGTGCACAGGGAAAACACTAGTGTTGTTTTTTTTAGCTGGCGCTCTCTGCTATGCTGGTTGAGTGTCCTTGTAATCCCAGGATGCTTTTGGTGTTACAGCCAATATGGAACTGAGCAGGAAAAACTACCATCAAAACACCTAGGCTCTAAGACTTCCCATTCTTCCTTTATCAGATTCCAAAGTAGCACAGACAATAAAAATTAAAGCCAACACTATTGCCAAAGAGAAAGTGTCAGCCAAGTATGTCTTCATCATTCCTAAGCTTCTTTTGACCACCCAAGATGTAATCAACACCTGCACTTATGTATTATCTTCTCTTCCCATTCCTAATAAAAAAAATACTTAAAGCAAAATTATGAAAAGGAACAAACACTTTAATTTTCTATACAAGTTCAATTTTAGGTTTAATTATATGAACAACCTACCATAATTATATTGTTTAATTATGCTAATTTATAATAATTACATTTGAGCCTTTTGGATAAAATGTTATTTTGAAATCACATAACTGATCATTTCAAACTGCTGATTACCATAAATGGAGTGTTTATTGTTCCCTAGTCAAAGCTATTCAAAACCACTGTTTCTTGTAAATTACCTTGCTTATTTATGCAGTCTCTCCAGTACAAAAATAAACTGAACGCTATCAAGATGGACTTGAGGAAATATCAGGAAACGTGTAGAGGCTGTAGAAAAGGATCTCACCATCTCACTCCAAGAGAACAAATGGTCTAAAGAAGAGCCTCATTGCTGAAACTGCTCTCTGAGACAGTATTTCCTAGCTTCATCTTGAGTACATACAGAGTAGACATTAGAGATTTTTCCTTTATCATTTTAAAAACTACATATGGTAGTGGACACAAAGTTTAACCTCTAAACACAGAGCTATTTGCAACTGATATCTGCTCAGAGGGTAAACTGGTTTTCCTCAATGGAGCTATGGCAGGCATGTCAAGCATACTTCAGAAGAGGCCCAGGAGTCATTGGCCAATACAAAATGGACTCCGTGTATCTTGTGTGCTCCTTCCTCTCCGACTTGTTTTCATATTTTTGGCTTTTTTTTGTTTTGCTTGTTTGTTTTGATTTTTGTTTCTTGTGTGTGTGTGTGTGTGTGTGTGAGAGAGAGAGAGAGAGGGGGGGGGTAAAGAGGGAAGGAGGGAGAGAGAATATAAAGTTGAGTTAGGGAGGTAGGAAGGATCTTGGAGACGTTATGGGAGGAAAAAGAATATGATCGAAATACTTCGTATGAAAAATATTTATTAGAATAAGGAGCAAGCCGGTTCTCATTCTCTCCAAACCACAAACTCTAAGGGAGTAATCATATATCCAGACAGAAAGGCAAGATTTGATCAGAGATCTACACCTGCTCATAAAGATGGGGACTGGCCTAAGGAGACTAAATGATATAAAGCTGCTTAATAATTAAATAAAACACACAAAGCAAGGATGTTCACCCCACCTCCCCAAAAAACTTGCATATAGCAACAGTAACATTAGTTTAAAAGTATCTTCCTTTAAGTTTAAAATTCCATCAAAATCAGACAAAAGTAAACTCTGGGTTGAATGTTTAAATACAGCAATTATCTTCATGTTTGCATTTATGGGTTTTTATCAATTCATATGTGGGAACCTGGGAAGGCTGGTCATATCATACTCACTTTTATAACCAAAGGAACTGAGGATGAGGTGAACTGGGGTTGGCTGGTTAGTATACGGACTCGGACTCTTCAAGCCACGCTATTCTCATCTCATCTTCAGATAAGAACTTTGCGGGTAAATAATAACAAACAAATAAAACCAAACCTAGACTGGTAAGCAAAATCCCAGGGGAGTAAAATAAACAGATTATTTAAGGCAGCTACTAACACAAAACGATACCATTTTTCTCCTCACTGTAACAAGGGTGAGAGGAAACAGATGTGGATTCATGGACACATCAAATAAGTCACTGAAAGATGCGCCCTGACCTCAGTGCTAAAGCTGGGAACAGTGCAGTGCTGGGAATTACAAATGCTCTGTCACATGAGGTCAGCAAACAGTGTGTCCTGCAAGCTAACGATGTCTTCACATGTCTAAGTGGTTGAAAAGATAGGAAAAGAATATTCATGGGAATTATGTAAACACTTTGCTATCCATAAAAAAATCTTTGCCCATCCATTGTGCAGTATTTATCTTTACCTCCAGCCTACAGCGGCAGAATTAAAGTACTTTAACAGAGACCACCATAAAGTATTTGCTGAGTTGGGCACAGAAAACGTCTGCTGACCTTAACTCACAGAGGTATCAGTGCATATGTTATGTTTTCAGTCTGTGGTTTTAGAAGCAACCGCATTCATTACTATTTTTGTTCTAAATAAAACTATGATGACAACCATATACAATATAATTTAAAACAATGTGCAGAATATTTCAATAAAGTATCTTTATCATAAGTGAGAGGGATAACATACAAATAATTAGAAAATATGCTGTCAAAAGAAATTTAGCTAGAATAAAATCCACTGGCATAGTGGCCTGTACGACGGGAAATCTACAAGATAGAGAGGACAGTTTGTCATGGTTAGTTTTAAGTCAACTTGACTTAGCTAGAGCCATCTAAGAGGATGAATACTAAAATGCTATCATCCAATCCATCTCTAGGGCATGTTCTTAATTAACAATTGATGGGCAAGGTCCCATCCCATTTCATGTGGTGCGTCCCTGAGCTGGTGGTCCCATGTTTTATAAAAGGCTAGCCTGGTCCTCAGAGAGTTCTGGAACATCCAGGGCTACATAGAGAAACCCTATCTCCAAAAAACAAAACTGCCACCACAACAAAAACAGAAAGAAAAGCCATGAAGCAAGCCAGGAAGCAGCACCCAATGGCCTCTGCATCAGCTTCCTCTTCCAGATTCCTGCCCTGACTGACTTCCTGCCATCACTGCTCTTGGCGGTAGTTTTTATATGGAATTGTGGGAGAAACCCATTACTTCCCAAGCTTCTTTTCGCCAGGGCATTTTATCACAGCAAAAGTAACCCTAAATAAGGCAGTGTTTTAGAAAGTTGTTTTTTTTTTTTTAATCAATACATAAAATCATTGTCTTTTAGTTTTGACTTTGGAATTGATTCTTTTTATCAGGCTCTTTGAGATTTATTATTATTATTATTATTATTATTATTATTATTATTATTATTATTATTACTATTATTATTATTATTATAAAAACTTCCTTCAACCAAGGCTCATAGCATGAAAGATTTGTCAGATAAAATGGAAAGTTTCCAATATATTGTAACATAAACTCATAAGTCACCATAAATATAATATTCAATAGTAAAAAACCCACAAATCTACACCATCCATGTAACAGCCAAGATCTTATTTTTACCTGTTTTCAAGAGATGGTAAATATAGCCTGCTGGATTCAGAGCACACTAGGGCTTGGAGGTCACTCTCATCTGACAGGGTTTTGGCATTGGTAACTCAACTCAAGAAGCAAAGCAGGTACCAGCACATTCAAACAGTGTATGGAGCAAACATCCTTCAAACACGGAAGTGAGAAATAAGAGAGCAACATGAACAGACTATCAGAAAGACGGAGGAAGTAAGGACAGCCATGCAAAGCTTGAAGCTGAAAAGTGGTGGTTTGCCAGCCTCATTTCTTTGGCTTCTTGGGTAGTGGCTGCCAGAACAGGAAGATGTGAGTTTCTGGTTCATGGATCATATAAAATAAACTCATCCCTGACCCTGCTGAAGGCCAAGATGCCAACATTCAGATGCATGCATCAAATGGGTTTTAGAGACCAGTTTGGCTATGTCCTTGGGCCCCATGGCATACAGATACTTGAACTCCTTGTACTCATATTTGTTTGAATAGTAAATTTGTTTGTGCATCGGGACTGCTTTGCTCGAGGGTGTCCAGCCCCATGCTGTTGACCTCCAGGCAACTCCTTTGACTGATTCTTAATTGAATATTTTACTGAGATAATTACAGTCCTGTGCAGATATAAACGACAGAGAAACTGTTTACTCCAAAGTCAATGCTTTGCAAAACTATAATATTGGTGTAACCTACCTATTTTATTCACACTCACTATCCCTCATCTCCACTAAAAGGAATCATTTCTGTCATATTCACCAGGTGCTAATGTAAATGCTCATTTTCTGGTCATTTCACACAAAGGGAACTTGAATCTATTCAGTCCCATTCAGGTGGTGGCAGAGGAAATCGGATGGAATCTGTGACTTTCACCATGTTCCTCTGGGAACACTACCTCTAACTCTACTGCCACCCAGCAGCCACATAGAACCCCACCTAGATGTCACATGAGAAGGGGTCCTGGGTTTGTAACTGACAGAATAAGGCAGTGGTCTCCTATCTCCTGAAAATCATATGTGAGATATATATATATAAAATATATATATATATAATATATATATAAAATAAAGCCATATATATGGCTTGGATAACATCCAGGATCACAGAACATCAAAACATACATAAAAATATCTAGGTTTCTAAAAAGGCAATACCAACGTGGGGAAAGCAGAAATATTAGACCTGTCCTACATTTTTAAAACAACTGATCATAAAATTATGCTTGAAGGACCAATTATTAATATAGCTTAAGCTAATAAATAGGAACGCAAAAGAAAAATAAATTTAAAAATTAATAATGTATATAATAAAATTAAAACTTTCAGTCTTTGAAGCTCAATGGCAGAATGGGGAAACTAAAGAAAAAAATATCAAACTTAAATGCAAAATAGTGGTGGGAATGGCTGAGAAAAATGAACGCAGTCTTGGAGAGCTGGGGAATCTGTGTCACCGGAGTGAGAGGCTGACACAAACGTCTGTCTCATAGGTCTGATGGTAATCAACGGTTGAACTCTGCAAACCGGCCAAGTGACAGAGACCTATTGATTCAAGAAGCAACATAATTCAAAGGTTAAGTTAGTCCATTTCTAGCACACCATCATTAAATCTCTGCATTCTAAAGACAGGAAATCTTCAGAGTACGTGAGAAAAAATGACATAAGAAATAGAGTAGGTGCAGTCTCCTCAGAGGCCGTCAGGGCCAGAAGTCAATTGGCAAATGTAATTTAAGAGGGGTCAATCTATAATCTGTATCTATCAGAACATCCTCCAGGAAATAGGGAGGAAATCAATACATCCTCAGATAAAGAGAAAGCTGAGGGGCTTTTTTTGTCAGTAAATTTACTCTAAAAGGAGGCGTGAGTGAGTTTTCCAATAAGAAAAAATGATATAAAAGAAAACAAAAAGCGAATCGAAGGAATAGCAACCAAGGACGTCAGCACAGTCTGTCCACAGATGATAAAGGATGACACACCTGCCCTCTTCTCCTTCGTCTGTGAATTATGTCAGAGGCTGAACAAAAACTTAACACGATCTGTGTGGATCTAAAGAGATGGAGGAAAATGACTCCTGAAGGGACGGAAAGTTTCCATACTTCATGCTAACTGTTAAGGCACGAAACCGCAACAGTGAGCTGCGGTAATCTGCAGATTTGAGTATTTATATATATTTAGAGTAACTCTGAAAAGAGATATACCAACTATAGGTGAAGTGAAACAAAATGCTGAAATTTATCTGAGCAACCTACAGAAAGGCAAGGAAAAAAAAAAAAAACAGAAATGAAAGAAAATGTCAAACAAAGTAAATCAGTAACTTAAATGTGAAATACAGCCATGTGGGATGCAAATGGGTTAAATACGCTAATTAAAGAGACAAGTAGAGTGAATTTAAAAGTACGTTTTAATAATATGCACCCTTCAAAAACTCATCTTACATACATAATGAATCAGGCAAATGGAAAGTAAACTTAAGAAAAAAGACACATCATGCAAACATTAAGCACGAGCGGGAGAAAGTAGTGTCAATGGAGGTAGCACCAGCGTTAGATAGTATGTAGAGTTAACTCGCCCACAGAGAGACACCCACACATATAGGTGCACAAACAAAGCTGAAAATGTATAAATCGCAAACTCCTCAAACTGAAAGCACAATGTATATTGCATCCGGAGGCTCTCATGCAGTCTGAAGAGTTATCAGATCAAGATAAAGAAAAAAACTGAAGCTGTAATTACCATGATAGCAATGTCAAACAGAAACAGTACCCCCAAAAAATCTATGCAGAACTACTTTCACAAAATATTAACAGGCAGGCTTGAGCAGCTCATAAGGATTCTGTGTTACCAGCCAGCCCAGTGCACTATGGGACGCCAGTCCATAGTCTTCATTCTTCTGTAGCACTGAGGAGAAATCAGTAAGAGGAGGGATTAATGTCCTCCTCCTTATCTGCAAATGCCTTTTTCCTTTTATGTTTCACTCACTTTTGACTTACTTGGAGGCACTGTGGTCTGGCATGCAGATAAATGCCCAGAATCCTCTTCTCTCTGGTGCATTTACCCTGCCACCATCATGAACCATCCTCACATCTAATAATTTTCTTTGCTCAAAGTCTGAATGGCCAAATATTGATGCGGCCATTCCTGATTCTGATTAACGTTTGTGTGGCGTAATTTCTCCCAACCTTTTACTCTGAACTTACTTTCTATGTCATTAGATTCTAAATTAGTTTCTCAAAGCAGTTATAATTGGTGGTTATATTTTTGATGTACTCTGCAGTCTCTGTACTTTGTGTAGAACATTTGGAACTTTTATTTTCCAGGTGGTTATTACATGTTACTATTTAAATGTGTCTTGTTATTATTATTTGTCTACTCATTTCCTCTGGCTCCCTTTCCTCAATTTCTCTTTTACTTCTTTGCTTCAGGTTTTCTGACCATCTTTACAGAACTGCACCTTAGCTTCTTCAGTCTTGTAAAGAATATTTCTCTATAGATTTTTACAATGTAAGTTTCTTAGACTATTTTATGTATGTGTATATATGAACACATCTATGATTTTCAGTATTCTGCGCACACCAGCACAGTACCACCTTCAGGAGTGTAAAATCTGAATTTTCACTTAGTTCTCTTTGCCCCCTCCACCTTTAAGTATGGTTTTAAAGTATTATGTGGCATTATGATTTTTTTTACAGCCATCAAACATGATTTATAAAAGTCATGAGTAGGTGTGTAGTTTGTTCTATGTACTCTTCTTTGAGTTCCCGATTGCCTAAAACCTCTTTTGCCGTTTCCTCACTGTTTAAGAACTTTATCCACCCAAACAACAACAACAAAAAAATCTGTCCATAACAAGTTGGTTGGTTTGTCTTTCTTCAGTTAAAAATGTTTTCCCACTTTTTCCTGAGTAACAATGTTACTGATCTACAACTTGCAGTGGCTAATTCTGTCCTTTCAGGAACTAAAAATATTCTAGGCTGTAAACTGCAGGTAGGCCTGGTTGGTCTCTTGTTGACTAGATGGAGAACACAAGACACCTTCACTACTGTGTTGTCTCAAAGAACCTTGACATCTTCTTACTTTACTGAAGGTTTCATGCGGGCTGTCTCCTAGGCCACTGATTCTTAACCTCAATGTACAAACGTCAAAAAATTCAAACTCAACATTTTTTTTTAAAAGAATGTTTCCTCATCCTTTAAACCAATGATATAGAAAATGAAGTCAAACAATGAAGACATGCCACTGCTTCCTTCTCAGGAAGAAATGATGGGTCAGCATGAGGCAAAAGACCTGAACACATCTCCTCAGTCACCAAAGTACTGTCCACTCCCAGCATGATAACTCCTACTCATATTTTAAGATAATGCCTGGCATTAGTACTATTGATTCAAGTCAATTCTAATAGGATCCTTTTTACCATCAACACAGGAGTAGAGAATACAAGACAATACCATACGAAATATCTCTCCACACTTAGAAATATAAAACAATACATCAATTTTGTTAATATCCTGTGCTTGAAAATCATAAAGAAATGTGAACTGGATTATTGGACAAGTCTCACATATTTCTACCCTTACTTAGCCACATATAAAGGAAACAACAGTTTTTAAGTATATTATGTAATTGAAAAATAAGAGATAGCAATGAATGCTAAGATGTACTAGAGTCAGGAACCTTTCTTTTATATCATATTATGTAAAAAAAGATGTGATAAACTTTTATAGGAAAATTTTACAATGTAGTTCTACAGTTATGAAGTCAGCCTCGCTTTCAAATGACTTTAGGTCACCAGTTTCCATCATTCTATAAAGTAAATGCTTCAAAAACCACTGTAAAAATACACGGAAATGAGGTTTAAGGTAACTATGAAGCCCAACACAAAGGTGAAGCCTGTACATTTTTAAAGTTGCTTTTTACTCTCCACTGTAGCAATATTACCCTATGGGTCCTCAAAAACAGCCTTTATATCAAAAGTTGTCAATCAAAGAGTGTGAGTTCACTTGGGTCAAATTATAGTTAATTTTCCTATACAAGCAGCCACAATTTCCATATTTGTAATAATGTAATGAAAGAGTAAGGGGAAGGGAACAAAGCATTTATATATTCATGAGATGAGGTAACAAGATGATTCAGCTATTTGCTGAATTTCATAGCAGTGATCATAGTTATAGATCATAGTTATAGATCATAGTTATAGATCATAGAAAGAAAAGGCAACAAATATGAAGGCCACCTCAAGGTGAGAAATTTAAGACACAAGATGTTAACTAGCATTCTCACTATGACAGAGTTAATAATGGTGGGGCCACCCCTAAAACCCAGGAGCTCCAAAACCCTGAAACACCGGACCCATGAAACCCTGAAACACAGGACCCACGAAACCCTGAAACCCAGGAGCCACAAAACCCAGAAGCCTTAAAATGTAGGAGCACTAAAACCTGGGAGACCTGAAACTCAGGAGCCCTAAAATCCAGAAGTTTATCTCCTGGGTCTCTGATCTTACCTTAATACCCAAGAAAAATCAGTTAGGTAGTGTGTGCCTACTATAAGACAAAAAGGCAGAATAAATACAGAATTTATAGAAAAGATTCCATTTCACATGAAATGAAATAAGCACAAATCAATGGTGGAATTCCTTTAATGGATAGTGCCACAAAAACAATATGAGATGGATTAAGCCTTTAAATTCTACCATTTACAGCTACAGAAAGAAAAATTCCACTGATCCCAAAAGATTTACAAAGAAGTGAAATAAGCCTAAATAATAAGACACAGAGATGTAAGGTGGGCAAACAGTAGGGTATAAATAAACCCATCACGTTAGCAAACATGACGTAGGTTCAATGGATAATGCTCAAGAATTTGCCTTTCAAATTTAATAACTGAAACAACTGTATCTTGACCCTGGAGTGTCTTCAATCTTTCACCAAGTGGTGCATTCAAAAACAAGCAAGAAAATTAAAATGTTAATTAGAAATTTAAAAAAAAAAAAAACAGGTCATAAAAAATAAAAGGCCAACCCCACTGTATCTGATCTTTAAAAAGTTATTTGACATTTTTCATTTTTAGATCCCAGATACAAATCGTGAAACTCAAAGGAAGATACTCATAAACATACCACCATTAAGGAAAGCAAGTAGCTCTTCACTCGATAAAACTTATGAATAAAATAAACAGAAGTAGAAGACTTGCATATTTAAGTGGCAACGGAAGAGCAGTGAAATACCATGAAGTTTTCTATATAATGGAGGAATTAAAGTTTAAGCAGTACTGCTACTCAGTTCAAAAAAGAACCTTTTAAGATTTGTTAAGAGGAATCCCTCTAGGTCAGAGCAGAAGAGATGAGTCAGCACGTAATGAACTGAGCAAGAGCAAGAAAGCCTGAGTCCAGATTCCAGCACACATGCAAAAGCCAGGTGGCAGCAAGCTCTACAGTACCAGGACTGGGAAGGCAGAGCACCGTGGATCCTGAGAGCACTTGGCCAGCCAGACTACTCCACTGGTGAGCTCCTAATTTAGTGACACTCTGGCTCAAAAATTAAGGTACAGAGTGATTGAGGCAAATGTCATCTGCAGAAGAGGAAAGCAGAGGGAGGGGAGGGGAGGGGAGGGGATGGAGAGAGGGGAGGGGAGGGAGAGAGGGGAGGGGAGGGGAGGGGAGGGGAGGGGAGGGGAGGGAAGGGGAGAGAGAGAGGAGGGGAGGGGAGGGGAGGGAGAGAGGGGAGGAAGAGAGGGGAGGGGAGGGAGAGAGGGGAGGGGAGGGGAGGGGAGGGGAGGGGAGGGGAGGGAGAAAGGGGAGGGGAGGGGAGGGGAGGGAAGGGAGAAAGGGAAGGGAGAAAGGGGAGGGGAGGGGAGGGGAGGGGAGGGAGAAAGGGGAGGGAGGGAGGGGAGGGAGGGAGGGAGGGAGGGAAAAAATTCAACACCATATCCTTAAGTAAGGTCTCAGCAACTTGGTTCTGTATTGAACCTTTACTTCAAAAGCCACACTATGTTTTCCTTATAATGTTGTGACTTGGTTTCCCCTTTATCCAAATAAAAACTTAAATTTGTATCATGAAAAAGAGAAGCACCCTCAGTCTTTAAAAACAGTGTTTTCACTTAAAAAGACTTTCTCAAGAACTTATCTCATTTGCAGTACCACCACGGTAGACAAACAACATTTACTTTTGAGGCAGAAAAGACTTGAGACAAACACAGAGGTGGCTCAGCCAGCAGGGGTGCCTGCTGCTCATCCAGAGGACCCATTTGATTCCCAGCAGCCAGTGGATGTCTCACAACCTTCTGAAGCTCGAGGGGATCCAATGCCCTCTTCTGTCTCTTCAGGAACCATGCTCCCAACACCTCTCACACCAACACAGATGATTTCTTAAAAAATTAAATAATTAGAATGTCCTAAAAGGACTCAACAGATAGAAACACGGGGAATACTTCAATAATTCCTCAGGGGAAAGGCAGTGTGACTGTTTTAAATGGTCACTATAATTACTGTCACAAAATTTCAATCACACAAAACTCCTTCTAACTTTTCATCCCAGCAGAGGCCAAACCTAGACTTGCAAAGAGGACTCATTTCCCTCACACTGAGACCATTTCACAGCAAGAAGAACCGGTCAACACAGGGGCGCCCTGTGGACGAAAGGCACAAAACGCAACCATTACTAGAACGCCGCTCTCAAATATGAAAATGAAAGGCTGAAATTTCTAATAAGTTAGGACAGCTTTCTCCTTTCCAAATTAATGGAAATCTAAGAAAAGAGACATACAAATTTACTATAAAAGAGAAGTATTTCACTACAGCAAAGGGAAGAGTGGTCTTATTGTGTTTAGAAAATACAAATGCAACATATATCATGCTGTAAGAGACAACCTCACTTCTATGTGTACAGGAACATTTAAATACATATCTACACATATTATTTACTTGAAAATAATTAATATTTCTTCATAAGTATGTGTTAAGCAAACATATCAAGCTTGGGTCAAATGGAAAAAAATGCACAATCAGCAATAATTTTAATTGGGATACAGTTTATTTTTATACAAATTGCTACAAAATTGTTTTAATTATTACCTTATAAACAAGGAGTCAGCTACCACATAATTATAAAAATTAGTCCAAATTTTCCGTATCTGTTCAATTATCATAACTTTTACCATAAACCATATCTGCATAGCAAACACTGTATATAAAATATACTTGTATAAGTACACTTACAATAGTTTACTGTCTATAAAATATGTAAGTCATTTTATTTTTCAATGATAGGCAAGATTACTTAAAATATCCAACAGCTTATAAGAGGCTATAAAAATTTATTAACACTAATATTTGGCTTTCTATTGGATTTGCAATGAAGATATAAAGACCTCACTTGGACAGCTAAGAGACTAAACATATAAACGTGCACCTAAATATACTTGTGATAAGTAACATACATTGCCTTACACTCAAAATGCAATTACAGAGCCTCTTTTTTATTATAATAATGGGTTGCTACACGGACTCTCCAATCATCACCAAGGCAGGTGTTACAGGACATTTATTTCATGTTTTTACTTTTTATGCTGGAAAACAGTCAAATGATCATCATGTGCACAGACTATAAAATTCTATAAAACAGCACTGAAAAAGATGGTGAGTGAAGGAAACACCTTCTATCATCAGCTTCAGAGACATGTTTTTGTTTTTACCCTCCAGCTCTTCTGTGCCACTGTATACAGGAGTCACACCAAGCCACTAATGGGAAGTGCACTAAATAATATATATGTACAGCACAGCTTGTACAGACTACCAAACTCTGGTTAAAAGTTACTAAATATAAAAGAGTCACACACAAGAATTCATTAGGGGCAGCCTCCAATTAACATAAAAGTTACTGCTCTACCCTACCCATTATCCGAAAACCATGAGACATTTCTCATTTTTATCTTACTGTTCTCATTTTTATTACTTCTTTGAGAATTTCATACAATGTGTTTTAATCATATTCACCTCTCCTCTTTAACTTTTCCACAAATCACTCTTTATTCCTTACATATCCAATTTTGTGCTTTCTTAAAAATGTAAAATAAGAAACACCATGAAGTCTAACTTGTGCTGTCCCTATATTCTTGGATGTGTAGCCTTCCACACACGGATGACCTATAAGAAGGCACGCCCTCCGAAAGAACTGATACCTCTTTCCCTAAGTAGTTATCAATTTCTGATGGTTATTTGCCTATGGGTGGGACTTTGTGCCCAGCTCTGCTCACTATGTTGACTTCTTGTTAGGCTTGAGCACAGCTTGTGCACAGGCTGTTTCAACTGCCATGAATACATAAGTGCAGCTGCCATGCTATATTTGGAAAACACTGTTTCCTAAATCTATCAACTACCCCTGATTATTATTCCTTCTCCTTCAATGATCTATGAGCCTTGGCAGTAGGAGCAAGTGATACAAACGTTTAGGCCAGAGTGGGAATACTGTAATTTCTTATTTTCTGCGCCATAGCTGACTGTGAATTTCCATGTTAATCATCATCTACCGCAAAAATAAATTTCTATATGAAAACTGAGAGATATACGAATCTATGGGTGTGACAATAAATCATTACTAGTCTACTTAATATTATGCCTACTTAGCAAAGCAATAGTGGATTCTGCCACACAGGCTATTACCTGTCAAGCTAAATGTTATTGACCACTATATTGGTGCCAGATAAGAGTTTTCAACTTATAGGAAAAGTCTTAATTTCAATCAGAAAGTGGCTGGATAGTCCCATGACATTCAGGGTACCCTTAGGTATGACTTTCAAGGTGAATCATTGTTGTAGCTTGCAGAATTCACAGCCAGAAATAATTATTACTTTTCCTCCAGTAGCCTGCATAGCACGTTTCAGCACTATGAAAGCTAGCCAGGAAAGTACCAGACTTGTTTCTCAATGTTCAATGATTCAAATGTGGTATCTTCAATAACAAGGTCTTACTAAGTTCTGGAGGGTCACAAAGAGCACTAGTAATACCATGGAATGTTTACGCGGCTCTAGGTGACTTCATTGGCCATCAACTACAAAAGAAGTCATCCCTCTCTATCTCTGGGCTTTTAATATACTAATTTCTGGTATCTAATAGGGCAATACTACTTTCTTATAGGATCACTCCATTTTAATTCTTGTGCATGAATGTGTGTCCCATACATCTGTCTGTCTGTCTGTTTGTGTTTTAGAAAGCTTCTACAGTAAGTTTCCATGTGATTTTTAAAACATATCTTTATGTTCATTATCCTTCAGATATATATCCCTTTCTCTAACCACCCTCCCAACTCCCACCTCATTTAACGTTCAACTCTTTATACTGATGTGTTCTGTCTATTCTCCTTTTAAATGACTCCAATTATTTTTTAAATAAAAATAATTTTAAAATAATAGTAGGAATGAGACTCATTCAAAACACACTTGGGTTGTAGAAAACTATAGACCTTCTCTCTAAATATATAAGGCCTCCAAAGAGGCTCACTACCACCATAATTAACAGATAATAATAAATTTTATAAAGGACTATTATTTTCAATGTAATATCTACAGAAGCCTATTGACAATATTTAGTGCGGCCATGAACATAATAAGATTTTCATTTCTAATACTATCAAGTAGGTATAGATTAACATAAGAAAACTATAAAACATAAAATATTTATAAAATATCCTAACTGAATGAGAGTATAGTGAAACTGAATGCAATTATGTAATAGTTCTATACGTCAAATCTCTTTAGTTAATTCTTATATTATTTGTACAGTATTCCTCTAGCTCTCAAAGAAAACTCATGGAGACAGCAAATCAGATTTTAACTTGAAAAAAAAAATGTTATCAAGTACCCTACGTGACAAACACGGAAGGTGCCATCTAAAATCTTACCTGATACATTTATTATGAAGAGACCATCACAAAAGCTACTGTATACTACCCAAAATTAGAAAAACAGATGGATAGAAAAACTAGACTCCAGGAAAGATCTAATTACAGACACTTAATGCATGATAAATAAGGCATCATAAAGCCAAAGGACTGGGAAAAATTATTCATAATTTCTGATGTAAATTTATGCCTTATTTCATAAAATATTTATGCTGTAGAAATAAATTGTAGGCACAATTTATCAAAATACAGGTAGAAATGAAGAGTGAGTACTTAGTTTCTGTGGAGATATTAGTTTCGCCCAAGCTCTGTTTTAAGAGCAGGAGAGCAGACAAAGCTGAAAAACAGATAATCCAACAATCTGATACACGAACGAAGAAAGCCTCTAGACACCATGAGCATCAAAGGGAAAGAAAAGCTGACTTAGATTCACAGCTATTCCCTCCAAAGTGTCAGAAGGAACTAAGAGTCGTCTACAGGCGGAGTCAAAACAATCCACATTTAACAGTGCAAATGGGAACCCAACTCCTTCCTGGGCGATATACCACATCTCCCTCTTAAAGTGCCGTGCTTGGCTTGTTGTGGCCAAGTCTCAACAAAAAACAGAAAACTTGAATGGGATACAGCAGAGGGTTTCTTTGCACACAAGCTATGGAGTGAATCACTAGAGGAGAAGTGGCCTGATATCCCCTCGGCTAAGCTATTCCTCCCTAGGATGTAAAGGACAGTGAAGATCAGACACCAAAACCCTGAAGAAGCTACAGCTAGACTCTTCATGGGGACCAAGAGTTCCAGCTCAGAAATGTTGCTACCCCAGGCTACCCCAGGCTGAGAGGCAACAGTAACTGACTTCTCTCTCTTGCCTCCCTCCAAGCCCATCATAGGAAGGAGGGTGAGAGGCCAAGCTGTCAGCATCTGGGCTGGAGGATAAGATGGATAATGTCTAGGGAGACATGTCCAGAGAAACCAGTGTTCACCCTCATCTCCTCCGGTTTTAGCTTGCATCTTTGCCCTTGCTAGCTTCAGCTTTGTATTATACCTCAGGGGAGGACCCCTGACAACCTGAGGCTGTCCTCTTTTCCTCTCTAGCCACTAAAAAGACCTTGATGCTGAACATCAAATAGCGAAACTTCAGAACAAGCCAAATCATCTACAGCATGACAAGGAAATGAGCCACAGGTTCATTATTGTGAAATCCAAATGGAAAAAATTACAGTGTATGACAAAGGCCATATTCTTTAACAGCTCAACATTGTAAGCACGCAAGCCATATATGAATTTAAATGGAAAGAAATATGTTAAAAATTGAAAATAACCATGCCACTAAGTATGACTAGCACAGAGAAAGAGGTGGAAAAGATGACAAAAGGCAGGGAAGCATTTGTCTAGACTATCCAATGAAGATGCAGATAACACTTGACAACAACTGTAATTTTGCCAGGAAGACAATTAAAGAAAATAAGTTAGGGAGCCTGCTCAGCCTTTACCCACAATACTAGGGAAATGTTTGGGTGTTTTGTTTTAAGTCAGAAGTTGAAATCAAACATAACTATATGTAAGTGGGAAGAATGAACATAGGAGAAAGCATATTTAATCTTATAATCTCATGAAATTGAAGAGACTGTTCCTTTCCAAATTAGCTAAGACTACGCAAGTTGGGAAAACAAGAGACTGCATTAAAGGAACACTTTCTATGAATATTAGCTAATCCTCACGTAAGGAACAATGTTAAACTGAAGCCTGGTACTACACAGCCACAAGCTCAATATTGCATGGGATATTTTTCTTTCCCATCGTATGAAAATATAAGTAATTTCTTTTCAATAGTGTATATGCTGGCTAGTTTTATGACAATCTGACATAAGCGAGAGTCTTCAGAGAAGAGAGAGTCTCAATTAAGAAAATGCCTTCATAGGATTAGATAGGCAAACCTGCAGAATTAATGATTGATGGGGGAGGTGCTATCCCAGGGCTGGTGGTCCCGGGTTATATAAGAAAGCACCTGGGCAAGCCATGATTAGCAAGCCGGTGAGCATCACTCTTCAGCAGTTCCTGCATCCAGGTTCCTACTCTATTTGAGTATAGGCCCTGACTTCCTTCAACGATGTGGAAGTCTAAGCTAAATAAACCCTTTCCTCCCCAAGTTACTCTGGTCATAGTGTTTCATCACAGCAATAGTGCCCCTAACTAGGACAGTATGAAAAGGTGAAACCCCAAAGACAGATACAGAAATTGATTACACATATATCTTGCCATGGAGGGGGAAAAAAACACGATGAAAGCGGCAAGTTTCCAAGGATCATACTATTACTTTGACCTGTGAGCGACCTCTGTACCAAAAAGCTCTAGCCGGAATGAGGACGCTTGACACAGAGCAGAGCCGCTCTTCAGAAGCACTAGTACTTACAGGAGATGTGCAGCAACCCCAAATGCAGGCCACCAAATCTCTAAAAAAACGATACTCAAAATGACTCAATTCTAGTGAGTGGCTTTCTCTATAAATATACTAGATAGTATCCTTTTCCTCCCCAAAATTGACTTTAACAGCCCTAATCGGTAATACTAATCAGACTTCTGACACTTTGTGGAGATTGAGTCTGAATTATTTCTGGTCTTCACAGGATAATTAGTCCTACAAAGACGTCAATATCACAATTCACTTCTAATGCAACTATGACCCAGTCTACATTCTCAATCTTGGGAAAAATCTACTAGAATTCACCCAGTCATTGAAATCCAAAATTGGAAATCATAAACCACTACCTTTCTCTCAAGCTCATCCAGTTCATGACAAAAATCTCACTGATTCTTTCCATGGGTGACCCTAATATACAACCATTGTCCAGAACCATTAAACCAAAACAAATATTTCCCATCCATGCCTTTTAATCAAAGACAGAAAACGCAAGCAGTCATTTCTCAATGTTGCATGAACTGTTTCCCTGAAAGGAAATAAACTAGTGTCTGCATCCCCTAAAAGAGACAGTCAACAAAACACAGCAGACTTCCACCACATCCAACTTAAGAAACCAGTGAGTTAACTGGGATAACTTTTAGACTATGAATCGGGTGGGGGTGGGGAGGGTTGTTTACAGAAACATAAACCTAAGCAACCACATCATCAAAAAGTATCACCCCAAAATGGATGACAACTTCACCATAGCGGCATATACAGACTCCCCTCTTTAGTTAACCTATGCACTGTAATCTCATCCCTCCCACAACAACTCGGTCATGTGAAATTAAGAGTAAAATTACATACAGCTGAATGAGAAGTGCAGGAGAGATTATCAGTTGAGTGTCCAAAGACCCCTCCTCTTATGAGTCAACTGGCCTATCTAGGTCTCTTGCAATTGGTTAAAGCTGCTCTGATGAAGCTGATAGATATTATTCCCAGAATGCATTGTACTCTATAACATTCACCTTGACTGTATTTTAGCATTCAAACTGCAACTTGCAGGGGGTGACTAAAGAAACAAGTACCCTTCACATGATTTCTTGCCTGAAATTAATTCATCAGACACCATCCTTCCAAGGGCAGCTTCCAGAACTATATTCTTACTAACCCTCTGACTCTACTTCCCCCGTATATAGGAACATTAAGGTAGATCAAAACAGGTGGATGTCGAGCCAATCCTTCAATTGGTTACTATCAAATATAAGCAAACGCTAAAGGAAGACAGTGAGAAAACAGTCTCTCCACATCCACAAGCTGTAGAGTCCACTCACTTTTGCTTCATGAATTAAGAACAAAGAGGAAGGAGATGCTGTTCAGGATTTTTTAAACATACACACATGGGGTATCTGCCTAAGCATATCAGTTCCTTTTGAGTACTTTGCTGTACCATGCAGAAGCAGCCCCACCTATGCACATGGCTGAGTTCACCTCCGAGCAGGATCAGAGTTGTCTTCTCTGGTAAGAACTAGGAATAACTTAGGATAAACAGTGTGTTGGCAGGTAAAGTGATAACATGGTAAGTCCAAGGCTGCTTATTCATGCACAGGAAGAGTAGAGCAAGCAAGACCTTAGTACCAAGACTGGGAGTGTCAGAGAGGAAAATGAAGCCTAACTACTTTTGTTAAAGTGTTTCCCGTTCAGTAGTCAAAGAGCTTCCTAGGTCTGTCTGCTCACCTTGCCCTTGATACTATGTGCAATTCTTTTATACAAATCTTCACCTGTTCTCTAGTTTTCCTGTGTAGGTTTTCCCCCTTAAAACTTATAGAAAGAACTGTTAGTACAGGTTTCACCTAATTTTATCTATCAAGTGTGGTACAGACAGTATGAAAGAGGGGTTTCCAATGGTCGGCAATGAGGACTTCAAACTGGAATCCAAGCTAGATTTATAAATCTCAGATTCATAGCAAAAGGGAAACAGAAGCTGAAAATGCCCAGGCTTTTAAATGCCACAGCATTTTAAAAATGAGAATATAGCCAAATATTGAAATAGCACATGAACTCAAATGTGAAAAGACAGGAACCAAAGTAATACATTGTGAAGAAGTTACAAAAAGCCCAAGGTCTCACAGCTAATTGTTAGCATAATGAGAGTTTGGACTCCAGTATGCTGGTTTCATATCTGATTCTCTCATCAAACACAGCATCTGCCACATACAACCAGGGAGTCTCTATGAGGAAGCTGTTATTCCTTTTTCATTTAGCCTAAAGATGAACGCTTCCATAAAATAAAATAATTACCTAGATTATCTAGACTTAAACCCAGCTACTAAGAGTGAAAATCAATCTTTATCTTTACACTTAATCAAATACTATAGTTGAGAAAATATGTACCATTTCAAAGAAAACAATAGTTATATGACAGAGTAGGCATGTACAAGTGGCGGGTCCTTAGAGTCACAAAACTACAGGGCTGTTCTTGCCATGGGAATCATGAGGGTTAGCACCAAACAACTAAACCTACCAGCACGTGATGACATGTAGTCAACGTCCCTGCCCTTCCTGACCAGGACAGCTCCTCCACAGGTGAGCACCACCATCCCCCTAGAAAAGAAGCTCCCAAAGGTCACACGCTCCCTCATCCAGTGGCGTTCAGAAGATCTGAGAATATATCCACAGTTTTCAAATGAAGGAGTATAGCACTAACTGAGAAAAAGCCAACACTTCTGGGTGATCCTGGACCTGATCAAGGCATTCACATAAATGGAAACTCACTTTGATTGGTTCCTAAACTAACTCCAACCTACACCAATAAAAACATATTACAAGATTTTAATATTTACGTGAGTTTTTCAAAAATACTTTTAAAAAGCATTAATCAATGGAGGACTGCTTACCCAGGTAATTTAGCAATAGCCATTTTCTGGCCCACCATGGAATTCAAACCCCCTCTGTAATATACTTGCATGAATCTGCACTGGTGACTCATACAATCTGATTTCATATAAATATGCACAGATGTACCTCAATTTCTATCTTCTAAACTGGTTTTGAATAATTACTTACATAGTGATAAGCATATAACATCATTAAATTTAGCTTTACTTCCTTATGTCTAAGTAAGACACTGCACCATTTAATTATAGTTACATGGTCTATGAGTTCTGTTTTAGTATAGAGAAGTGATATTACAATTGATTTGCTGTCTTAATAGGAAGCCCTGTACTAAGAAAGAGGAAGTGATAGTTCCTATTCTGATTGAAATGCTTGTTTAAAACTTGGTTATGAGTGCACCTTGGATCTCTGACACTGTAGACTTTAGTTATTTTCTAGGTGACACAGGATTTACATAACTAAAAGTTATTTGCTTCATTTCTCAAAGTGAAAAGAAGTCTTTATAGCTTCTCAATGTCCTAGGGCCACTAAACCTACGCCACCTCAGTGGCATGTACAGTGGTTCCCCAAGCATGGAGGAAGCCTATATAGGGAAGTCAAGTCACCACTAATGAAGGTAGTGATGGCTTCCTAGAAAAAATTGAGAAGACAGAGAATCAAGATCAACTTAATCTCCGTCAGGCATTAATGGATTAAAATCTGGTGCATGCATTAACTGACAGATTAATTTAATTTGTTGGTTGATTTAATGAATTAATTTTACAGATTGTTTTTGCAGATTAATTTACCTGCATGGATTAATTACTAGATTAATATCCACTAAGACACGTGCATGAAATTATCAAAATTTGTTTAAGAGCTTGTTTATTGAAATATTCTCCCAGAAGAGGGTAAAATAAATCAAAGATAAGCAAGAAGAAACACTTAGAGTCGTGATTTCATGCAGGGCTTTCCAGTGTGTCCTTGAATAAACTATGAAAATACACACGTAAGACCTTTTTAAAATTCTTCAGTTGTAGGCTTGCCACATGTAGATAAACCTGGACCTGAAATTATATAACAAACATTATCATCATAATAAAGTGAGACTATGTGAAGGTTGCAATGGAAGGAGATAGAATATGGGGAACTTAACAGAGTATTATTTTTAAATGCAGAACAAGTAATGGATGTGTGATTAACCCTAATCCACAGTTCAGTCCCTTGGGGTGTGATGCCAGATTATAAAACTGGAAGAAAGTTAACTTTGCCTTAGAATTGAGCAGTCTGATATGACAAAGAAAGGCTTGACTTGGATTTTCACTGATCAGAATAGAATAGCAAGAAAGAAAGAACACTAGCTAATGAGGAGGTAGTAAAGAGGGTCATGCATCTACCGGCAGATCTGAAGTAGCAGATGAGTCTGCAAGATGAAAAGGCAGGTACGGGTATCATCATGAGGCAAAAGTTCCAAGTGAAAATAGGATCCAGGTGAAGACCAGCTAGCTTGGAAATCATTCTGAGCAGAAAAGCCTGACAAAAAAGGCGAGCAAAGAATTCAAGATGAGTATAGTATGTCTGAAAGGAAAATGGGATGCCCAGCAGAGAAGAGCTTATGGATGAGTAAGACAGCAATCCAGTTTCCAGGCAACTAGGTGCCAAGATTAATGTGGGACCAAACACTAACCCAAAGCTGCTGGCTCCCTAAGGATAGGACTATCCCTGCCTAGGGAATGAAGCTGGGTACAAGCTGGCATCAGATGTCACAACCCCCCCCCCCCCAAAAAAAAAAAACCCAAAAAAATCCTCACGCAGAACAGGGACATAATCAGATAAAACCAAATTGGATTTCACATTCACATCAAAGTTTATCTTCTAGAATTAGTGATGAACATTTTCTTTTATGATTCCACAATTACAATAAATATCTTTGGTCCCAAAAGAGATACATAATGATCCATTAAAAATCAGGCTCTTTATTAACAAACTTATTTCCAATAAATGAACTGTTTGTGTGTGTGATTTTATTTATATGTGTTTCCTGTCCAAGAATATGTTATGATGCAGACATTGTCAGAGTCATATTCAATTATGTAGAGAAACTAGAAATTTCACTGGATATCCTGAATATTCACATTAACCACAGGAAGCATTTTAGAAGACAGTGCTCAAATATGAGCATAGAAAGCAATATTGGTTAACAAAACCAATTCTCATTTTCTATCTATGATTAATGTATCTTGCCACACAGTCTGATGCCAAGAACTCAAGTCTAATGTATGTACCAAGAGTTTATCCATATGTTCAACAAAGAACTGGAAATTTAAGAACTCTGCTATGATTGCAAAGTCTGAACAGTTACTCAAGTTTAAGACTCAAAGTGAGGTAACACAATTGGGCCAAGAAGGAAGGGACTAAGCAAAGCTCAGAGGTAGACAGACAAGAGAGCAAAAGTAACATCACAACGTAAAGAGGTTAGTGTCATTTAATCTGAAAGTTCTGCTCTTGCATTTTTTTTCTAGCTTTCCAGTTCATCCAATACTTCATAGTAGGGCCATGACCGAGATTCTTTTGAGAGATTTAAATTTTCAAATAGGACTTGCCAGTCATGGTTTCTAACCAAGGAAATATAAGCTAAGAGTCCCACTATATATCCTCTAACACAAACCACAAGAAAAATGGATAACAGGAGTTATTAACATTCATCAAAAGGGTAACAACTCAAGGAACTTTGAGGCCATAAATGCCTTTATGTGATCTTGGGCTGATGGCTCTGTACCATCATTCCATGTACCATATCATCTGTACAGACGTCATGTCGGATCTCAGATCTCCTGAAGGAGGGTTGGGCTCCATTATAACTCCAGCATTACCACAATAAGCCTAAATTTCTATCTCACAGCACTCAGAAACACCCACAATTTACACAATTTATTCCTCAGTCTTTCCTTTTTTTCTCCCCAAACAGGGTTTCTCTGTGTAACAGTCCAAGCTGTAGACCAGGCTGGCCTTGAACTCAGAGAACCACATGTGTCTCTGCCTCTCAAGTGCTTGAATTAAAGGCATGTACCACCACCATCAGGCTAGACTTTCCAATTTTAATCTCCCTCAACAAAACAGACTAAATCAAAATTTTGCTAAGATATACCGTCCTGCTACTTGTAATTCTCCTACACCCACGTCGTAGCTCTGACATTATTTTACTCATGTTAAACCATCTCCTTTGTTAATACATATTAATTCATGAACTCTTTCAAATGTTCCAATCTTCTCAGTGATTTTAACCACCCCTCTAGTACAAACATGACACACTTTCTTATTCAACTTCTATATAATTTATAATTTGCTTATGAATTACAGCTAAACGTGTGGTCTCCATCATGATTTTATAGACAGAGTCAAATTAAATCAATCATGTTACGACAGTGCCTACCATGCAATCAAAACAAAACAAAAATGCCAACCACGATCAGTTTTCTTATCGATGGCATGCAGTGATCTATCAGTGCTGAACTGCTAGTGACTATGCTTGCATGACTGCGTTGACTTCTGCTAGCTGTAACACAGCAGGACAGGTTAAAAATTGAAATAATGCATGCTTGAGAATGCTCACACAGGCATGCACTCAGAACAAGCTCATCCTACAAAAGATTGATTTTGTCTTGTGTGACTTCACATAAAACAGTTTGTTGGCTGGTGTGGAAGAAGCATGAAAGAAGGAGACTAAATGTATGAAGCCATGCCGACTAGAAAGAAGAGAACCATTGCCCCCAATAAAGCCAGAGCTAGACCCTCTCAGGAAAGGAAAAGACAAATGGGAAAGGCATCAGAAAACACTCAACAGACAGTTAACTGTAAATTCTTGCCTGTCCTGTAGTCAGGAGTAAACAAAGAGCTGTTTTTATTAACCTAAACTGTGTTTCTTCCAGTCTCACCCACTGTGAGACAGATACAAGATGCTGAATGCACAGAGCATTACACTAACATATCAAAACCATCCACCTGCCCTGTACACATGACTGAGACACACACACACACACACACACACACACACACACACACACACACACACACACACACACACACACACACACTCAGTCTTCCACCTCTACCAGCCCTCCAAAGGATACTATCAATGTGGAGCTGACCTGTAGAAAAGAGAATCTTTAAGTGATTCTTGGAGTTTTGATTATTATAAAGGACTGGATATTAATTGTTGATATCACACTATGGAATTAATCACAACAGGAAAATAGGACAGACCATCCATGTTGTTATCCAAGTAAAGTTATGGCACTGACCTGATATTTTATCTAAAGAGATTCTATCTATATAAACAAAATACATTTGAAGAACACAAAGCCACATTTTGATTGACATCATGTATTCCTTCTTCAATGCAATAGTGGAAATGTTGAAGCCACTGTAAAAATTCAAGTGTAAGGAAATGTGATGAATTCCAGGTATTTATCTACAGAGATGTTCACAGTTATGGAACATTTATTGTACTACAAGTTACTAAATGTAAAGTGTTATATTGTACAAATTCCACTTAGCCAATTAAAATTAAAGTGCCAAGAATGTTCAAATATTAAGTGATAAAGGTATTTTCACATCTAGTACCACGATTTATTCATCTCTACTCTAAGAAATAAAAAGACATGAGACAGACTTCACAACCCTGCTTAAGAAAAATGGCTTCGTATGTGAGAATATACTGTGTAAGAAATTGCAGCCTAAAGAAAAAGCTGTAATTCTCTGGAATACCAAGAAAATCACTGTAAATATTTTACAAACACAGAGACTCTTGACAGGCATTCTCTGTAAATCTCCAAAGTAAAATTGGGTTATATTTAATTATATACAAAAGTGGCCAAAGGAAGCATAAAACCAAGAACAACGTACTTCAAATACCATGTCAGAATATATACAAAATCTATATAAATTAATATTTAGAATGAGAACATGCAAAGAAATGCATAAGCTATGAGACTGACAAGCATGTTGACATCTCTCCAAATACAGGAGCCAATAATTTTAAGAACAGGACAGACTGGCTATTTATATCTTGATTAAAAACAAAGCTAAAAGGAACAGACCATAGTGTTGCAAAACAATAAATAAACAAAAAAAAACAAATAAAACAAGATTTCAAAAATCAAACAAGATGCAAAAGCTCTCCAGAAGTATCTCCTCCATTGGAGTAGCATGCCAAGTCTGCAAGGCCTCACGGCTACCTTCTGCTATCTTTGTGTGGCCACTAGCCAAAACTTCAGTGCTTATGAAGTGTATGTGAGTTTCTTATCAAACCTGCTGACCTAGTAGCCTGGCAGCAGGCCTTGGAGGGCTCTTCAAGTAGTTTCAAGGTATACCAGAGCTCAAAAACCACTGTTCTCAGCAGGGAACTAAGTCTCTTCATTATCTCTCATACTTCTAATACAGTTCAATGTTCACCTCCCATCAGAAGCCTTCCATGATAAATTTTCAACCCTTCAGGGTCTTTTAAGATTATCTGTGCAATCTTGGAATTTTTCCCATTTATAGTTGTTGTTATTCCATTGTTCTACTTATTTGTTGAATAAAAACGAGCAAAATTTACAATGTCTTTGTTGTATATACTTAATTCATAGTTTTAATCTAATCATTAACAACAGCCTCACAGAAGACAGGATTTGTGCATTCATTTAACATATAGGAAAAAATAGTTTCCAAAAGTTTGGTCCAGTTAGTGCTTGGAAAGAACAAAGCCATCATGGACACCCAGACCACCTCATCAGTTGCTACTATAAACTACTATTTATATGGACTATAATCTTCTTTCATCACCTTTTGTTTTACGAGATTTAAAGGAAGCAAGAAAAAATGTAGCTGCTACAGAACAGGAACAGCCATGGGTAGAGTGGTAAAGGTCACACAGCATTCACCAACATATATGATCAAAGAATCTAGCAAATTCACTGAAAGAAAACATAATCCCAAGTAAGAAACTGTGTTGGGGAAATGCAGAAAGAAAGTACTGTTCTAGAACAATTGGTAGTTTGTCAGGACCAACCAATCTGCACTGATCCTATCAGAATAGGCAGGACTTTCCTGATAGTTAAAGTTTTGTAGCTTTTATTAACATCCCCATAGACGCCATACCCCTCCCTCAAATAACCAGTATGGTGTGAGATTAGATATAGCCACTGAGGAAATGCATCTGGAAGATAAGCTACTGCTCAGAAACTAAGTACCCAGAGGTTATTACCAGAACGCATGGAGGTCACAGCCTCAAACACCCATGTTTTCCTCAGCACTGTGCTCTGTTTCATTCCTTCATGCAGAGGCACTGCAAGCTCAAATACACACTTTCAAGTAGCAGACTATATTAACATTTTGCATCTGTGTGCAAAATGCAGAGATCTAGCTGAGCTTTTCCCCTAAGAGTTTAAGACACCAAAGCAATGAGAAGCCTTAAGAAACTCCCAGGAGATAAGGATGGGGGGGCAAAAGAAACCTGGAGACATAGATGCAAAAGTCATCTTTTTAAAAGATTTCACAAAGGAAAAAAAAATGTCTCTGAAACATCTTTCAGTGGCCTTTCATGTTCTAGAAGTTCTGATACATGAGCATGAAACCTTCTCTCCAAAATCTCAGACAGGTTTACAAATAATTACTAAACCTTTCAGCCATTTATGACTACAATCTCCATTTGAAGGATAATAGAGAAAACCAAGCCTTCAGTCTCCCTATGTACCTAGACATCTTAGACAAATCAAGGACTTAACAAGCATCTTCATACCCCAGATCCAACATATTCATGTTTATTATATTTTAAATCTTTCTTTAAAAATAATGCTGGAACCTTCAGTAAAGTATCACAAGGAAATCGTGACCTTTGACTAACCAGATTAAACAAAGCAACAACAAAAAAGGAAAAAAAAATCATTTGCCTTTTTCCAACCTCTTTCTTTAAAATATTTAATTTTATTGTATGCATATGGAAGTTAGCCTCCATGGATGAATGTGTACAAAGTATGTGCCTTGGGCCTGTAACAGTCCAAATGAAAACAATGGATTCCTTAATGCTGGAACTACAAGTAGTTGTGACCCACTGTATGGGTTCTAGGAACCAAACATAAGTTTTCTGCAAGAGGAGAAAGTGCTGCTCAGTTAAATCTTGATAGAAATGCGTTCAATCACGTGGCCAGAGGTACATCTCCCAGGTGATTCCAAAGATAATCAATCAGGACTGACCATCAAAAGTCCACCTCTTGTCAATGTCAAGTGACACACATCACTTAAATCATATTTGTAAAATGGGAGAGAGTTAAAATAAGGATTCTGGTGGCATTGAAGGAGCTTTGAAACAGAAGCGAAATTCTCATTGAATTAATGGATGAACGAAGGTGAAGAAGGTAAGATGAGATGCCCGGGGAAACACTCAAGGAACAGGACAATTACAGCAATTAGGTGGCTCCATAAACCAAGGGGGTGAGTTCACTTAGAGCACAGGGTAAGAATGAGCAAATGAGGCTGTAGATATAAAGGAGGAAAACCAGACAGGGCCTGATGGGTGATTCCAGGCTTCCCTTTTCCTAAAGGACCTAAACCAAGGAAACAATCTAACTTCTGATACAAAGAAATCACTCCAACTCCCATAGGAGGAAGGATGCAAGCCAGGAAGGAAATCAAGGATCAGCTGCAGAATCCTGCATCGTGAACAGTCTCACCACAAAGTATCTAAAGTGGAAATGATGGAAAGCACATTGTGATGTAGCTTATAGTAGGAGAAAATTCTTTGATATCTACATAAGGAGAAGATCTGGGCCTTTTTTCTACCAGGTCTTTACCTGAGCATCTCCATTTGTCCTCCAGCCTTTTTCTATACATTACTAAGCCCTGCAAATGGCAGGTCCCAGGCTTTCTTAAAGCTGGGTTTTAATTTCAACAAGATGATGAGAAACCAAAAGGAGATTGAACAAAGATGCAGAGGAAAGACAGGGGCATTCCTGTTCTTCTCTGATTTATATAACATTAACTAAAGCAGCAACATCTTGGGTCTAATTATATTATTTGTGTGTCTCTTCCATGGTATCAGTTAGTACTGGGAGTGGAGAGCTGGATCCTAGGTTGTTTCCAATGGGTGGTTTTCTCTCTCTCACAGGAAACTCGCTCCTTGGGTCTGATATCAACTCCCCACTTTGTCCTGTTTGCTCACAAGTGGTGAAAGGCTTCCTGCCATTGGTAAATTTCATATTGCACATAGATCCCTATTTTTTCCTCACATTTTTCATATATTTCTCCTTAATTTACAATATTAAATCATCTCTATAAAATGATCTAGCAATTGTTATTTTCCCAACTACCTCACATATATCTATATCACAAGAAAGTACATTTATATAACTGTGTTTGGTTTTAAAGGTCTGCATTCATAATCCTATATGATATGCAGTAGTCACAATAAATTCCTTGTAGGGCTGTTAGCATGGAGCAGAGGGAACCTGAGAGAGAAGGCAAGAAGAACGTGGAGGCTTAGGAGAAGAAGGGGCATCGCAGTACAGTATGTCATGGTTTCCATGCTCTGCAAACATTACGTCTTCTGATGGCTGAGACCTGATACTTCTTATGCTATCTGAATCACTGGTAGAAAACTCCAGAATTTACTGAAATGACTAACCACCACCAGGTCCCCCTGGCAATGGCAAAGCTCTGGTCTTACTTTAATCAACTGTCTGGTCACAACATTTAAAAAAAAATGAAGTCTGATATATGTAAATAATACAAGCTGCTCGGTCCCTATATTGTTACTTTTATGTATGTGTTTTCAGTTTGGTATTGAGTAACCAACAGATGTGAGCACCCCTGAGTAAGATGTATACCAAAAATCATCTAAAATTTATTACTTAATAATATGTGGTTTTTTTATTCCCCTAAAAATAAAATTGGAAGAGTGTATAAACAAAATATGCAGGATAGAGAAACAAGCCACCATGGTACCAAGATGGAAATATCATCCATGTTTGTTCTATTACACCAGGCCTCCTGCTGCTTATCTGTGACAGAACAAAGTGTACCATACACACAAGGACAAGAGAGAGAGGCTTCCATAAGCACCCCTGAAGCTATAGCTCATTACCAGTGCAGATAAATAAATGAGAATGGGCAATGTAATGTCAAGTGTGTGCACAGAGCAAAAGGTTCTATAGAAAAACACTTAAGGTTGTATTGTGCTGTGTAAGTGTGCGGTACAAGGGAACGCTGGCATGACCTTAGGAACAGGTAACTCTCACTGGCATGAAAGCACTGCTTCAGCACAACAGCTGTTAGACACCACTTAGTTTAATTCAAAAAGAAGCCTGTATCCTTGAAACTCAGAGTATAAAAGGACATCATTATATTTGTGCACAACCGAAAAAAATTAGATAATGTTTACTGGGCTGTTATATATGAAAATACACATACAAATATAACCTGTAAAAAGGCTTCAAATTACTTAAAAGCCTTTCTGCCTGGGTAGGAAGTAGTGTATAGTAGAGCCTGAAAGCCTTTTAGGTATAACTTTGATCCCATCTGCTGTAAGCAGGGCAGGAGGAAAACATGGATGGAAAAACAAAGGAAGCAGCCACTTACAGGGTCAGCAACTCCTCAAACACGAATTTATTCGAGTCCTGAATTATAGGAAGATGTCAAAAGAAAAAGGCTGAAGAATTTGGCCACAGCTGTACTTCTAACACACTGTAGATCAGAATTCATTTCTAAACATGGAAAGGGACTCTCCTATCTACACAAGCAGATCCTAGAGAATCTGAAAGCAACAGATTAAAAAGAGATCATGGCGACTTAGACCAGAATGAGAGGATGTCATGGAGAGTTTGACTTTGTATAGGGTATGGTCCTGATGAAAGAAATTAACATAAGACCTATACAACCAAACAAAATTTGGGAGGAAAAAGCCATGGATACAGGAAGCAACCAGAGAAATGGGAATTGAAAAAATTCTCTAGATGCAAATCGATGCCATACTTATACCTAGATTTTAAACACTCGTGACTTCTGGATTCTTAGCAATCTTTTCTGTTCTTCTTTTTTTTAACTTTTTGTATGTGTTTATATGTATATGTAATGCATGTTCATATATGTGATTACAGGTATATATGTACCATATCATACATGGAGGTCATGATCCAACATGAATTGTCAATCCTTATTGTCACCTTATTTGAGAGAGGGTCTCTTTGGCTGTTCACTGTTGGCCATGCTAGGCTACCCTGCCAGAGAGCTTCTGTGTATTCTTCCCTACTCTCTGTCTCTCATCATGCAGTAAGCACTGAGGTTATAGATGCTTGCTACTCTACTGTTTTTGTTGTTTTTGCCAAGGTTATTTGTATTTGAACTCAGATCTTCACATATACCCAATAAACACTTTCCTCACTCAGCCATCCCCCAAGAGGTGTTTGTTGTTGATTTTGTTTTTAAGACAGGGTATAATGTAGCCTAGGCTGGCCTCAAACTCCTAACGAGCAGAGGATGATTCTCTAAGTCTGGGATTAGAAGAATTTTCCCACCATATCTAGTTTTATATAGTACTGGGGTTCAAACCTTGACACACTCAAGAAAAATATTCTATCAACTTAACTATATCCACAGCCATCCGATGGTATTTTTCATTGCATATAATATCCTGTATAAGCAGGGCCAAAATTTACCCTTGTTCCTCCCATTCTAAATATCTTCTCCCTTTACCTCCAATGCAGGTATTGGTGAGAGCGTCACCAATATCCCCAGCCAATGGCAGAGTCATGGTCGCCATCTGCGTGCCTTGCAAAGAAAGCCCAGGGGCTTAAGCTACACATGCTGTTGTTGTTCAGTGTCAATATAAGACTTGCTAAATATTCTCCAATTCTTTTCTTCTCTAGTTCACTCTTTGACAATGGCTCTATCCTCCAACTGCTCCAACAAGATCTTGGAAGCAATCTCTAAATCCAGCACACTCAGCCCTTGCTTGCCTTTCATTCTCTTCCTTAAGACCTCATCACTCTCCTCTCCCTTCTCTTCTACTCCATCATTCCTGGCCCATTCCCTACTCTACCAAACTACCAGGCGCTCCTCTCTCACACACACAGATAACTACTCTGCCTAGATCTCCTTGAGCCTCCATTTTCAGGCTTCTCACATACCTCAGCACGGAGGACAAAGTTCCCAGTCTACCTTGCAGAAGCTTTCAGGGTAATGGACCCATGAGTGGCCAAAACACATGTGAAAAATGGGCATTTACCCTGCAGAATAACACAAAATAAGTAAAGAGGAGATGAAAGCTAGGTGCAGTGATATATTCCTCCAACCCCAATGCTCAGGAGCAGTCTGGGTATATAATTACATTTGACACACACACACACACACACACACACACACACACACACACACACACACACACCAAAAACAAGGGAGGGAGGAAGGAAAAAAGTTACAGAACAAAGTATTCACTAAGAGAATTAAGTTTTTAAGAAAAAAAAAAAAACTTAATAAAATACCCAAGACTAAGAGCGCTACAGTGAGATGAGTATTGTCACAAACTGGCCACACATGTAGCTCTATCAGCAGCCCTGTCCTATAGAATGATTCAGTATGTGTTTTAAACTGTGCACATTCTAACTTCCTTCCTGTCTAGAAATGCTGACTCCTATCCCACACGTTTACAGCAGTTAGTCACCACAGTTAGGGTATGTACACATGAAGGAAGAATATGAAGACATTGAGACGTATCGGGAAGAGTTCTTTGAGTAGCAGAGTGTTTGGTGGAGGATGCCAGGTGGTACAAAGCTGTGTTTATGGCAAGGTCAGTGAGGAGAGTAGGAAAACAGCATCACTGTTACCACTAACAGAGAACCCAAAACTCAGTGTGACTACTGGTCTGGTTATCAGTGATCTTCCTCCTAATTTTCTGTTCCTTAATTCCACAGTCTCAAAAAGACATAGAAAACTCTGGAGATATAAGATAATAAAAAACAAAAGGCAGTAACTCTAAAAAGGGTACTTTTTGGCCATGTGCATGCTAAATGACTAAAGGTCAGCATTTTTTCACTAACTCTGAGAGAGGGAAAGCAGTGTGCACACTTGAGAAGCCCTGGGCCAGGCACTTGCAACCAACATCAATAATTTCTTTAGTATTTAGATAGACTCTCTTACAATTTATGCAAATACACAATTCCAATTATGATTTTCTGCCATATCCTATTTAAACAGTTTTGCAAAAAAAAAAAAAAAAAAAAATACAACATAAGCCCTTTATAAAGTTAACAATGATGATGGCATTGCCTCAATCTCTAACTACATATATCAATGTTTTACGGGACACATTATCTGTTCTGCAAGAGAAAATTATCTTAAATCCAATGTAATTTAAGAAATCAGTTTTTAAATAACACTTTTTATGCAAGAAATAAAGTAGTTCCTAATTTTTAATGAAGAAAAATAAAAGATACCTTGAAAAACCCTCGAAGGAAAGACCCAATAATTTAGAGACACAAAAATCCTAAATTCAAATCTGTCATTAACAAACTAGATGACCTAGGACAGACTACATTTCTGAGCGAATGAAAAACCGGAAATACAATGATCTTAAGCTTCTAAGACTTGAAAGTACCTTTTAATCCTATTCATTTCTCTTAGAAGCCATGCATGCTTTATCACTGGCTTTTTAACATTCATTTTCTGCAGAATAGCATCTTAGAAGCTGATAAGCATTAATATTTCAGGCGCATTATGTATGGGTGACATTTAAAGACTATACATTTTCCTGCCAATATTGATATTAGTTTGCAAGGTCTCTGGACGGCAAGATGTTAAGTTTCAAATGAATGAAAATATGGCAATCTAGTGAGGTCTCAGCTGAGGGGGAAAAAAGTAGGATGTGTATTATATAAGCAAATAAGATAAAGAGTGCTATTTTTAAAAGAATAAAAGAAGCTTCTTCATAAAACAGTGAAGTGAAAGTGTTCTCATTGTCACGCAGTTGGATCTTGGGGGAAAAGTACACAGATGGTCGTACATCCAGAAGCTATTATATATTGATATGGTCAAGGAGCAGGGCCTGAGGGCCAGATACATAAAAAGAATTGGGCAATTTCTGCTCATGTAATTTAGGTCTCCTGACCTTAGCACAAACTGTAGAAATCTCTGGAATGTACCACTGATTAGCACAAGATTTTTCATCTGACCATATTATGATTAGCTGAAAGTTTACATTACTTTATATCAAAGAAAAGCACTTCAAAAAACTGTTTTTAAATATTTTAGTTGAACACTAGAGTCACATGAATTTTAATAATTAGAAACATGAGGTTAATTGCAATTCTTACTATTAACTTGATACATGTAACAATTTCCTGGTGAAATATACTGCCAGAATGTACACAAAATTTCTTTTGTTATTTAATTCCCAAGGCAGGTATTTGCATTTTATCACATCAAGGTCATTTTAGAATCTATGTTAATAGCTCCACACATAGGCATCGAAGATAAATCTAAGTCAGTCAGTCTCTCTCTCTCTCTCTCTCTCTCTCTCTCTCTCTCTCTCTCTCTCTCTCTCTCTCTCTCTCTCTCTCTCTCTCTCTCCACACACACACACACACAAAGCCAGAAATGATAAATGGGAAATATTCTAATTATATACATATGAACAAGCCACTACAAGGTTCTTTGATTCTCCAGAGCAAACTATATTCCTAATTATATACAAAAGAAAGCCAAAGGGCATGTAGAAACACAGGTTAATGATAATCTTTAGAGTATGACTAGAGAAACCATCCAAGCAGAACATTCTAGGATTCCAAAGTATACTAATAAAGACAGAATGGCCTGAGGGAGGCTGTTTACCTTACAGAACAGCCAATCCCATACTTCTCCCTCTGGCTGCCCCCATCCTAAATTCTTCATAACAAAGAAAATACCTTAAAACTAGTGGGATATTCAGAGCTCAAGGTAGGAACTAGCAAGTGCCTTATTCAATAATTTCTCTTTAGAAAATTAAAAGGATCGGTTGAACATTTTAGAAGGCCTAAAAGAAAGGACAGAAGCATTTAAAGCACTGAGAAAGGAAGAAAGAGTTCACTTAAAAAGATGAATGAAATCACACTTCAGCCTCTTCATTAGCAACACTGGCAGAAGAACCAATGCCCATACAATTAGCTAAAGAAGGAGGCCAGCCCAGAACTCAATACCCAGCCAATTCCCCTAACAGAGTAAGATACACATGGGGTCAGAAATTTTATTAGATGTTCTTTCTTAGAAAGGTACCTGTAAAATGGTTCAAGCAATGAGAGAATCAGACAACAATGCCTCACATTCAAAAGAATTATAGGATGGAAGGACAGTGATTCGGCCCTGTCCAAACACTGTCTCAGACCAGAGCAAGCTTCTGCCCAAGGCATGTCTAAGACAAAGACAAAAACAGACTTCAGTTGTCCTCTAGACCAGAGACTCTTAAATCCAAACAATACAATGCTCCTAACCCCAAATGCAATGCCTCTTCCTTCCCCTCCTCATCTCTTTTGCCCTGGTCATCTTGATCTATGCCTTGGGAGGGAAAGCCATAGGCCTGTGTGCTTATCAGCTTCTCTTTGTCCCCTTTGATGAGGTACCATTTGGCTTGCACACGGATGCTCAGGGTGTGACAATGCCTGCAATCTTCACAGGCGTCCCAGCTCTGATTCTCCATCCTAGAGCATTAGTCTCCACCCTCTTCTGACCTCAGCTCCCAGGGTTTTTGTTTTGTCTTGATTCACCCCCATAGACTAGTAAAGACCCCTCCACAAGGAACCCCTGAACCATCATTTTCATTCTTCCCTAAGTCCTACCTACCTATATCACCTATGAACTTCGAGTATTCCAGGTCTTCTGCTGAACCCTAAATGAAAAAAACTTCCTCAAAAATGATTAACTAATTTTTTGTAGCCGGAAATAAAATGTATAGGTAGAATATATCATCTATGCTGACACTTTAAAGTATAAGTAAATAACAAGGAGTCAAGCAGGAATAAACAATAAAAATTACAGGGATTTCAGTATGTAAATCCTCAGCCGTACTGGTCTAGAAGGCAAAATAAGCTGGGTGTATATACCAAGGTAAATAATGAAGAAGTCCGGTTCAGAAATGTTGTCAACACTATTCTTTATTTTTGACATTTTGAAATAAAGGCTAAATAGGTTTTATATATTCCCATAAAATGAAGGGGAAGCTGACAAGTGAAAATGAAGTCTGACACATGCATCCTGCATTAGGAAAAATAACACAAACATCACTGCTGTTGGGCACATTGTTTTCCAAAATAGTGAGCCGTTCTGGGAAAATTTCCCGATAAACTCCAATTCAATATTCTCTCAATCTACCTGGGAATGGCTTGATGTCTAGGAGTATTATTATTTATTAAATATGTAAATGGTATCTTGCATTTGATGGATAAATATTCTAGGGCCAGGTAATTATAAAAAAGCTTTGACATACATATTAAATGGAATGTTGAAACATCATGCAGAATAACACACAAATTTTCATTGAGTTTTACAGTGTTTCTAGCAAACCCGATTTCCTACCAATTAACACCTGAGGACGGAAACCACTGAGGAAGAAAGACTGCCACTATTTTTATACACACACACACACACACACACACACACATACACAGACACACACACACACATACACCACACACAGACACACCACACACACATCACACACGCGCACACACACACATGCACACACACACGCATGCACACACACACGCACACACACACACCACACACATACACACACACACATACACAGACACACACACACACATACACCACACACAGACACACCACACACACATACATACACATACACCACACACACACACATACACAGACACACACACACACACACATACACCACACACACGCACACACACGCACGCACGCGCACACACACATGCACACACACCACACACGCACGCACACACACGCACACGCGCACACACGCGCGCACACACACACGCACACACACAGACATGGATGCGAGCAAGAACAATTAATTAAAAATGAAAACATGAATCTGATTGAGAGCGAGGAGAGGTATATTTGGGGGTGTGTCAGAGGGAGGAAATCTAAGGGAGAAATTATGTAATTACATTATAAACTCAAAAAAAAAAAAAAAGATCCTTAGCATTTTTCTCCCCATGGCAATGAAAGCCATTGTTCCAGACACAACACATATTGTCTAAACATGAAAGGGATGAGGCAAGTAACAATCTATGTCGGCACCTGTCTCATAACTCAAAGCTGGCTCCTCATGACCAACTATAGCTGCAAGAGAAGCTGAAGCTATACCTGTGAATATCTTTCCTGAGGCTGGAAACATGGTACCAAAAGAGAATGAGATTAATTTTCAAACAAAATATTCATACTGTCATGGGCATCATGCTATTGTGGTAAGGACAAGAATATATTATTAAAATTACAAAGCAAATTGTAAATTAAGATAACAGAAATCAACTTGAACTAAACACACTCACTTAAAACAATTTAGACATGATAATCACGCCTCTCTCACACTAGTCTTAGCTGAGTGGTGCCATTCCCCTGCAAAGCTGTCAGAGGCCCAGGCTTGCTCTCCCTCATTTGGGTTTCTATTGTTCCTGCTAAACCCTGTAAGCTAAAACAAGCTGGGGAGGAAATGGTTTATTTGGCTTACCCTTTCACAACATAGTCCATCACTGAAGGAAGTCAGAATAGGAACTCAAGCAGGGCTAGTATCTGGAGGCAGGAGCTGATGCAGAGGCCATGGAGGGGTGCTGCTTACTGGCTTGCTCATCATGGCTTGCTCAGCCTGCTTCCTTATAGAACTCAGGACTACAGCCTAGGGATGGCCCCACCCAGAACGGGCAGGACCCTCCCCATCAATCCCCAATTAAGAAAATACCCTACAGCTTGATCTTATGGAGGCATTTTCTCAACTCAGGCTCCCTCCTTTCTGATGACTCTAGCTTGTGCCATGTTAACACAAAACTAGCCATTACAGAAACTCTCCAAAAGAAAAAGAAAGCCATCAATTACGGTTGTTTAAACTCTTGTTACACTAAGAGCAATATGGAAAGCAGCGGGACAAGGAGGCAGAAGGAAGAGAAAGTCCTTCTGATTCAGGGAGCACTGACATACATCACCCTCATTACTACCCCACTGATGAACTTAAGAGGTCATCCTATTCCTTATCATCTTTTAGCTAGGGTTTCTTTTTCTCCTGCTCCTTCCTGTACTCTTCATCCTCCTCTTCCTCTTCCTTCCTTCTTCCTATTTTTAAGAGTAGAAAAAAACATGACATCATGATGACTTCATCTTTGCAATGCTAATCATTCTTAAGAGAAATCCCAATAGTCTCTGACCTGTCTTCTGAATTCTGTCAAAGCTAAAGTATTGCCTCCATGAGTTCTTATTGCTATAGATGATCTCAAGGTCCCAACTTCATGTGGGAAAAATAATTAAGCCATGTTGTGTTCTCAAAGCTCTGTTTCCATATCTTCTACAATCATGCTTAACCTCACGGCACCAACAGGAAGTAGCGAGAAGGAAAATACAGTCTTCTGTCAAAATGCTATATGCCCAACTAAAGCTATAGTGTTCGTGAAAGGAGACCAATCTTTTAGAAGTCCACTAGCAAAACTCAAAAACATAGGCAACATCCTAAAAAGAAGAAAGGGAAACCAGGTGGTTTTATCAGCAAGCTAAAGCCTCACCATGATCCCTCTACAGAAAATAATGCAAACAAGCAATAGCTTCTTTAGATTTTTGGAGCGTTTTCTAGAAGAACTAAAATAAATAAAAAATAAAAATAAAAATAAAAACAAAAACAAGGGCAGGAAAATAGCCTTCAGTAAAGTGTTTGCCTTGTAGGGATGAGGGCCTGAATTCAGTTTCCAGAACCCATGTTAAAAAGCCAGGGTAGTTGCACATACTTATAATCCTAGCACTGGGGAGGTAGAGATAGAAGAATCGAGGAGCCAGCCAGCCTAGCTAAATCAAGTTCCAGGCCAATGAAGGAGAAATAGTTATCTTAACAATCAGAGCAATGGCTGCTGAGGAACAATAGCCAAGGATGATCTGACTTCAATGCACACATGTAAACTCATGAACATATAATAAACACACATATCACACATGGCAAGGGGGGTGCAGAGTGAAGGAAGGAGGGGGAATTACTTGTTAAGCATTAAAAAGGAAGGAGATAGGACTGTGTTATCTGTTCTACAAGGCTCAGATTTCTAAGCACACATATATATGTGTGTGCATATATGTGTGTGTGTGTGTGTGTGTGTGTGTGTGTGTGTGTGTGTATGATTTTAGCAAAGATAATAGGACAATTTTGTCCCATCACTCATGGAACTTATGAACCTACATGATATTTAGTAAATATTCTGACATATTCTATATGTCTTCTTGACTCCTACTTTATTAAAATCAACTAGTTTACCCACTTTTATTCTTACCCACTAGAAATGATTAACTAAAATTTCATGTACATAGCACACATGCCTAGCTCTAGCCCCAAATCATTCCATGGAATGGCACTGTCCATTTTCAGAGTAGACAAGGTGAGAATATGAAATCAGGTCATTTCCTAGTCCCAGTCAAAAACCATTCAAGAGTTCAGCATCACACTTAAATCCTAATCATTTGCCACAGTAACACATTCCTCTCTAGTTCTCCTGGATCTCTATGCAGTTTTTCACAAGAAAAGCAGATTTATTCTACCGCATGACATTGTTTACTTGTTTTTAGTGTAATCTTAGATACTATCCTTGCTTTTGCTAAGTACCCCAGTTTTTCATTTAATTCAAGTCCTGTTCAGCAGCTGCCCCATGGGGCTCTTCCTGACCATCCCACCCCATATAGCAACTGCTGATGAGCCCTCTCACATCACTATCTTGTTAATATGCACTTACACATGTGTTGATCCCGCATTACCTGTACTGGAAAATCCATCCAACAGTACTTAACATGATGCTTACCATAGAATAGCTGTTCAAATATTGCCTGATATGTTTTATTAAAATCAAAGCATCTTGGGAATGTAGAGGTGGCTCTGTGGCACAAATCACTTGCCACACAAGATAAGGACTAGCATTCCGGTCCCCTGAGCTCACATAAATGCCAGCAGAATGTGTTAATCCACCTATAACTCCAGTGCTCAGAAGCAGAGACAAGCTGGGATGATATTAGACTAGCTGTTGTCAGTGAGCACTAGGTTTAAGTCAGAAGATAAAAACAATGGAGGAAGATTCCTAACATTAACATCTGGCTGTTGAACATTCACACAATATGCAATTGATTTTTTTTTCCTAAATGTAACCAATGATAAAATTTTAAAGAGGAAATTCTTTAAAGGTTTGCTCTTTGCCAGGTGCTGAAACTCTATGCTTTCTAGAAATCATTTCATATAATCTTCACAGCATCCCACTGAACTAACATATTACAACCTGGTTCACTCAGGTTGATATATATTTGAACATTTGCATAATACCTAACCTGTTTTCTTTTTAAAAATTCATACATAACTGGAAGGAAAACAGCTAGACTTAAGGACTGTTGTTAACGTCAAAGATTTACTATTGCCCTCAAACTTGACCTTCATCTCAATTAAACCACATTAGAAATCTATGATAATGTCTAGCTTTTAATTCACTACTTTAAATATATATATATATATATATATATATATATATATATATATATTCATGCAGCTCCCACCACCAAAAGAATTCCTTACAAAGCCAAACTTTGCTGATAGCTGGCAGAACTTCTAAGTGCAACCTCAAGCTGCTCGCCAACTAAAGTGAGAAAGGCCAAATCAGTGTGTAAAGCACACCATTTAGGAATGTCAGTATTTGAAAGGATGGTTTTTTATGAAGACTAAATTGAGTTGCTTGAGTCAATATTGATAGGGTCACATTCACATCCATAAATCCAGTCACTATTTTCAATGCCTAGCTCACCTGATTTCTCACAGCACCTGGCTCTGCCTTCAGTTTCCTTGTTCAAACAGATCTTTCATTTCTATGATACAGAACATATTAATTTTCTTCTTCTGTATCTGGCTATTCTTTTTTCAATTTCCTTTGTCATCCAGCCTCCTAGTCCATTCCAAATCCTCCAAATATTTAAGGCTAGTAATTAAAATGTTGTCATGGCTAGCTATCATTCCTTGGGCTATCTCTCCCCAATGCCCTGCTGCCAATTACCAAACACATGACAACTCTCAATTAATTCTTGTGCCCAAATATCTCTCTTGAAAGCTAAATGACTGACATCTTGACATCTACTTATTTGAAGGATCATAAACTCAGTAACTCACTTATTGGGCATCAGCTTCTTATAATAAAATTTACATATCTGATATTATTTCTCTATTTCATAGATGTAGAACATTAAAAATAAATGCAAAAAATCAAGTTCAAAGCATAGAATTCTAAAATTTTATGATAGAAGCTGATGGGAATTCATCTGCTGTCAAACATTTGAGATACATAACTTTAATTTTGCATTAATTTTTTAAATATTTAAAGCTGTCATTTCACAAGTATATTGTTGTAAAACAATGAATTCATTTTTTAAGTAAATAGAAACCTCATTTTTTAGGAAGAAACTTTAAAATTTTTTTTTGAGATTATAAAATATTACATCATTTTCCTCATTGATTTCTTGTCATCCCCCAAACCTCCTACATACCTTTCCTTGCTCTCTTACAAATACATGGCCTCTTTGTACACTAATTGTTTATAAATGTGCATCTATATTTATTCATAAACACAACTTCCTCAGTCTGTATAACACTACTTGTATGTATTTTTTAGGAACTGGCCCAGTTGGTATCAGATAAGAAATGAGTGTGCTCTTTCCTGTGGAAGACTATTTCCCATATTCTTCTAAGCATCCCTTAGCTACCTGTAGGTTTTGTGTAAGGCTGAGGCCCTGTAGGCTTTCCCCCAGACATATGAGCATTGTTGTTGTCCCCACTCAGCTCAGAGACTTTATGGGTGGAGCTTCTCAAAGTCTAGGAGACACAGTTGTACAGCAAACTCTGTTATTCTGACTCTTAAGAAGCTTTCAACAGAAACTCCTTACAGGAAACAAGTAAAGGGAGCCCAGGCTTAGTGAAACCAAAGATAAGAGATTATGGGCTTTCATCTCAACCCTCCTCCTCCTTTCCAGTCCAGAACACATGTGGTCCTCCTGATTAAGAAATAAGGGCTGGCATGTTGTAGACTACAGTTGCCATGTTACATTTGGGATTTTTTTTTTCCCATGATACTTAGCATTTTTAAAACCTTTTTAGCTGGAGCAGTACTTTAAGGTCTAGTCTTTTTTTCTTTTTTCTTTTTTTGGAGACCCAAATTAAGAGTTGTCTTTAAATAAAAATTTGAATCTGTTTCCCTAAAATTAAAGTAGTAAGAATGTAGGTTTTGTGGTAGTAGAATGTCCTTTTTACCCACCTTCAATATAAAATAATTCCAGGCTGATATAAAATATCTCTCTCTCTCTCTCCTCTCTCTTGTGTGTGAGTGTGTGATCGCCATTGTTTTCTTCTAGTTTGTCTCTATACATTCAGGCACATAGGCACATATGTATACACACCAGCACACAAAGACACACACAAACCCACCCATCCCCCTACCCCCCCCCCACACACACAAATTACCACAGCAAGTTTGTGGAGACATGACTCAGTGGATAAAATACTTATTTGGAAAAAGCTAAGTATGCTGGCAGGTGTCTCTAATCTCAGTAACCCCAGGAGAGCAAAGGTGGCAGAGACACAGACAAGCAGATTCACAGGACTCACTGCCGAATCAGTCTAGATAAATAGGAAAGTACCAGGTTCAGTGAAGAGACCCTGTTTCTAAAAGGAAGCTGGAGAGCAAGGCCATCCGATGTTTATCTCGATGTTTATGTATGTTTATCCACATACATGTTCATGTAAACACACACACACCACTTATGTACTATTATATGTAGGTAACTTAAAGCTATCCATACAGAACAATACTAATTGCGCAGATAATCACATTCTCTTTCAACATAACATAAAAATCTATTACAAAAGAGAAAACAAAATTCTTTCAACCACTGCAATGCTTAATTTATCCCTCTGACTATCTAGTTCAAGGAAAAGAAAAAGAGATCTGAAATAAGATTAAATATTTAAATTTAAAATAAGCTTTGAATGTAGCATGTAGATTGATGCAAGACTATACATAGTGGTTGCTGTGACTTGAGTGTGAAATGTACTCCAGATTTACGTGTTTGAACACATGGTCCCCAGCTGATGGTGGTAGAGCTAAGCCCACTTTCTGTATGATCTCTGTTTCATGGCTGTAGACACAATGTGACTAGCAATCTCATGTTCCTTACTACTACGTCTTTCCCCCCACCCCACCCACACACACACATACCTGCCCTACCAAAATATTTCTTAAAATGCAAGCCAAGATAAGCTTTTCCTTAAGCTTGCCTAAAATCATGTATTTTGATACAACCAATGAACAAAGTATCTAGGATGTAAGCTCATAGCTTTCTTTTCATTATATTATTATCTTAACACAAAGTAGAAAAAGCCCAGGGAACGAATGATACTCTCCTTTCTTATTCCCTCAGTCAGCCAGTCCCTACCAAAAACAAAAACAAAACAAAACAACAACAAAAAAAAAACCCCAAGAATAGAATCTCTATAGCATGCATCATTTTGACGTAGGAACCGGCTCTCTGAGGGTAGTAAAGGGAAGGACCCACAATAAAAACTCTACGTTTCTCAATATATCACAGTGAGAACAGAGGCTATTGAGGGTTACGACGGCAAGGTCTGGAACACTGATAAAGATGAAGAGAACTTATAATTAGACATTATATAACCAAACTAGACTGAGAATGGGGTGGGGCAGATGGGTTATCTCCACTCCCAACCAAATACTTTTGTCCCTTCTTATGCTATTGCTCTAATGCATCTGATTGTAATAGACTACACTGTATGTAAGGGTACCTTTCAACAAGAAATTCCTGCATGGAGACCACTTCAAGCCATCCCACATTCAAGACACTAAATATGATAAATGGGAAAAACACTACATCTTGGTGGCTGTGGCTGAGTTATCTGTTATGACAAAGCTAATCACATACATGTGAGAACAAAGAAAGTTCAATAACCATAACCCAAGAGCTGCAAGGTTGGAGGGCAATAATACTGACCAAGTGATTAACCCTTGGCAGACAATTAAGCTCAATAACAAAGCTAGAGACAGAGATGGACAGAGGTAGAGCTTCATCTGCCCAACGCAATCATCTGGCTAGTGGGATCCAGGGGACATATGTACAGCCTTCCAATGGCTCAAAAAAAAAAAATGAGAGTTCAAGGAATTAACCAATATCAATAGAGATTACCTCAGTTTTGTGTTCAGTTTCTCCCATGGCCCTATAAAAATTCTAGACAATGGGTTTTCCTATTGGACACCTCTCCTACTCTCCAGATTTCTCTCATTTTTCTTAATTTCTTTTTCAGCTACTCATTTCTCTAAACCTTTAATAAGGCTTACTCATGTCTTGCATACTGCCACAAGGTCCAAATTCATTGTCCTAGACCTGTCTTTGGGTCACTGATGATTATCAGCATCTGACATTCTAGGTCCTTGGATCATAGACAAGTGGGTTGTGAAAAGACTAATCACTCTCAAACCCTTTATTTTCATTTTATGTATGCATGTGCTATTTACAAGTTAATGCATGTGTATATGTGTGTGCAGCAATAAATAAAGGCTACATACAGTTGATAAGTGTCCCCAACATGTTTCTCAAGACAGCTTCTTTCACTAAACCTTGAGCTTAGCCATTTGGTTAGAATAAGACTAGAAATCCCAGTGATCTCCTGACTCTGCCTCCGAACCAATGGAATTATCGGTGGGTGTTATCACTACCACATCCAGTTCTTACATGGATGCCAAAGATCCTGATCCATGATCCTTGTGTATCGAGCACTTTACCAATGAAGACATCTCCACCACCCGATGAAAGTATGGGCTGGAGAGATGGCTTGGTGGTTAAAAGCACTGGCTACTCTTCCAGAGGACTCAAGTTAAATTCCCAGCACAAACATGGCAGCTCACAGCAGTCTGGAATTCTATTCCCAAGGTATCCAGTGTCATTTTCTGACCTACATAGACAAAATTTCCATATTCATAAAAATAAATTTGAAAATAATAACAACCATCTGATAGTGCATATCTTCAACCACCGGCCCCCCAACCAGCACTACATGAAGAGGCAGGCCAATCTCTGTGAGTGCAAGGCTGTGAGTTTCCAGGCCAGCCACAGCTACATAGTGACATGCTGCCAGAAGAGAAAGGAGGTGGAGGAAATAAAATAAGTGAAATACAAGGTCAATTCAATGATAACACTCTTTGAAATGCCAGAAATGGCCAATTTTATGAAAATGAGCAATTACCATAGTTGAGTCTAGAACTGATAAGAATTCTAATTAGCTAAAAAAAAAAAAAAAAAAGATAAAAATCTAAGATGAGTTCTGGATGTGAATAATGCAATGATTGTTTTCAAAACCAAATATTAGAGCATTTTTACCCTAACGGACTGTACTTGAAAGAATACATACAGTGAAATATTTCTCATATCTTCCAAACCTATGATGACATCCGTAAGAAAGAAAACAGACTTTTCACTTAAGAACCTGAGTGTAAAATAAAAGTATACCAAAATGAAAATAAATCTATATACATGTAAAATTTACCCAGAAGTTTCATATTTGAGTCCATAGAAAATCAAGCAATCTAACACACATTAACCAAATAGAAGCAATCAATAATCTCCAGGTATAAGAACAACAACAAAGGCATTTTATATCAATATTAATGTCTGATTGTTTTATCTTATTGATGTAATGAGAATGACAGAATAATTATTTAAAGAATAAAACATATCTACCCTGAAACTTAAGCCAGCAGTACACTCACTGCTAAAATACATGAAAGACTCTTCAGTAAAGCCACAGAAAGCTGGTTGTAACTAGTCATAACACGCTAGCCAGTAAGCTGTAAACTGGACAAGGCCCAGCTACTGCACAGGGAAAGGCATCCCCATCAGCACCATTTTGCCTGCCAGACAGAAACACAGAAAAATCAATATTAAAGGAATCAGCTGCATGCTGTCAATATGTACAATCAATATGACTAGTTAGAGCATAAAAAATTAAAGAGCTCCCCATTTCTCCATAATTAGATAAATTATGAAGTTATAGGTTATAATAACAACAAAGTATAAAATACTCAAAAAAATCACTATAATTATAAATGCAACATTTCTGTAAAATCAAAGTTTCAAAAGTTAGAAAAAACATGAACACTGTGGAAAATTAGGACTCAGACTGAGCTCGTAGGAGACTGGATATAGTATAAATATTGTTCTCAAATAGGTCTAATTAGACTGAGTTTAAAATGACAGCACTTGGAATGGAATATACACAACTAGTTGGCACTGTGCTAAATGTGCTACACCCAGCCTCTCATTTATTTACTAGAGCACATGAAGTAGCCACGGTCCACTGAGATGAAATGTGTGCAGTGGATGACTGGAGAAGTCAGGAAGGAAGGGAAGACAGCTGATAGCAAGGGACCTTTGACACAGAAGACGTAAAGACACAATCAGAAATTACAACATATAGTAACCTGTAATCAGAATTAAAGGTACTGTGAAGAGAGAAAACTACATCAATACATTGAAGTAATTAGCAGGGAAAGAAAAAGACATAAATTATATATAATTTTTTGATCATTAACCCAAAGAAGAATTTCTGCTTGTTTTATATTTTATAATCTCATGAGAATACCAGATAATATAAAACTCACATTGTAAGGACTGAATAAATGGTTTACAAACAAATTAATGATACAATTAGTATGATTAATCAGTTCTTAAGATTTTAGTATTCAAAGGAGGGTTTAAGTAGAATTAACGTTGTAATGACTCCATTGCTGTTATTTGGGGAGGGGGTTTAAATTCAACTTCCCCCAACTTTATTTCCATGGGTAGCTGAGCATCAGTGAGGAATGAGCTAAGGGAAATATCAATGACAATCTACCTCAAAACTAAGCGAAAGGTAGATGACATGAACATGTGACATGGAGGCACGCCATCTCTAATGCATGTTTAACTAGCGGGCAAAGCCAAAAATCTCAGTCGAAAAAAAACCATGGGAATGAGTGTTAAACCACAGGGAGTGGGAAGTCACCCTCACAAGCAATCAGAAGGGACCAAATTATATTTCTTTTCTGCAATGTGATGATATGATTGACCAATATAGCCTGTACTGGTCCAATAACATCTCTTTTGTAGAAATTTATCGCCAACATGAAGGTAATATCATAAAAACATAATTAAGCAAAAAAAAAATTACAAAGCTTCATGATAACATTTTAATATGCTCAAAGAAAGTTGGGGATTTTAATTGATGTCCACCTAATAATAAGCTTGGATATGATAGAAAAGCATTAGTTCACTCTTGGATCTTTCTTAAAATGGTTCTAGAGGTTTTAATTAATAAGATTTACTTAAGACTGTCTTCTATACTATTTTGAGTATAAAAGATAGGCAAATTTTATTTCATTTTTTATTTTTGAGATTCTAATATAATTACAATATCTATGTAATATAATTATAATATTCCTCCCTTTCTTTGTCTTTACATCCAATTAAAGAGCCGTTGGTTACCACCAAGATACACATGCCACCACCTCACCCTTGGGATTATCATGCTATGGAGGTTGTTCGTGAGTTGCTGGTGTCACAGCTAGGTAAAACTGTTTTGAAAAACTCACATGCATAACTGAAACCTACAAAACTCTTTTATAGAAGACTTCTGTGAAATTTACTCCATTTTTGGGCATTGCTTGGTATCAACTCCATCACCGAGATTTCATGACAAGCTTCTTCTTCCCAATGGCATTTGGGAAGGAAAACAACACTTGAGCTTACTTCCTACCTTTTAATTCCAAGTATTTATTCATGTTCTTGATACTTATCTATGGTTCTGTAATAAATTACAGCTGCTAATACAATTTTCTGTCCTTTATATAAGCTACGTAAAGACTATAAAAGTCTAAATTGATGCACTGTCTATCCCATTGTACCAATTCAAAGAATCCCATATTATTTAGTTATCTTTTTGGTTGATATTTTTATTTAATATACAATACCTACCTTCATCCAGCATTCTTATTTATTACAAGTACTTTCACCTTGCCTAAGTATAAATAAATATTTTTCCCCTGTAGCTCTCTTTAGAACAGTAGATCTCAACCTTGGCTGCATGTTGAATTCATCCAGGAAGCATAAAGACCACCTTCCCAACCAAAGAGACTAATTTAATTAGTCTGCAGTAACATCTGGATAATAGGATTTAAAAAAAAAAAAAAGTCTCCAGGTGATTATAATATGCAGCCAAAGATGAGAATTATAGATTTTCCTTAAGGTGATAATATATAAATCTTTAACTAATATATATTAATAATTTTGAACAACTACCATTTGATACTTGACTGCTCTTTACTCTAAAGAATGAATACATCATCTGTGCCACCAGTGTGCCTATGACTTGCCATCATGAGGTCATTCCTACATGACTGTAATCCCATGTGAGGATAGTACCTTAATATTTCCCACTGGGGAAAAATGTCTCAATCAACTTGAAATTCACATAAACCCTGAATAAGAATTCAAGTGGCCTGCCTCAAAGTGGAAGTTTCCTTTCAGAACTTCAGTATTTCATAACCAGGAAGTCATCTTCCTCAACTTTTAATTTTCATATTTTTTACTTATTTATTTTGGGTGAAGTGGAGATGTGCACACATGCCGATACATGTGTAGAGAGATCCAAGGACAATCTGAAAGAGTCACTTCTCCACAAGGGTCCCAGGCATTTAATTCTGGCCATGAGGCTTAGTGACAAGTGTCTTTACCTGCTGAGCTATCCAGAGGGCCCAGTTTTCTCAATTTCCTTTTGAAATACTTTAATGACCGTATAGTAAAACTTTGCTGTTTACTTTCTGAGAGTAAATAAATGAAGCCCTTAAAACAAAAAATAAACAGAAGATGTAAAATACAATCACAATACTTTATTTCACTTTACAAGCAGTCTTCAAATATAAAAATAAAGGAGGATTACATTTTGAAAGAAAGGGATTCTGGTATCACTTAATCCATTTGAGTCTCATTAGTACAACTCATTCTACCAAATTAAGTGCTGCTGCTGTGGTACCCAGACACCCTGTGGAGGTTTAGATGAATCAGCTAAAGCAATAAGCATTTTTCTCCGAGATACCATTTCAAGTCCAGCCTGAGGTTTTTCTTTAATGTGTGGTTTCCAACTAGATCCCTAGAGGAAAAGGTATTCCCTGTTATTAAAAGCGGCAAACGGTGTAACCCATTCTTTTGGTATTTGTCCCACACTGCACTAAAGCCAAAGGAGCACAAAGAATGAATGATGCAGGTCCTTTTAGAACAGCACCAGGTCTACTGGAAACTCCAGGCAAGCGAGCAAGCCGGGCTGCTGGGGCTCATTGCTGCTTTCCTGTCCCTCAGGTTTGATGAAGGCATTGGGTAGGTTTCCCTGAAGGCATTGGTTCTGTGTCAATAGAGATTGACGTCTTCAGAGCTTTCTTCAGAAGGACATTTAACAGGTCTCAAAATGGGTGGCAGTTCCAGAAAACCAAACAAAAAACTGTAAGATCTTTATACTTTCCTTTCACAGTATCTTTCCTCCACTCTAGACCTCACTAGCTTAGGCATAAACTAAATCTGAGACTCACACATACCCAACATTTACTAGATTGTATATGTCATGCACTATGTATGCTAAAGATACAGTATACTTGCATACTGTATCAGGCTATAACTGTATTTCAAACCCCAAAATACGGTAGCACATCACTCAGGCAGCATGGTGTCAAGCAAAAGAAAAATGCCCTCTTGGCACTTGTAAACCTATTATTCATTCCTAAAAAAGCTAACTTCTCTAAGCCAGTTATAAGAAGACAAAAAATAAGTAAATACAGAAAGAACAACTGTTTCCAAAGGAGATAAAAATGGTCACTTTTGCACAGGTTGAAAAAAGAGCATGGAACTAAAAGTGTTTCAGATTTGGGATTCTGGAAAATTTGCATACATATTACATGGTGGTATCTTGGGGACGGGACTCAAGCATTAATGCAAAATGTATTCGTGATTTCTGCTTACCTTATACACATAGCCCAATAGTAATTGCTGACAACATTTTCAGTTTGTAACTATGACTTGTCAAATGAAACAAGATATGGAAGAATCCATTTGTAGACACTAAAAAAGTTTAAGATTTCTGAGCATTTAGGCTTATGGATTATCAGATTATGAATGTTTTCCCTAAACTACAAAATTCAAATGAAAGAAAAGGAAATATTAATTGCATATCACCTCATCCAATATCGCATTCTCACGAGGTAGTCCTGCGAATCGGTTTTACCTAAGAAATTTCTGCAGCTTACTTATATGCATTTCCCAAACTTAGAGCTATCAAGGATTATGCAAAGTGATGAGAAACGACTGTACAAAAAAAAAGGTTATTTCATAAAATGCACTGTGCATCATTTCAATGGCAATGCAAATAGAAAGACGTGAACACAGGCATAGGAATCATGGGGAAAGTTATCAGGTGAAACCTTCATCTTTTAAATTTTCTTTTCCTTGTTTCTAATTCAGACAAGTGTTGGCTGTCTTCTTAACATGTTATTATGGTCAATAATAAAAACAAGAATAGTGGAGAAATGGCTTAGCACAAACTTCCCATTGCCTGTTTAATCCAAACTATCAGCTCTGTAAATCATGTTCAACATAAATAGTTATGAATATAGACTTACAGTAGAAACTGTAAGTTTCTTGAATAGGCTTCTGAGCTTGTCATAATAGTTTTGCCAGCTTTTAACCTCTAAGGACCCCATGTGTTACCTTTCCCTCTGGTTCTCAACATTGTCTAAATGTCTGGCAGGTAAAGACCCTATTTGCTTGAGGGTTGTTTCTTTTGTTTACTGTTTTTCTAGCTAGAACACGGATCCCTCCTTCAAATATTGGTCATGGTTATTGATAGTTCTACGGTGGAACGAATACAATCGAGGCAATAAACACCAGGGTGTGTCAGGTAGTGTTTACTGCTGAAATCATTTTATGTTGCCTCCTTGTCACGACACATGCCTACCATGCACGTAACCCTGCCTTGTTCACTGAGGCAGTGGGACCACCTGGTACGGTGGCCTGTCACAGAAACTATTCCAAATCTATTCCCAGGGTTTTCTGAAAAAGTACCAATAGTCATGGTGGGGCCTAAAAAGCATCAACTGTTCCTCCTCTGTGTTGGAGTGTGCTAGTTAAAGCCACAGCATAGATATTTTCACTGAACTGAGTTTGCTGCTATATTAACATCCTCAAATAGTTCATGGACACAACCTCTTAACCTCTTACTGGTTCTGTGAGACATTTTAGCCAAGTGTAAAAAGAGGGGAACCAAACAAACCCTGTGTCTCAGCTCTGGTTCCTAAAAGCCTTACCAGTGAGAGGCTCTGACTACAATCCTGTGTCATGGCCTCCAGAGTAAGGTTTTTGTCTCTGATTAATTTTCTCCAGTTACAAAATGAGGATCCTTTCAGACTGCAATTTCTGATCCTCTAAGTTCCCAAAGTTGGGAGAAGTAAGCAAGCAGGAAAATAATAATAATAATAAAGAAGTGTTACTGCCTGTCTTGACTACGAAGATACAGAATAAAGTATATGATGGATTAGTGATGATGCAATCATCATGTTCGTTCTTTTATAAAAACCCAACTGTATAATTCAAGACTTAAAAGTAAGTTTTGGCATTAAGTGTTGGCTTGTACATCAAATTCACATGAGTACAGTTAAATTCCCATCTTATTTTTTCCTAGGAGGAAACCTGACTGCCAAGAATTGCTCCAGCTCCCTTTAGCAAGCACTATGCCTTAAAAAAAATAAAAAAGAAAGAAAAAAGAAAGAAAGAAAAGAAAAAAGGTGGAGGATGTTCTAAATTTGATAAGTGTTTAAGGTTGTTTGTTCAGAACCTCTCCATGAAAATGTAAATCACTAAAGTTCATCTGATTGTGCTTGAAGTTCTCAGTATTTAAAAACAAAACACAAAGTCTAAAATAATTTTGCATAGAATGTATGCAGAGCTCCTGTCCTTTCATGAAGTTGGGCTTATTTTAGTAATGTCTGAGTAACAGTGTATCAGCAGTTTCCTCAGAAGCATTGTGAGTACACCTGTTTGCAAATTCAAATAATTGCTGGAGAAACATTTTATTTAAACAGGAAGAGGCAAAAGAGCTGCATTATTTGAACAACCAAGGGAGAGGCCTCTTCCTTAACCACTGCAACAAGTATTCACAGTAGAAATGAGCCAGTAGTAAATGACTTTTCTCGAAAGGAGCCTAAAGGAAACTATTCCAAATACAAATAGCCTCTTGTTGTTCATTTATTTGTTTACCAGCTAATAACTTGTACTTATTAACACACTCAAGCTAAGCTAAATGCAATGTGAAAGGTGAAACTAGACACTAGAGGATGCCTTGCATGGGCTCCTTCCACAACATAAATATGAAACCCATGCTTAGTTTAGGAATGACAATGGAGGTTGGCACTTTCAGAACCTACACAGATAATACAGACTCAACACAAGCAGCATATGACCTCGCCACATAGGAGCAGAGAAGCAAGCTCACCAGACTCTTCACCTGAGGAATGAGGAATGCCAGCTTTAATCACGCCTAGTGGCCTGGTACTAGAAAATGCTACTCTGACCTACTTGTCTCCATTGTGGCCTAGAGTTGGTGAGATCCCTACCAATCCAATGTTCTGTGAACTCCCTGGAGTGTTGGGCTACCTGAAGGTTTTCTGTGATTAGCCTTCAGCAGTAAAGGAATGAGCTGAAAGCTCCCAAGAGAATGATAGTTGCAGTATATAGCAAATTTGGTTCTGATTTTACAAAGTTGAAAAGAACACTTAAGAGCTACTCCCTTGGAGAAATTTTAAAATATGTAACAGTATTGTTAACTTTGGGCAAATTCATAGTTGTCTACCTATCCCCTAACTCAATGCGTTGTATCCAGTAACTAACTATGCACAGCTTTTAGCATAAGACTTCAATTTAAAAAAAAAAAAAAAAACAGATTGGACAAATGTGGACAGGAGGTTGTGATCAGAAGCATGGTGGGAAGTGATAGGAAACTGCTTCCTCCGGACTACAATTTTATTTTAAAAGTCATTCCAAAAGGTTCTACAAGAAAGGTCTCACATGCTGATTTCAGGAGAAATAATAAAGGACTGTACATGTAGGTGTGCTTTCTGCAATCTCTGTTCTTTCTGGGCCCCCATGCCGTGTTACAAGCTAAGGGGGCTCTTACAGATTTCTTCAGAACATTCCAGGTTCAGCGTTCCATTAAAAAGCTTCCTAGACAGTTTCTACTGTACACATTTATTCAATGAAGGCGGTCTAAGTTGTTCCCTTTGTGTATGGTACAGAACATTAGACTCCTAGGGTGCTAACCGTGGTAGTCATTTCATCTGACAGAACTTCCTTAAATTTTTGCAGAAGGAGCCATAAGCAAAGCATCTGCACTAGTCCAATGTCTGTCATCACCACTGGACTTCATAAGCCTGGAATTACTTGCTCATAGTCACTGTGGGTGCATATCTTTCTCAATGTTTGAAAGCTATGCCCTGATTGTTTGGCAGCATGGCAAACTTAGCAATGTAACTTTGCTTTTAATGCACCTAAGAACATGCCCAGTCCTTTGCCCGAGTTGAGATTGCTCTGTAATGGAAAAGGGTCCATGCTCCACCTGCGTCACCTAGCTACATGCTCTCATTCTGTCCTATGCACACATCCCACAGCAGCCCAAATTAAAGTTGTTGGGAGTTGCATTCTAACCCTGTCCCAACCTAACCTGTCCAGGTACAATTACTGCAGAGCCTGCAAGGTGGGGTCAGCTGTTAGGTTCACTTCTTGTGGACAGTGAAGAGAAGCTGACAGGTCCTGCCAGCTCAGGCCAGCTCTGATCAGCTCTGGCCGAGGTTGAAGACCTACGCACTCCAACTTGCCCTAGACACCCCTCAAAGACTGACTAAAATAGTGTCCAGACCCTCGCAGAGGGGCGGCGGCAGGTGCCCCCAGGGTTCTCCCAGGTGAAAACCCCAGAGGAGAAGTGACCTCAGGAGGCTCCCGGTCCCGCCACTCACCTTCTGCTGCCTCCGGGCCATGTCGGTGGGCTGCTTGGCATTGAATGGGTACGCGATGCACCTCACCACGAAGACGTACAGCTGCAGGCGGATGCGCCGCTCCTGCTCCTCGTCCAGCTGCCGCTCGGGCTCATCTCGGCCCTCGCTGAGCACCGAGGGGCTCGGGCTCACGGGTCTAGCTGCTCCCCCACCACCGCCGCCTCCTCCGGAGCGCCCCGGTGCGTCCCGCCGCCCTTCCCGAGCCGTGGCCGGCGGCGCTCGCTGGGAGCCGCCCGGAGCCACCAGCACCTCGCGGCTCTCCTCCTCCAGCCCCTCGTCCGACTCCTCCTCGCTGGAAGACGGGTCGAGCATGGTGCTACCCGGGGCCCCTGGGCTCCTCGCAGAGCGCAGCTGTCCCCACGGGTCCGCGGGAGCCTGGGTCCGTGCGCGGCGGCCGCAGAACGAAAGGGAAAGTGGCCCGGGCTCTCCGGACACGTCGAGTTCGGCGCCGGAGTGTTTGCCGCGGCCAGGACGCGGGGCGGGCGAGCGGAGCCGCGGGAGGCGAGAGGCGGAGTTAGCGCGGGGGCGCTCGGGACGCCCGGGGACCGCTCGCCCAGCCTCGGTCCGCCAGCCCGCGCGCGCCCCAAGCCACCCGCCCACCCCCCCGCCGCCGCCGACCCCCCGCAGCCCGCGCAGGTGAGAAACCTGTGGCGCGCTTGCAAAGCAACACGTGGAACGGGATGTCGAGGAGCGGCCGCGGGGCCGCGGAGTGCGCGTGCGCGCGCCGCCGTGGCCGCCACCGCCTGGGCCGGGCGGGTGTGCCTGGTGCCCCGGAGCGCGCAGTTTGCAAGGGGCCGCAGGTGTATAGAGCCAACGACCCCGGACGCCAGAACGCCGGTGGTCCTGCGGGCTTCCTGTGGAAGTGGTGGTGGGATAGGGGCAGGGAAAGCAGTCCCTCAGTAAGAGGGGAGGGAGAGCGGTCCCGGAGTTGCTAGGACCAGATCCTGGTGCCCTTCGTGAAACCCGAGCGCTGAAAAGTAGGTCCCTGTCCTTCACCTCGAAGTATTCTTACCAGGAGACTTGAAAAAAAAGTCTCTTGCCCTTCTCTGCTGCGGTGGGACACTCTGCAGGAAGTCCGAACTGTAATCGTCACAGCACATGCCTTAAAAAAAGTGGGGGGGGGGGGGGGTTAAACTTGTATACATTCTTATTTCTTGCAAACCCATAAGCAAGTTAAATTTTATGTTTGCAAGATGATACTCTGAGAACAAGCACAGTTCAGTTGTTTCCTAGGTTGAGATAGGATTGACCCAAAACAGCTGTATCAAGCAGACAGCCAGCCATTAAGCAACCATCTGAGAGCCGGCCAGCTTTGTTAGCTGTGGCAGAGACACAGGCTAGGGCACACCACACACAGCCTCCCTTATTCCTGGCCTCACGTGGGCGTCTCATAGCTGCACTGAAGCCTGTATTACCTGTGCAGATTTCTCAGTGCCCAAACTGCCTAGCCGTTTCCTTTTGTCATTCTGTAACTTCGGTCCTGAACCCAGACAGAAGCAATATGCTATCAGGCATTCAACAGTGTACAGTGATCACTCTGGCCAGGATGTTGCAGATCTCAGGGCAAGTAACACAGGACAAATTAAGCTGCCACCAGCTTTGAGCTTCTCTGTCCTGTGGCCAAGTAGCAGTTTTGGGTTTTCCAGGCCATTTGGTAGTTAGATATACAAAGACAGACTTTCCATCTGCATCTATGTTCTCCCTCCATGGAGGAAAAAAGTTTACTTCTAGGAAACCTCTATTTGTTAGTTCTTAACTGGTCCCTTAGTAATCAAAGGTCTTTACCAAAGGCCGGTGCTAGCTGATGGTCGATGCTAAGGAAAAGCATAGCTTGAAATTGATGTATTTAAAGACTTTTGTTTTGGACAAAGTAGACAGTTAGTGGAAATGTAAGCACTTTATTTAGGGCCTGATCTTGTGCAGTTTGCAGAACTCTGGGAGGCTACTTATCTTATGACGTTATCAAAGTAACCCCCTAAGTCAGGTAGATGACAGTATGCTGTTGACCTCCCTTTGTACCAGATTTTGCTCTAGACTCTACATGCATTATCTCGGTTATTTATCTTTACGTCTGCAATACAGCTGTGGAACCCGAGGCCTCAGCACTAGTGACTGATAGAGTAAGGCCTGAACACGGGTCTTTTCTACTGTAATTTCCCTCGATTGTAAATTAGCATATTAAAATATGGAGTTTATTAAACTGGGGATAAAATCGCAGGAGCACAACTTTATCATGGCCATTTCTTCCTTTATTTTCTATTCAAGGTAGATATTTAAACTTTATCAGTGACCAGTGCTTCTTGGTTTGAGAGCTCATTTTTCTCTTTCTCTTTGATGCAATAGCTTATTTATTCCTACTAAAAATTATTAAAAGTCAAAGATCTTCAAGCTTTAGAGATCCCATGGGAAAACTTGTATTTAAAAAAAAAAAAAAAGCCAGCATGTACAGTGCTTTCTCCATGAAGATGAGGTTAAAAGTCATAATTTAAATATTTAAAATACAACAAAAGGGAAAGAAAGAAAGAAAGAAAGAAAGAAAGAAAGAAAGAAAGAAGGTAAAAAACAAAATGGATGAAGAGAGAAGCGCACATATCAGCTCAGAAGGGGTAAAACATGGCCCAGGTAGAATCTAGACATAGGCAGTTATTGTTAGGATGTGGGCGATAAGTAAAATCTGGAGATAGATTTTTTGATGCTTTGAATAAAAATGGCCCCTATGGGCTCATATATTTGAATACTAGATCTCCAGCTGGTGGAACTGTTTGAGAAGGATTAGAAGGTGTGGTGTTGTTGGAGGAAGTGTGCCGTTGGGAGTGGGCACTGAGGTTTCAAAAACCCATCCCCAGTGTATCTCTCTTCTGCTTATGGATCAGGATTGAAGCTACTTTTCCTGTGCCAAACCTGCCTGTCTGCCTGCCATTAGCCTTGCCTTGGTGGTCATGAACGCTAAGCCTCAGAACTATAAACCCCCAATAAATTCTTTTTTCTACATGTTGCCTTGGTCATGGTGTCTCTTCACAGCAATAGAAAAATAACCAAGACAGATAAGTAATTATATGTTGGTACTTGAGTTGAATTTTGAGAAATCACAGAGGTAGGGTGAACACATTGTAGCTTCATTGGCATTTAGTCTATATTTGGGAGGTATGCGGTTGAATTCCAGGGAAGGAAAATAAATAACTAAATAATTAAATTGCATAAAAATGGGTGGATACATGGCTGAGAGAAGCAAGCATATTCCTATTTTTGTTTTCATTTTAACTGCTATCATATTACTGTTGGTGACAGACTCCTGGAGATGGAGCTCTGGGCAGGTGGAAAGCATATCTGAGTAGGCTGAGATGGGAGGCTCCTGGTGTTTGCAACTACAGTGATGATAGCATGGATGAAGTCAAATTCTGTTAGCACATCCTAGATTTGTCCCTCCTACTAATACTACAAAAAATCATCCTGAAGAGCTCAATATTTCAATCCCTTTAACTTGCTAAATCACCCCCCTCCCCTTTTTTTTTCTGCTCGGCATAGTGTAATTTTTCTTCTTCCCATCCATATAGTCTGGTGTTGAGCATTACAGCAAACTTCTGAACTATGCCTGAATATTCATTCTGAATGTCTAAGAAGTAAGGAAGAGGGAGAGCAAAGGAAGTCCCGAGTGACTATATGGTGTTAACATGGGTACAGCCATGTCAAGGACCCTAATGCCTCAGCCCCATAAAAGTGGCAAAGTCTTCCCAGGGTGAAGTTCAGAGGTATGGCAGCCTCCCTTATGTCCGTGTATGGATGTCCATAGTGTGTGCAGAATATGTATACTGTAGCTCCTCCCCACACCCCACCCTGCCCCATCCCGGAATATTGACACATCCTGCAGAAACTGCTCTTGCCTCCTTCATCTTGCTTTATACCATAAACCCTGCTTCCTTGTCCAGCTGTATGCATACAATAACACCCTCACCCCCCATTCAGTGGTAGGCAATAAATATATTGAGTTTCCAGGGAACTACAGCTTCCCCACTGGAAAGCCCAGGTAATTAGATCCTAGTATGTCTATGTATTTGTCTTTTCTTCTTACTCCTAGTCACAATTCCAGGACCAAGCCATACAAGGGTTTGGTTAAAGAAAAAAAAAAACCCTTGCCTAGCCCTGGGTACAACATTAGGTCAGGAATAATGGTGTCTGACTGTAATTCCAGCTCTCTGAAGGTGGAGTCTTACAAAGGTGAAGATCACACTTGTCTACATAACGAGCCTGAAGCCAACATGAGCTGCAGGAGACCTTGTCTATATAAATAAGAATGTAAGCTGGTTTATTTTATTCCTTAAACATTCAATATCAGGTAGTGTGGGGGACAGTGAAATCAGAAACAAGCCTCCATGAGAAGATAACTTTAAAACGTCTGGGAGAGATGATGAGTACTCAAATTTAAGAGGAAGAAGAAAAAAGCTCATAAGGTAGCAAAAGATGATTATCAAGTTAATAAAAAAAAAAGACAGACTCCTCTAAAAATCCAGTAGCACATGTTTCCTCTTGTATGCAGATTTCGGACTGTTTAAAAAAAATGACTTGAGAGCAGAAAGGATACTACTTCAGGAGAAGAAACAGGCAAGTGAGAAGGGATAAAAAGAGGCAGATAAAGCAATGAGGAGCGAATTAGATGAAAGAACATGATTTACGTGTAAAAGAACATCAAATTGAGGCCCATTGTAATGTACAAGGGATGTGCACTAATTGACTGTCAGAAGACAGACACAGAGAAATCAATGGACTACTTATGAGGCTCTCAAGATGAGGAGGACCATGGATAGAATACACATCCCAAAATAGAGCAAGCCCATTAAGAGTACATATTGAAATATGGAACTGCAGAAGACTAGTAAAGTTGGCGAACTATCAACTCATTGAGTGCTTTACGTTACATATCAGAAAAATCGTCGACATAGTTACAAGTATAAAGTATTAAATCCAGATAAGAAAACCATCAGCATTCGGGTGGTAGTTGAAGTCACAGATATAAAAGGTAAGGTCCAGGAGGAATGAGTTTAGAACGAAATAAGGGAAGAAGATGTGAGGCATCTGGGCTGTTGTAGCAGTGGAGTTTCTTGGTCCTGGGCAGCCAGAGGCCCAGACCCACAGGCCTCCCACGCCAGACCCCTTAGCTGCCCGCCGCTGCTGCTCAGGCCCCCAGAATGACTCAGACACTTATTAACTTCATGCTGTTTGGCCTATGGCTCAGGCACGTTGCTAGCTAGCTCTTACATCTTAACTCAACCCATTCTTATTAATCTGTCTGCCATGTGGCTCGTGGCTCATTTGTGTTCCTTACATGTTGCTCCTTTGGGCTTCAGGCTTGGTCTCCTTGACTCTGCCCTGCTTCTCCTACCTATACTCTGATTTCTCCTCCTACTTTTTCTATGATGCCTGTCATGGGCCAAAACAGCTCCTTTATTTAAAGATTGATATTCACAGCATACAGAAAGGCATTTCCACATCAGGCCGTCCTCACTTAAGGGATGGTTTGAAAAAGAGGTATCTCAAATTAATGTCTATTCATTATTAGTTAGTTAAATGCTAATAATTTTAATTAATTTTTTCTATTTTTGCTTGTAGTTGAGTTCTTGATATATTCGCCCTAACATATTATCTTTCTGGTCAATATTATGCTATTTGATGCTCTGAATAATTGATTATATGGTGCACAACATAAAACCATGATTGGTTTGTAACATTTCACAAATGCATGCAATATACTTGGGTTATTTGGTGATTTATTTTTACTTTGGTAAAGGTGAGCATAAAAACAAATTGAAGTTATACAGCTTTTTAATGAAACACCTCAAATGCTAAGGAAAGATGGATGAACAGTAATAAACGTAAAATGTGTTTTGGCAATGATATTTAAATAGATGTGTGATCTGAATACCTGTCGGTGAGCAGTTCTGTGCTGAACTGGCTGGTGCTTGACATGAAAGGAAAAAAAAATAACTCTTTCGATCACAGATTTAAAATTTTTTTCTTTGAATAGAATGTGTGCTATTCTGAGGACAATCAATTTAGCCCCTAAGAAGATTCATGTGGACAGATATGAGAACAGAACAAATAATTATGTTATCTGTGGTGTTAGAGAAAAATAATCAAAATTTTCTTAAGCAATTTTGAGGTGGATGTTTTACTGGGCTATGTCATATAACTGGAATTAAAATTCTTTTGCAGCAAAAAGCAATATTTCTCATGTTGAATAAAAGACCTATTTTGTAATATTTTTAAGGAAAATGTCAAAGTACAACTCTACTAATAAATAGCACACATTTACAAAGGTAAAATGAAAATTATCAATATTTTTGAAAGTTTAAGGTGACCATTTGTGAGGCTATAATCCTCCTGAAAGACTCATTTCTGTCTCTGTATTTTTCTCTTCCTTCCTTTAGTTAGAATTTGAGTTTTGGAAGAAATTGTTCACAGACAAAACAACTTACAGATAATTGTTGAAAATACGTGCAAATGATTATGATTAACATAAATTGACTGCCAATGAATAACCCATGCACCACACACATACACAGAGAGAGAGAGAGAGAGAGAGAGAGAGAGAGAGAGAGAGAGAGAGAGAGAGAGAGAGAGAGGGAGGGAGGGAAGGAGGGAGGGAGGGAGGGAGGGAGGGAGGGAGAGAGAAGGAGAGAGGGAGGGAGGGAGGGAGAAAATTTCAAAGAAAACTTGTGAAGGTTAACATAGGGGAAAATACTTGAATGACTATTTGGCATATATGAAATTTAGTATTTTCTAGCTATCAGGGTCAATTTTTTATTAGCTTTCCCTTTGGACATAGAACTGGATAAACACAAAACTAAAAATACATTTATTTGTTGAGTTTTACACAGCTCAGATTTTTTATTCCTGAATTGTTAGGCTTCAGACAATAAGACCACATCAAAAAATATTCATTGTGACACTTTATTATGAGTTTGGAAGTTTTTTAGTTATTGTAAGGTGTGGCTTGAACATAAAAGGAAGCACATGTCTGCTCCCCGGAACATCTGTTAGCATTCACTAGTGACTGAGAGCAGTTTGATTGGTGTCTGATCTTTCCACACTATGAGAAATTTGAAGAAAGCTAACAACAGTGAATTGGATTGTAAAGCACAGGAAGGGATGAAAAGGAAGAAACATACTGTGCTGAGCAGCTGAAACTGTCCTGATGAGAGATCACATTAGCTGAAGATCCATATATGTGTATATTCATCATCTCTAGGGAAACTGATATCAACCTCTGAGACTCATATTCTAAGCGTTAGAATACCCACCCATCATGAAAATTTTTTGTGAGAATGGATTAAGTTCAGGAAGTATACTCCAAAATAGACAAAGTAATAAGTAGGCAAAAATCTAATTTTTCCTTCCAGTTTTCATGAGGTATTTTTTGAGGCGGGGAAGACTTCTATTGGCTTTGTTGTTAAATGTGTTTTCTGCTAGTCAATAGCATGTATTGAGTGCCTATTTGATAATAAGAACTATGATAGGACCCTGTAAAGAGAAAATTGCATTGATTGACTAGGAACTCAAGCAAGCCTTACTTGTAAGATGAGAATTCTCCCATCATAAACAACTTGCAGTATGTCAACAGTAATTCTCAAGAAAATAACTACAGTGGAGAATTTTCTCCAAAATTTTCATAAAATGGCATCCAACGGGAAAACAAAGATGCTTGGTTATTAAATATTTACTCTTATCTGTAACATTTATAACTAAACTAAATTTCAAGATACCTTTTCACTCCTAAATGACCTCAAATAATATTTGTTCTATATGGATTTTGCTAATTTTCAGTATTGCTCATATTAGCAAAGGAAACAAGAAAAGTAATTGTCTTCGTTACTTTTCTATTGCTGTGGTAAGACACTCCAAGCAAGGCAATCTATAAAAGGAAATGTTTAATTTGGAGATTACGGTTTAAGGGGTGAGCCGTAATGGGGAGCAGGCATGGTAGCTAGGGCAGTCGAGAGCTAGCAGCTTGATGTCTAAGCATGAGTCAGAGAGAGCAAACTGGGAATGGCCTGGGCTTTTGAAACCTCAAAGACGTGAGACCTTCCAGCAAGGAGCCCACACCTCCTAATACTTCCCAAATAATTCCACCCATTTGGGGCCAAGTACTCAAAGATATGAATCTAAGGAGTCATTTCCATTCAAATCATCACAATAACCATAATAACTTCTACATAACACAAATTCTATATTTTTATTTAAAATACTGTATTTGCAGAATAGATTTTATGAAAAGAGTGGGCATATTTTACGCACTATAGAGTTCTTTAATTTCTGGTTTAATAAAATCACCTGGAAACTCATATCAATTTCTCAGTTGATATTTTAAAATATATGTTAATCTTAAATAGATTAAGAAGCATGCCTCACATGAATATTTGGTCTCAAGGTGCTATTTAATAGCTTTTTAATTTTGTTGATGATGGAGAAAGGTTGTCTCTGGTGGGGGCATGTCCCTGTACCACCCACAGTGCTCTCTCTCTCCTGATTACAGTTCAAGATGTGAGCTCTCAGTTTCCCATTTCTAGGGCCACGCTAGTGCATGTTCACCATGCTTCTGCTCTGCCATCTTGAATTGTGTCCCCGTGGAACCATAAACCAAAATAAACTCTCTTTCTAAGCTGCCTTGGTCAACATGTTTTATCACAGCAAGAAAAAAATTTAAAAAATAAAGTATGAATATTGTTTGATATTACACCAACACTTAGCATGTAGTAGTTTAAGTTTAGGTGTGATTAAACCATATCAATACGTTTTTCTTAATACATGCTACTTAATAACATCACTGTATCTTCTACTTTGGATGGATCCTTTTCCTATACATGATTTTATAAGAACATTCATGTCCCATTTGGAATTTTTTTTTTTTAGTTGAATCCTGTATCTTCCAAATGATGACATAGTTTATTATGTGGCATCAAAAATTATATTTACCACTAACTACCAACCTCAAAAGAAGAATGCTTAAGTGCTTACATGAGCTATCCTAATAGCTTTTAAAATGTTATACGTGCCAGATAGTCTTTCAGTATTGTCCCTTAAGTTAGTCTTCACAGCTTTTCTGCTGTTGCTGTGATAAAACACTATGGAAAAAAAAAAAAAAAAAACACCAAAAATCCTGCAAAAGCAATTCTTTCTTTAATTCTATGGTTTCAGAGGAAGAGTCCATACTGTCAGGGAGACGTGGAAACAGACAACTGGAATGGAGAGCAGGAGGAGGCATGAACTCTCAGAAGCTGCCCCTAGTGATGCACTTTCCCCAGCGAGGCTGCACCATCTTCCCAAACAGTGCATAAGCTGAGGACCAAGTGTTCAGATACCTGAGCCTCTGAGGGACATTTCTCATTCAAACCCCCCACGGTACTGGAGAACTGTTAAACTCGGTGGAAGAGAGAAGTTTTACAAGACTGGAACTTTCACTTCAAAATTCAAGTTTTATCTTTGGCAGCAAGTGTGTTCAGTTCAGGAGAAATGTCTGCTGCAAACCCAGGCCCCAACGTTGTCACCTGTGGGTCAGGTCTCTCCAACAAAACCTGAGCTCCAGGGCTAGAGAGTTGGTTCCGCAGTAAAGCGCTTGCTGTACAAGTGTGAGGAGCCGAGTTCAATCCTGAGCACATGCGTTTATACCAGGGTAACAGCAGAGACTTGGAATCCCAGGACTCCAGAAACAGAGACAGCAGGACAACCAGAAACCAGCGCATTGGCGCATCTGGTTGAATTTGTGAACTCCAGGTTCAATAGGTATTACATTACACTGAACAGACATATATGGTAGATTCTGTTATACTTAAGTGTACGGAATCTAAAATGTTTTTGTTTATTGTATAAATATTCAGATACCTAACTTTTCATTAATCAGACCTATGAAAAGAGCTGTGTTAAATTAGCAAGACTGTTCCATAGTATTGATAAATAAAATTAATACTTGCATAAAGATAATCCTGTGTTTTATATAGTTAAAACTGTGGTTTAACTGTTGAATTATGTTTGAACATTATATTATCATGAATCTAAAATGTATTGAATTGCTCACATAAACTAGAAGAAGCCTGCTAACATCAAGGAAATGAAAAGAAGAATATGTACAGAGAGTAGCAGTTTTATTAGTGTGCACATCTAAAAAGAAATCACATAATTGTGCTCAGAAACTTTGAAGATTAATCTTAACTGTCTGTAAAACAATCTAGAAATGGGAAGGGTGTTGCAATGAAGGTTTTCTAGAGTAAGCTGACCTCTGGCAGTGTCTATGGGGATTGCCTTTATTATACTAACTGTGGGAAGAGCAGGCTAATGTGAGCGGCACCATTTCATACTCACGAGTTCCTTCTATAAAAGCAAGCTGAGCACTAGCAGATCTGCATCTATTTCTCTTTCCTAACTGCGGACTTGATGTGACCATCTGCTCCAAACTTCTCCAACTGCAATTTCCTCCCTGTGATGGACTGTCCTTCTAACTATGAAGGAAAACCAACCCTTTCTTTCCTCATTAGCCCATGCTAGACTATTTCATCACAACAACAGGAAAACAAGGTAAGGCAGGAACAAGCACATTTACATTTACAACAAAATTTAGAAATTTTGAACAAAAATCTCCATATATAGAGCATGAGTCCTGATGAAGTTTCAGAGCCCATGCAATGGCTGTGAAGATAAAGAACATTTTGCTACATTTTCCCTTTGTGCTCAATACCACAGCTTCACATATTTTAGGCAAGTGACATGAAAGTAACTTCCATGAACATATTATAGGCCATTTTGATGTGGCTTCTACTTAATGTATTTGTGGGAAGAAGTGATGGCTGAAAAACAAGCAAGATAGTATATGCATATGTGTGAGTTTATGTATGAGGTTCTGCATGGTTGTAATGTGCTTCTGAAGACACGATGTCTGTATGAAGGAGGGGGGAGAAGGATTAAGATGGAGAGAAAGGGGCACAGAGAAACAGAGAGGAGAGAGAGGCTGTGTGCATCAAAGTCAGTCTTTGCATCATAGGAGGATTGTTTATGCCTTTTTCACTCCTCAGAAGTATGAACAAATATAAATAAATAAACCTCAGAAATACCATTTAGAACTATATTCTAGGGAGCTTAGTTAGACTTGTAAAGATGCTTCAGGTCCATACTTGGTAACTAGAGTAAACTAATGATTACTGGTATAACTCATATAGAAGTAGCTACTTCTTAATAATTCACTAGGGAATTTTGTTCACCATTTTCCCTATAACATCCTTAAACTGGCTATGTATTTTACATTAAAATAACAAGAAAGACTATCAGGTAAGATTTATGGTAAATTCTGTGCTTAAAACCTTAACAGTGAAGATGGGTGTAAATCAATTATGAAGGTAATTAAATGCTAGATAAGTACAAGGAAACTTTATCATTGGTTACTCGGTTTTTGCAGATAACTGAATAGTTTTATGGACACATCTCAGTTTCTCATCACTCTGTAGAAACTGTGGTTTATGGCTGGGAAAACATTTCTACTCTTCACCTGCCCTCTACCTCTACAGCTTTCTAGAAAGGTGACAGCCAGTAATGTCCCCGTGTCATTTTGAGGCTGTCAGGATTCCAGACCAATAGTTGCATTAATTTATCAATCTGTATTTGTAATAATAGCTTATTTCACTTCTTGGTATAGGGCTTAGTTTTCAAGACTAAAGTAATTTTAATTTCTATGTATGCCTAAACATAGCAAAACAGCAGAATGACATGTCAATATGACATGTACACACACACACACACACACACACACACACACACACACACACACACAAGCACATGCATTACTCACTGCATCATTTTTTTTCACTACACCAAGGGGGCTCCTAGCACAACAAGTCTGCTAGCAATAACCCTTTTCTATTCCCAAACACCAAGTAATATTTGGATTTTCAAATTCTACAAATATAGAAATATCCATAAGATGGTGCTCTATATTTAATTTAATTTGGTCAGATTCTTGAATATTGAAATACATCTATTACCAATAAGGTTAAAAACTTATATTGGATTCTCTCACTTAATAAAAGTCTTAAACTGTGTAGCTGACAACATAAAATATCAAAAATTTTAAGGCAACTTCTCACATATCATATAATTGCTAAAGTATCTTTGTTCCAGATCTAGCTGCCAACAATACATTAAAAAGTAATCGAAATTCTCATTTCAGCTGGCATTTTCTGAACTGCAGGCACTGTGCTCATACCATATTAAATGAAGAAAGTGCCTGAATTAAATAATGTACCAATTTCTACCAAGGTCAATAGTAGCCTTTAAAAGCCCTTTGAAATATCTAGTTTGACTGGGAATTAGAAATGACATTGTATGCAAATTAATTCTTTGAAATGTTGAAGACTTCCATAAGTATTAATAAATAAAAATCCAATAAACTAGTGAAAATTTTTTTGGTGAACGAAATATGACTTAATAAGCTAATTGTATAGTCTGATGTACAGTAATGCCATTATAAATAATAACTTCTCATTTCCTTAGTGCAAACAGATTTCATAGGAGAATATTTTAAAGAGCTATTATTCCATTATTTTTAAGATACATACTTTTATGTCAAAGGAATAAAAAGCTTTTTTCAAGAGGCAACAGGGGAAGCTTGTTCATAAAAGGAAGAATTAGGGGTCATGGCAGAAAATGACAGCCACAGAGACACACCCAAAGTAAGAAGTCAGTCCCTTCAATGACACATGGAAATCTCAAATCAGTTGTTTTCTGTGGTGAGGCATATTTAACTTCCTGGTTCTTACTTACATTTATTTTCTAATTTCTCTTTGTGGACATTGCCTCCTTCCTTCCTTATTAATTCTCTTATACAATGTAATATAATTTTGTAGGAAACGGAATAGATATTTGTATGTATGATACCTATAAGTTATGAAGAATCCTGTGCAATATGATATTTCAAATTAGGAAAACACAATGAATATTTATTGTTAGTAAGCTCTGTTTTTCTTTTAATTTTTCTTTCAGCAATATACTTGTTCTTTAAAAATTATAAAATAATCCTAAGAAACATTCCCTAGAATTAGTCTTTCTGACTGTTAGCATAAATTTTTATTATTCAAATAAAAATTAAAATGTTTAGTGTTTACATAAATAAAATAACAAATTATATTGATTTGATAGGCTAAATCACTGTAATTAAGGTTATAACTATGGATTTAGGAGTTATGAAGCTAAGTAGTGGTGGAGGAGTACTTGCCTAGTTTGTACATAGCTTTGGATTTAATCGTCTGCGCAAAAGAGAAAGAAAGAAAAAGGAAGGAAGGAAGGAAAGAAAGGTAAGAAAACTAAATCAACCATTTTCATTAAGATGATCCATCAATCTTTTAGCTAATCATTTTCACTTACTTGACAACACTGTCGATAATGTAATAAATATTTTCATTTGTAATTCCTTCCCAAGGCCATTTTCAATGGCAATTTTATATATCAGTGGAGAATTATTTGATAAGATATCTACTGTGCATATTAAAAAGAAGAGAAACTTTCCTCATGAACTGTGTTTGTGCATTCAGTTTTTTAAAATGCAGAATTGTTTCATATACCTGAATATAGAAGATGGCTATTTAGGAAGAGCAAAAGGATCAGCCAAAAGATTAAAGGCCCCAAAGCACAGGAGTTAGCTGCAGAAATCCGATGTCAATCAAAAGATCATGGATAATGGTTATTTTAAAAAGAGACAAGAGACATGGGGTGTTTTATAGAAATTCTCTTTGCTTAATTGATTCAGTAGCTATTGATAAGGAATTAACTGAGAGCCAAGCACTCTGGCAAATGTAGGGGACTGAGTGATCAGCAAAATAGACCTTCTTCCATGAACCATAACATTTAGAGGAGAAAAGATATGTTCTAGCTAAACCCACTCAAGCCATAACACATGCCAAGATTATTGTAAAGTAAGAATTTCTGAGTGCAACACAGTCTGGCAAAGAGGTGAAGACAGTGGCCCCTAAGAGACATCTATCAAGGTAGATTTCATAGTGTGTCTGAAATTTGCCTTAAAATTATGGAACAGGAGTGGAGTGGGTTCCACTTTGTATGAAATAAGAATAGACATATGTTGTAATAAGTATGATGATTTCAACAATCAAAGCATATCTACTCTACATATGTACATGCACACACACACACAAAACCAAAAGCAAACAAACAACCAAACAAACAAAAACAGGTGGAGGTTATGCAGAAGGCAAGTATGTTGGAAATCCTCTGAGTGAGGAGGAGCTAGGTATGTTCTCAGTTCCTCGGAGTCAACATGAGAAGCCTGAACATTGAGAACTCATAGAATTCAGGGCAGGGCCCTGTGTGCCTAGTAAAACTTTGCCTTTTATCCTAAGATCAATGGTGACTATTAAACATCAGAGTCATATTTTTTATTTTATAATAAAGTCACTCAGATCATACATCAAGAATGGGGTAGAGTAAGCAAAGTGGAGGAAATAAAATGATTGAAAAGTAATAATATGTTTTATAATTTAAATATACCAATCAAGAAGGGGATGCTACCCTTGTATATTTACACACACAGAAGTACACATACTACAAACACACAAAAAAAAAAAAGGTTGGCAAAATTTACAAGGAAATATCCGGATTGTCACCCAGCATCCCAAGTGTGCAAAACTTTGTACTTGAAGTATTCCTAATTAAAAATAAATAAACTTTACATATTATTTCAAAAATAACACATTTTTGTCTTGGCTTTTTCTTCACACCATGAGATTTTAAGCAACACTTGCTTTGCTATCCCTTTTAAACACAGAGTGCCTATAATGGTAGTAATTTGTTTCCATTAGTTATGCTCTCTGCAGCACAGGGACCTGTTTGCACGAGGCAAACAGGTGAGGAGGATGAAGCAGCATTAATCCCCTAGATCCAGGATATAAATTATACTTGCATAATCTTGCTGAGTAATTCTTTCTTGTGATTGTGTAAATTTTCCAAGTCAGAAACCATAAATATATGAACCAATCTTTGGACAAATAAAGATAGTCAAGTTGTAAAGTTCAGAAATCAATAAAATAAAATTGAAATTGAACTTTTTTTTACTAATGCTATAATTTGTCTTACATATTTTAAATTTATTTTAGGTTTATGTATTTTATTGTATGCGTCTGAGTGTGTTGCTTGCATGTCTAATTGTATACCATGTGCATACTTGGTGCCCGTCTGAGTGTGTTGCTTGCATGTGTATTTGTATACCATGTGTGTACTTGGTACCCGTCTGAGTGTGTTGCTTGTATGTGTATTTGTATACCATGTGCGTACTTGGTACCCATCTGAGTGTGTTGCTTGCATGTGTATTTGTATACCATGTGCGTACTTGGTACCCTTGGTGTTTAGAAGATGGCATCATATTCCCTAGAGTTGAAATTGCAGATGGTTTTGAGCTGCCATGCAGATGTTGGGAGTTAAGCCTGGATGTACTGCAAAGACAAAGACAACAAATACTCAACTGCTAAGCCCTTTCTCCAACCCCTTGTTTATATATGTTTTAATAAACTAGCGTCATGGCTATATTAAAATACTAATGCATAGTAACTAGAGTGGCATCAGTGGTTAGGGATTATAAGAAACTACTGAAGGATTTTAGCTGAGATGAAGAATTTCACTCAAAATTCTTATGGGCCTTTCAAATATTCACCACAAAGGAAAATACTTCAGTGAGATTTATTGCTTATCTTTTTTTATTTTACTGTGTTTAATGTTGGTGAAGCAATGCTATTCAAGTATTCCAGTTTAGCTTTTTAACACAAAATTGTAGACGTGAAGTAAGCTTTTAATTTTATATATATATATATTTTAAGAAGGGTCTCTCTATGTAGCCCTGGCCATCCTGGAACTCACTATGCAGACTAGACTAGCCTAGAACTCACAGATATCACAGTTATCCTCCTGATACTACTTGCTAAGAGCTGGTATTAAAGACTTATGCTATTAAACCCAGGTTAGAATCTCTGAGATTATAAAGGCAACCTAAGTTTTAATAAAAGGCAGAACAAGTTAAATCCATCACTAGTTTGATAGTTTGAATTTTACTGCAATTTGATATGTGGAACGAACTGTCCACACAATCCAAAGTCAAAGACTTAATATAATTCTGGACTGACTTCTAAGTAATGATATGCAAATACCTCAAAAGAAGACAATGGGGCTCAGAAGCTAAGTGCAGTTCTCTTCCATAGGACTTCTGGTCAGTTACCAGCCTCCAGTGACTCCAGCTCCAGGAAATCCACTGTCCATTTCTGGACTTTGTAGCTGCTGTGCTCGGATGGGGTGGGCGGGGGAGGTTAAAATAAAACAAAACAAAATCGTTTTAAAATTGAGACATTACTAGTCGGTATCCTGATGTCTGGTTAATAAAGAAGGAGAAAGGATAATGTGCACGGTGCTTGCAATTTTCAGTCTAGAGGCTCATTTAACTGTTTCGCTGAACTACATTTTATTTTGCAAATTGATTGATTGGTTTGGTAGCACTGGAGACCAACCTAGTGTCTCACACATGATAGTTAAATGAGTTCTCTACCAATAAAGTATATCCTAACTCCATTTTAACATTTTATTATTTTGAGGCATGACCTCATTAAGTTGCTCAGACTGAGTTTGGATTCACCCTGTAGCCTATGCACTCCTTGATCTTGTAGTTTTTCTGTGTCGCCTCCCAAATACCTAGCATTACAGATTTGGGCTCTCAGACCTAAGACTCTATGTATTCTATAAATAAAGCTCCCCCCCCCCCAAGTACAAAATACTTTAGTTCAAATAAGCTTCTGAATAATAAAACACTCAATGGACCAAAAAGGCTCACACTAAAAGACTCACACAATCTTGGGATTTACAGAGTATTCGTTTGGGTGTCTTTAATTAATGAGGTCTGGGAAGACAATAAAGCAAACACTTTCTGGATGGTGACTGTAAATCTATTGCAAAAAGAGGATTTATTTTCTTTGTCTTTTTCCCCATTTTTGTTAAAAACAGAAATTAATTACTTGCATAATTAAAAACATACTTGGTGCTTTTTAAAATTTCTAAGCAGAGGAAATTGTTTTTGAAAATTCTCATTCACTCTAAGGTGACAAATAGTTAGAAAGTGCCCACTGACCACACACTATTTACTAAAGATACGGTAAGAAACCACATGGGCATTTTTGTTAAAATTGCAATTTCACCATGCATTTTTGGGATCTCTGGTGGCTATTTCTTTAATGGAAGTGATGTTTCAGAGAGGTTAAAAGAGGCACAGCTATCTTACAACGATTGGCCTTGGTCTAAGTCTCTTTATTCAATACTCCAAACTTTCTCCTAAAGCAGAGATCTTTATCTCTACCTAATGGTTTGCTCATTTATTTACATGCATGAGAAATAGCTCATCATTTTCTCTGTGAGTAAGTAGCACCATGGCATTGACTTACATTTTCTGATCTTTTCTGCCATTTAGATAGCTGAATACCAACAACCTCCCTGAAATCCAGTAGTGTCAACACAATCAATAATTCTGTCACCTATGGGTCACCTGCTCCAGGGACACCTGTGCTCTGTTACAGGTTGGTTTTACAAGTACAGCACCTTTCATCCTTCTTGAAACTGTTTAGAGAAATGTCTTCATTATTATGCCATAGGCATAGAAAGAAGAGATGGGATCCAGAGAGACACTAAAAAACATTCTCAGGTTTTAGAAACAACAGTATTTATTTGGATTTGGGCAATACTTTCAGAGTTGCATACATCTGTAGAAACCCAGCAAACTGCATAATTTATATGTATGTAGTTCACCATTTGTAAATTACAACTAAATAAAGTTGACTCACAATATAAAAGGAATTCTAAAAAGCATTGAATGAATTAAAATGACCTGTAGCAAACTAATATTTTATTGACAAATATGTTTATTACACAAATAGAGAAAAGTAGTATTACTGAACATTAAAAGCAAAGATATCGATTAGTTCTTAAAGGGCTGGCATCTTGGAGCCCATTCCCTGCAGAGGAACAACTAGCACAGCCTTGACTTTGGGATGGGTGGATAGGACTTGCCTGGAGTGGATGTGCTGCGCTGAGCTGACCTACCTTGGGACTTCTTGGTCTTTCAGGGAATGGGATGGGTAGATGGGAAGGGGATTGGGAGGAGGGAAGGGAAGGATAGCAGGGGGATACATAGATAAAAATGACATTTTTTTAATAAAATAAAAACAATAAAATACTAAAAATTAAAAAAACAAAAATACATTGCACAGAAAAGGAGGGCATTCAGATAAAATACATTAAAAAAATCTTTGCTTTCTAATTCAGTGAAATTCTTTCATATGTCTCATCTTTCTTTTCTTTGTCCCTGGATAAAACAGGTATTGCTTCTCTTCATTATGTTCCTCTCCCACACACTGTAAAATCTATTCTTTTGGCACTCCTAATTGTACAAAAATTTTACTTTTTTCTGTCTATAATCTTAGAAAGGTTTTCATATAGAAAATTAAAATACTAAAATTATTTGTGTAATTCTATTAATGCACATAAACATACTGACAACACACACACACACACACACACACACACACATCTACTATATTCAGAATTCAGAAGTATTCCCAAGGCTATGGTAACATGCTAGTGCTTTCAAAAGCTCATGAAATTCAGCACTAATTTAGTGCCTCTCTAAGGAGACCATTGCTGGTTTCTCTTGCTATCTCTCACAAATGGTTTTTCTTGAATCTGCAAATTGATATTACATTTGTTTTTTTTTTTTTCTTTCTTTCCTCCTAGAAAATTAAAAAGAATGGAGTAGACTTTAGGGTCTGTTTTTAAAATAAATCATTTCCCAGAGTCATGGGTAAGGTTTAACAGAAGAGTCACAATTAACCATAGCTAATCAACCATATTCAGCTTTGATTTTCTCGTGGAATAATATTAAAGACCGTAAATACAGGTAACAAGAGATTGTGAGGAATTGCAATATTTTGAGGGTTTTTGTTTTGTTTTGTTTTTCGGAGTACTTCTGTGGACAAACCGATTCACTCCTAGTATTCATGTGTCTACACACTTACCTGTCGGAGCCACACAATTTCATAAGTTAGACTTGAGAAGAAGAAAGGAATGGATTGAGAGAACAGTACTAAGTAATCAACATTTTAAATAGATGGTGGTAACAGGGAATAGTCCAAAATTATTTATAATCCAATCTCATCAACAGTGATCCATCATGTAGGCGACTAGAAGGACCTTTGAGATGCTCTGAGTGGACAATACACTACTATTGGTGTCCGTTCCCATCATTGTCAATGAACTGTGAACTGAGCATTTGTGGAGTAATATTTCCAAATCCCAGCACCCGAAAAATGGCCAGCAATGAATTCAGATGATGAGCGGTCGAAAGAAGCCAATGAAGAATAAGACTAATGTGACTGCTTCTTGTAGTACCTCTAATAGTCAGCGGTAAAGGTACCTGAAGTTATCCTGAAACTACCCCAAAATCACTGGATTCTTTTTCATAATGCAATGTTATTATCCTTTGGAATTTGATATCTAATCACTCTGAAAGTAAAATATTTCAGTAACTACTAGTTACAATAGTCACAATAGCTGCCATTAAACCCAGAAACACTGTCATCTAGGAAGAGAAAAGGAGTCATTTTCCAGCTCCACTTCTAAAAGCTTTATAGAAAAACTTGTACTGGATTCTCACAAAATACCCATTAAATAGATTCATTTATTCTATCAATTTTGCAGCCGAACAAGCAGAGACTTGGGGAGACATTAAATAATCTCTTTGAAGTTACTCAGCCTGTAAAAAGCAAAGCCAGAACTGGAATATATAGAGTTTTAGACTGCAGCCTCTTAACTCTTGCAGTGTATAGAAAAGAGGCAGTGACCAGCTCTGAGTGAAGAGAGACGGACCTTAAGGAGACAAATTCCCTGGAGGGCCTTAACTTTATCGGTATCACAGAACACTTGCCTGGGTGGCCTCTGTCAGCTTTTAGATTAGGTGATAAGGTTCAGGTCTACAAGGCGTGAGCACATGGCTGGAGAACTCACAGTCTCTGGATGGGAGTTAATAAATACAAGGAGGAAAGTGCTGGACTGTAGAGTGTAAGGTGAAGAGAATACTTGGGAATCAGAGAGGAGAGGGCTGAGTGTCCCTACAGAATCCCTGCAATCTTCCCAGACACGGCATTATCTAAACTCAACAATTAATTATTTTCTTGAAAAATCTATTTTAAAATGTGACCGGGTCCTGGGAAACAAGAGGTAAGATAGCAAGATTACTAGTCAAGGGGCCTATAACTCAAATACCAAGGCCCCTGCTCAGATTCACTCACTAAATAAACTCTCAGTAGCCTAAAATTTGTCATTATTTTCTTCTGAAGCTTATTCCTAGAGAACAGTTTAACTAAGATAAACAAATAATAAGAGGATGATGGATAAAATAAACAGAAATGGAACACTATTCGCATAGATAGGGAAATACACACTGATGCTGTGACTGGCCAGATATGGATCTAAAGGACAAAGGACTCCAGGCAAGGCCTGACAACATCTCCTGGCTCTGCACAGCATTCACCCTCTACTTCCCTTGGCAGATAGGAGCATGAGAAAGAAATCCAAGGTTCTGTTTATTCACTTCAAACACAGGGAAACAAGTGCAAACAAGTGGAATATTTTTCCCCCTAGAGTGGTTTCTGAGATATCTTCAGTTCTTTGACCCATTACTTAACTCATACAATGGGTCTGTGCTTCTACCGGAGACCTCTCTTTTATGGTTAATAATCCCTCTGGCTAAAGTTCACAGGTTTTTTTGTTTGTTTATTTTTCTTAGGCGGAGCAGACCACAGTCAGGGTAATCTCAGGGAATACACTAACTCTTTCTTGAAGATGCGTGAGTCCAGTAGCAGCTGGTTCTTAAACTCTCCAATTGGCTTAAACAGTGAAATCATTTATTTGTGTGGAAGCCTGACTGTCTTTAGGTTTTTTAATTTGATAACTTCAGCTTTTATCTTGGGCCTTGAGTATTGGCGTTACCCAGGCTGCTCCTTTGATGATGACGACACGTTGCCATCTCCACAATGGAGACTGGAGACTAAATTTGGAGAACCATCTAAAAGATGGAGGATTTTTTTTTTTTTCTTTTTTCTTCAACATCTTTCAGCAAGCCTGGAATTCATCAGGTTCTGACTGAAAGTCATACAAGAAGCATGCTGTGTGCTGATTGGGTTAAAGTTAGACCCCTAAACCAATCACCTACACCTACCCGCCCATCGAAACAGATAAAGAAAACCCCCAGAGGTGAGAACCAGCTTTTCTTAAAATACTTGGATTGTGAGAAGAAAAAAAAAAAATAATCAAGACATCTGAGACAGGGTTTTGGTAGACAGAGAGAAGGGGCTAGATGTTAGGGGCAAACTCCAGGACAAAACTCTTGAGTTTAGTATGCTAAACCTTTTCCAGCACATTAAATAATCTGGAAGAAAAAGAAACTGAAGGTGAGGTGTTAAGTTTAATGAATAAAATCTCAAAAGGGCTTTCTCTCAAAACAGATATAAAAGTCATAGTTAAATGTCCTCTTTCCTATATGGAAAAGTATCCATTCTCTCTCATTACCCCCTTGATGGAATCAGGCTCAGACTCTTGTGAGCTTCATTAATTATTCTCTCAACAATGTTTGCTTTAAGGAAATGCAATGACTCCATCCATCTAATCATGGATGCAGAGCAGATCCTCAACCAATCCTTGTGGTACATTTCCTTACAGTCAGGAAGCAACTTGTTGGGTAAGGCAGAGTTACTGAGGACAGATGAGTATCAAATAAGGATTCTGAACAAATTGCTAAATTGTAGAGCTACTGTACAGAACTGATCTGCGAAGTTATCATTGAGAGACAGTCATTCAGTGTTTTCCTAATGCTGAAAGCCATAAGACAAATGAAATAGGAAGCTGGAACACTTCTCATATATATCTATCAAAGAGAATTGGATTTTAATATCTTCATCTGTGTTTATTTAAACTTGTGAAAACTTTCTTGCAAGTGTTCTTTTCAGTAAATAAATGAGAAATATTTGTTAACATATTGAGTGTACACACTCTCTCCCTATCAGTAAAATATTTGTGTATAAAATTCTTCCAACTGTTTAAGTTCACAATGTCTCATGCTGACAACAACATGCATGGAATGGCTTCTTGATGTCATCATAATGAAATTTTATAAGCTTAGAAGCTTAATGCTTATTTTATTAGTTATATAGTTTTGTGTGTCCCATGAGCTAACACTAAATTATCAAGAGGTGGCATTCCTTTTTTTTAGGCTTTAGCTGATTGCATTTCCTGTAACCCTTATCCTCTATTTTAAAATCTCACTGGGCCACGTAATGTTCCTCACATATCACTCCAACATTCACTATTCTGTTTTCCCCTTCTACATTTTCCTTCATTTCTTATTGCATTGAACCTACCTGAATAAGCTGGGGGAAGTCTCCCTATTTTAAGATTATCCCACCAGCATCTTTAATCACCTACCTTTAATCTGCTACCTTAACTTTCTTTGTCATATCACACACACACACACACACACACACACACACACACACACACACACCAATTTGAAGAGTGATGATGTAGATAATTGAGGGAGGCCAGTGTCTCTCACACATGACACTATTAGCTACATTTAAACATCTCTTCTGTTTCTGTGTAACAGAACTAAACTTAAGTCTATCTTCTCTCATGCACTATTATGCTTACTTTAGGGGTGCCTGTTGTATATATATCCACCTTTCCTTTTGTCTTAATTATGGAGTTCACCCTATTGTCCTCCTGTCCCCTTTCTCTTACAATGGGATTCCAAAAGGTCTCTTAAACACGAAACAGTTTTTTCTTAGTTAATTAAGTTGTTTTTGTACTTCAAGGTTATCCCCACACCTATATTATTAGTCTTCTTTAAGAAGCGCTTATAACAGTTCTTCCCATAACAGTCCTATTTGGAGACTTACAATAAGTAAATGGTATCTTTCAGATATTTTCTAAGTTAGAGAATATGTGGAAAGCATGAACTAAACTTTCTTTCATGACTTCATTTTGACCCCTTGTTCCGAGTTCATGTTGTTACACAATTACGATTAACTGGCAGCCTCTCCATAACAGTCACAAGGTAAGTACACCACAATGATATGTCCATACTTTTGTTTTCAAATTATTTCTTATATCAATGCAATTTGTCTAATTGTATTCTATTTAATATGATAATATTCAAAGATCCTGGTCATATATTTGAAGGAAACTAAAATTATAGACAATCATAGGGAAAATTCAGCAATAAATTCATTGGAGATGCACTGATATTTTTATGCATTATGAAACCCTCATTGATGTCATATGGGTCAGGGGTTCATGTAAATAAATCTCTGATCTAATCAAATATTTCAGGGTTTTGTATGGTCTTTCAGTGTGTATCTGGCACTGCTGTAGTTGTAAGGATTTTTTTTAGCATATTAGGAGACAGTTTCATATTCTTCAAGACAGTGACACCTGACAGACATGAGGATACCAGGTGCTCATGGCCAAGGTCACTTTGAATGAGTAACGATACCCTGTAGAGCTGGTCATAACCAGCCATGTGTCTTTTACCTGATAAAATATAGACGTACTTCACCTCATCCCAGTGATCTTTTTCTGACTTTACTGAACCAGCACAGAAACATGCTGAAGAAATTAGATAGGATTATTGGGATGCTTTGTAACAAACCCCCAGGTATACTAAGATGAGACAGTAATTTCATCTATTACTTTTCACACCATACTGGCAAATGTCATTGAATTTTAACATTTATCAGAATCCAATTTAATCCTAATTTGCTCTCTTGTCTTGTAGATTGGATGAAAAATTCTAACACTCTAGAGAGATATGAGATGGGATGACATGTTCACCCAGTAAATGTAATTCAGTTATTCAATTCACAAAGTTTTGTATTTTTGAATAAATCATATTTGTGATGTAAGAATGTGGATAGTACATTGCAGTTATAACAGCTAAATTATGTATAATTGGCTTGATTAGCATAGAAAATGATAAGGTAAAACTGATGATTAAGGCCAGTATTAAAATTAGTTACAATTAAGAGTAGCTGAAGTTTAGGTGAGTTTGTTTGGAAATGGAGATGAGTTCTCCACTTGTTTCTGTCTTTCCAAGTTCCAAGTGAAATTTCTGACACACAGAGAAATTCTGCTTCTCCTCCTTTTCCTCCTCCACCACTGCTTCTTCTTCCTCTTCTGTCTTCTCCTCCCCCCCCCCCCCATAATCTATGTGGGTAGATGGAAGGATACTGTCAAGTTCCAAAGTAGTCTGGTCTTGTACAGATTCTAACTGGTCCTATATTAAAAACCTGGAGAGACACAGGAACCAGCCCCTAGAAAACTTATCACCACTGAATCCTAAGGCCAAGAAAGGTAGATCCTGTCTCCATGAATCCTCAGACTGAACACCTTTGTATCCTCAGCCAAAAGGGAGGGGGCCAGGGTGAAGGGTTAAACCCCTGTCTCCTCCCACCTTATATTTCTTCCTCTGCCCAGACAAATCACTTCTTATCTCAACCTTCCTAGTGCTGGGATTATAGGTATTTGCCACCACTGCCTGACCTCTTTGGCTAACTCTATGGCTGGCTCTGTCCTCTGATCTTCAGGGTAACTTTATTTACTATATTATGAAAAATATATAACCATAGTTTAAGTTAGGCTTTCAACTAGAGAATGATTTTAAAAATTTGTCTCTCTTCTTCGCTCTCTCCTTTCTTTGTCTAATTTCCATTTTAAAAAATATATAGAAGACCTTGTAGAAAGCCTTCAAATCTAAATTCTTCCCATTAATAAATGCCCCCCCCCCCAATCTGTTTTTCAGCTTTGTTGACATAATTGGCACTGACTATTTAGTTTATATTTTGGGGGTCTGAAGTCAGGGAAGCCGTAGAGTTATTGCCATATTCATCTATTACCCTTTTCCTTATAAAACCTGGCAAAGGAGTCAGATTTAATAACTCCCTCTGTATTTGTTATTGCTTTCAATTTCTAGCTTATTTTTAAATAGGCAATAATTTAGAAAAAAATTAAAGTTATTCCAGGACATGTTACCAAGTTATTTCATAATGAAAAGTCAACATAATATCAATACCTAGAATCTACAACCTGAAGAATTTGTTAGTATGCAAGCAACTGAAAGATGGGAATATAAAATATTCGACAGTCCAGAAGAAAAAAAGAACTTTAATTCTCCAAACGGTAAGTAGTTTGGATGTAACAAGGTTGATACTGGCTAATTTCAAGGTTTAGTAGGCACTTCTGAAGGGTGCCATTTTGTTCTGTCTCCAAAGGATAGGAGCAGAGATACACTTACAGTGCAAATAGTGTCAATTCAGAATTCTATGTTCTGTGGATGTTGTGTTTGCATGGGGGAAGTAATGTTAAGATCAAAAAACAAGTGATATCCTCCAATTGTTCTAACAGTTTTTAACACTTCTCTCCAGGGAGGGGATGAGAAGATGCAGAGCCAACCACACAGACCCCAGGAGTCAGGAGAAAAACAAAAGAAAGCTTTAGATCCCTTAGCATCTGAATCATTGGATTTTGCAGGACCATATGGCTTGTTTTGTGGTTGTGGGATCTGAACTCCAGTTCTGATGTACAACAAGTACTCTTAACTGCTGAGGCTTCTCTCAAATTCCCTGGCTATTAAGATTTCTCACAGAAACTGGATGTGGTGGCATGTGCCTTAATCCAAGTACTCAAGAAGCAGAGCCAGGCAGATTTCTGTGAGTCTGAGGCTAGCCTCTTTTATATATCCTAATTCTATCAGCCAAGGCTACATGGTGAGACCTTGTGTTAAGGAAGACAAAAAGAAAGGCTTCTCATGGAACATAGCAACATTAATCTTCCATGATCATTAGATTTGAGAATGGTCCTTAGACTAAAGATATTTAACATGGAAATCATAGTAAATACAAATGAAAACGTACACCTACTTAATACATTGACTATGTCTAATTCAAAGAAAGCCATTAATGGTCAAGAGTTTGAAATAGACGAGGGGTTGTGGTTTGGAAGAATAATGAGACATTAAGCCTCCTCTCAATCCAGAAAAACTTCCCAATGAGGGTAATGAATGAGACTATGGCTATACAATTTAGGATAGAAGACACTAAATGTGAACATTTCACCTCCTTGGCTGAAACTGAAAGCATCTTTGACCACATTGACAGTTTCCTCCTTGTTAGAGGCCAGAGATGTCAGAAATATTTAAGCCAAAATGTCTTTGGTTTTCCTTTGGCCAGAGACCAGGGTGCCAGAAGGGAAGCTTGAATTTTCCTTAACTCTTTCCCCCTGAACGAGTTCCATGTTCCAAGAAACTATTCACGAGAATGCCACGGAAACAGAGGCATATGGACTCCTGGGAACGGGCCAAGTGGACCAACCTGTGCATCTCCCTTGGTGTCTCCATCCAGGAAAACCTTATTAACTGAAAATGCCCCCAAAGATTCCCAGTTCCAGGGATCTGTTCCCTCTACAAGGGGAACTATCTTCTGCCTTCCCCTTTTACTCCCACCTATGAATCTTTAGTAAGCCTCTTTGTAAAACTCACCCTCTGTGCCCTGTTAATTTCAGTTTTCAACTTTGACAGATGAGAATCCAAAAGCCAAAGGCTTGGGGTGACTTTGATAGACATGGAACTTTCTGGGGCTTCAGCTAATCCAAAGTAAACTCACCAAGAGCCAAAAAAGTCTTTACTATTCTCACAGACATAATATTTCTAATATCATATTGGCCCCTCAGGCCAAAGAATCAAAGGAAGATAAGTACAGGGACCAATATTCTTTTGCTATTTTAGCTTTACCGTATTCACCCTCCATTTTCTGTCATCCTTGCTCACAAGCAGGAGGACTGATTGTCATGTCTCTTATTTCTCCTTTCTTCTTTGCAACTACCCTTGACTTGGTAACTAGGCACATTTGAAACCAGGCATCTTCTTTGGGATATCTGAACTCAGCTCTTTCTGTTTTCTCTTTCAGTTACTTGTGAGGCTCCAGGAGCTAGAAGTGTGCTTGAATAGCCTCCCCGTTCTATAGGACAATGATGAAGTTCATACCTGGCTAGGAAAGCCTGCAATGGCAAACTTCCAAAGAGGACTAGTGTATTGAGATAGATGGACTTGTAAGGCCCATGGGGATTTATAGGGGCCCAGGGCAGAGTCTGTGAGAAGCACAGATCTTACTTGAGATGGAGTAAATCGCCTGGTGCTAGACAAGGCACTGCCAGTGGGAAGTCCGCTGCAATATCTACAGAAGGAGCAGCCTGGAGATGCCTCTGCTACATGTTTTGACTCTTTTTTCCTATGTCCACAATGTCTGGATTATCTTGCTTCTATTTTCACATCCACTTTCCCATTGCTGTGGCATGGTCAGGCTAAGGAAAACCGTAAAATGTCTGCAATATTCCCTGAAGTGCCCCTATAAACTGAGCATTCATAAGCTCAACGGGGAGTGGAGACAAGTATAGGACTTCCTTTCTATTAATTCATCTGTTCCGTATTCCCTAGTCCCCAATCTATACACCTTTCTGACTTAAGTTCCGGAAGATGCTAAAGGATTAGTGGCTCTCAACTTAAGAGATACTTTCTTTTGCCTTGTGCTACACCCTGATTCCTAATAGCGTTCAGAGGTGGCTTACAGGACCCCTGACCTCCACCCAGACTATTTGGGCAAACATTGGAAGAACTTACCCAGATTCTCACATCTCAGGCTCAGGTTCTTCCAGGTAACAAACCATCTCTGTGCCCCATCTCTGTGTCACAATCTGGAGACAGAGGCTGTTGAGTTTACTAGAGCATTAAGTAAATAATGGATAAAACTCAGTGTCTGCAATCTATCCCCTAAAGGCCTCTGGCAACTTAGAAGAGTTTTGGAACTACAAAATTCTGCTCCTCATAGTTTCAGAAGTTTTTCTGTTTCACTCTCCCAGCTGGTCCTGCAGCCATTTAGTCCCAAATAATCACACAAAGGCTTATATCAGTTACAAGCTGTTTGGCTTATGGCTCAGGCTTATTACCTGCTAACTCTTCTTTCTAAACTAACCCATGATTCCTATTCATGTTTAGCCAGGTGGCTTGGTACCTTTTTCCCAGAGCAGCGTTGCCATCTTGTTTCCTCTGCATCTGCCTGGCGTCTCTGCTCTGCTCTTCATCTTCCCAGAATTCTCTTCATTTTGTAGCCTCAGACATGTTTCCTGCCTGTTGTCTTGTCAATTAGTGTTGTATTAAAACCAGTACACTGACAAATATTTACAGTGTACGAGAGCATTTTCTCACACATAGTTTTCCGGATATGAGGAGATAGCTCGTCCCCTGTATCCGTTAATAAAAAAAAGGTACCCAGGCATCGAGATCTCTCCTCCTGACCTGGGAACCAGAGATACAGTATTCCTCTATCCAGAAAAAAAAGCAGGCCTACTTGAGGCCTCATCCTCGAGACTTCCAATTGGAAGTGTTTAATCCTTATGTGTCAGAAGAAAAGGGGATGGCCTTGTGAGTTCTGACTCAGGCCCATAAGCCTGCCTAACAGCCTGTTTGGATATTTGAGTAAAGAATTAGATTTAGTGGCCAAGAGAGGGCCAGCTTGCCTTATGATAGTAGAAATCATTGTCCTCTTCATTCCAGAGGCTACCAAATTAACTTGAGGGAACCACCTGCTCTTGTGCAGGTCTCCTGCTGTGTCAGGACTATTTTCTTCTAAGGGAAGTTTCTGCCTGACTGAAAATCTCATCCCAAGAGACTGGTCAGCCCTCCTGGAGGGGCCAGTCATTCAGAGAAGAGTTTGATGTTTTAATAAATCTGACCACCTTTCTCCCAGAAAATGCAGAAGGCCCAGAACATAGGTGTAAGGAAATTATGTCTCTGTATGTTATGTGACTTGAGAAGACCCCTTTAAGCTCAATACATCAAGAATCCAGAAAAGTCCCATTGTTCTCAGAGACGCCCAACGTTCCCATATTGTATGTAGAAGAGAAAGAATAGCGGTTGCATTAAAAAGCAATAAAATGTGCACCAAAGGTCATACACAGGTAAGATGGCAAAGACAGAAGGATATCTTGCGAAGTAGGCAATCTGTTTATACAGTGTCTTACGATGAAAAAAATCCTTTCCGAGAAGACTCCACACCATTTATCACACCTAGTTCGTCATCATTTCACTTACTAATTGAGGTAGCTGTCAGTGTCAGCTAATTGGTGTTATCAGAAGAAAATTAAACTCGCTCCATTTTATCTCAGGATACTTTTACAACTTACACTTCCATTGGCATTATCTTCCATCTACACTGTACTATTATCTATCCTTCCACAGAAAGCCAGAGCTAAGATCTTCATTTTCCCTGGTTATTACTTTTCATTTAGGGGCCATTAAGCTGACAAGAGGCTTATTTAAATTTTAAAAGGATTTACATGCTTTTCAAAAAGAAGATTAATAATTTTTATGTTTTCAAGTAATTTTGGGGGGGGAGAAAGAGGAGTGGTCTCCCTTTTTTCAATATTATTTTTAATTTTTGTTTGCCCTTAGAGTTTTATTTCAGTGTTTATTTGCATTAGGCATCCTTGTCAGAATCTCCTTCTAGAAGCCTGCATTTCACTTCACTTCCCCTTAAAACTCATTTTTCCATTCATTAACACTTTCTTCCTTTAAATACATTGCTGTTTCATTCAATCGGGTTACAATTAGCCAGGAAAGCCATCCAATCTCCTAGGTAAATTTGTTTACTGATTCTTTATGCATCGATTTCAAAGTTTGTCTCTTAACACAGACCTATTTCCCCCGTTTCTCCAAGTTCTAGAGAGGCATTCCTTATTCTGCATTAAAGAAAAAAAAAAATCTAACAATAGAGTTTACCTGCCTTAGTGCATTGCTACAGCGGGCACTCAGGAACAATTGCTGATTGATTGAGAAACCTCATTAACTGAAAGCCAGGTATAACCTTCATTCCGGTTCAACTGGCTTCTGTGTAAGGCTGTATATTGGCAATTACAGGAATGGTTTCCATTTCCCTTTGCTGTTAAAGAAACTAGCAGAATTAAGCAATCAATGGCATTACCAAAATAATGGTTGTGTCTAAAATGGAAACATTGTGATTGGTGTGTGAATCATTATCCAGCCTCTTGAGATTTACCTTAGTTTGTGAAATCACTTTGCTGTGAAAATTTAGAATATAAAGAAATCTTGAGGCTGAACTATAGCTAGTGATATATTCAGTTTCTCTTTTTCTCTGAACCTACATGGAGTTACAATAGGTTCATTGCTGAGGGTTCTGATGAAGCCTTTGCCACTGTGAAACACTCAAATTAGTATGCACCTAGGAAACGTTTGCTCTGGATCCCTGATGGTCTGATTCATCTAAAATGACTTCTGGAAGCAGTTCAACTGCTCTATATCCACTGCTCTAAATAGGGGATGATCCCCATCGCCATGTCTTAGAGTAAGAAACTTTAGTTGGTAAATTGCTTCTGTATCTGCCTTCACATAAAGTTGCCTAGGGTAACATGAAAAACAAAGACAAATTAAGACTATTTTCAAGTAGACCCTAACCCAATCACTGAATATGTTTCAGCGAGATATCTAGCACATGCACATGATTCCTCTAAGGCGCCTACCAAAAGCTTTTGTGGTTTTAAAATTTTTTTATTTTTATTTTTTTAGGTTTTGAAATTTTCCTACATGTATACATGTACCTTGGTTGTATGTACCCCCTACTTTTTCCTTCCAATACATCTCCCATGTCCCCCTCCTAATTTTATGAGTTTTTCCTGTTTTTGTTTTCTTTTTGTAAGGCACTAAGTTCAATTAGTGTTGCCTGTATGTGTACAATTGTGGGGCCATCCTTTGGACATGAGAAAAATACCAATGTCTGCCCTTGCTCTTACCTGAAGATGATCTCATCTCCTTCCATAGATATCTGCTGCTATTAGCTCTTCTTCTTGGCTTGTGGGCGATGAGAGGACATGCTACATATTTGAACACTCTTGACCCTGTGGAGGTCTAATGTAGGTAACCCCAGCTGCTGTGAGTTCGAGTGTGTAGTAATCATGTTGTGTCCAGACAGCATTCTCTCTCTTCCATTATTTCTCTCATAAAAAGTTCTTGTTCAGAAAAGGAAACTGGGAAGTAGGAGACAGCTGATAATTTAAGTTTAGGTTTCCCATCTGAGAGAAAATGCGATGTTTGTCTCATTGTCTGAGTTCAGCTTAATTTGCTTAACATGATATCTAGTTCCTTCCATTGTTCCTGAAAATGCCATGATTTTTTTTTTCTGTATAGTTGAACACAATTCTATCAAATATATGCACCACATTGTCTTTATCCATTTAACTGTTGGGCATAGATAGACTGCATTGTACACCAATAAACATGTTTTGGCATGCAAGTAACTCTGTGACATATTGACATGAGTCTCTAGGAATGGGATAGCTGGAGAAACGGTCTACTAAAAACTTTCTGAGGAACCTCTGTACCGATTTCCACAGTGACTGGCTGTACCACCTTCAGAGCCTAGAAGTTTGGTTTGCCCTCATCCTCACCAACATTGTTGCCCTTCGTTTTCAGGTGGAGTAAGTTGTAGAACATTGTTGCTAACACTTCTTGGCCATTTGTGATTTTTCTTTTGAGAATAATCTATTCAGTTTATTAGCCTATTACCGATGATTTGAGTGTATTTAATTTTTGCATCCTTTATTCATTCTGGTATAAATCGCTGGTCACAAGTAGAGGTGGTGTGCCTGTTAGTTTATGTCAACTTAACACAAACTGGAATCCTCTGGGAGATAGGAATCTTCAATGAAGGATTGTGTCTGTCAGACTACCTTTAGGTAAGTCTGTGGAGCATTGTCCTGGGGTCGTACCACCTCTAGGCAGGTGGTCCTGAATTATATATATATATATATATATATATATATATATATATATATATATATATATATATATATATATATAATTATATATATACAATATATATAATTATATATATATATAAAAGCAAGCCAAGCAAGTCTTAGGGAGTAAGTCTATAAGCAGTGTTTCCCTGTAGTAGGAGGTTTCTGGCCCAGACTTTCTGGCCTAACCTCAAGGTTTAGAACCACAGACACGCAGACCCACAGACTCGCAGATGCTTTCAATAGTTTTTGGCTGATTGACCTAAGGCCCAGGCATATCACTTGCTAGCTCTCTACCCTTCATCTAACCCATGACTCTTCCTGTTCAGCCATTCGTCTCGGTACCTTTCTTTAGAGCAGCATAGTTGTCCTCTGCTTCTTTCGGCTTCTCTCTCATGTTCTGCTCTGTGCTTGCTGTTCTCAGAGTTTTTCTTAGTCTGGTAGCCCCGCCCACACTTCCTGCCTGCCTTTGGCCAATCAGTGCTTTTTATTAAACCAGTGGGTGGGACAATTATTTACCATGGGACAATTATTTACCATGAAACAACACAATACCCCTACATATCCCCTTTTCTCCTTTTAAAACAAAACACCAGGGAGAATGCTAGAGAAAAGCCTCAGGTAGCAGAGGACAACCATGCTGCTGTGAGAAAAGGTACTGAGCCCCATGGCTGAACAGGTTAAGAGTCATGGGTTAGATGAAGAGGAGAGAGCTAGCAAGTTATATGCCTGGGCGTTAGGCAAATCATCTTAAAAACTATTGTAAACATCTGTGTGTCTCTTTGGGACTGTGGGACTGTGGGACTGCGGGTCTGGGGGTCTATGGGCCTAGACCTTGAGGTTAGGCTGAAAAGTATGGAACAGAAACCTCATACTACATTTCCCTTTCCCCACGAACAATCATTTCCATGCACAAAATTTTCAATTTCTTGCAGTTCTATTTGCCAATTTTTGTTTTCTAGGTATTAGGGTATATTTTAGAATGTCTCTGACAATGCCTATATCATTAGATTTTTAAAAATCCATTTTTCTCTATCAATTAAAATATCTGATGCTTTTCACTAAGTTTTTAAAATTTTAATTTTGAATTGATTTTTGTCTAAGTTAAGAGATATAGATCTATTGCATGGACTCTAGTTAGTATATAATGAAAACCTGGACCCAGATATTGGGGAAAAGCTGGAATACCAGAAACAAACCGCAGCCACCAGCCAACTGCTAGGGCCTGACTCCAGGATTCCTCCAACTGAATGCCTGAGTCCTCAGCTGAAAGGGAAGGGAAGTCTCTGGGAAAGCTGGAAATCCCTGGCTTTCTTAACTTCTTTCCACATTCCTAAAGCTAGGATTAAAGGTATGGGTCGCCCTTCCCTGACCTGGCTGGGCTATGGTTAACTCTGTTATTCCAGATTAATTTTATTAAATATATATATCACCACATAGATCTAGTACATTTTTCTACACCCAATTTTGCTTGCACTGTTTGTTGAATAGGTTCTTTTGCCCAATGGATGTTTTGACATCTTTAAAAAATAGTGTGACCCTAGCTGTGTGGATTCATTTCTGGGGCTCTTCTTTTCTATTGGTCTACATATCCCTTTTTGTGCCAGACCAAGTACCAGGCTTTTTATTTTGGGCCACCAACCAGTTCCCATATCAGGTCATGGAAAGTTATTATTAGTTTAGAATGCCTGGCCTTAGGGTAGCTCTTGTGTAGTTGGCTCTTTTAATTTAACCTGTTTTTCTTTGTCTACATTTTTGCCTCAGGGCTTTTTACCTTTTCTTTCTTGCAGTCTCTATTTCTGGCAGGTTGATGTCCTGCCCTGGCTGTGTCTTTCATTCTCTTTCTCTCCTTCTTTGTCCAAAATCTAGATTTCTCCCCCTTTTTATTCCCACCAGCTCCACCTGTCCTTCCTCCTGCCTCCTTATAGTTTCTTCAGCTCTTTATTGGACCAATCGGGTGCCTTAGCCAGGCAGGGTGAAGCAGATGCAACACATGTTTACATGCATCCTTACATTCTTAAACACATGCAGTGTAAACAAATGTAACACACCTTTACAAGCGAAAGTAATATTCCACAAACAGTACCATGCAATTTTAGTAGTGTGATTTGAGATTTGAAACTACATATTTTAATAACTTCAGCATTGCTCCTTTTAGCCAGGTGTGTTTTCCCTATACGAGCACTTTTGTGTTCCCATATGAATATTAGGGTCTCTACTTTAAAAAAACCAAACTAATAACTAATATATATATATATATACATTTAACTTTTGTGTGCTTGTGGTATATGTGTGCCTGTGTGAATGTGCGTGAGTATGAGTGCCCTCGGAGGTCAGAAGAGGACATATCATCTCCTGTAGGTGGACATGGGTTCTGAGAATAAAACTGGAACACTCTGCAAGAAGAGTGTGAACTACTGACTCCGAGTTATCTCTCAAATCCCAATCTCTGATGATTGTTTCAATGTAAAAGCACGTAACCATAAAGCTTCCTCCTATAACCTAGCTGCATCTCGAGAACTCTGGTAAGTCATGGTTCCATTTTCATTTGATTCTATGATTAAAAGCAATTTTTCCATGATTTCTTCAGTGAGCCCCTGTGATCATTCAAAATTTTATTATTCAGTATCCAATATTTGTGTAGTTTATGAAGTTTCTAATGCTATTGCTTTCTATTTTATCTTCTTTGGATTTGGTAAAGAAATAATTTCTATTCTTTTTACTTAAGCCTTGTCATCTAGAATGTGTTCATTTTAGAGAAGACCCCAGGCACTGCCAAGAAGACCGGATTTTGTTTCTTTGGGTGCGATAGTCAGTCAAGAACTATTGAGTCCTTTGATCAATGGCATAGTCTAACTTTTTTCTTTTTTGGATGACCTATCAATACCAGCATCCGAAGTTCAGAAGTCATCCACTATAATTGTATCAGGCCTTCTGTGACATTTTGTGCTTATTAGTGTTTGTTTTCTGGAACTGAGAATCACAAACTCTCATGTTACAAGAGAATCATGAAGCCTTCTGCCAAGACCAAGTGGATTGAAGTCCATTCTGTTCTCATGGTCACCTGTGTGGAGGAGTCTAAGTTCCAATCTAGCTATAGTCATCGGTGGGGAGCTACCTGTTGGCAAGTTCAGGACTTTGGTTTCCTTCCATCATTTATAGAGGCAATCTATGCCTCGTCATGGATTTCGAGTTGCCTTCCTTGCCAGCCAGATGCCTGTCAGCAGCATTATGCATCGATCACCCAACTTTACTGTAAGAAAGCATTGATAACTTGTAATGTTTGAGATGATTTTAAATGATATGTAAAATACTCACTCTGTATTTTTTGATAATTTGTGTAAATTAGGTAGTATTTCTTTCCTAAGTATTCACAAGTTTGCACCACCAAAACTGTTGAAGATATGGTCTTCACTTCTAAGAGTTATTTAGGGAACTTGTGTGTGTGTGTGTGTGTGTGTGTGTGTGTGTGTGTGTGTGTGTGTGTGTGTGTGTGTGTGCACGTATGTGCGTGTGTGTATGTGTGTGTGTACATGAATACATATGCATATGTGAGCAGATGCATGTGGGAGAGCAGAGGTTGACATAGATGTTTTCCTCAATTGCTTGCCCCTTTATTTTTTTGAGACACGGTCTCTCACTGAACCTGTGGCTCCCACATTGAGCCTGGTATCCTCCTGCAATTTCTCTCACTAGAGTTACAGGCTGGTGCCAACAAGACTGGCTTTTAGTTTAGTAGTGAGATGTGGGTCTAACTCAGGTCTTTTTACTAATCTAGCAAGTTCTTTACAGATGGAGCCATCAGCTCATGAGTTCTAATTTGCTTAGTTAGGTTGTTCTGCTGTTGTTTGTTTTTATATAGGGTCTTATGACCTCAAATCCATGGAAATTATCTTCCCAAGGTCTAGATTCTGGGTTTATGCCACTACTTCTCACTTGGTTTTCTTTTTAAAAGAAATCAGTATCTTAAATGTGTCTTAGAAGTTATTTGTTATCTTATGTTAATTTTAATATATTGTGTTTTGTCGTTTATCAATAACATCTTGTAATTTTAAATGTTTTTTTTAATACTTTTTCTGTTTTAAATCCCAGTAGGACTGTTTTGCTCATCATGATGGTATAAGAACATTTAAGTATTTAAATATTGAAAAACCTTCCTCTTTCTCTCCCTCTTCTTCCTTTATTCTTATTATTCTTTTGTTTTAATGGACATGGTCTTACTATGTAGCTCTGGCTGGGCTGGAACTCATTATTTAGTTGGCCTTGAACTTGTATAGATCCATCTTCCTCTGTCTCCTGAACATTGAAATTAAAGGTATATGTTACTATTCACTGGATGCTTAATGGTAAATATATTGTTTGTTGTCCTAAAATACTCCTTTTGATTCTTTCTACAGATTTTAATTCTCTTATAAAAAATTTGCAATTTTCTCCATTTTACCAAATACTTTGAAAATAGTTATTAATAGTTAAAATAGTTAATTACTAACTATAATGACTTATATTGAGTCATTATTGATATAAATTTAAATTTTATATATGCAGTGCATCTTAAATCTCAGAGACATTAATACTTCTGTTTTATAAAGAAATAAATTTCACTTATTTCTATCTCCAAGTTTCAAAGACTATCAAATCCTTGCTCTAGTGCTGTGCCATCTTTTACATGTGTTTGTATGTGTGTGTGTGTGTGTGTGTGTGTGTGTGTGTGTGTGTGTGTGTGTATGTATGTAAAAGTTCACTCTACATACTCATATGAGAGAAAATATAGTGTTTGTCTTCCTGCTTCCTGATGTTCTTATTGTGTTCGGTGTTTTCTATTGTTTCTCTGTGTGATGGGCTATGTATTTAATTTGTTCAAAATTCAAGTTTGCTAATAAGAATTTATGCTGTATTTAATATAGTGTCAAACATCTAAAATTGATAAAACATTACTTAAATGCACCCTTGCTCTCCTTCTGAAACTGTGAGTTCTTAGGCTTACTGTGTCTCTCTGCGTTCGTTGAGATGGGCTCTGTTCTCTTCAATCTTTCTTCTTTGTCTTTTGATTGCATGTTTTCTGTTGTGTTATAGAACCCGTTGTGCCTAACATTCTGTGGCTGGTACATTGTGAATTAGCTAGTTAGTTAGCTAGTTTGCCTGGGTAGTGTTTCTTTTTGCATAGGTACACATTTGTGCACTGTGTGTGCATGCGTATAGAGGCTGAAGTTCAACAATGGCTGTCTTTCTCAATCTTTTTCCAACTTGGATTTTTAGACAGGGTCTCTCACTGAACCTGGAACTTACTAATTAGCTAGACTGGTTGGTCAGCAAGCTCCATGAAGATTTCTGTCTCTGGCTATCTGGAATTAGGCACCCAACTGTTTAAGTGGGTGCTATGGTGCCAAATTTGGTTCCTAGTTTTTGCTATATGTTTTTAGCTATATCTTAGTATTTTAGGATGTGTGTGTGTATGTAGTATATAGACATTTTATGCATAGCTCCAAATAAATGCTTTTTTTTTTTTTTTTTAGGAGACAGGGCTTCTTTGTGTAGTGGTCCAGGTGCCCTTAAACTCAGAGATCTGCCTGACTCTTCCTGTGTGCTGGGATTAAGGTATGCACCGCCACTGCCTAGCTCCAGTAAGTTCTTAAGGCCAGATTCTGCTTTATTCTGATCTTTTTTTTTTTTTTTTTGGTTTCAAAAAAATTGCAAAGTTATTTACTTCATTGTTATTTACTAATGTGAATACAAGGACTGTCTGTAATTTATCATTTATTGTTTGCTATATGCTTTTTAGTATTCTTTTCATGCCTCTTCTTTATTTTATGCCAAGCATTAGATAAGAAATTATCATGGAGACTTTATTTGCAATAGTTTCCCTAGAGACATATTGTTCTTTTTTTTTTTTTTTTTAAAGTAAAAAAGAAGGTTGAGTACCCCAGACTCAAGAAAGCTGATCTTCATTTTGTTCCAGTGGGCTTGCTTCATCTTAAGTATGTGATACCTGAGATGTTTGCCTCAGGGTCTTTCAGTTCTCTTTGACCTAGGAGGTAGATCTTGTTGGGGATGTGTTTGGATTTGGGCATATGCAAGATTGTGCCAACCATTTTGCACAACCTTCAACTCTGACATGTTTCTTGAGTATGGGTATGCGTATGAACATGAATTTGATGCATATACTCTCTTACGGGCAAGAGTATTTAATAAGATGATGAGAATTTCCTTTTTTTGTTTTTGCTTCTTGGAAATTTTTAGGTTAGCCATACACCCTTCCTCCTGTTTTATGCTATGTCAGAAAATTGATTTAGGAATATTTTAGATTGTAACTCATAACACTATCCCACATATGAATTAAAAGCAACATCACTCTATTTTCTAGTATAATCCTTTTGTGTAGCTCATATACATGTTATATTAGTTACTATGTAACAACTCACTCTAAATTTAGTGGCTTTAAAAGCAGGGGCAACCATTCATTTTAGTATAATTCAGTAGTTTAGCAATTTTTCTGGAATCAGGTAGGAGATGTTTTTGTTGACATCATCATCATCTGGGATCCACACAGCTAGGTTCATCTCTTACTGAGCTGGGACTGAATGATCAAGGTGACTTCACTCACACTATTGTGAGTGAATATGGTCAGATATGGAATTGGGAAACTCCTTTACTCCCTTTCTTGACTATTATAATGTATTAAGTTGGGTAAATATCTTAACATGGAAGCCTTATTCTAAGAAAAAAAGGCCTTTTACATCTTGAGCTCCTATTTTACTTAAGGTTTTATTGCTGTGAAGAGACACCATGAGTACAGAAACTTTTATAAAAATAAAACATTTAATTGGGGCTGGATTATATTTTCAGAGATTTAGTCCATTATTCTCATGGTGGAAAACATAACAGCATGCAGGCAGACATGGTGCTGGAGAAGGAACTGAGCATTCTACATCTTGATCCACAGGCAACAGGAAGTGAGCTGTGACACTGGGTATAGCTTGAGCATATATGAGACCTCAAAGGCCTGCCTCCACAGTGACACACTTCCTCCAACAAAACTACATCTACTCCAAGAACACACCTCCTAAAAGTGATACTCTCTGTGGGTCAACACATGAGTCTATGGGGGCCATTCTCATTCAAAACTACCACAGGCTCCAAAACTCACAGCTTTGGTTCAGCCACAACTATCAGTTGAAGTAAATTGCAAAGGGAGCATGCATTCAAGGATGGATAGCTGGCCTCTGCCTCTTCATGGGGGTATTGTAATGTCATATTGTGAATGCCATATTGTGCCTTAAATGATATGAGGTTATACAGCTGTAGTTCATGCTCAGAACTGGCAAATGTCTTGAAGAGAAGAGAATGTCAGTTTACCAAGAAGGAAATTATTTTTTATTTTTATATTCTAACTCACTGTCTATCCATTTATTCTACAAAGAGCTCCAAAGGATGTTTTAAAATATAATTTTCATGCATTAAGTGTGCATCTTAATTATAAAATGTATTATTTTTTGTAATTCATTTGGGCTTTAGAAGTTTTAGTGACTTTTGGCCTTTTAATATTATATCACAACAACTATTTATGTAAATGGTATTGTCACATTTAATAAAAAATAAAGTAATTAATTTATGTAAGTCCAGTAGATAGATATTAACACACAAATATTGTCAAAAATTGAAAATGGAGCAGATCCTGCACATTGCTTGGGTAACACAATAAACCCAACCCTGTTGGAGGAGGTGTGGGTGAGCCAGCCCCAAATCATGAGCAAGGGAGAACTATCCCATTACTCATTCATCTTGAGGCAGCATGGCTTGGGGTAAAGTTACCTTCCTCCTTCTGCCCATCACCATTTATGGCAGGTGGGAGCTCTGTCCCTGTCATCATCAGAGCGGAAGAGCTGTCCCTGAACCTCACTAGCTGTAAACTCCGGAGAGCAGAGAGCAAGCCCTGCACTTTTCCAAGGCAGCATAGCACAAATAGAGCCAACCTTGTTAGCAGAGGTACGTGAGCCAGCCCAGAAATTGTGAGAATAGAACTGTCTTCATCACTCATCTATCTCTTGGTGGTATGAGCAGGGAAGAGTTGCCCCTCCCTCATCTATAAATGCCTGAGACAGGTATGAGAACTAGCTTCTAGATCACAAGAGTGAGAGAGCTGTCTCTGCACCCCCACCCCCAACCCTCGCCAGCAGGCCCTGCACTTCACCAGTGTAACAAATAAAGCCAACCTGATTGGTGAGGATATGACTGTACCATCCTGGAAATTGTAAGCATGGGAGAACTGTCCCCACTACTTGATGTCATGTGGCTGAGAGAGGGTAAGAGATGCCCTCCCTTATTCCTCATCTTTGCTGCTGGCAACAAATGAGAGAGCTGACACCTTACCAGCTGCAGCACTCAGGAAACAGTCCCTGCCTCTTGCCTAGGCAGCACAGCATAGCTTCCTGATGGTCAGAGGTGAGGCTGACCCAGCCCTGATGTTATTATGATCAAGGGAGAGCTGTTCCTATTACTCATCAGACATGTGGTAGCATGGCCAAAGGAGAAATGCCCACCTGAGACAAGCGGAAGAGCTGGCCCTGGGGTTATTAGAACAAGAGGGCTGTTCTTGTCACTTTCCAGCTTCAGTACTCAAGAAAGTGGCCCCTTGCCTGGGCAACACAATAGAGCTGACCATAATGGTGTAGGTGTTAGAGAACTGACCCCGAGAACATGAAAGCAGGAGAACTTGCCCCACTGCTTGCTCTTTGCTGGCAGTCCTGGAGAGCTCACCCTTGTGGTGAAGACAGGGAATTAGTGGGTCCTGAACCAAGATTGTAACTTGGCTTGCCCCAACATCCACCCCATCTGTGATCTGCAGGAACATGTGAAGGGACCTGATGAGCAGACACAAAGCTGCAGGATCTCCACAACACAGGTCACGTGATATCCAAGAAGACTCCCAGTGAGAGTTCAACATTGATAGTGTGGTAGAAACCAGAGGCCTTGAACCAGACCAAGGACTCTACAATGGAAAGGGGGGAGGTTACTGAATGACTCACTGTGTCCTCCTTTTGAGAAGGGGGTGTGCATGGACAGATGTGGATGTAGGAGGGACAGGGAAATGAATGGGATCACGAATAATGATATAAAAGACACATAAAATAATTTAAAAGGTTTGAAGATATCAAGAATCATTGGTTGTTGAACCTGTTATTTTGTTGTTATTATTATTGGTGTGTGTGTTTCTTCTTTTGATTTTGATTTGTGAGATTATTTATTCTCTGTGTTTTCATGGGTGTAGGTTAGAGTTTCCCGACTATCATCTTCCGAAGGGCTGAATTTGTAGATATTGTTGAAATTTGCCTTTATCATGGAGTATCTTGCTTTCATCATCTATGGTGATTGAAAGTTTTGCTGGCTATAGGAGTCTGTATTGGCATCTGTGGTCTCTTAAAATTGGCAACACATCTGTCCATGTCCTGGTTTTTAGAATCTTCATTGAGAAGTCAGGTGTAATTCTAATAGTTATGCCTTTATATGTTATTTGGACGTTTTTCTTTTGTAGCTTTTAATATTCATTCCTTTGTTTTGTATACTTAATGTGTTGCCTATTCTGTACACAGAAAATCTTCTTTTCTGTTCCAATCTATTTGGTGTCCTGTATGCATCTTGTACTTTATAAGAATCTACATCTTTAGGTTAGGAAAATATTCTCCTATAGTTTTGTTGAAAATACTATCTAGGCCTTGGAGTGGGTTTTTTCCTCTGTTCCTATTATTCTTAGGTTTGGTATTTTTATAGTGTCCCAGATTTCAAAAAAACTATATTAATGTTTTTATGTTCAAGCAAAGCATAAAATTGTTTCTAAATTCAGTTAATTAAAAAGTATAAATGAAATAATTTTTAGTACAATTTAGTCTGCCAAATAGCAAAAGTACCTTGAATTGTTAAGCAATCTGTTTAGTGATTTTTAAGGTTTCACTAACCTGAAATTCATTCATTTTACAAATATTGTACAGTATGTGTTTGCCATAAAATCAAATTAAAGAGTAAAATAAAATTCTTTTTATCATATGTGCTGGTGATTAGCCACTTTTCTGCTTCATTGCTAATATTTTATGTTCTGCTTTGTTCCAGGACAACTGGGATTCTGAAACCATGTTTCTACTTTACCAGTTGCTTTGGTTAAACTCTGAGAATAGAGCACTATACAAGAAGAATAAAAGATCAGAGGTCATGAGGAGACATGCTCTTTTCTTGTGTTTCTTCTTGTGACAACCCCACCTGGTCAATGGCTTTTTGCCCTGGGAATTTCAGTGGGCAATGATAGCAACTGTTTCCAGCTATTTCTAGCTATGAGTTTCCCCCCAAAGCCCTTCAGCAGGCCTCCTTTTGCCTTGTTAAAGAGGCCAGGACAAGTTGGCTAACACAGTATCTTGATATACTGGAATTCCAGCTCCTTGACGCTTTCCCTCTAAGCCTTTGAATTACAGCAGCGTCCGGGGAGTATTAGCATCGTGTATGAACGCTCCTCATTTCTTTTATTATAGTCTTAAAGTGGTAGCCACACGGTTGTAGTTGCTACTTACATGGCATCTCCTGTTCTCTTTGTATGTTCTTGATCTCCTAGAACCTGTTAAATCAAATTCTTCACTTAATTCTCATTAAAATAGCCGGGATAACGTCTTTTTTCCCAGCACAATACTTCTTTATTAAAGCATCTTCCCCGTAAAAGAGAAAACACAGAAACTTACTAGACTAGGTAACAAAGGAAAACAGAGCACAAAGTTATCCTGTGTTATTCTGCTTTATGCTGTCATGACAGACTAAGTCTGTTATGCTATGAACAGAAAATTACTTGGCGTATAAATCTTGAGGCTGGAAAGAATAAGAACAAGAGGCTGAAACTAATCGGGGCCTTTCTGTTGCACCATAACATGGCAGAAGACATCTTCCAGGAAGGGGGAGAATAGAGGAAGCCTAACCCTGCAATACTTATATTAACTACCTTGGAGTCAGAGCCCTCATCTCCTAATCAACTCTTAAAGTTCTTATGTCTTAACATCACTGCAGTTGGGAATTTTCTTTGCAATACAGAAGCTTTGGTGACATATTTAAATCCAAGCATATGTGTTACTTCTGGAATCCTGAAGAAGAAAATGTTTATTAGTTTTGGAAAGCAGTCTGCAATCATCACTTTTGTATTCTGCCTTAGACTCATGGTCTCATCTTCCTATCCTTTCTATCTATCTATCTATTATTTCTCACAATAAGTCATTTTCCTTCACCTTTCTGTAACATCACCTCCAAGTCCTGGACTTGTTTGAGTTCAAACAGTGTTCAGTAGTCAGTTAGAATTCTAGTTGCAGATAGGAAGAGAGAGACATTATCTCTTATTCGTGTTTATATGAATGTGTGTACCTGGTCCTCCTGCCTAACCCACTATGAACACAGGTATGGGGCTAACTATATCAGTATAGGAGGGAGGATTTTGTGTAGTATATTATTTATAGATTTTATAATGTAAATGTCAGGATTTGCTTGTTTATTTCATCTGAGAAGATCAAAGCTTAAGGTGATTTTTTAAGAGACTGTTTCCAAGTCAGTCTCCGTTTTTACATAGTAATTATTAGATTACTTCAACATACTTCGCTGTTTGCTCGATGTACCAAAATTACAAATATAGATAACCACAGTAAAAATGAAAAAAGACAATAAACATGATACTAACTCCCACAACACAGTATCTAATCCCAAACTATGGATATTCATACTTAAATATGCATATCACATTTTGTTTTTTATGAAATCGAGTTTTCTCCTTAGCAGTAAATTTGAACAAAACTTACATGTTTACAGATATATTTGAAAACATCACATCTTTCTCAATGGGTTTCTTACAGCCTAGGCTGACATAAAACTCAATATGTAACTAAAACTCCTGTGTCCACTTTCCAAGTTCTAGGATATAGGGATATAACACCATGTCCAACTGAAGAACATCATCTTAAAGGTCACTCAATAATTTATAAAATATAGCTACTTAACCCATAATAAACGTTATTCTTCTATGTTGAAGCCAATTTTAGAAATTGTTTGAACAAGTTTTTAAAAGAGAAATTGTTTACAAAATTTCTATGTATACATATTAATAAAATCACATTTACATTGATACACATATTTTGTATTTTTAACAGGAAACTTCAAGCAATTAAATATTTAAGGAATAGAAAGTTTCTTCCCAAAAGATATAATTTGGGCACTTGTATTTTCTATGCAGTTTAAATGACATTGGCGGCCTATGCAACCATCCGTTTATATTTAAATTCTCAGTAATGCAAAGGAAACATTTAGGCCTATGGACTTATAGTAAACATATTAAAAATGTTTAACTTAAGTAGTTGAATCTTTAGATTCTACTTTTAAACTTTTACATTTATATTGAATGATCTCAAATAATTGTAACTGCTGAAATAGACATTAGACAGATGTGTTTTAAGTGATGTAAAAAAAAAAAAAAGATACTATCCATCCTAGGAAAATATCAACCCCAAACATTGATTGTATTTTGTTATAAGCCTTCCAATTTTGTTTTTGTAGGAAACAACAAAAGATTCACATATACTAATGTCTTATGTGTAAAACATATTCTGTAGCTATTTGAAAGGAAGTGTTCTGTTTGTATTGTAAAGGTTCTGACATTTCTTACAGGGATTGGGATATTTTGCTGAAATAACTTCAGATCTGTCGATTCCTGAGAATGAGGTTTTCAGCTGATGTGAGTTAAAAATTATTTAAGCTGCTAGCTCTGTAATTAACATTTAAAGATTATCTAGTGCTTCACCAAGAATTCTATGCTTATACTCTTCCTCTAATGCTGATCTTATATTTTCTAAATTTTATTATAGAAGTGCTGGGAAATATAGATAATGATAGGGGGGAAAGCCCATCACCCTATCTAATTCTTATTTTGTATGTATTTTATGTATGGTTCTACTTTGTTCTTAATGATAATTTTGATAGGCCTGCCATTTATTGACTTCATGTCCTAGGCCCTGTGTGTGAATTTTATATACATTATCTCTCTTAAACTTTAAGGCTATCCTTGTGTAATTATTTTTATCCTTACTTAATGAAACTGAAAAGAATGAACAAAATTAAGTTTATTACTGTCATTTTGGATTCCCTGATATTGGATAAGGCATATGTATGATTTATTGGGGGACATTTATGTGAAATAATAGAGTGTGAGGAGAAGGTTTTCAGACTTTCATGAATGGAGACAGTACCAAATGCTTTTATTTTCACTAATCGTACTCAGAAAGTATAGTTTTCTAATTTCTATTTTTTCCCAGTTAGTTGTAACAGGTAGAATGCTTACTCTATTTTGTAAGAATTCAAATATATGTACTCCTCAACTTTCAAGTTACTCTGTAATCTCAGATACTTGGGTGGATGAATCAGGAAAAAAAAAAAAGTTCCTATGTGTGGGCTACATAGGGACTATGAAGTGGTTTGATGAGAATGGCCCCATAGTCTCATATTTGAATATGTTCTGCAAGGTTGTTGGAATTGTTTGGGAAGGATTAGGAGGTATGGCTTTCTGTGAAGGAAGTGTGTCACTGGGGGATGGGCCTTGAGGTTTATGAAAATCAGTATGGAACCTCTAAGCTACTGCTCTAGCCCCATGCCTGCCTGCCTGCTACCATGCTTCTCTACAGTGATGGTCATGGCCTCTGAAACTGTAACCAAGCCCTTAACTAAGTTTTTTTTTTTTTTTTTTTAAATTAGTTGCTTTAGTCATGGTGTCCCTTCACAGAAATATATCAGTATAAGGGCAACTTAGATCACCATCTCAAAATAAAGATGAAAGGCAAGGTTGGTTATATATCCCTTGATGACAGAGTACTTGTCTAGCATGCATAAGGTCCTGAATTTAATCCCAATACACAGAGAAAGAAAAAAGAAAGAAGAAGAAAATTAAACCAAGATTAAGAGGAAATGATCTATAAAAGTCAGTCAACGTTCAAAACAAATACTCCAACAGCTTATGCTGTATTGATTTAACACATTAGACCTTTTCCCAACTTTTGATTTTGACATCAAAATGGAGCATTAAGAAGCTGTAAGGCACTCTCTTGTCTGTCAATCGTGTTTCAGGCTATGGGCCTCAGGATGGCCTTTAAGACTCTGAAGCACTTTGATTGAGAGTAACTTTGGGGTAGCATTGATTGTCTCCTTCCTGCCATTACTTTGTGAAATTAGATTGGGACATACTTTCCCCTGAAGGGCTCTACATCTACAACTGTTTCCCATCATCTGAAATCAGTCAATGTGTGAAGGGCCCTCTTGCAGAGAGGAGCGTCCCACTGTTTCCTATTGCTATGGATGGCAGGATAACATGTAAGCCCTGAAATTGGAAGAGAAGAAAGCATTTGGCCTTTTAAAACCACTGTCATTATTTAAGCCCATCTTTCTTAGGGCAGCCTGGACTTCCTATAGTTAACTTTTTAAAGCTATGTGGAAATTACTGTGTGTTAGGCACTGTCTTAAACATTTTACCAGAGTCAGTTCATTGACTCTTCACAGGAGTCCTGTAAAACAAGTATTATCCCAACTGTATGGTTAGGCCAGATGATGCACTAAAGATTGTTCTAAAACATCGCCCTATGTAAGACTGTCAATGAGAGTAAATGACAGGAATTCACTTCTTATTGGGTAAAGATAGTTCTGTGTTCCCTCACAATACATGAACTCTCTTGTTTCTGGCTTCATTGGGCTGTGCTTTGCTTCAATCTCCCTGTACCATCTGCCACTGGGCTATGATCTCATCAGGCTTCCAAGCCCAGCTGAGTTGAATCTTTTAATGGCTTCTGTTCTAATAGAATCTGACAGGGCAGAAGTGAGTGGCTGTGAGTTATTGATGTCTTACACTGTCTTTTTTATTATTATTATTTTCTTGGTGTGATATATAACATCCAAAACTATCTTTTGTCTCTGGTTAGTTATCTTGTCATTTTATGGATGTCTTGGACCTGCATGAAAATAGACTCTAAAGAACATTTGTGCAAAGTACCATTGCAAAGTTGTTGCACAGTTAATCAGTGCTCTGGACAGATCCCAGTGAGAAAATATCAATTTTAAAATTTTCTGTGCCCCACTTTTCTCAAAGCACAGTCCTTTACTACTTGATTGTAACACAGAAGGTAGTGTTTCAAAGTGTAGTTACTAATCTCATCTATCACTCAAAATATCTAGGTACTATGGACTTAAGTCTTATTTTTAATAATCACTACAAATTAATCCCAAGAATTCACATTTTAGAACTCATATTTTATTATTTAAGCAATTTCTTCCACCACAAACTGTGATAACCAAAGAGAAATTTAACAAGAACATAACTCAATCAGGGTGTATGGGGCAGACATTCTTAATTCCAGAACTAGAGAGCCTCTGGTAGACAGCTTATGAAATTTTGAGGCTAGCCTGGGAAACATAGTGAGTTGCAAGACAGCCTACACTGATAAGAAGACTCTGTTTCAAAAGAAGGAAAAGAAAGAAGGAAGGGAGGAAGGGAGAGAGGGAGGGAAGGAGGGAGGGAGGGAGGGAGAGAAAGAGGGAGGGAGAGAGGGAGGGAGGGAGGGAGAAAAGAGAAAGATTCAGAAGATCTCTAAATGAGCATATGCTTTGAAATTTTAAGTTTATCCTAGTTTCAGATAATCAAACAATGGCAGTCCAGGATGAGTAGGTGCCCTATATGAGGAAAGCTGGCATGGTGGGCATAACATATGTGATTTGACACTGGTATACGGGAGGATGGGCTGAGGGTGCAAAGGTGCTCATTGCAAAACCTGACCACCTGGGTTTAATTCCACATTGGCAGAAAGAGAGTCAGAACTGAGGCTTGCAATTTGTTCTTTCACCCCCATATGTCCACCATGGCACACATGTGAATATGCACACACTCACACACACACTCACACACACACTCACACTACACTATCTCTCTCTCACACACATATATACTCTCACACACTACACAATTTCTCTCTCACACACATATACACTCTCACACACACATACACTCACACACACACCACACACACATTCACACACATATACACTCACACCACACACACATTCACACATACATATACTCACACACCCACTCACCTACACTCACACACACATCACACATGTGCACACATGCACATACTCATACACACATTTATTTACACATACACACACACAAACACACACCCCTCTCACAGAATAAATAATAAAATAAAATAATGAATGTTATGAGGGCAACCGACCACTAACTGATACTGTAAATCTGGTTAAAACAATCTATAATTTATAGGCTCCAGTGTTGAACCTGCTATTGTTATTCCACTAGATGGACATAGTACTAAACTGCCCTCTAAATGTGAACTTTCCTACTTGTGGTGCAGCTCTTAGATTTCATCAGCAGAGTTTCTTTGCACTGAAGCTCATAAGTGACCAATGTCAAGAGAGCAAATGCCAGTGCAGTGTTCGGCTATAAATAGGACCTCTATGTCATTGCACCCCTTACATTCAGGAGGAGATGGAGATATCGCAAGAGCGAGCAGTCAGGAAAGGCTGGGAAAAAGCTGTGTCTTCTGGATATGACAGGGTCATTGCACTCATGAACTCACAGTGGCTCTGCTTGCCTGTACAAGACATGTATAAGATCAAATTAACCGTCATTTTAGTATGCAAGAGAAAGGGATTCATGAGCTTCCTTCCTCAACTGAAGTGTTATTGATAGTCGATTCTTTTTGGGGTGAATCAGGTTCTTTAAGGGTGTGGTCTCTGGTAGACTGACCATGCTCCATTGGATGACCTCATACCCAAAAGTATATATATATATATATATATATATATATATATATATATATATATATATGTTCCACTGAATATTAATAAAGAAAAGAAATAAAAGAAAAAGATAAGACATTAATTTGGGGTAAGGAGATGGGGATGGAGTTAGGGAGGATTCAAAGGAGTAAATATGATCAAAACACACTGTGTGAAATGCTCAGATAATTATTAAAATATTTTAAGAATAGTAAAACCTTCAGCCAAACTGGGAAGTTTCATATTGGACTTTATCTTTGATGTGAAACTGCCATTAAGAGTATTGTGCTAAACTTTGGTTTGGAAGTATCCTGCTGTTGTTAGTCCTTTGGGAATCTTGATTCCACCTCAACTCCAGAAGGGATGGACCTACGGACCCATGACCAGGAATATGGCTGCAAAGATCAGTCCCTCAAGTTTTCTGCCCCACAGAGCATTTTTAAAATAACCCAATGTCATCTCTCTCTGCTTGTGTTTTTTCTTTACAACCTCAAAGAATTTAAAGAAATAGTGGAAAAACTCAGCTAGTAATTGCTATTCAGTACTAGCAAGTAACATAAAGCAATTTTCATTTTATATAAAAAAGTCCAAGTCTCTAATGACAGGCTACATTTACTTTTGCTCTCTTAATATTAAAAGAGGAAACTGCAAAACCAGAATCCTAAGATCAATATATAAAAACAAAAACGTTTTATTATTTTTTATTTAAAAAGTCCTTTTTATCCATGTATCCCCTGCTTCCCCTCCTTTTCCTCCTCCCAATCCCTCCCAGTCAGCCTTCAGCCTACCCCCTCTCTATTTCCCCATCCCCCCCGAAAAGGGCAAGAAGTCCCAAGGTGGGTCAGCTCAGCATGGCACATCCAAACTGGCCTTCTAAAATTCTTAAGCAGGGTGAGTGAGATTAATAAATGAAGTCAAAGTATGTTAAGGTTGTCTTAAATATTTAAATTGCAAAAAGAATGAGAAAGGAGAAAGCTTTCAAGAAAGATTTGTTTCATGCCATGGAAAGCATCTTGAATTTTACTTAATCTCATAGCACTCAATAGGAAAGAGAAAATAAACTTTACCCTGTCTTCCAATCGGAAAACTAATTTTCATGTTTAAATTTGGGAATACACACACACACACACACACACACACACACACACACACACACACACGTTTCCCCTTACAAGACTGCTAATGTGTATGCACCTTGACTTTGAGCCAGAATACGGAAGCATATGTTTCAAAGTTGAGGTTACAACATATATAGAATAATTTAGTATCAAAGTCATGATAGAATTTATAGTTACATCTTCACTCATCCAAAATGTATGGCCATATGATCAAGTGGAGTTCTGCTTGCTCCGAAAGCAATTAAAATAAAGCTTATGAAACTCAGAGGGCTAGTCAAGATGAAGAAACGCATGCCAAGCTCAGAGGGCAAATCAAGGCAAAGAAATGCATGGCGGTCTCCCATCTTTAGACAACTTTGAAAAGTCAGTATCCCTCTTGACTATATAGTAGCCTCATGGGAAAATGTCTCTGATTGTGACGTCTATTTTCTCTGCTCCTTTCATTTTCTAATGACATAATCTAGCTGGTCTTTGTAGACTCACCCATTCTTCATCAATCACCTATAACCTTGGGACTTGCTTTCTCTTTCAATGTGCTACTCTCCAGTGCTTTCAGATCTGCTGTATTTATCAGTGTAGAACAGAAGCTCCACAGGATAAGGACCTGCCTTCTAAGTCCTCACTCACTCTGCTTCATCTCCACAGGACTGAGCATCTATTCCTGTAGTAGGTTTCTGGCCTGGACTTTCGGGCCTAGCCCATAGACCCACAGAGACACACATGTTTACAATAGTTTTAGGCCGATCAGCCTAAGGCCCAGGCTTACAATTTGCTAACTCTACCCTTAATCTAACCCATGACTCTTAACCTGTTCAGCCATGGGGCTTGGATTTTTTTCTCACAGCAGCATGGTTGTCCTCTGCTTCTTCCCGCTTCTCTCTGGCATTCTCCTCTGTGTTTCCTGTTCTCAGAGTTTTCTTAGCCTGGTAGCCCTGCCCACACTTCCTGCCTGCCTTTGGCCAATCAGCGCTTTTTATTAAACCAGTGGGTGGGACAATTATTTACAATGTAACAACATAATCTCCCACATATTCCTGCTGCCTTTTTCTATTTTCTTGAAAGTCATTGCTTTGTACCATGGTTTCCATTCACTAAAATCTCTTAATTTAAGAAGTGACCAGAGGAAACCAAATCAAACATTTCTGTCTTCCCTTTTCTCTGTATTTGAGAGCACATAGAGGCCCAGCCACATTTATTTCTTTATACATCATTTTGTTTGCTTTTTGAATTTCCTCTTTGCTTGCCTGTTCTCATTGACTTTCTGTAAGGTGATCATGATCCTTCCTAGAGAGATTTTTTGTTTTTATCTCCTTGCTTGGTATATAAACTACTTGTCAGAGTTCCTTCCTGATACGCTGCATATCATATTTAATTGTATATTTAATAAAAATAGTCTGAAATATCAGAGGACAGAGCCACCCACAGAGCCAAGCCATGAGGGTCAGGGAGTGGCGACTCATGCCTTTAATCCCATTACTCAGGAGGCAGAGATCATCTTGATCTCTGTGAGTTCAAGGCCTAATAGTGCTAGCTGGTGCTGGCACACTCCTTTAATCCTAGCACTAGGAAAGTTGAACCAGGAAGTGAGACAGCCCAAGGATGGTGGGGGATGGGGAGTGAGGCTGGAAGTGGCAGGACTTCTTCCCTTACTGGCTGAGGACTGAGAGACATCTGAGGATTCCTGGAGAGGACTGTGGAGCTGGCTGGGTGAGAAGGGGCTGTGGTTTATTCCTCTGTCTCTCTGATGTTTTAGCTTTCCCTCAATATCTGGCTTCAGGCTTTTTTAGAATACCAAATAGAATTTGTGCAATATCTAACCCCACCGAAAATTCCATATATAACCTCTACTGAAAATTCATTTTCAGTATTTGTAAAAGCAGAGACCTTGTTCTTATGGTTCAGAGACAAAGTCTCAACTTAGGGTTGAGTACATAAATATACTTACCCTGATTAAAAGTTATACCGTGTATAACATCACACAGTACTCTATAAATACATAAAACTTGTTTTTTTTTTTTAATTTTAAAAATCGTTTTCCAAACAAAGCAATATAAAAACAAGAAATACCAGGCACTTCTGCTATGTGTATGGCTGCTTGGAGCCAACTCTATTTGCCAGGGAAGAGATACTTTCAGAAACCTGTATTGATGCACTGATGCAACACAGTATTAATTCTCTGCTCTGGAAAGAAGTGACAATAATAGGTGAAGGAAGTCACCCTTCTCCAGTACCTGTGCCTTCGGAGCCTAGGACATTTGGGAAGAGGTGGCATAGGGACAAAGAAAACAACACATTTATTTTGTGAGTTTGATGTTCTTATAATTGTTTTAATTGATAAAATTTCAGTTCAGCTTTTATGATAGGAGACCATAGAGCAGACCACAGCCCCCTTTAATTTTCTTAAGCCCAAGAACTTTCTAGGTTATAGGATGTTCAATGCAAAAACAGATCTTAGGCAAACCAGGATGAACTGATAGCACTGTCAAGGGCTGCTCATGAGGTATCAGGGTTAGTCAGGACTTCTGGTCTAAGTTTATTTCTGTAGTCTACAGATTCAACTATCTTCAGTGGTTCATGCAGGTAACAGAAAATACAAGGTAATTGGGAGGTGTATTGAAATTATAGATCTAGTTTCTAAGGACCATCTCAGCAAAGTACCAGAAATTGTACTGCTTTAAAATATACATTCATGGTTCATGTATGTAGATTCGGTTTCTTCTGAGAGCTTTGAGCAGAAAATCTGTTTCCTATGTTAGAGATGGCTGCCTGCCCCCCCCCATTTCTATATATCGTCATTATACACGCATCTCAGTGTTCAATTTTCCTGTTTTATGAAACATCAGGCTTAAGATTGAATCCAAGAATATCAATGTAATTTGGTTATCTCTGTAAGACAATATTGTGAAATTAGATCACATTCTAGAGCATTGAGAGTTGAGACTTCAAAATAATTTGGAAGAGTCTGATTCAAAACCTTCCATTCATCTTAAATAAAACTTAAGCGTGCTGACAAACACAATTCTGTTTCTTTCTTGGGCTAGACTACTATGAAGAAAGTCAGATTCCTTCACAGTAAGAGAAAAAGCAAAATGCCCTCACAGATTATGTTAATGTTATATTAGACCCTGGAAATAATCAATGAACTATTGCATAAACCTTTACCTAGGACACAATAATTGTAAGCTTAAGAGTCCAGGATTCCCTTAGGGATAATACCAGTATTCTGGGAACTAAGCATTCCATAGAGACAGAAAAGGCTCTTCTTATGTTTGGGTACATAAATACACTTATCTTGTTATAATGTCATATCAGTCTACATAAATACATTTACCTTTATATAATGTTATATTATATCTTCATGGAAAGCCATCACACAGTACTCTATAAATACATTTAAAACATCAGTTTTCCAAACAGAGCAATGTGAAAACAAGAAATACCAGGCACTTCTGCTTATGTATATGGCTGTTTGGAGCTACCTTTATTTGCTCAGGAGGAGATACTTTCAGAAAACTTATGCAATACAGTATTCACTCCTTGCTCTGGGAAGAAGTGATAATAACAGGTAAAGGTAGTCACCCTTCCTCAGAACTCATGCTTTATAACTCTGGTAGACAATGTTGTGTTTGCCAGGGGAAATTGTTTCTATAAGCAATTGTAGTATGAGGTTTCTGGCCCGGACTTTTGGGCCTAACCTCAAGGTCTAGGCCCACAGACCCACAGACCGGCAGTCCCACCGAGACACACAGAAGCTTCCAATAGTTTTAGGCTGATCAGCCTCAGGCCCAAGCATATTATTTGCTAGCTCTGTACCCTTCACCTAACCCATGTCTCTTGTTCTGTTCAGCCATGCGGCTCGGTACCTTTTCTTAGGGCAGCATAGTTGTTCTCTGCTTCTTCCAGGCCTCTCTCTGGAATTCTGTCTGGAATTCTGCTCTCAGAGATTTTCTTATTCTGGTAGCCCCGCCTACACTTCCTGCCTGCCTTTGGCCAATCAGCTCTTTTTATTAATCCAGTGGGTGGGACAATTATTTACTATGAAACAATACAATACCCCTACAAGCAATAGTAAAAATATTTAGACTATCAATGATAGAAGAAAAGTCTGTATCATGTATGGGATAAATATGTGACTAGTTTGTCTTTCTTGGACTTGCTTTTTCTGATCCTGGTAATGGAAGCAGTCATGGATCTTATGTCAGTTTTACATTTCTGTTTAACAAGTCATTACAAATTTAGAAACTTATAGCACTGTCTATTAATGAATCCATAGTTATATATGTCAGAAGACTGGGCACAGTATCAGTAGATTCTGTTCATAAGGCCCCAAATCAAAATATTGAACAGGGAAGAATTTTTGTTTAATCTGAGGGCTCTGAAGAAAATTATGATTTTGACCTCATTCAGATTGTTGGTAGAACTAAGAGCGTTGCAGCTGTAGGACAGAGTTCACTGATTTCTTCCTTGCTTTTGTCCAGGAGATCTCTTTTACTCCTTAACCTTCCTTTTTTGTGCTGTGGGCCTCAACATCAAGCTAAAAATGCAATGCCATATCAGATCTTTCTCAAGTTTCACACCTCTACTCCTTTTCTGTTTACTTGTGATACCATTAAAGAGGCATTGTTATTAGAGAATGTCTACCTGGATGACCCAGAGTGATCTCTTTGTCTTAAGGTCAACCAATTAATAACCTAAGGTCAACTAACTAGTAACCTTAATCACACAGCAATATCCCTTTGCTATGCAGTGTGATATGTTAATAGACACAGTATTTTATCACACCCACAATCCCTCTTGGAGGTAAGGCATGAAATCTCAAGGGAAATTTTTAGAATCTAAGTACTACAGCCCCTTTGGAATGAGCATACTACTAAAATTCTTAGATAATCCTGGGACATAATACCAAGGGAAAGGGGAAGCTGTTACTGTGGATAGGTAGTCACTTGAATGGAATGACTGGTTTCAATATCAACCAAAACAGAAAACTTGGGCCTAGTAAGATGACTCAGTGGGTAAGAACTCTTGCAGAACACCCTTAAATGTAGGGGTATTATATTGTTACATTGTATATAATTGTCCAGCCTACTGGTTTAATAAAAATGCTGATTGGCCAAAGGTAGACTGGAAGTGTGGGCGGGGCTACCAGACTAAGAAAACTCTAGGAACAAGTTGAAGAGAGCAGAAATGCCAGAGAGAAGCCAGAAGAAGCAGAGGACAACTATGCTGCTCTGAGAAAAGGTACTGAGCCACATGACTGAAAAGGATAAGAATCATGGGTTAGATTAAGGATAAAGAGTTAGCAAGTTAAATGCCTGGGCCCCAGGTCAATCAGCATACAATTAATATAAGCATCTGTGTGTTTCAATGGATCTATGGGACTGTGGGTCTGCGGGTCAGAACAGACAGAGAAGCAAGATGTAATGAAACAGATAATGCCAGAAAGCCATGTGGCGAGACATAGACTAATAATAGAAATGGACTGAAATAAGTTGCAAAAGCTAGTTGATAATGAGTCTGAGCCATAGGCCAATTTTTAATTAGTATAAGTTTCTGAATAATTATTTTGTAAGTGGCATTTGGACCTTGGGTGGGAGAGTTTCATGGACCTCATGGACCATGAGGATAGGCAGGACTGAGAAACTTCTGGCTGATGAAGCTGATTCATGTAGATACTCCTTGCCTAATGACTAGGCAACTGGAACAATGCTCAAAAGTATATAATGATTGGTGGATCAGGCAAGTTAGAATTGAGGGTATAACTATAAAGAACTAATTGAGGTAAACCAGAAAGAACTGTAATGATGTGGGGTGATGGTAAGGGAACTTTCTTAAAGTAAGGTGATCAGTGACAGTAAAACACATACCAAGGAATCCAAAATGACCAAATGGCACTCATTGTTTCCAGTTTAATAGGACAGTTGTGTCACCTTGTGACAATATTTATCTTTTGGGAACTAAGACCACTATACCAACAAAATCAAAGTTGTGGTAACCATAAGCAAAACTTTTGCTATAGGTTTATTAGTAACAACAGTGAAAGAATCACTTTTGTTTTCCCCAGCAACCTCTAGTGCCAGGAATCATGGTTAATAAAAAAAAAAAAAAAATCATTGTTATATCTGAGTTTCCACTTGAGAACATAGAACCTGCATGGAAGATAGCAATCATCTCCACAGTATATTGTCACCCAGCTGGCATTGCAATTCAACCCTCAAAAGTCATTATTCACATATTACACGGAGTGTATTCTACTAGAGTAAGCCCACCAGGGAAGTGTTCTTTGAACTGAGTTCCTTGTTTGGAAGTAATGGAGGTTGGAATAGGATGATGATTTTTTTTTTTTTAAATAAAGCTAATAGTGGTGATTTAATCAAAAGAATTGCACATTGGAAAAGCAAATGCACGGATAAAGTGTCTTTTCTAAGAGAATAAAAATCTTCCTTAGAAAAAAGAGTGTTCATTTCTGCTGTTAGAAAACTGAACACTTAAAAGCAAGACATAGGCTCTTATATTGAAATTCTTAAGTCACCAGTGAGTAGACTGTTAGGAAGTATTAAGAAGTATGGTCTTGTTGGAGGAAGTATATTACTGGAGATGGGTTTTGAATTTTCAAAAACTTATGCCAAGCACCATAGTAAGAAGTTTCTGACCTGGCCTAGCTCTGAGATCTGGAACCACAGTCCAAAATCACACAAAGTCTTATACTAATTACATGCTGTTTGGCCTATGGCTCAGGCTTATTATTTGCTAACTCTTATTCTTAAACTAACCCATGATTATCAAAGTGGCTTAGTACCTTTTCTCAGAGCATTTTTGTCTTCTTTTCTCTGCAACTGCTTGGCATCTCTGCTCTGCTCTTCCTCTTCCCAGAGTTATCTTAGTCTAGTAGCCACATCCATAATTCCTATCTGCCTTCTGGTCAGTCAGTGTTTTATTAAACTAGTAGGAGTGACAACTATTTACAATGTACAAAAGGATAATCCCACAGCAAGGCATTCTCTCTCTCTCTCTCTCTCTCTGCTTGTGGATCAGGATGTAGCTCTTGACTACTTCTCCAATATAATGGCTATTTTCTGCCATGCTACCTACCTACCATGATAATAATGAACAAAGCCTATGAGACAATAAATAAACCCTTAATTAAGTGCCTTCTTTTATAAGACTTGTCTTGGTCATCTGTTTATTACATTTGAATAGTCACAAAGACACAGGGTGTCTTGCATGACCACCTTGATATAGGGCCATTGTAGTATAGATATTAATGTTCCAGTGGTGACAAAATATTGTGCAGAATGATTTTAATATTTCTTTTTCTAGTTTCATTAGCTGGTCAATGTGATTTTCTCATAATATTATTGATGTAATGCTGCTCTAGAGACCAAAATTTTACCACATGAACTATTAGGAGAGACAACTAAAAACAAAACAAAACAAAAAACTTTAGAAATGACAGATGGAGAGCAGAAAGCAATAGTCCCCAGTGATCTACATTAGCTAGTAATAAAACACCGCTTAGACACTGCATGCTAAGTACCAAGAATAGTCTTGTTAACTCTAGTCAATACATTATTTGTAGAGAGTCCAGGAAAATGGCTCAGTAGGTAAATGCTAGACACAAAAATCCGATGACCTGAACTGGGTCAGAGATACCCACCCAAAAACTAGATGTGTTGGTAGACATCTGTAAGATCAGCATTTCTACAGCACGGTAAGATACAGATGATACAGATGAATTTCCCACAAGCTTTCAGACCACTGGCTGGAATACTGAGTATCTGAGTTTGTTTCTGAATATGTCTTGTGTAGGCTAGCTTAAGCACAGTGTCTGGTAAGTTTAGTAGTATTTGAATATGCTTTTAACTTAATGGTATTTTTATACTGTGATAGGTTCATGAGGGTGTAAATATACCCCACATCCCAAAGCAACTGCATTTGTAAGCAAGCAACCTGTCCCATATAGCTTCTACTCTCTCTTGCCACTTACAGTCTGGTTATGTATAGAGACTTGACTCTCAGTGACAAAAAGCAAATTAATTTCTCTCTCCATTCAAATATCATGACCAACAGTGAATGAAAAGTAAATTCTTGTATAGCTTACCAGTATAAGAAGTGGGTCTTAGGCTCTATGGAGAATGAACATATAATCCAAAGTATCTTAGCAGGGCAAAAGTTTTGAACCTCCAGAAGGGAACATCACCATGCCAAATGAAGTGGGCAAACACATACAGTAGAGACCATTGTTATCTCTAACGCAGGTCTTATGTCTCAGTGTGAGTGGTCAGTGCTCAACTTACCTCTTACAGGATTGGATGATTTAAAGTGGACAGAGGGGATAAACAGAACACAAGTTTGACCCCCCCCCAGTACAATCTTGGGTATATATTTGGATTTCAAGACATATTGACTCTGCAGAAATCTGAAATTTTGCCAAGTAGCTTACTTATCATTTTCTAAATGAAGCTTTGTCTTATCTAACCCCTTGCTAAAAAATACCACATACATACATATGTATGTATGTATGTATGTATGTATGTATGTTGTATGTATGTATGTATGTATGTATGTATGTTGTATGTATGTATGTATGTATGTATGTTGTATGTATGTATGTATGTTGTATGTATGTATGTATGTATGTATGTATGTATGTATGTATGTATGTATATCTCCCCACATCAGGGTACTGTTGGGGACAGAGAATGAAAGATGACTTGGCAGCCATTTGTAAACAGTTTGTTCCTTCAAATGTAGAATACAAAATTCACCATCACCATTGCTTATAAGATGCTTCCCGAGAACAGGACCAGACTAGGGAGGTTAGAGTTTAGGGCAGGGAAGAGGTGGGAGGACAGGGAAGAAGAGATGGCAAGGAGACAGATACCTGAGTGGTAGGGCAAAGACGCCAACAAGATGAAATAGCTAAACACCTGGGATGGAATAAAAGCCAAGACTCTGTAACATTTTTCACCACTACATCTTATAACAATTCAGTTGATTTCTTATGATCAGCTTTTTAAAAGTCTTTCTACATAGCCTTGGCTGGCCTGGAATTCTCCCTGTAGACCAGGCACCAGCTGGCCTCAAACTCACAGAAATCAACCTGCCTCTGCTTCCTGAAGAGGAAAGGCATGCACCATTAGGCATGGCTTCAGCCTTAGTCTTAGAAAGTCTTTATGTTGAAGGTGTGCTGCAGGCCACTCATCCTGAGTGAGCCACCAGCTGGGTCATCAGTCTCATTTTCTCTAAAATGACAGCATTGGACCAGTTGTTCTCTGGGGCCTTTCACTGAGCATATTTAAATGTCCCGTGGGTTTATAGCCAAAGTGTAAACCTTTCCCAATTTTCAGGCTTCCTAGAAGTGTTAGGGTTAAATTATTTTAAGACTTTGAACACATAAGATAAATACCCTAACATCCTCTGCAGAACCAAGACTCACTCAAAGACTGCGGTGTTTTGGGATTTTTTTGTTTGCAGGAGTGGGGTTGTTGCAAAGTCGGCAACATAGCTGCTTTTCTAACAGCTTTCAGTTCCTGGAGAGCATTAGTACAACCAGGATCCATGCTGGTTAGATAGCACACTGGGCTGTGAACCTTTTGCGAATGAATATCCATTTGTATAGCAGAGGTAAAGACCCACCCACCAACCCCCCCACTCCCCACCCCCCACCGCGCACGCCTGCCAGTAGCCCATCTCTTCTCTGTAAAGACAATATGAGAGCCAAAGTCTGGCCTGTCTACTGCTGAAGTTGTCCAGGTGCAAATCTTGCTGAGGATCTGAACTAAGCTAAGAAAAGGCCATTGGGATGGATCAGGATGGTCAGTTCTCTGTACCTAAGCTTGGTCTGCTGGGCCGATTCAATTCTTGGGGGGAGGGGTCCACATGCCACAGTGCATGTGGGGAGCCAGAGGATAATCTTGGGTATGGATTCTTACCTTCCACCTTTGTTAGGGTCTTTAAGGTTTGCCACTGTGTGTACCAAGGCAGCTGGCCCAGGACCTGCCTATTCCCGCCCTGTCCTTTCCATGGGCAGGCCACTGCTCTTGGTTGTATGTGGGTTCATGCTCAATAATTGTGCAACTGATGTTTAGAAATGCAAAATAAATAATAAATAAATAAATAGATGGATAGATAAACAAACCAATCAATCAATCAATCAATCAATCAAACCACCCCACTTCATACTGTTCCCTCCAAAAGAAAAAGAAAGTATGTTTAAAAAACACGATTCTAAGATTTGGAAAAATATGGTGTTCAGTAAGGCTTATTTAAATATGAATTTGTTCTGCCCTGAAATTAATTAATTCTTATATTATTATACAGTTTGAGTCATTGTAATCATGTCACTCTTGTTTTAATAGTTATTAACACTTTTATTTTTATATAAGAGTGGGATCTGTGTTAATTTCTGGGCGATATCTTACTCAATGTATTTCACAATTTCAGTTGTTTCTGGAATATTGAAAGCAATGAAGTAATTGTATTATTCCTAATATCCTTACAAATACAACACAAAATATTTAAATAGATTTCCAAGGCTTCTCATAACTTAGGAACTCAGGTTAGATGATCTGGAAGCATCCTATAAAAAGGTCCAGCTTTGGAAGTCACCAGGCAGGCCTCCGTCCACCTCAAGGCCTTGGGTAGTTGCTATAAAATATTACAGAAGAACTTTCTGATGATTGAGTGTACTTAGATTGAATGAGCTGGGCAACAGCAACATCTGGCTTTAGCTTCTGTTTGTCTGCAGTTTTACTGGAGGGATTTTTATAATGACTCTGTTTAACCTCATTTTCATTTGTCAATGTCAGCCTCTTCCGTGGGAGTCTCAAGCCTACCTTCTGTGACTGGCTGGTCATTAAGCAGAGCTAAATATGTGAGTATCTTTCTAGGTTTAGTGTCAGCTAAGCTCTCTAAGACATCAAACCTAAATACTGATCTTAATTGCTCAGATTCCCATCTGCTTAACTACAAGATTTTCCCAGATCAGTTCAGTCCCACGTAGTTTATAAAAGAGGCATCTCAAATAAGCTGTCATTTCAAAATACCTTTGCAGCATAACGGCCATGCTCTTATAGGATAGACAACTGTGAAGAGACTTGAATGTGGCAGCAGGGTGTCATTACATACTGTAGCAATGAAATTATATCTAATACAATTTTACCTTTTCTGTGGTATTCTTAAATCTTTAAAAAGACACATGCTATTTGTCTATCAGTATGCTTCTTTGTTCTATAGTAAGAGAGTATTTTGATAAACCATGTGACAATGAGTCTTACTTATTTGAGTATAATCATAAAAATGAGTGTTCACTAAATGACAACATTCTTTAAATAGAAAGAAATATATGTCTTTGGGAATTTCCCCTCTTCTTGAAACATATATACAGCATGTTAATGAATGTTAACCTAAACCTACATTAGGCTGAGAGACAAGCAACAAGAGAGACACAAACTCTTTGGACCACTTGGACTGTTACAGGAGAGAGAAATAAATATTCTCACACAGTTTGCTTCTGGAATGTCCCTTTCGAGGTCCACATGTCAACGGCTCAATTGCCAGGATAATACCTTGGCAGGTGATGGAATCTTCATGTGGCATAATGGGCTGTTCCTTGGTCATCAGGGCATTCCTTGGACTTTCATCAATTTTTTATTTTACTGTTTATACTAGCCATTCATCTATTTTTTTATTATTTTTTATTTTTTTGTCTTTTCTCCTGCCCATCATTAGTTGAAGGTTTTACTTTACCAAGAAGGCATTTTCTACATTGATGAGCTGCCTTTCCATAAGTAATAGACCATGGTTTCAGACCAGAGAATGAATGATTATTATATTAGGTTTAGTCTCAGGCATGTTACACTTGTTTATTGTTATAAACATGTTATTATTTTTAAAATTTTATTTAATTAGTATTTTTTACTTATTTTATGCACTGACTACAGTTTCCTTCCCTCATTACTTCCCACCTCCTATCTACCTCTTTCCACACTCACTCCCCCTTATCTCCACTCAGAAGAGGGCAGGCCTCCCATGGTGAAGCAGGACCTAGCTCCTCCCCCTGCATCAAGGTTGAGCAAGGTAATCCAGCATGGGAAACAGGTTCCCAAAGGCCAGCCAAGCATTAAGGACAAGTCTGAATTTCACTGCTAGGGGCTGTACCAACAGACTAAACTACACAAATGTCACACATTTACACACACAAATTTAGAGGGCCTAGGTTGATCCCATGCTGATTCCCTAACTGTTGGTCCAGACTTCATGAGTTATCAGCTCAGGTCAGAGGTCTCTATGGGTTCTCCATCATGGTCTTGACCCCCTTCCCTGACTTGCACAATCCCTCCTCCCCATTTTCAGCAGGACTCCCTGGAGCTTGGCCCAATGCTTGACTGTGAATCTCTGCATCTGCTGGATAAAAGCTCTCTGATGACAATTAGAGTAGTCACAATTCTAATTATAGTAGATGGCCAGTTGAGGCACCCTCTTCACTATTGCTAGGAGTCTTAGCTAGGGTCATTCTTGTGGACTCCTGGAGTTTCTTTGGCATCAGGTTTCTCCTTAACCCCGAAATGCCCCCTCCCATCAAAATGTCTTTGGTCACTCTCCTCTTCTGCCTAACTCCCAGCCCACCTCCCGTGCTTAGCCAGCCTAATCCTCAAGTTCCCAACCTTCCATGCCCAACCTGCCCCCAGTTTACCCTGGGGTCCATCTCTCCTATTTCTCCTTCCCAGGAAAATCCGTGCATCCCTCTTTGGGTCCTTCTGGTTATCTAGCCTCTCTGAAGCTGTGGATTGTAGGTTGGTTATCCTATACTTTATTCCTAATATCCACTTATGAGTGAGTATATACTATGCTTGTTTTTTTTTTGTTTTGTTTTGTTTTTTTGTTTTTGTTTTTGTTTTTGTTTTGTTTTGTTTTGTTTTCCCCTGGGTCTGGATTAGCTCACTCAGAATGATTTTTCTCTAACTCTATACATTTGCCTGCAAATTTCATGAGGTCATTTTTTTTTTTCTTTTTTAACAGCGAGTAATACTCTATATTTTAAATGTACCACATTTTCCTTAACCATTTTTTGGTTGAGGGGTATCTAAATTGTTTCTAGGTTCTGGCTATTAGGAATAATACTGGTATAAACATAGTTGAGCAAGTGTCCTTGTGGTATGAATGAGCATCCTTTGGGTATATGCCTAAGATTGGCATACCTGAGTCTTGAGGTAGATTGATTCACAATTTTCTAGGATACTGCCATGTTGATTTCCCAAGTGGCTGTACAAATTTGCACACCCACCAACAGTGTATGAGTGTTCCCCTTATTCCACATCCTCTCCAACACAAGTTGTTATCAGTGTTTTTGATCTTAGTCATTTTGTCAGGTGTAAGATGGTATCTTAGAGTCATTTTGATGTATATTTTCCTGCACTAATTCTAGTTAGCATATAATGAAGATATGGGGGAAAATCTGGAATATCAGAAAGAGAAAGAAGACCACAATTGATTATCAGCCAACCAACTTCTCAGGCCCCAAAGGGTAAATGCTGTCTTCAAGAATCCCCAGCCTGGCTGGTTGCTTTTACAGAATGCAGGAATGTCTGCCTCCTCCTGTCTTAAATATCTTCCCCACCTAGCTGTTTCACTTCTAGGTTCAAATCCTAGAGCTAGGATTAAAGGTTTTAGCTACTATTGCTTGCCTGTAACACAGAGAAATACAGAAAGAGCTCTTGTCTCTTCATTAGTGGGATTAAAGCCATGGGTTATCACTCTCTGACCTTCATGGCTTGACTGTGGATGATGCTGCTCTCTGATATTCCAAGATGATTTTATTAAATATAAAATATATCACCACATATCCCCTTTTGTATCAATAATAAAAAAGAAGGCTATAACTAACATAAGAAAAGCTACATACAATAGGTACAATATTATTTATAATATATACAAGCAATAATTACACAAGCAATGTCCAGTTCACTAATAATTGACAAATTCAAAGAAAATATTTTATCATTTATTCTATTTTGGTGAGTCCAAAGGATTGTACCTAATTCACTTTCAATCTAACTTTTACTACTAACTGAAAAACTATCTTTTGATGTCTCTCAAACTTATACACTTTAGCCTCTCATTGAGTTTTTTTTTCCTAAAACTGGCACTAGAAAATTAACTATCTCATCCTCAAATTCCTCAGAGACCCAAGAAGGAAACAATATTAACTAAATAAACAGGGTGTACAAGCAAGAAAATTCCAAAAAAATATGAAAAATGAAACAGCTGAATGGCTGGACAGTCACCCAAGTTTCCTCTGCTGTGTTGAAGCATCCATCTTCAGCAGATAGGCCTAGCATATCTGATAGACTTCTACATGAAGCAGGATATTCTCAAAGACCTTCCTGCCTTGTTCTGGGAAGGTTTGGCAGTTCTTTTTTGTGTGTCCTGCATGTCCATTTTGGACATCATTCTATTAGCAGTTGAGGCAAGAGTACTTTCTTGCCCAGTAGCTAACTTTTGTCACAAAGAAGGTCAACTCCATATGAGCTTCTTTGATGCTCATCATTGTCTTTGACGTAGATTGGTGCTGTCAGGATCAGATGTCTCATTGTCATAAAAATAATAAAAACCTATATTATTAAAATATCTTAAATGTCACATTCTGTAGATCTCTGATTTGTTTGAAGATGAACTGTCGATCTAAAATATATTTCTGTTTGGCCTTGAAAACATATCTAATATGACTGTAAGTTTGATTGTAATTTCTAAGTACTAACTTGTATTTCTTTATATCCTAGTTAATAACTTTCAAGGACTAGCAATTTGTATTACAATGTTAGACGTACCATATAGTAACAATACATTGAACAAGCATATATATATTAATTGTATATTATTATATAATTAAATATATAATATATTAAATATATAATAATTAATATATATACATATATACAAAATTAATCTCAACTTTGTATAAATATTCATAATTTCTATATAATATACAAAAATCTAATTTATTGTAAAATATTTAAAATTAGCAATTGCTTTTTAAAAGTAGATTCAATAATCTACCTTTATATCCTATCATACATACCTTTATCCCCTATTTTTTCTCTTTTTTTAAAACAAAAACCTTGAATCTAATCTCTCATTTTCAGCTTTTTTCCTAACTATAACAATTTGTAAACAATTACCCTAAATAATAACAATCATCCATAATCCATTGCAAGATTAAAAACTACCCATTCTACCTCTTGGGAATGTATGCATCATATTCTTAAGTTTACTTCCTGCTGTCTGGGAGTGATGGCATCTTTAGGGGATTCTGAATGAAAAAGAAATTAATTGTCAAGTCCTTAATAAATGACTATATCATTTGTTGTCCAGTCTCTGTAAAACAGAAAAGTGGAGGGCTTGTCTCATGTCCTGGCTTAAGAAGTCTGTGAGGCTGGTTCATCTCGGCTAGCTACCTCAAAATTGTCCTGAGAAGTTTGTAGTCCAAATCTGACCTCTCACTGGAGTTTGTCAGCTTAGTGACATTCTCATAGTCCATGTAAAATTATAATTGTGGGGCTGCAGCTTCCTTTTGGATACTTCAAAGGTCAAAATTAGGCATTTGTCATTGTTCATTGCAGATAACTGATAAGAGACTCAAACTCAAAACAATGTACAGGAAGCTAGATAAAGCCTCTCTTTTCTACAATTAATTAGTACTTGATATGATCATTAATGTCATGACAAAATGTTTAAAATATATATATTAATCAAACACATTTTGATATAAAATTTATATCTAATAAGATTAGTGACAATAGAATAGTCCCTAAATTTTGGTTGTTGTTCTGTCCCATATCAGGTGGCTTTTCTGATATGATACAGAGATTTTACATTTTCCTTTAACAAGCATGCTTGGATTTAGAGAAGGAAAGAGCCACACTACAACTCCAAAGCGAGCTATAATTTATAATTGAACTTGTACTTCAACTATTTTTACAAATAAAAAGATATGTATGTTAAGCATTGAGATTTTACCCTGTAGAATATATTGGCAACAATAGGTCCACTATTCCTTTGCTTGTAAATTTTTTTCTGGATAGCTTTCCTTTCTGCTCTAGATGTCTAGGTGTCCAAGGTCTTTTGACTTCATGAAGATGGATATTTCTAGTTTTCAGAAAGAATAAAAACAAAACCCTGCCCCAACCATTGAGTTTTTCTTCAACTTTCATCACATGGGTGGATGAGCCATCATTTTTCTTTATCAAGAAGTTAGTTCAAATCCAGTGTATTAATACTGATGGTATCCATAGCTTTTCTTCACTAGAAGAAAAAAAAAGTGAAACCCTTTCCTCAACATAGCACCTATCATGGTTTCCATTCTGAGGTCAGTACATCTTTGAAGTAGACAGGTTGAGTAGTTTTTTTTCTATAGACCAATGCCTTTCAGCAGCTGTTGTTCCTTTCTCATTGGCATTGAGAAAATTCAAAGTTAATAAAGCATTATGTAGACTATTTCTAGGGGTCTTTGTTATTCCTTTCTGTTTATTTAGCATATCCTTTAGAGTTCAATTTGATCTCTCTATGACTGCTTGCCCTGTAGGATTGTGTGATATTCCTATAATATAATTTATAATAGGCAAAATACTGTTTCATTTTACTATTTTCTAGAGATATATCTTGAGGCATTGTCACTATTAATTTGTACAGGTATCATCATGATGGCCATAACTTCTAGCAAATGTGTGATTACAGAATTAGCCTTTTCTGAATACAAAGCAGTTGCCCAGTGAAATCCTGAAAATGTATCTATTGTATGATGTACATATCTTACATATCCAAATCATATAAAATGAAACACATCCATTTGCCAAATTTCATTTCTATGTATACCTTTAGGATTACTTCCTGATGGTAATGGAGTTTGGTTATAGAAAGAACAGGTATGACATCTTTTTTACAATTTCTTTGGATTGGTGCCAAGTGATGGAGAAATCTTTTTTTTAAACCTTTGTTACTGGTGTTTTTATGAAATTCTGAGGCCTCTAGCACATTTCCTATTAATAATTTGTTAATTTCAACATTACCTTATGCTAGAGGGCCTGGCAGACATTTACGGGATCAGGTGTGTGTTATATAGAAGGGATGATTCCTATTCCTGATTACTTCTTGTAACAGAATAAATAATGAAGTTAGTTCTAACTCATTATTAATAAAATCAGCAGTTTCAATATGCAAAACAACTAATTTTACATACTGAGTCAGTGACAATGTTAAGAAGTTCTGTAAAATCCGTTAATACCATCATAATAGCATATAATTATGACTTTTGAACAGAATTATAAGGGCTTTGAGCCACTTTACTAACATTTTCTGATTTGTAGCCTGCCTTCCCTAATTTGTTTGCAACAGTATAAAATGTAGGGGGGTCCAGAAATTGGTGAATCTCGTACATGAAGAAGAATCCAATTAGTGCCCTTTATAAATTCACTTCTTTTGCTTTGAAGATATCTTTTGTCAATCTCTCCCTCAAAATTACTGCAAACTCTTTGAAAAAGTTCACTTTCTGTCCATAATTGGTCAATTTCTTCATTAGTTAAAGATACAATAATTTCTGCTGGGTCCATTCCTGTCAACTGATGAAGTCTTAATTTTCCTTTAAAAGTCAAATCTGAAATTTTTTCCACATATGTCTTTAACTTTTTTACTCAGTTTATATATCTATTCTAATATAATATTTTTCATTTGCATCAAAATTCCTGTAGATGAATTCTTAAAGGGTAAGATAACCAGAATGCAATTAAGGTCTGGATAGACATGATCCACATGTACATATTATAATTTCTTTTGCAAAGCCAATTTTCTTTCAGCTTCAATTGAAAATTCTCTTAGGCTATTTCAGTCCTGGTCACCATTTAAGATTTTGAACATATTATCCAGTTGATCATTTTTTTTTATCCCAATAGTGGTCTATAAATTGAAAATGTCTCCTAGAAATCTTTGGAAATCAATAAGAGTCCACAATATATCTCTCCTGATTTAGACCTTTCAGGATCTAATACTTTATTGACGCATTTTGTATCCTAAATAATTAATGGAATCTCCTCTTTACATTTGTTCATGAGCAATTTGTCATCCCCAAGCAGGCATTTTTTTTCACTTCTTCAAACATTCTTTCTAATGTATCTGTATTTGAGTCAGCAAACAAGATATTATCTATGTAGTGGTAAATGATAGACTGTGGGAATTGTTATGTATGACTTCTAATGGCTGTTGTACAAAATATTGGTGCAGAGGAGACTATTTACGTTTCCTGTGGGAGAACCCTCCACTTTTATCTCTTTACAGGGCACTGTAAAGGCAAATTTTTCTTCGTCCTGTTTTTGTGGAGGTATTGTAAAAACCAGTTTTTAAGTCAGTGACTATAATACACCATTCTTTGGGTAACAGACAAAGGAATTCCTGATTGTAGAGTGCCCACTGATTGAATCACCTTGTTCACCACTCTTAGATCTGTTACCATTCTCTGTTCTTTGGGTTTCTTTTTGATAACAAATACAGGAGAAATCCAAGATCTGGTTGATTCTTCTATATGCTGAGCATTTAACTGCTCTTATACCAGCTTCTCTAAGGCCTGTAATTTCTGTTTTGTTAAAGGCCATTGTTGAACCCATATAGGCTTAGCTGTTAGCCATTTTAAGGTAGCAATTTGGGTGCCTTTGAAAGATCAGCAGCTGTTGTGTCCCTGCCCCCTTTTTTGGTACAACCTGAATGATTGGTGGCTGTTTTTCATAATACCTCCTAATGTTTTGCTCAGAAACATATGTTAGTTTATGGTTTGTTTCTGAGATTAGATGAATGTTAATATGAGTATTCTGTTGTTGCAATAAGTCTCATTCCCATACATTCATAGCACATATGGCTTTAATTTTCTTTTCTGTCCTTCTGGTTCTATACATTCAAGCCATCTTGCATTCTGTTTGACCTGGGGTTTTAACATTTCAATTCCCCAAAACTGAACACTTACCTCCTGAAAGGGCCAACATGGATGCTAAAATTCTGGTGAAATTAATGTTACATTTAGCCTGTGTCCATCAAATCTTCAGGATAACATCATTTATTCATATTTTTAACTTTGGCCTTTCTTTATTCATTTATGGAAGTTTGCCAAAATATTTGCTTTATGGTTTTTTATGTAATATCAAAGAAAGACCAACCACCTTCCATTAAGCTAAACTTTCCCCATTTTTACTGTGGGAAAAAGTTTTCTCTCTGCCTTAAATTCCTCTTAAGAAAACCTAATTTACTCACCAAGCTTGTTGTCAATGGCTGTTCAGATGACTGTGAAGAGGGGCAGCTACCTAGTGTGGTAGCAGCCCAAGGAGGGGGTCCACAAAGAGAAAAAAAACCCCACAACCCACCAGAAAAGGGAGGCCACAGTCCAACATAGTAAAAAAAATTACCCTATGAAAATGGAGAAGGAATGCTGTGGTGGGCTCTGCCTAAGGCTGAAGGGCAAGTCCTAGCAGGCCACGTGGAGTTCTGGCTAGTGAGCAGCTTTTATCTTTTAAGGAAAAGCTGGAATATCAGAGAGAGGAAACGTACCACAATTTCTTAGGCCAAACAGGGTAAATGCAATCTTCAAGAGTCCTCAGCCTGGCTGGTCACCTCCACAGAATGCATGAATGTCTACCTCCTTCTGCTTTAAATACCTTTCCGGCCCAGCTGTTTCACTTCTGGGTTCAATTCTGCATCATGAACCTTTAGGATTAAAGGCATGAACTACTATTTCATGGCTGTAACATACAGAAATATAGAAAGATCTCTGTCTCCTGAGTGATGGAATTAAAGGCGTGAGTCACCACTCTCTGACCTTCATGGCTGGACTGTGTGTGATTTTATTCTCTGATACTCCAGGGTGATTTTATTAAATGTACAAAATATCGACATTTAAAGATATTGAACAATTCTTCTGTATTTCATTCATTTGAAAGAGTTCTCTGTTTAGTTCTGTACCCATTTTAAAATTGTATTGCTTGATATTTTGATGTCTAGTTTCTTGAGTTTTACATATTTTGGAAATCAGCCCTCTGTCAAATAGAGGGTTGGTGAAGATCTTTTCTCAATCTACAGGCTGCCGTTTTGTCCTATTGGCCATGCCCTTTGCCTTATAGAAGCTTTTAAGTTTCAGAAAGTCCCACTTATTGTCAGTTTCTACACTACTAGAAACATGCTAGTCTTACTTTTATGTATTTGCTACAGTAGTGAAAACCAATAAACATACCTGAGCCATTTTTCTCATCGGCTTACAAGCCACAACAACCTATATTCTAGCCCGTTAAATCTGAATTCATGCATGCAAATAACTTTTCCTTGGCTTGGATCTGAAGATCAAGGTTAAGTATAAACAAGTAACTGTAGCACAAGGAAAGTGACCCCTGGTGGTACTGTCTCATTCTTTGTGCTGATTATGGCGAGAGCATCTGTAGATATAATGGGTAGGTCCATAGTGCATCATTTTCTCACATAGCACTTCTCAAAGCTCTTCAGTTTAGTTCTACCTTCTAAATGCTTGGTGTAGCTATATATACCTTTAATATTACTTATTTAATATTTCCCTTAAGTTAATTTTATATAATTTTTTAAAAAGGCATTGCTATGGTTTGGAGTAGATACCATGTACTCAAGCAAATGCATTGAAACCACAAAACACTCAGAGTGAACATTCTTAGTGTCATCATTTAAGAGACAATTAAGAGTAAAAATCTCTATCTTAATTGTGATTAATTTTTGCACAATACTTTCTTGAAACCTAAAATCAGTCAGGAATTCCCATCATACCGTAGGAAATGCTGCTTGTTTGTTTTTCTCCATTAAAAAGAAATAATAAAGACCAGGGGGAGTGTTAGGGGTGGAGTAGAGGGTGAGTTGTGTTCCTGCCATTCTGGATAAGTATCGCTTTTGCTGTTCCAGAGTAACACAGCCCTCTGGAAGAAGATGGAAAGAGTCAACTTCTTCAGTGTGAGCATTCTTTGCTAGATGTCATAGTTTATTTCTTTCATTGTTTTGTTTCTCCACTAGATATGAGATTAAAAAAAAAAAAAACAACATAAACCCCCCCCCCAAACCTAATCAGTTTGTGATCTTGAGAATAAACCACGTCATTGTGTTATAAGTGAAATGAAAATCAAGAACAAACTGGTTAAGCTTGAATGCCCATTCAAGCGTAGACATGAGAGTATTAAACATCAATAAAGAGTAAGATAAAAGTGAGTGGGCACTCATAAGTGGATACTAAATGTAAAGCAACCAGGCTACGATCCACAACTCCAGAGAAGCTAGGTAAAAAGGAGCACCCTAAGAGGGACACATGGACCAGGGATGAGGTGGGGGGGTGGAGGGGAGTGGAGGGCATGGGGACATGAAGGATCAGGATGGCTGAGTTCTGACACTAAGAGGGAGAGCAATGAAAGATTTCTCTTGATAGAGGGGACCATTATGGGTTAAGGAGAAAGAAAGGGTGACAGGTGTGGTGGGATTATGTGTTGTTACATTGTAAATAATTGTCCCACCTACTAGTTTAATAAAAAATGCTGATTGGATGAATGCAGACAGGAAATGTGGGCAGGGCTACCAAACTAAGACAACTCTGGGACAGGAAGAAGAGAGCAGGCCACAGAGACACCATGATGAGATGCCAGCAGATGCAGAGGAAAGAAGCTGAAATGCTGCTCTGAGAAAAGGTACCAAGCCTCATGGCTGAACAGGATAAGAATCATGGGTTAGGTTAAGAGCAAGAGCTAGTGAGTTATATGCCTGGTCCCAGGTCAATCAGCATACAATTAATATAAGTGTCTGTGTGTTTCAGTGGGACTGTGGGGCTATAGGCCAGAAAGTCTGGACCATGTGGCTAAGCTGGATAATATGGGCCAGAAACATAATATCACAGACAGGGAAACTCCCAGGAATTCAAATATGACCCCTCTTGAAGACTCCTAGCAATAGTGGAGAAGGTGCCTGGACTGGCCTTCTCCTTAAATCTGATTAGTGATCACCCTAATTGTGTAGTAAGAGGTTTCTGGCCCGGATTTTTGGGCCTAGCCTTATGGCCCAGACTTTCATGCCTAGCCTCAAGGTTTGGACCTGCAGACCACAGTCCCACAGTCCCTTACACAGTTACTTACATTAATTTTAGGCTGATTGGCTTAAGGCCCAGACATGTAACTTGCTAACTCTTTACCCTTAAACTAACCCATGACTCTTATCCTGTTCAGTCATGTGGCTCAGTACCTTTTCTCAGAGCAGCATAGTTGTCCTCTGCATCTGCTGGCTTGTCTGGCAACTCTGGAGTCTCTCTGGCATTCTGCTCTGTTCTTCCTGTTCCCAGAGTTTTGTTAGTCTGGTAGCCCCACACTTCCTGTCTGCCTTTGACCAATCCGCACTTTTTATTAAATTCATAGGTGGGACAGTTATTTACAATGTAACATGATAAATCCATTACATAATTGCCATCATAGAACCATCATCCAGTAACTGATGGAAGCAGATGCAGAGATCCATAGCTGAAGATTGGACTGAGCTCCTGGAGTTAAGTTGAGGAGAAGGAGGAGGGGTTATATTAACAAAAGGGGTAGGGCATCAAGATCATGACAGCGAAAACCATAGAGACAGCTGACAGGAGCTCTGAGCTCATGGACTCTAGACTGACAGTTAGGGAGCATGCATGTGATTGACCTAAGCCCTCCGCATGTGGGTGATAGTTGTATAGTTTGGTCTGTTTGTGGCCTCTAGTAGTGAGTCCCTGATAAAGACTGTCTAACAAGAGAGAGAGAGAGAGAGAGAGAGAGAGAGAGAGAGAGAGAGAGAGAGAGAGAGAGAGAGAGAGAGAGAGAGAGAAGGAAGGAAGGAAGGAAGGAAGGAAGGAAGGAAGGAAGGAAGGAAGGAAGGAAGGAAGGAAGAAAGAAAGAAGGAAGGAAGGAAGGAAAAAGAAAATTGAATGGGTCATTTTTCAAGCAAATACAGCTTTACTTAAATTTGAATGGCTTCTGATTACAGCGCTACAGCGCCCTCTCCAAACCTTGGAGTAATTCTTGTTTGGAAACTGCAGAACACAATGTTTCTGTTGAGAAGGTATGTAAATGTGCTGCTTACAAGAGTCCAGGTGTGAGTGCTGGAGGAACATGGCGTGGACAAATGTTACAGGAGCTTTTCCATAGGACTTCATATACATTGGGCCGAGGATGGCTAATTGATTGGCACAAATTAGTCATTAGCTTGTTCTTTAGCATGTTCTGAATCTTTTAAGATCTACAGCACACCATAGAGATTTTTCTACTTGTGATCAAAAGGTCTATACTCACACACATGAAGCCTTTTCATTATGTTTATCAAATATGTGGAAGTCTTGTTTGTTCAGGTTCAATGTTTAGCACTTGATATTATGAATCCCCCACACAGGAAATTAAAAACAATGTTTTCTCTGCTTTCATTCTCAAATTCATCTGTACTTGTGAAAACACATGATGCTTCCCAGAGCTAAAGAACAGATAATGAGCGAGATAGCTACACATTCACCATAATCTATTTCCCTTTATGCCTGGTTTACTGGCAGGTCTTAGCACCCACTGTTAAGGCTTCCTGCTTAAGCAAGCTCTCACAGACCAAATGATGAATAGGGTTATCCATAGTCCCAAAATGGCCACTTTCCTTATTTCTCTGCCAGCAGTGTGGGCTTAGGAAATTCAGTCAATGATAATGAATCCCAGGCAATGGCAGGACTAGAGAATAACTATCCCTTCTCAGGCTCTGAATGGCTTGAGGAGCAAAGCTCATTTTGTTGCCACTTGTAAGCATTATTGTCATGAAGTAAAAATAAAAAAGCTTATATTGAGTCAATGCACTATTTTGAGAGCATTAACAGATTCGGCTTTATATGATAGCAAGTGTCAGGTGATCATTGAGAATTGTGGAGCTGAAACAGAACTGGAGACTATCTAAACCCGGAATCTGAGCAATCTTCTTGTAGCCAGCACAGCACAAACACATTCCAGCCATGCACAGCGTGCCTGCCCAAAGGAGAATGTCCCTCCTAAAATCCGATTGCAAGCTTTAGATGCACGTCTCTCCAGGTGAAAATCTAATTACTTCAAGAAAAAAGAAAAAAAAAAAACATGAGTGTTTTCTAAAAAGCAAATCTAACTTCCAGTTTACAAGTGGAAAGATGAAGACTTAGAGGAATTCAAGGGATTTGTTCAACATCATTGATTTAGTTAATCATTAGAACAGAATGCAGTCAAGTAAGTTCCATAGTTCATTTCTAAGTCATTAGCAGCAGCTGTATTCTGAAGTACATCAGAATAATAATGAGGCATAAGCTTTAGTTAGTATTTATCGATGCTATGCAAGAAGATTGAAAATGATGTCACATTCTCGACTCTTCCCGAATTAAGGAGAAGAACTCTTCTTGTTGATTTTTGGATGGCCTTTTTGAGTTCCTTAACTCTAGCCAAGAACACATCTGAGGCCAGGTTATAAAAGTTCCACAATGCCATGAGATGCAATCACCACCTAAATTGTTTGACTACAGTGACTAGGCCTGCTCTCTCTCCTAACTAAACACTAGTCATGTGTTCCAGGAGGAGCCATCTTCCCAGTTATCTCTGGCCTCCGCTGTATCGCATATGTGAGCAGACCCATGCTGACTCCCCACATCAGCTTGTTGGATCTGTTATAAACCTAATAATATAACCTTAGCTGACAATCAAATCAACTTTCCCCAACTGGGTTTTGCTGGAGCCCTTGGCCTGTGATATCTTGATACAGGATAAAAGCAATGGTTATAAATGCCTACATTTTATGGTAATTGCTTCATACTTCAGGCCTAGACAAATAGAACACCCTTAACTGAAATATCGTTTATAATTCGTGACTAAAAGCATGTAAAGGAATTATTTGCCTATACCCTGAAGAGGCTTCCTATAGGAATCTGCTCCTTACCCTCTCAAGCCCACTCACCTGAAGGCCATCACATTCTTGTTAGTCAAAGACAGGTGCTGGTTTTGTTCTGTACATTCCCAATCTCCACTATTGGCTTAAAATAAATCAACTATGTGGCCTGACAACACTGTAGGCTAAACTATTGTTAATACAGAACTTAGGCTGCTGTACATTGTAATTCTGTGTCGTATATACAGGTATCAAGGATAATAATTTTTATAAGATTCATATAAATTTTGAAATGTTCAAGTAATACAGAGAAAAATAAACAAAACAAAAGATTCGAAAGATTACCAGGAAGAATCATTTTTAACATTTTACCTTCAGGTGAATGTTATTCCATATAAGAATTAGGTAACTTAAAGATACTTAAAACAGATAAATAAAAGAGTCAGTCTGGTGGTGTGTGGTTCATATGTCTGATATCAGCACTTGGTAAATAGAGGCATGCCGATCTCTGTGAGTTCAAGGCCAGCTTGGTCTACATATTGAATTCCAGGCCACCCAGTGGCACACAATTGTCAGGAGCCAGTTCATGAGCCAAGAGTCAACTAAAGTTCAGAATTCAACTAAAGACCAGGATTCCCTCCTTCTTCATTTTTTAGATTAAGACAGTTCTTGGAAAAATTACAGAGAACACACTGACCTTTTTACCTAAGCACATTCTTGGTTCATAGCTGCCTAACGCTAGCCAAGTTTCGGCTTGAAGCCCCTTCACTGACCCTCCCTTCTCCTTGCACCTGCAGCCCTGCAAAAGCATATATAAGCAGCCTGGAAAAAATAAAGACTGACCACTTGATCAGCAGCATTTTCTGACCTGTGGTCCTTCTTTGTATCTCCTGACCTTTTATTCCCTCCCTACAGGTGACTGGGACCCTGCTAAAGTCCCCAGGGTCAGGACACACAATGAGACCTTGTCTCAAAACAAGTGATTAAATATGAATACATAACAATGCTCTTGATGTTGGTGTTTTATATGCCTACTTTTTGTTGTGGTGGTGTTTCTCTCTGGCTTCCGGTGTGCCCACTTCATCTAAGCCTTTGCTTCCTTTTTTCAGAGAAATTATTCTTCTAATTATATATAAGTCAGTTTACCATTACCCAACTTACTGTTTTTAAGCTAATTACTTTAGTCCCTTGTTTCTTAATGTGTTGTTATCTGAGGCTTTTCCATGTATGTATTAATACACTTTCAGCAAAATGAATTTTTAATTTATTCTGATTCCAATATTTTTAGTTAGGTCTGAAATAATGGTATACGGATTTTAACTTTAAGAATCCATTTATATAAATGTTTTATTGTCTTTTCTTCGGGTTCATGTTATATGACTTCTTGTCCATAGTCTGTTCTTTCAAGACTCAATATGGCTCTGGTGATTTCATCTTGTGCGTGTTCTTCTTTGAAAGTTATCTGGTTTGGCATTCCTTATGCATGTCTTCCTCCTGCTCGGAACATGTTTACCCCATCTCCTTGGTTGCATTTTCGCCTCCCTTTGTCATGCTCTCATCTAATGTGGGTGATTTCCTCAGGCAGTCCTGACACATAGCCCAGGCTGGTTTCAGACTCTGGATCCTCTGGCCACAGTGCACCAAGGACCAGCTTTCAATGTCTCTGTCACCACACCCAGTTTGGAGGTCTAAGTATAAGGTGTTTAAATGGATTTTGACACACTTAACAATTGCCTAAGACTGCTTGGTCTTTGAATACAGGGGATAGGATCGCACGCCTTTCTTCCTTTAGAAGCCTTCTTCACAGGATTTCAGTGTCAAGTTCTTTTTGGTATTTTGTTACTCTCTCATCCTTTTCTTCAAGAAGTGTAAGTATCTCTTTATATCTAAGAGAAGCAATGATGGCCTCAGGGTTTGGATTCTTCTCTAGCTTGCAATTAAGCCTCAAGCAATGGCATCTTTAACATCTTCTGTCTCGATTAAGCCTTTAAGCGCCTGTAGCAAATGCTTTTACTGAAGCTCTTGTCCTCACCTTCCCCCTGCCTACCTGCCTTACAATACATTTCTCTCTACAGTGACAGTATTCATGAGAATTCTGAGAATTTAGTCAGTGTGCTTTTCCCCTCGGTAACACTTCTTAGGATTTCTATGCCATTTACAAAAGCCCCAGAAGTTTCTTTTTCTCTTTGGTTACAATAGATGTATCACTTTAAAATTGTTGCTTATGTAATTGGCTTTTGGGAGTAGGAGACCTTGCAATGCCATTGTGCTTTGTCATCTTTTAAAAGGACTTATAAAGAAAAAAATCACCACCTTTGAATAGTGTGATCAATCTGCAACTGATTTAGAAGAAAACAATGGAAATAACAAAGTGATTGAAAATGTTGGCAGTTAAGAAACACTTTCAATTGTAATTTAAGAAGGAGCAGAGAGTCTGTACTTGGGAAAGACACAGTCAACAATTAAGCCATTCTTATAAACACGGGAACAACTTTAGCATGCTCAGTCTCAGCGAAGGGCCATAGCTCTTTGGGCCACAAGTGGAACTCAGAGTTCAGACTGATACTGAGGAAAAACTTGGCCATGAGGAGGGAGGCTGTGTGTGACCTTGCTCTACTTTCAACCTCCTTGACAACTCTTCTCTTGACCTGTGACGTCCTCATTTTTTTTTTTTTTTGTCTACAAATTTTCCAAATTGTTCTACTAATCTTTCAGTCTTTCTCACACTTTACACCTCATCATTCTGTTCAACATTTAATGCCAGTGTGAAAGTAAATGTGGTTTTTAATCTTTTATGGGTTTTTTTTTTTTCAGTTGTTGTATTTGAACCATTTAAGTTGTTAGTCATTTGACTTCATTAGTCACTACATTTTAAAACTAGTTTAATTTACTGTTTTCAGCCATTGGGTTGGTTCTCCTTTCTACTAATAGAGATTAAGTTTATGGATAGCCTATGTATATTTTATTTAACAAAAAAATTCCCAAACATAGTCCCAGCTTTTTAAAATTTTATTCTTTAATAATTTCACAAACAAGGTGAATAAATATTTAACAATCAATTTGTGAGGTATAATCTTTCAATTTTCCTTTCCAAAAATGTGAAGCCTGGTTGTATGATATTTTCCCAGGTTGGAATAAATGTTTGGTGATATTAGAACCCTGTGAGTTCCGTGTTCCAAAAGTTGTAAATTTTGTATTTGCTTAAAGGATTTTAACATGCAATATAAGAAAATGTAAAAAAAAGAAAGAGATAAAGAAAGAAAAATAATCTGACACATATGCCTTCTAGCCTATTTCCAGCCTTTATAATTAATGAAGCTTTTCATTATTTAAATAACTATGCTGATGCCATTTATCGAAACCAGCAGCTACATATTAAACTAAATTATTAAAGGCATTGAGTTGGGTAGGATTTGAGATTGTATATATGCCAAATATTAACTGTTAAGAACATTTTTCTAGTGCAATGCCAATAGCTGTGGTATAGCATCCTTATCAGCGTGTTGTTTGATAATGTTAGAAAAGAACCCTTTATTTAAAAAATTCTTATACTCTGGGGACTGGAGAGGTGGCTTAGCAGGTAAGGGCACTTGCTTTTAAGATTGACAGTCTGAGTTCCGTTCTTGGGACCCAGTGGAGGAATGGCACTGACGAACACAGGCTGTCTACACAAGGGTTGTGGTGTGCACACTTATGTGTACATGCACACTCAGTAAATACATTTTTTAAAAAAAGATTTTCCTAATTTGATTTTAGACTAAAATCATGGGACATATATTTTAACAACCCCCCAATTTATACATTTCCTGTTGATTGTATATTCAGTGTTAACACTACTCTCTTCCTCGTGCTCTCCCTTTATTGTGCTCATTTCTCAGTCTTAGGACTGAATACCTACGCAATCCTTTATTGCCTTGTGTTGGCCCAACCCCTTCCTTTTTTCTTACTGTTTTTTTTTTCTTTTTCCAACTCCTCTCATTTTCTCCCTCCTTCTTGAGCCAGTCTTTGGAAATGAAAAGGAAGCGAAGGATGTTCTGAGACATTTCTGCAAAAGTTTCCATCCCTTGTAAAAACGATGTCTTCCATTGTCCTATGCTCTGTGTATTTCTTATTAGCGAAGAAGAAATGGGGATTGAAAGGGAAAAAAGACAGCAAGTAAAAGGAATAAAAAGAGTAGGAAAATTAAATATAGTGGTTGTAAAGACGAGAAGGAGAGTACAGTGGGAATATAGAGAAAAGACAGCTGAGTAGTGAGATACAAGGAACCTGACAACAGACAAGGGAAGCATGAGAATAGAGGATGGTGACCAACCTCCTTACCTCACCCCTGGTCTTTTTCTTTCGCTTTTACTATTTTTATCTTCATTATATTGACCTTTATTTCTTTGATTTCTTCCTGCCATCTCTCCCTCCTCACTGCCTTCCCATTTATTTTTTTGTTTGCTGCTGTGCTACACAACTGAGTTCCAGCCGAGTGGACCGTTTCTCTTATATGTCTTAAAACTGATTTTTAAAATACATTCTGCCAATGTAGAATATAAATTCTGAATATTATTGAAGACCCCCTCCCTCACACACACAGCTGCAAATAATCCCAAATCAGATCACTTTCCAAATCCAAATCCGCTATCCAGGACCACAATGCCAAGCAATGTGCAGTGTTTCCTTCCTGTGCCATCGAAGAGGATGCTCATTTGTAGTTCTTTTTATTCCTGTACTTCTTTTCAATCAAAAAAAAAAAAAAAAAAAAAAGCTGAGAGTATTTCTTTTTGACAGTTTTATCAAAAAGAATTCAGAACTTAGCATTTCTTTTTGGATGCAATTAGTAATCTAACAATTATATTTCCATGCTCTGAGGAAGCTGAAAGTATTTTCTTAATTTGTTGGTATTTAAAATTTTTTTCTCTGTGGTCAGTGTGGTTTAATCTAGTCTAAATTAATAACTTTTCTTTCTTCCTCCTACATCCCTCTTCTCTTCCCTGTGGTGATTGTTTTCTTAACACTGGAGACCCTCCATAACCCTTCAGCACAAAAACGTGGGTGTTATTTCCTGAGGGAAAGACTGGACCATTTCTAGTGTTTAAACACCAAGACCTCGTACTTTCTATAAATACAAGCTGTGATCCAGGTAACTATAAGGACTTCCCCCATGCTCTTAGAGTTGTTTAGCCAAACACTTGGCTAGAATAGAGATTTTGAGATGTCAGTGCAAACTTTACTGGTGACTTTGCCCTCAGTTTATAATCATTGTCTCACTCTTCTGCTCACCCTGCCTTTCTCTCATGATTCTTTTGTTCTGCTACAAATATAATACGGAATTAATTTTTAAAGCATATAACTGAAATATTAGTGGTCATGTGTGTATGGAGGGGGGGAGGAGAGAGAGAGAGAGGCTATTGTTCAAAGAAGTGAACCATGATAGCAGAAGGATGTGTGGCATTAGGAAATGCTGTTGTATTAATAATACCCCTACTACAATTTGAAGAAATTAAATTCTAGTTGGTGAATAAAGTACAAACATCCAAAGCTCATCTTAGCTTTCAGATATAAAATATTTATGTTTCAGCAAAAATCAAATCTTTACCTGACCTTTTCTTCTTGCCTTCTCTGCCTTTGCTTCCAGGAGGCTGTATTTGGGAAATTATCCTTTCTGGAAAAGCTGAAAATACTAATGCTCTTCAGATATCTTACACATTTCACATGTTTTGTTTCCTTAAATGATCGGCTGTGGAGGCACTTAGGCTTCTGGAGATCGTAAGCCTCAGGTAGATCCACTTGAAAGCCACAGCAAGGAAAGTTGTGGTGTTATAAGGCAAACAATGATGGTGTTCTTTGGCACATCTTCCCTAAACAGAGACAATGAAGCTTCTTTCATGCCTTTGGCTGACATGAGCATAGACAGCAAGGTAAACAACCAATGAACAGTGGACTTTTAATTCTAGGCAATATATGGAGTTACTATTGTACTTTTTTTTTTTTTTTTTTTTTTTAATCATGGACATTGAGAATCCAAGCTTTGTAGGCCCTGGTTGAGGAAAAGAGTAGATCCAGCCGGCAGAGCCTGCCAATCTTAAAAGTTAAAAAGGGACAAAGAGTTATAAAGAAATACAGAAGATTGCTACAAATCAAAGCAGATTGAACTGTACTTGCCATTATACTTTCCATAGAAGTCTGTTTAGGAGGCAGCAGGGATGTAGGATGAACATCACTGTTATAGAGGAGCAGATTGTGTAGACCCATCAGATGTAACTGAGGAGAAAAATGGAGACAATTGAAAAGAAATGGGAAAGGATGCAGCCTGCAGGAGTCTGGGAATTAAACTTGGTCAAGAAAACTACTTTTCTATTTTTACTTTTCTCTATCCCCCAAGCTCTCCCTGAAGCCCTTTAGATTAGGTGAGTATCATATGTTCATTATCAAACCCATGGAAAATGTAGAAATTTCCAACAGGAAAAATGAAAATTATTTGCAAACTACTATTCAGGTAACACTACCATTATTTGAATACATTTTATTCTTTATTCTTTTTCTTTGGCTTTCATACTTCAGAGTTTTAGTTTTTATCCAACTTATACATTTATAAGATTTTAAGAGAGCAATAGACCTGTAATGTATGTTTAAAAAATGAGTTCTTTTGATATCAGCCCACGTGGCTGTAAGTAACATGATTATTTTGTCTTTTCAAACGTTTTCTATCTTAGCCATTATCTGTTGGGGAGAAGTGGCAGTTACTAAGTTATAGTTTTAAAATGAGAACACCATGACTTTTATATAACCTTCCAACAAACATTTGTCAAAACTTACTGACTTAAAGTCATAATTCTGTTTCCTATTTCTCTTGACTTCATAAGTTGCCTGAGTATTCCATTGCTTTAGCATATTTCATCAAAATCTCATGTGATATGAACTCATTGGCTGATTAGTATTGCCAGTTTAAGATTCAGCTTTCCAGGAAATCTGCATCAACTACCACATGTTGCCTCCCAGCTTCCCAAATGCTGTTTCATTGGCTATTCTTGTTACCCTTTGTTTTTATGATTCATTCATTCTCCACCCTCTTTATAAGGTAAATGTGCTTTAAATAGGAAACAGTAACTTTAGGTTATGTACAGTTTTAATCAGAACTCTCTATTTAAGCTTATTATACATGTATATAGGATATTAACTTATATATATTTCCCCCCTTTAAGTATTGGATACTTGTCACTACTCAGATTCTTCTGGGTACTGTAGGGTCACTGTATGGATCCCCTCTATTATAGATAGAATAGGTCAGGATGCTGTGCATTATGCATTCTTGCCTCTACTAGTTAAAAGCAAGGAGAATACTTGAACTGAAGAATTCAAGTATATGGGTTATATCATAGCATTTGAGATGGTCACATACAAGTATTCTTTACGTATAAGCTGTTTCATATTGAATGTGACTCTTGTTTTCCCAGGATGGTGCTAGACACTAGGCATGGTGATTTGCTTTAATTGTTAACTTGGATACTATCTTAGCAAGGGATTCTATTGCTGTGAAAAGGCACCAAGACTATGGTAACTCTTATAAAGGGAAACATTTAACTGGGGCTATCTTAAAGTTCAGAGGTTTAGCCCATTATCATCATGGCAGGACATGGTACTGAAGAAGGAACTGAGAGTTCTAAATCTTGATCCAAAGGCAGCAGAAGGAGACTGTGCCACACTGGGAATAGCTTAAACATGTGAAATCTCAAAGCCTGCCTCCACAGTGACACATTTCTTTCAACAAGGCCACACTTACTCTAAGACCATACCTCCTAATAGTGCCACTCCCTATGGATCAAGCATTCAAACACATGCCTTTAAGGAGCAATACCTATTCAAACCACCACAGATACTAAATAGATTACCTACAAGAAGCTAAATTATTGAATATAAGAAAGACCAGAATGTCTGGAAAAGGATGCTCAGCCTTTTATTCAGTATCCAAAAGGAAAAGTTAAGAGAAAAAGAAGTTCTGTTTTTCTGTGTTCAGGAAGGCTCTACAGTGTTGCCTAATAAAAACACTGTAAGCATCTGCCTCAAGGGAGGAATTTCTGGGGAAGATAAGCTTATTATCCCATTAAGGGGATAATTAGTCCTCCCTTCTCCTAAGAAAGTCTTTAGGTAAATAAGATTTTCTATGGCTCTGAGGAATGGGAGAATGGGGATGAACTTCTCTTTAGGTGATTGACAAGCTCTGCTCTATTAACTCTTAAAAGAAGGAGGCAGTGATATGAATTATTTTGGGAGGTTTAGAATGTCAGATTTTCTCCCAGTGTCAAAAGCATAACTTAGATTTTATTCTTTATTTAGCAGACAAAGTAAAAGTCAGTTAGAAAGAGTAAGACTGGTGGAGGCAGAAGCCTCAATAAAAGGCTCTGCCTTTTCATATGCTAATTTAAAATTTAAATGTGATATAAACCTTCTCAGTTTAACATTATCAGAAAATCAGGAGGTGTGGTTCAAAGTTGACCTCATAGGAGGAGTCCATTTTTAATGACTACATATAGAACTAGAAAATAGGAGCCCTCCTGGTCCACAGCTAAGAGATGAGTGACATCTTGAACCCTGGCCTGGAGACACTGCCCCTGGCACCCCATCCACACCCAACTCTGCCCTAAGCCAAAGAAATCTGGGAGAGTCTCCCTCCCCCCATCCAGTCCAAAATTCCCAGCAAAACACAGCTGGTGGGACATCCCATGGGCCAAACCATGCCCAAACCTCAATCTGCATCATCATCCAGGACAACAATATCCAGAGGCCTCCCTCTGGGTCCACAGCTGACTGAGAGTAACTTAGAGCTGAATAGGAGCCAACTAAGACCTACCAAAAACAGTCCCTGTGACAACTGTAGACACACAGCTCCTTGGCCTTCAACCAACTAAGAGCCCAATGAGATCAGCCCTTGCAGTTACTGGAAACACTCAGCCCCCAGGCTCACAACTGACTAAGAGCAGACCAAGAGGAAGCAATGGGCAGGTGTCAGTGTAAGAATACATATAACAATATAAAGAACAACATGACACCCCCCCAGAAGAAGCTGGTGGTTCTACAACATCAAGATCTGAGCAGAACAATGAAGAGGAAACAGAAGAAAACAACATTAAAATTAACTTTATGAAGATAATAGAAACTTTAAAAGAGGATATAAAAAGTTCCCTTAAAGAAATAGAAGAAAATACAAATAAGAAATTGGAAGATATAAGCAAATCCCTGAAAGAAAATAAAAAAAAGAAAATAAATAGGTAAAAGAAACAATCCAGCAATTAAAAAATGAAATAGAAGCAATAAAGAAGGCACAAACTGAGGCAAAGCTGGAAACAGAAAACCTGAAGAAAAAACCAGAACCACAGATGCAGCATAAGCAACAGAATGAAGAGATGGAAGAGAGAATCTCTGGAGTGGAAGATTCAACAGTGGAAATAGATACTTCAGTTAAAGAAAAGTCATAATACAAAATGTCAGGAAATCTGGGATACCATGAAAAGACCAAACCTGATGATAATTGGAATCAAAGAAGGAGAATACCAGCTCAAAGGCACAGAAAATATATTCAACAAAATCATAAAAGAAAACTTTTTCAACCTAAAGAAGGAAATGCCTATAAAGATACAAGAATCTTACAGAACACCAAATAGACTAGAACTCCCCCCCCACCCCAAATATGCTTACCACATAATAATCAAGCCACCAAACCTACAGAACAAAGAAAAAAATACTAAGAGCTGTGAAGGAAAAATGTCAAGTTACTTATAAAGGCAGACCAATCAGAATAACACCTGACTATTCAATAGACATAATCCTGGTCAGATGTTATACAGACACTAAAAGAGCATGGCTGCCAACCCAGACTACTATACCCAGTGAAAGTATCAATTACCATAGATGGAGTAAACAAGATATTTCATGACAAAACCAGATTTAAACAATACCTATCGACAAATCCAGCCCTAGAGAAAGCAGTAAAGGGAAAACTCCAACCAAATGAAACCAAATACACCACTGAAACCACAAGCAATTGATAATCCTACTGAAGAAACACCCAAAGAAGGGAAATACAAACAAGCTGCCACCAAAAATAACAGGGAACATCAATCATTTGTCATTAATATCCTTAATATCAATGGACTCAATTCACCTATAAAAAGACACACCCTAATGCTATGGATGCAAAAATAGAATCCATCCTTCTGCTGCATATAAGAAACACACCTCAACTTCAAAAACAGACATAGGCTCAGAGTAAAGGATTGGGAGAAGACTTTCCAAACAAATGGTCCTAAGAAACAAGCTGGTGTAGCCATCCTAATACCTAACAAAATAGACTTCAAAATAAAATCAATCAAAAGAGACTAGGATATATATTAGCTATTCATCTGAGGAAAAATCCACCAAGATGAAGTCTCAATCCTGAATATTTAAGCCCCCAACACAAAGGCACCTATATTTGTAAAAGAAATACTACTAAGGCTTAAACCTCACATCAAACACCACACATTAATAGTGGGAGACTTCAATACCCCACTTTCACCCTTGGATTGGTTACTAGACAGAAACTCAACAGAGAAATAAGGGAACTAGCAGATGTTATGAACCAAATGGACCTAATAGATTTAAATAGAACCTTCCACCCAAACACAAAGGAATATGCATATTTCTCAGTGCCCCATGGAACTTTCTCTATAATTGACCACATACTTAGTCATAAAGCAAATAACAGATACTAAAAAACTGGGAATAACTCCTTGTATCTCATCAGGACACCATGGTCTAAAGCTAGAATTCAACAACAAAAATCACAGAAAGTCTATAAATTCATGGAAACTGAACATCTCTCAATTGAACCACTTCTGGGTCAAGGAAAAAATTAAGAGAGAAATCAAAGACTGTCTAGAATTTAATGAAAATGAATCTACAACATACCCAAACTTAAATCAATATTAAGAGGAAAACTCACAGCACTAGGTGCCTATGAAAAAACTAGAGAAATCTCACAGAAGAGACGTAACTGCACAGCTGAAAGCTTTAGAACAATTAGAAGCAAACTCACCTAGAAGGAGTAGACAGATAGCGGGAAATAATCAAACTTAGGGCCGAAATCAATACAACAGAAACAAAGAGAACACAAAGAATCAATGAATCAAAGACTTGGTTCTTTGAGGAAGTCAAGAAAATAGATAAACCCTTATCCAAACTAATCAAGAAACAGAGAGAGAATATCCAAATTAACAGAATCAGAAATGAAAAGGCGGACATAACAACAGACACCCAGGAAACCCAGAGAATTATCAGGTCATACTTTGAAAATCTACACTCCACTAAAATGGAAAACCTCAAAGAAATGGACAGCTTTCTGGACAGATATCACTTACCAAAATTAAACCAAGATCAGATTAAAGACCTAAACAGACCTATAACCCCAAAGGAAATTGAAGCTGTTATTAAAAGTCTCCAAAGTAAAAAAACAAACAAACAAAAACAAACAAACGAACAAACAGACTCAGGATCAGATGGTTTCAGTGCAGAACTCTACCAGACACCCAAAAACTAACTAATACTCCTCAAACTGTTCCATACAGTAAAAACTTTAGGACCATCACCAAACTCTTTTTATGAGTCCACAATCACCCTGAATTCCAAGTCACTTAAAGATGCAACAAAGAAAGAGAATGAGGTTTTTGGCCTGGACTAGTCCCATAGTTCAGACCTGCCTGATGCTGCTTATCTGGCCCAGCAATCCCAAAGTCCCAAAGAAACACACAGACACTCATATTAACTTCATGCTCTTTGGCCTATAGCTCAGGCACATTGCTAGCTAGCTCTTTCATCTTAACTCAACCCATTTTCATTAATCTGTCCTGCCACATGGCCCATGTCTCACTTGCATTCCTTATATGTTGTTTCTTTGGGCGTCTGGGTTGCTCTGTCTCTGACTCTGCCTTCCTTCTCCTACCTATGCTCCTGTCTCTGGCTATGGTGTTCACCAATGGCCAAAACAGCTCCTTTATTTAAAGATTGATATTCACAGCATACAGAAAGCTATTTCCGCATCACATGTGGTAATAGTTTTGCAGGCATGAAAGATGCAATATTGAGTAATGTAGTGGTTGGCTCATATATTTGAATGTTCTCTTCCCAATTGGTGGAATTGTTTGGGAAGGATCAGGAAGAATAGCCTTGCTGAAAGAGGTGTGCCACTGGATATGAGCTTTACAGTTTCAAAAGCCAAAGCCATTATCTTTCCCTGGTACCTACTTGCTGCAAAGAATGTAAGCTCTAAGGTATTATTCCAGTGCCTTGCCCACTTGCATACTGCTATGCTCCCTGCCATGATGAGCATGTATAGCAAACCTGGAACTGTGAACCCCAAATTAAATAATTTTCTATTATAGGTTGTCTTGGTCATAGTGTTTTGCCACAGCAATAGAAAAGTAACCAAGAGAAAGAGTTCACAGAATCTTGCTTCATAGCTCCAGAAAAGTATTGAGTTCAGACAATGTGAGACAGACTCAGGTATAGTGTATGGAGACTCTGATATGTCATTGTATGAAGCTATGAAGGTAAAACCTGAGTTTCAGTAGAGACAACAGGATATTTAATATGACAAGGCCATGAGATACAGGACCATGGGATGCCAACCGTGGTAGCGACATATATAGAGCAGAGCCCAAAACAAGAGAAAGCCTGTGTCTGCTGTAATTAGCAGAACTTGAGGGGGGCAGTCAGCCTAAAGCTCTTGGAGTCCAGATGATGTGATCCAATGGGAAAACAGCTGAAGAATTTCATGTTTGTTCTACTGGGTTTCAATTTTGTTTGGGCAGTTTTTATTGCTGTGCCCCGTTTCTCTCTTTTGGGATAGGAATATTATTGAGTGCCTTTGTAGATCAGATGTTTGGAATTTGTTTTTGTTTTTCAGGAGCTCATAGTTAAGAGACTGTCTTGAGTCTTCAATGAAACTTGAACTTTCAACTTTTAAACAGTGTTTAAACTATTTTTAAGACTTTGGGTATTTTGAAAATAATACTGAACATTTTTTTTTGCCTCATGACATGACCATGAGCCTATAGGGACAAGGAATGAAAGGCAAAAGCTTAAAAGTGAGTGTTTGATGTTAGATTGACAAGGGTGGACTTGTGTTCATTTATCTTGATTGTCAACTTCATGGGATTTAGAATTACCATGGAATCATACTTCTGAGCCGTCTATGAAAATGTTTCTAGATTAGACTAATTTAGGTAGGAAATTTTATTTGAATGGATAATACCACTGTGGGGGCTGGGTTTCTGGGCAGGATATGAATATCAAGGGAGCTGAGAAGTGGTACTCACACTCTGGCTTCTAGATGACCTATAGAGCATGACTTCCTCAAGGCCCTCCTGGGCCCTGAACCTGAGAATCGAAGTGAACCTTTGCTTCGTGAAGTTGCTTCTGCCAGGTATTTTGTTGCAGCAATGAGAAATGTGACTGATACAGAAACTCTTCAAGATCAGTAACATGCCATCCTCCAAATGAAAATAAAATAAGGCCATAAACAGGCAATCTGCTTTATCAGAAAGTAGTTTATAAGATAATATGCATTTCTTATTAATAATGAAAGAAGTATTGATCGAATATATTGGCAAGATACTATAATTCCTGTGTCAAAACAGGGACTACACTGAAAAAGACAATACTTAGTTGGGGAAAGATTGATAAAATGGTACTTTTACATATTGATTATAAAACTATAAACTTTTTAAATCTTTCTAGAGACACAATGGTAGTATAAAGAAAAGTCTTGATGGAATTGTTTTCTTTTGACCCTAAAATTTTAATTTCTATGATTTGAACTGCATAAAATTTTTTTACAAATGTTCCTCATTAACATGTTAAAACATTACTAACAAAAATTTAAAAATTACCAAAAAATACAGTTTTGCCATGTTTTTTTATAATTAATAATGAATAAGATTAGCCCTGAAAAGTTATTAATTTGTTAGATTATTACACTTGGTATTTTTTATGACTACTTTACACAGAGTATTTAAGAAGAGAGAATCTCAAATAAGAAAATGTTTATCCAAGATTGATGCGTGGGCAAGCCTTTGGTGTATTTTCTTGATTGATAGATGATTGATGTGGCTAGGCCATCCTGTATAATGGTCCAGGATAGTATAAGGAAGCAGGCTGAGCAAGCCCCTAGGAGCAAGCCAGTACATGGCCTCTGGATTAGTTCCTGAGTCCAGCTTCCAGCCCTTATTGGGCTCCTGCCATGACTTCCTTTAGTGATAGAATGCTTCCTGGGAATGTAAGATAAAATGAACCATTTTCTCCTCAGGTTGATTTTTGTTATTGTGTTTTGTCACATTAGTAGAAACCATAATTCAGACAATTACTGCATAGGTGGCATTTGGGGTTCCCTCTCTCTCTGAAGAAAACACTGGTGGGAAATGTCCCCCAGGACTGGATGGTGTTTCTTCTACTAAAAGATAGTTCTACAGTTTTCCATGGTCCTTAGCCACTGTCTCAGTCATTACTAACAAGACATTCCTCAATCTTATTCTCGAAAAAGAACTCCAGAAAGAAGTGAGGCTCTGCACTGGAATCCACAGAGACTCTAAACAATGGCCTCTTAGCAGAAGTCCCAGAGCAATGGTGACAAGTACCCTACCCCTGTTCTTTGTTTGCTAGCTCAATGTTTTCTCTGTCTCCAGTAAAGGGTCTCTCTCTCTCTCTCTCTCTCTCTCTCTCTCTCTCTCTCTCTCTCTCTCTCTCTGTTTCTCCCTAGAACTCAACATTGGATATCTTCTTCATTATTTCTGGTCAACAAGATGTGGGGTTCCTTCAACTTCCTTCTCCAGAGCCATGATTTTACATGAGTGTGGGAGATCTGAACCTAGCTCTGTTGAATTGTAGGGCAAGCTCTTTTCTCTCCAGCCCCTCAAGTAAAATTTCTTAACCCACACAGTAGGACCTTGTAATCTTCTTCCTTAAACTTGCTTGTAATAGGGGAAGGAGAGGTTACAAAGTAGTACCATTCCTTACAATAGCAATCATTTAAAAAGAAGAAACACCATTATTTTAATGGCCGAAAAAAATGTTCATAATATTATGGAAAATACAAGATACCCTGAATTCTAAAACTGTATTTGTCATGAAATGAAAATTTCTAGAATGTGAAAATGAATGCACTTTTCCCCATATAACAACTTGAAAGGCATAAGGTAAAACATTAGGCCAAAAGGCACTGACATAATGTTAATGGGAAATATTATAATTTGTCAGCAGAGCACTAAACGTCCCAGTCATTTTCTAAATCAACTAAAAATAAGCACTTAATTAGAACTAGAATTTCTAAGTGAGTTTTCTTATTAAAATGTAATTAAAATAATTAAGGTTTGCTTTTTTTAAGGTATGCAACACAAAAATGTTCGAGATAAAGTTGTTTATCCCTCTAGTTAAATGCATTTTAGAAGTACCTTTCCTTTCTTTAACTGTAAAAGCTAGCCAAAAAATTAAAACATTCTGACATTTTCTCACGGGTCCTCTTGAACTTTCTCAGAGAATCCAAAGGTATTAACAGTTAGGATTAGGCAACATACAAAAGGAGACTAGGTTTGTCAAGGTTTGACGGAGTGGAAAGTTAGATATTGTGATCATGTGTGTGAGAAGTCAAAGGAAACCTGTTGCAGAGATGTCTTGGAGCAAGTCTGCAAAGAGCCTGCTACTCTTCTCATGCTTGAGGAGCAGCATTAGATGTGCAGAAAGTGGCCATGCATTTGATTTAGAATGCTTGCAGCTCATTAACTGGATCAAGGGAAGGGCATTTTGGATACAACTCTGTTCATACCTCACAGGGTAAAATAGCCTTGAGTCCTGCTGAACAGTGGCTATGCCATATTTTTCTCTAAGGAAGTAGGATTGTCCAGTGGCCAATATCTGTTACAATAAAGTTTCTTGGCCTAGCTAGCTCTGCGGTTAGGACCTACCAGCCTGCCATCCCAGACCCCTTAGCCATCTGCCACTGCTCAGCCCCCCAAAATGACTCAGACGCTTGTATTAACTTCATGCTATTTGGCCTATGGCTTATGCACATTGCTAGCTAGCTCTCTCATCTTAACTCAACCCATTTTCATTAATCTCTCTGACACATGTCCCATGGCTCACCTGTTGGCCTATGGCTTATGCACATTGCTAGCTAGCTCTCTCATCTTAACTCAACCCATTTTCATTAATCTCTCTGACACATGTCCCATGGCTCACCTGTGTTCTTTACATGTTTCTTCTTTGAGTGTCTGGGTCAATCTGTGACTTTGTCCTCTTCCTACCTGTGCTCTGATTTCCCTGCCTACTTTTTCTATGGTGTCTGCCATGGCCAAAACAGTTCATTATTTAAAGAATGATATTCACAGTATATAAAAAGATATTCCCACATCAAATAATCGTCAAGTTAAGGTTTCATCTTGATAGTCTTATAAGGTTATTTTTAACAATGAGAAAGTGAATTCATATATATTTCTGTAGTACTATTTTTTTTAATTAAGAGGCTATATTAGTGTTTACCAAGGAATAGATGGCTGTGTGTCCTACTCACTCATATATACACATTAAATAGGTAAAATTCTGCTAGATTGACTATCATTTGGTCTCAGAGAAAGTCAGTTTTAAAGTGTAATGATTTATAAGACTTTTTAAAAAGCCAGTTCTATTCACTTCCTGTATTTCTTGAAGGTTATATAAGGCTAACAGATAACTAGATACAACTTTTCTTACAAGAATTTCCTTTCCTTCTTCAGTTCACTTTTACTCTACAGACACTCTGAGAGCCTCAAAATATGCCATTCTTTAAAAATAAAGGTTATATTACTACATTATATGTTATAATAACTGTACATTGCTAACTTCAAATCAGTTATGCATATTGTTGAGATACCACTGTATATCTGTGTAGTATATACATTATGATAATTTTATACATTTATATAACATGTAATAATTAAATTAGGGTAATGAGCATTCTATTCAATCACTGATCAGTTTTATGTGCTGGAAATACATGGTAGTTATAGTTAATAAATAACTCCAATATCGAATTGTTTAGGAATATTATTTAAATATGTGCTTAGTTTATGCTGTGGAGCATTTGTTTTAACGATGCAAAGATGAGTTGCAATCTTTTATGTTGTGTTTGTTTAACTCTGTGAAGCTGTGTTACTGTGCCTGTCTAAAACACCTGATGGTCTAATAAAGAGCTGAATGGCCAAGAGCAAGGCAAGATAAAGGATAGAGAGGCTGGTATGCAGAGAGAGTAACAGAAGGAGAAAAGGAGGGATTGGGAAGCAAGAGAGATCAAGAGGCAAGGAAAGAAGGGACCAGCCACCCAGCTACACAGCCAGACACAAATAAGAAAGAAAGAAAGAAAGAAAGAAAGAAAGAAAGAAAGAAAAAAGACACACCCAGAGGCAAAAGGTAGATGGGATATTTAAGTTAAGAAAGGCTGGTTAGAAATAAGCCAAGCTAAGGCCAGACATTTGTAAGAAAGAAAAAGCCTCCAAGGATGACTTATTTGGGAGCTGGGTGGTGAGACCCTCAAAGAGCCAAAAAAATAGAGTAAAAACAGCCAACTACATCAACTTTTTGAACTTTTCTTTAGTTCCCACATTGGTAGTTTGAATAGGAATGCCTCCCATTGACTCATGTGCTTGAATTCTTGGTCCATAGGGAGTGGCACTGTTAGGCAGTGTAGCCTTGTTTGAGAAATTGTGTCAACTTTCTCCAATAGGTGGCAGGTTTGAGGTCTCTTATACTCAAGCTATGATCAGTGAGCTACACTGTTTCTTGCTGCTGTGGATTTCGATGCAGAAGTCTCAGCTCCTTCTTCAGCGCCATGTCTGCCTGAACACTGCCATGCTTCCCAGCATGATGATAATGGACTAAGCCTCTGAAATGTGAGCCAGACCCAATTAAATGTTTTCATTTATAAGAATTGACCTGGTCATGGTGTCTCTTCACAGCAATACAACCCAGATTCCCACCCAGAGCTTCATTTTCATGGCCCTCTGTTCCCAAGTCTCCTTTCTGTTTACCATGTAGAGATGTATGTTCTCAATGGCCTTCTCTTCCTGCCTCTTTGGTTCATTTACATATAATAAATGTTGCATATGAATTACACATCATGAAGAAAACAAGGAAAAGCAAATGAAATTTTTATATCAGCGTAACTCTGGATAATGGAATAGCAAATAAATTTGTTTTGATTTTTAAACTTTTAAAAATTTTCAGGTTTTTCTAAGATGAGTATGCATAATTTAAATTTTACTTTTTAAAATTTAAGATTGAAGGTAATCATAGTACAAAACCAAAAAGAAACAAGATATATAATGAAAAAGTAAATTGCCAAAGTCTTAATTTTAAGTTTTCTTCACAGAAACAATCTGTTAATACCTGGATAATTTATGATATAGTCTTAATTATTTCAGATACTTGAAAATAATTCAAGTAGATTTTTAGATTTAAATGGTCATAGAGTTTATTATTTCTGTCACATTTAGACTTTATGACATTATTAGATTATATTATACACATTATTAGGTTTGTAGAAGTTTATTATCTGTGCTGGGTACTGAATTCATACCTCTACATCTGTCAGGTAAAGCCTGTTCATTGTGCTATATCCCTAACCCTGTGATGGGTTTTCTCTTCCAGAGCTATTTCCTCTTACGACATTCCTTAGTCTCATCAGAATTCAAAACAAGCAAACAATGAGCAAAAACTATTCTAGTATATTAATTTACAAATAAATTGTAAAAAGTACTTAGTTTTAGAAAGTATTGAGCACAACTTTTATGAAGAAAAATATTGATTCATAAATATATGAGTCATTTTGACCTGAATTGAAAAATGCTGTCACGTTCATCCAGGACCACCTTTATGAACTGCAGGAGTATCTGTGGGTGATTTATTCTCCTAGGATGCATGTCCGGTCAGTTATTACTGGTAATGCAGTTTCATTGCTGTTATAATACAGATGATCTTCTGCCATCAAATTTTCTGTTACTTATAACGTATACACAGACACACAGACACACACACACACACACACACACACACACACAAGTATATTTTTTATTTAGTGGCTATACTTGGTTCCCTTATCATGTGTTAGAGGCTTTACTTGATATGTAGAATTATGTTGGAATCACCCACAGGTAATAGTACCTCATTTCTTTATAGTTTTCTGTTCCTTTTATTTATGTGTTGAATTTTTTTTTTTGGTCAAATTTACTTGTATAGACTATTTGTGTTTGGAGAATTACTAACTTATTTTCTATTCTTTGAGAGTTTTGTACATGTAGACATGTATGTTTTGATCATATCTACCATTGACTAACCTCTTCAATCTATCTTATACCTGTCATGTCCAACTTAATGTCTTCTTTTTTTCTTGTCTATGAAGATCAATCAAAGATTAATCTGTAGTAGTGGGGTTTCTTGGGCCCCGGGCGGCCAGAGGTCTGAGACCTGCCGCCTGAGACCACTTAGCCGCCCGCCACTCAGGCCCCCAGAAATGACTCGGACACTTATATGAAGTCCATGCTGTTTGGCCTATGGCTCAGGCACTTTGCTAGCTAGCTCTTACATTTTAAATCAACCCATTTCTATTAATCTGTCTGCCACATGGACAGTGGCTCACCTGTGCTCCTACATGTTGCTCCTTTGTGCTTCAGCTCCATCTGCTCTGACTCCGCCCTTTCTTTTCTACCTATTCTGATCCCTCCTCCTACTTCTTCTATGGTGTCTGTCATGGCCCAAAACAGCTCCTTTATTTAAAGATTGATATTCACAGCATACAGAAAGGCATTCCCACATCATTAATCTATGTGATTTTTCTAGTATTAGTAATTTGAAATTTTGCAGAAAGAGAATCTCTTTATTTTGCTTACATTTTAACTACATCTCCAAAGAATAGTAGCTTGTTTGCCCATTAAATATGTTCTCTGAATTGGTGATAATTGCCTTAATTTTATTTAAAAATAGGTGTCTTAGTAATTTTTGTATTTCTATGATAAGACACCATGACTTATAAAACAAAATGTTTAATGTGGGGCTCATGGTTTCAGAATGTTAGCTTCCATGAATCGTGGTAGGGAGCAGCAGCAGACAGGCTGCTATGGCACTGGAGCAGCAGATGAATGCTTACATCTTAATCCATAAGCCGAAAGTAGAGAGAGCTAACTGGGGATGGTATGAGCTTTTGAAACCTCAAAGCCCACTACCTCCAGTGATACACTTCCTTGAACAAGGCCACACCTGCTAATCCTTCCCAGTGTTATCAACTGGAAAGCTGGCATTCCTATATGTGATCCTCTGGGGGCCAGTCTCATTCAAAATACAACATGTGCACTCTATATTGATGCTATTCCTGCTTATAATTATGCTTATTTAGATCATTGATTCCCTTTGTAACAACTTAACCATACACAGGATTCTGCTTTTTAGTAATTCATAATTACCATTTTTATTTATGTCTGTAGAGTTTTACTCTGCCTTTCTTTTTGTAATTAGAACTGTTAGAAATATTAACCATTGGTCAATTATTTGGTGGCATGCTATTTAGGTTTTGATATTAATTTATAGCACTGTGATACTATGTGGTAGAATAGTATATTTGCTATTTGTTTTGAAATTTGCAGTTTTATATTTGTCTAACATGTAATCATGTGTTTTCTTTGTTTGAGGGGTATGTAAAGTGATGTGTATATGAATGCATATGTATCTATGCATGTACTTGTGTGTTCACATGTGCTGGGTATCTTTCTCCATCCCTCTTCACATTATGTTTTTAGTAAGGGTCCCTCATTTGAACTCCAAGCTTGCTGACAGGATAATCTAGCTAGCTGTCTGATCTGAATACTTCTGCAAAAGCACTAGTAGTAGAAATATGCAGTCACATCTACCATTTTATGTGGGTCTTAGTGATCTGAACTCCATTCCTTATGCTAGTGTGGTGTAGTATGAGGTTTCTGGCCTAGACTTTCGGGCCTAACCTCAAAGTTTAGGTCCACAGACCCGCAGTCCCACAGTCCCGCAGACCTTTCTTAGAGCAGCATAGTTGTCCTTTGCTTCCTGTGGCTTCTCTCTGGTGCTCTGTCTAGCATTCTGCTCTCAGAGATTTTCTTAGTCTGGTAGCCCCGCCTACACTTCCTACCTGCCTTTGGCCAATCAGCTCTTTTTATTAAACCAGTGGGTGGGACAATTGTAGGGGTATTGTGTTGATTCATTGTAAATAATTGTCCCACCCACTAGTTTAATAAAAAGCGCTGATTGGCCAAAGGCAGGCAGGAAGTGTGGGCAGGGCTACCAGACTAGGAAAATCTCTGAGAACTGAATGCCAGACAGAGAGCACCAGAGAGAAGCTGCAGGATGCAGAGGACAACCATGGAGCTCTAAAGAAAGGTACCGAGCCGCATGGCTGAACAAGAGACATGGGATAGCTTAAGGGTAGAGAGTTAGCAAGTGATATGCCTGGGCCTAAGGCTGATCAGCCTAAAACTATTGGAAGCATCTGTGTGTCTCTGTGGGACTGCAGGACTGCGGGTCTGTGGGCCTAGACCTTGAGGTTAGACCTGAAAATCCGGGCCAGAAACCTCATACTATAGACAAGTATTTACCATGAAACAACACAATACCCCTACAGTGTGGTGAGCACCTTATTTAGTAGGCGATCTCCCCCCGACCCTGTAATCAGTTTTTATAAATGTTGAAAGAACTTGATAAGGTGTTGTTAGTTTTCTTGGTATAAACTTAGACATAAAGCAATCAAGCTCGATTTTGTATTATTTAGTCACTAAGTTTTCACGAATCATTTCATCTTCTTAACATTACATTGGTTAATTATAGACTATTACAAATAGACATTTTTCATCTTTTTAACCTTGACCTTTATTATTTACTTAAACTTAAATATTTGTTTCTCTTGATGTTAGCACATAATTACACACACACACACACACACACACACACACACACACAGCCTGCACACACTTTATGGTCCAAAGTGAGAAATCTTTTCTCTTGGTATTATTTATTTGAATTGTTAAATCAATCAATACAGTTAAGCTTATTTCTCACATATTTTGCTCAAGCATTATATTTTAATATTATTCTTGCTTTTCACTCCTGCTTATGACTGTGATTGATTTTGTAAATGCATTTTACAAATGATAATTTGGAAAGTTTACAATATATACACAGATATTGCGGTGGTCACCTTTTAAATGACTTTATGTATTACTTGTGTGTGTGTATTTATTATTCTTCTGTGACATGTGTATCTGCATTGGCTATGATCTTGCTTCTACACAGAGATTAACACACACATGCCACTTCTCGCACACTTTTCTCAGGATTGTCTTTTGAGGTGGACATTTTTAGGGAAGCAATACTCTTTTCAGCAATTCTCTTTCGACATGAAATTCACAATTTTTGTTGGAATATTCCCCACTGTGTTGTGTTTATTTCTTTGTAAGTCTTGGCAGATTTTTATTCTGTAATTTTAGATTTCTCTAATTTTAGGAGAATTTTCTTTTTTCATTACTTTTGAAAGTTTCATAATATATACAATGTTATGTGATTATAACTCTCTAGGGTCTACTTCCTTTCTCTGAATCCCTTCTTTGTTCTACCTAGTCCCCCCTGTAACGATGCTCCTCCCCCCTCGTCCCCCCTGTAACGATGCTCCTCCCCCCTCGTCCCCCCTGTAACGATGCTCCTCCCCCCTCGTCCCCCCTGTAACGATGCTCCTCCCCCCTCGTCCCCCCTGTAACAATGCTCCTCCCCCCTAGTCCTCCCTGTAACAATGCTCCTCCCCCCAGTCCCCCCTGTAACAATGCTCCTACCCCCTAGTCCCCCCTGTAACAATGCTCCTCCCCCCTCGTCCCCCCTGTAATGATGCTCCTCCCCCTAGTCCCCCCTGTAACAATGCTCCTCCTCCCAGTCTCCCCTGTAACGATGCTCCTCCCTCCAGCAGCCATTAACAGTCGTTTTCTCTTTCTTTATCACTGATGAAAAACTGGAAGGCTCAGTTTGGTGCATGATTCCATAGCTACTGTGTCTTCATGGTTTTAACAACAAAGATGTATCCAATGGCAGTAGCTCATGACTCTCCTCCCCATGCTCCAGGTCAAAATTATTTCTCCCTCTCCACTGTGGTGTTCCCAGAGCCTTAAAGGCAGGGTGATAATAACGTCTTATTGCAGGCTATGTACCCAGCAGTCACTTATTCTCAACACTTTCAGAATTATGAGTCTTTGCATTATGGTTCCTCTGTGAAAAGGAACCCTGTGCCAGACTGAAGCCACAGTGATCAGTGAGTATAAATGTAAATACTTAGAAGGCAGTCAGTTTGACAACATTTTATTTAAGGAAACAGTTCATTCAGGGAAACAAAGATCATATATTTCACTTGGGCCCATACTCCCTCATCCATATATGTATATATATTTTTGAATAAGATCAAGCATGTAATAAAGTACACGTTCTCTCTTTATTTGTCCTCAAATCCAATTACAAAGCAGAGGTTATCTTCAAAATAGTTCTACCAATAATGCACAAACTGGCAAATACTATTTAGAGGGTTGGTATTATAGTACATATATTCTATAGGTAAGTGAGACCATGATGCCTTTTCTCCCTCAACAGCCTGCACAGCACATTCCGGTAATATCTAAGATAGCCAACAAAAAGAGAGTTTCATACTTAGTCCATCTTGATTTCTCTGTGATCAGGAAAGTTATTTTTTTACATCAATTTTTGAATGCCTTTTCTGTGATTTTTCTCTCTTTTTCCAAGGAAGCACTAGTAGTGTCTAACAGTAGTATGTAGGTTGGAACTTGATTCATTTCTGTTATGCTATCTCTATTCCCTTTTTATTTGTTTTGAATTACAACATAAACCCACAGAAGGAAAAATAAAAACTATGAATGTAATATGCTCCATAAGTAAGGCACTGAACATATAGACCATCTGTTGCAAAAACCAGACAACCACTAACACCCTCAAATCTTCCTACTTTTCCCAAAGTAACTCCTACTCTAATTTAAATCTTTTTATCTTTTTATTTTACTTTGATCCCTTAACTCAAATCTGGTTGGGACATTTCTTAGTTTGAATTCAGGATTTTTTAAAATTAATTTTCTTTTTAGCTGCTTCTGTCATGAATATGATCATCGAATTGTTTCTCTTCACATTCGGGCTTACGTTCTTTCATCTTATTCTATGATTTTTTTCATATCTCTTAATTGCACTTTTATTCTTCATTTTTAAAGTGTCTCCTATAGCCTGGTGTGGCCTCCACCTCGATGTGCAGCTAAAGATACCTGAACTTTTCAATCCTCTGCTTCCTTTCCTAGTGCTAGGATTATGGGTGTAACCAATTTAGATTTTTATCTGAAAGAGTATGTTAATTTAAGGTTTTGGAAATATATTTGATCACAATCATAATCTTCTGTATTGAGACCTTTGCTGTAATGTCTCTTTAATTTTATTTTGATTTTCTGTGTTTTATATATGTTTAATATTGGTTTCTATAAATGGCCTTTCATTGTTGGTTACTTTGGATTTTACCTGAATTTTCTGTTTTCTGAAACATCTATGTGTGAGACAAGCAGGGATAATGTTCTGAGCTTTCAAGTTATATTACTTTGCATGAGCTTCTTTGGACTTTAGGATTAAGGTAAAAGTGATCATATATTTAGGGATATTTATAAGAGAGAATCTTAAGCTTTATATATTTATTTTGAAATAGACTGCATTCTGAACTCCATGAGCTTTTCAGAGATATATGTGGTATTTCTTGACATGCAGTCTCTTAGCTGAATTTTAATTACATTTCTGAGTCTTTTCTTGTGAGGTGTGTGTGTGTAGGCCAGAGGTAGACATATAGTGTCTCCCTCTATAGCTCTTCACCTTATTTATTGATATAGTTTCTCATTAGTTATACTGACTGCCAGCAACAGGTTGCTGGAATGTTGTAAAATTTCAGTAGCCATTTTTATTATTAGACATTGTTGGTGGCTGCCTTTATATTATAGCCCTAGATTCTAGTCTAGATTTATAGTCCACAAAGCCTATAATTAGTAACATTTAGCCTTTTCCAGAAAAAGTTTTAGGGCACTCCACTACCTCAATGCTCATGCAAATGAATAAGCCATGTGAAAAACTTAAGAAGTATGGCATCCTGGGTTATTAACTCCAGAAAAATCTATGGAAGTTGGAATTATCATTTTAAAATACTAATTAATTCTGACTCAGATAATTTCGAGGTAAACACCGAGGAATACTACCTCAAAGCCATCAGTAAAATAAAAAAGAAATAGATTATTCAAGTTGTTTTGGTATTTTTTATCATCTTCTCTTCAATATATATAAAGAAAATACACATTCACTTAAGTATAAAAGATAATCTCAAACTGCAATAAACTTGAAATGTAATCTTAAGAAGTCTGGAATGTTCATGAGTACATTTATCTGTTTCTGCTCATATAATTTCATGTGTATTAGAATAGTTTGTTTATAAAGGAAAATTTTATCCATGAATAATTTTCTTGGGAATATTATCCTAACAAAGATAATTAAAGCATTTAATTTTATTTATTTCTTTGTTTATACCCTAAGAAAAGAAATTATAGCTTAAGAAGTCACACCCAGAACTTCTGGTGTTTAGTATCTAAGTGCTAAATACCAGAATTATTGTGACTTTTTCCATTATATGTGATTAGTTAATAATATTACAGTTATGTTTGGGAGACTATTCTAAAACTTTCCCACAGAAATTCAGACCAATAGAATGTTATAAGCTTTATCAAAAAGTTTACATTCTCTGAACCAGGAAAATGGTTCAGTGGGTAAAGCTGATTTCAAAATTAATTTCCTAATTGCCTAAATTCATACACCTAGCACCAATATTAGATGTTGGGAGGTGTAGCATCTATCTTGAATCCCAGATCTGCTCCCGGAAACTAGATTCTAAAAAAGGAGGCTACCCAGCATCTCAAGAGCTATCTAGCCTAGAGTGCACAGAACAGCAGAAACAGCAAGGGAGACTGTCTCATTCAGTGCTGTGAACAGACACCATGAGCACAGCAACTCATATAAAAGAAAGCATTTAATTGGGGCTTGCTTACAGCTTGATATTTAATCCATTTTCATTATGGTGGGAACATGACTGCGTGCCATGGCTCTAGAGCAGTTACTAAGCATTGTATATCTGGATCTGCAGGAAGCAGGAAGAAAGAACCACTGGGTCTGCCATGGGCTTCTGGCACCTCAAAGCCCATCCCCGGTGTCACACTTCCTCCAACAAGGTCACATGTCCTCATCATTTCAAATAGTGCCACTTCCTAAGCACTCAAATATATGAACCTATGGGGGACATTCTTAATCAAATCACTGCAGAGACCCTGATTCAAGAAAGGTGGAAGGCAAAAACCAACTCCAGAGTTGTTCTCTGATCTCCACAGGCGTGCTCTAGAATGTGCAACTATGCTAACATACATGTCTATCAAATGTACATTATACATATCACATACACTTATATACATATCACACGAGTCATCCATGTGTACCTCACACATCTGTCACACACACAGACACATACACACGAACACACCTACACCCACAATTAGTTAAAAAATATATATAAACTAGCAAGCCAACCATTATTCTGGGCTGGGGTTGCAGATCAAGGCAAGAATGTTTGCTTACCACTGTCAATAAGACAAAAACAAACAAACAAACAAACAATAACCCCAAAACAAAACATATTCCGGGAGAACATTTTCCTTGTATTAGTCCTTTTTAAAAAAACATCAAAATTCAGATAATTTTTCCAACAAGAGAAGTTGGGGATATTGAGGTCAGGCCAGATATCATTGTTGGTGGAAATCATTGTAGGCCTTTTTTCTTTGGCACTTAAAAATTATAGAAACAAAGTGGGCTTTACTCTCTAGGTGTCTTATTGATGATGCTTCCTATTTGTTCCTCACACAGGTTTTGCCTTTGGTAAGAAAGCAGAGGTAGATGATTTATACTTGCACCATCATCTAAGCTCTTTGTCTGTTTGGTGCTTGGCATCTTTGGCTTAAGTACTCTGAATCCTTAGAGGGGCAGTTTTGTTTGATGCAATTCATCTTTTAACCCTCTCATTATAAAAGAAGTTTATGCCTAGCATCTTTGAGTCTGTTGTTTATATCTTCCTGAATTCACAACTAATCCATTTACATTCAATGTCCATAAGAATTTGTAAATTCTCTTTTTGATTTGATGTATAATAAAATTTCTTCCATATACAAATAAACAAAAATTTGATTATTTGTTGAATGTTTTTGGGGATATATGAGATACACTCAAACTAGGGTAGGAAGTGATTTCATATGGTGCTTCATTATGTTTGTATGTGTGTGTGTGTGTGTGTGTGTGTGTGTGTGTGTGTGTGTGTGTGTGTGTGGTGTATGTGTTTATACTTGTGTGGTTTCACACATTTTCAGGTTCCTGTGTTCTTGTGGAAGTCTGAAGTTGACAACATGTGTCTTTTTAATTATTCTCAACATTTTTTTAAATTGAGATGGAGTGTTTCATTGAAACTGGAGCTTATCAATTTCAGCTGGTCTACCTAGCCATCTTCTCCCAGGGTCCCCTGATTCTGTCTCCCCAATGCTGGGACTATAGCTACCATCCCTTTCCAGGTTTTGGGAATCTGAACTTCAGTATTTAGGCTTGAACAGTAAATACTTCATTCAACGAGACATTTCCCCAACTCCATATGGTGTTATAACAAGAATAAGAAAAGGGTATATAATTTGAAAACATTTTGAGTATCATAGTGTTTATTTGTTCAATGAAAAAACCCTACATATGTGATTTTCATAATTGCAGAAAAAAGGTTTCTTGATTAGTGGGGTATTGCAGCAGCCATAATGATCTTTAGTTGGAAGCATATTCGCTAGGGATGAGCGTGAGGACTGAGGTTTAATTTTAGCAAAGGAGGACAGAATCTGAGGACCTAAAGACTAAGATAGACGTCTTTTGATATTCCCTCGGAGATTAAGATTCTGGGAGTTTTCACACACTCAGAAATTCATATTCTAAAATATCTTAGTCTAATCACTTCCCTCTATTTCTTCTTCTATACTGCATGTGTTAGGGGCTTAAGAAAAAAACCCACTCTGATGTAGGTGCTTATACGTAGGACATAGAATGCTAATAATTAAATACTTTTACCTTTCAATTAAAAAGACCTTAATTAATGAAAAAAGGTCAGAACTTTCTTGAACTCAGCATAGAGTCAAGGTCCCAGGACCTTGTATACACAGTCTTGTATACAGAAGGAAGCCAACTCCTTCCAAGGAGAGGAGCATTGTGAGAGTTGGTTGCTTAGGGCGGGGCAGAAGAGGCAGAGGTTTCACCCTCATAAAGAAATAGTGAAACCATCTTTATGCGCAAAATATAGTTTATCTCACCCCCCACTCTTCTATATAATATGTCTGAAATTTAGTCAAAAATTACAAAACACTACAAAAAAATAAACTTACTCTTATAAGACAAAATTTCCCACATATTGGAATAGTTAAGAAAATTATTTTAAAAGATGATTTACATTTTAAAATCACTTGGACTGATAGAAAAGTTGGGAAGAAAACACAGAGTCAGTAACATTTGTTTGCCCTACTGTTCATTGGGATTCACGAATAAGCTTGTTACTACTGACAAATACAACATTGATATGGGACTATTAACTAATGCTGATATTTATTTAGATTCTTCTCCCTTTTTCTTAGTGTCTTTTCTTTAGATACTCATTCAAGGCATTATACTGCATATGATCAACATGCTTCAGACCCTAGTTCAGTTTGTGATGTTTTTAAAGACATTCTATAAATTGGAGAACTTTGAAGGGCCAGGTGTCTGGTGGAATGTCCCTCAGGTTGAGTTTCTCTGATATTCTTGTTAAGGGGAGACTGAATTTCAGAATGAAAATGGGAAAGATAAGGTCTCATTCTTATGCTCTGCTCAGATGGCCTACTGTAAAATATGGTAGCACCTTGATGTAGTTAATCCTGGTCAGCCTTCTGGGTAACGTTACCAGAATTCTTTATTATTGTGTAATTAGTATCTTCCTCATTCTTCTTACTATACTCTCTAGAATTCTCTAGAAGTTGGTTTCCAAACTTCCTAATTCTGTGATTCTTTAATATAGTTCCTTGTAGTAGTGGGGTTTCTGGGTCCCAGGAGGCCAGAGGTCCCAGACTCACAGACCTGCCGTCCGAGACTGCTTAGAAGCCCACCGCCGCCACTCAGGCCCCCAGAAATGATTCAGATGCTTATATTAAGTTCATGCTGTTTGGCCTATGGCTCAGGCACTTTGATAGCTAGCTCTTACATCTTAAATCAACCCATTTCTATTAATCTGTCTGCCACGTGGCCCGTGGCTCACCTGTGCTCCTACATGTTGCTCCTGTGGGCTACAGGCTTGGTCTGCTTCTGACTCTGCCCTTCCTTTCCTACCTATTCTGATTCCTCCTCCTACTTCTTCTATGGTACCTGTCATGGCCCAAAACAGCTCCTTTATTTAAAGATTGATATTCACAGCATACAGAAAGGCATTCCCACATCAGTTCCTCATGTTGTAGCGACCCCCAACCATAAAATTATTTTTATTATTATATCATAACTGTAATTTTACCACTGCTATGGATTTTAATGTAAATATCTTATATGTAGGATATCTAATATTCCACCCCCAAAGAGTCATGACCCACAGGTTGGGAATTGCTGCCCTACAATAGTCACTGAATACTTCCTAAAAAAAAAAAAAAAAAAAAAAAAGTGGGGAATTAAGTTTCTGTTCCTAGAGAGAAAATATATATATATATTTTATATATATATTTGCTTTTTTCTGTTTGCTTATTATTACAATTTAACTAAGATGAGCTAATGTCTTTGTTTCTATTATTTTAAACCAAGAAAATTTCAAGCAGATATTCCAGAGAGATTTTGTCAAAAGGATATTGTCTGGAGGAAATGAGTGAAGGATACTGGATAGAGCCAGGAGACAAAGCTGGGTGAGGACATGGTCTCAGCTAATGACTAGCAGAGTCAATAGGTGCCTCTCTGAGTGGGAATTGTACTACAGAGTTAGCTTTGTCCAAAGGGGCTGGGCTTAGAAATACCTTAGTATAATCATCGTTTATAGATAGCAAATAATGTGGGCTGAAAATAACCTTGCAGCTGAAATTATTTATTGGAAATTTTCTCAAGGAAGTGGATATCCATGAGCTGTTAGCTGCTAATACTGACATCAGCTGGGGAATAAATGTACTGACTTGGCAAAGTGGTTCAGGGAGGATAATCAAGCCTATTTACTGCGAGTCTCTTTTTCTTTGCGATTAAATTTAAACAATGGTAGTTCAACCTGTACCATCAAGCTTTCCATCATAATACATACTTGTGTCATAGCCTTGAAAATAGTAGTTTAAGACCTTGATTGTAATAAGTTCTAAGTCATATTTCTTTTTGACATTGTTATAGTTTTCAAAGCATACAAATTGTTTGAGAATTTCTATGACTTATTTTCATCAACATTTTAGGTATATAAGTATTATCTGCCTGTTATTGAACAATAGTGATAGGTATGTGAAGTCCATGGCTATCTAAATCATAGACAATATTTGTATAAGAAAGCAGGGGAAAGATTTCTCCTTGTCTTAGTCTATCTCCCTCTGTCCCATTCCTGTGACCTTTCTCTGGGGGACAGAAAGCTGATCAGGACATTGCCCTAACACATAGAGCAATAAGAAGCTAAGAGTCTCTGTGACTCAGGCTAAGCCCAATAGATACAGAACCATGAAGAGAGTGCTATAGGTGATATTTAATCTCAAGTCAGAGAAATTAGATGCTCTTGAACAGGTGCCATGTGAACCCTGCTTTCTTGTCCCTAACATCATGGATGTGGAATGGCAGGTATAGCTGCTATAGCAACCTGAGGTGTGGTTAATTGTTCCATTAGGACACATTGCTTCTGTCCACTCTACTTATCTCGCATTCCTTGAAACCTTACATGCTGTCCAAAGTATTCTTTCAATTCCTCCTGCACCAAACCAGGGAAAAATTATTTGATTATCTGTAACTAAGAACAGTGAATTTGAGAACAAAAGTATAAGTGTAAACTACTATCAAGATTATTTCCTAAATAATATCTTAATGGTGTACTCTGTCACATCGTAAAGTACAGATTCTCAGTTTTACGAAGAAAATGACGATCCTATCAGTTAGCTAGGGTGGTCACGTTGAGAAAAAAATTTGTACTACTGAAAAAAATGAGAATGAGATCTATTGCAGGATGGACCCAAAAATACTAGGGAAGTGTCTATTTAAATTCAAGCCATGTGATCTAAAGATCATGTCACGAATATTCATTGAGTGTGAGGAGGGCAGAGAATGACACCTTATAACCATCTATCAATGTTTATTAAGCACCAGAACAAGCTACCCCACAAAGGTAATGTGAGTGGTACTGCTTTTCTGGCTTTTTGTTATTGCTGCTGATGTTGTTGATATGTTCTCGTTATTAACAAAGGTAGCTGACCAATCTGTGTGAGCAGCAAACATCACTCCCAATATCCTAAGCCTGGGTACAAAATTCTTAATGTGCCATACTCACATCTTAAGTTATCCATCTTGTAATTGCTTGCTATAGGAAATGGAATTCTTTATTCACAACTACTTACGTGCTTGGATATAGCCTTCACAACACGTGATGAAAAGTAACACTCATCAGTGTGAAAGAATGCATGATCACAGTAAAAACTGGGGAGACTGATGTGACCCAAGTTCAATGTGCAATAGCATGGAGCAATTCTCAGTAGGACTACATGACTTCACATGAGCTGACCCACGATTCCCTTCTCCAGGGGTAACTGACCAAACATGAACCTAGCTTAAATGTGTGTCACCTTTTTATTTGCTGATGAAATTTTTATTTATTTTTTTTATTTTTTATTTTTTTTATTTTTTTTAAAGACATACTCACTTTTGTTCTATGTAGTGTGGACTTGGCTTTGATATAAACGTGAATTTGACTGAAGAACGCTTGAACCACCCATTTTTTTCTGGATAAATCTTAGATTGCTGCATTTAGGGAAGAACCATGGAGGGAAGCTGATTTCTTGATTTACATCAGAAGACCACCTAATTTCCAAGTTATTGAAGCGAGCTTCATTCAAACCCTCAAGCACTGACAACACTGATCTGCCAACATCCTCAAAATAACTACCTACACAGTCTATCTTTAGCCTTAAGAATGAAAGCTTGTGAAATTTATCTTTTTTCTAATTTTAAACTTAAATCTGAAGAGTCACTTTCCCCTGAAAATATGTATGTGATTATTCTCAGTCATTTTGACTACCTTGGCTGTAATTCAGTTCCATCTAACATAGTTTTTAAAATAGATGCTCATTTACTTATTTATTTGAAAAAGAATCCAACATTTAAATTAAAATTTAAAGAAAAAAATGAATCCATAAAGAAATTCTACTGTCCAATCAGTGGATAGTCTGCCATTTTTATAAACATGTTATCAAAAATATCAACTTAGGGAAACTTGGCGTTTAAATAGTTTATATAATCATTGTCATTAAAGCTAGCCAATTCACACTTAGAATTATTTTTGAAAGTTTTATTAAAACGTTTAAACTGTTTAAGAGACATGTTACTCTGAGAGTTGGGGACTTGGCCAGTGGGTAGTAAAGGAGTCCCATATTCTAGTAGCAGTCCTGGGTAGAAAGTCCATGATGTACTTCTCCTGTTTGGAAGCTTCTATCTGTACTTTGAGTCACTGAAATATGTTATGCCCTATTAGTATTTTATTTAGAGTCTAGTAGAAAAAGCTCCCTCAGATTCTATTTCTCAGTATACATTTATAAAATAAATCAATAGTTTAAAATATTTTAAAATGGTTTACAGTTATAATTATAAATATTCCATTGCTAAAATGCTTTTGATACCACTTTCTTTGACATCACATCATCCATCCATCCATCATCCATCCATCCATCCATCCATCCATCCATCCATCCATCCATCCATCCATCCATCCATCTATCTATCTATCTATCTATCTATCTATCTATCTATCTATCTATCTATCTATCTATCATCCTTCTTTATTTTTTTTCCTTTTAAGGCAAGAGGATCAATTTTGAAAATAAATCACCATAATTTACAATAGAAATGGAAAAAACAGGTAAAACATGAATGTGCACATCAGAGCAGAGGGAAATTGAATCCGTAGGCTAAGGGTTTTCTACTATGTGTTTTCCACATTCTCTTGTAAGCCTTAGCTTTGATGATGCTCCATTGGGATTCAGATGTAGGGAGCCATGGTGGCTATGATGATAGAAAACAAATTCCCTGTCATTTACCTTGCCCTGAAGGGGCAAGAAAGAGGCCTTTTACTTAACTATTTCTGAGAAATAATATTATCTGGGATTATTTTAAGTAGAATCTAAATCTAATGCACAGTACTTGGCCCTCAATCTCAGGAAAAACTATCAATCAAGACTTGCAATATCTTATCAATTTTTATACTTCCTTTAACAGTGATTAGTCCAAGCACAAGAAAGAAAAATTAAACCTCAAAATATTCTGACTGAACATTTTCTTATAATTAGCCTTTCTCAATTACAGATAATAAGTCTTATGGATCTAGCAAATGCTTCCATTTTAAGGTTTTAAAATTAGCAATGTAAACATTATTCTCACACCCAATTAAAAATTAATTTCATCACCTATTTTTCAGTGTGATTAAGAAGTTAAGAGCTAGCTGGGGATTTGGAGGCATAGTTTCTCATTTGTCCACCACATCATTTTCTTTCTTCTTGTTTCTGAAGGATCATCAAATTGCATAAAGTATGAGAAAGTAAAGGGGCGTCCTGATTTTGGCATATTCTGGCACTCTCCATAGGACAGGGGGCTGAAATGCAAGCTATTTCCTGTTCTTTATAACATGAGAGTCTCCTTGGCTTTTTACCATTCCTTGGTAAGGAGGAAAGAGTTAGCGATCCTGAAAACACTTGTCTATTGTGGACCTGCTATAAAATATCCAAGTCCTGGCCCAGAGCTTTTCAAAAGAGAAAATGGTCAGAGATATTCTAATAGATCTACCTTGGGCATCATCGTTAATACACACAACTCATTTTGTGTGAGAACACGTACTGCTCTGAGCACACTGCCATCTATTTTCACATTCCCAGTAGAGTACAGTAAATTATGCTATAAGTCTACATAATATTTATTTAATTCTAAGTCCCCAAACTCAGTCATTCATTATCTCATTGACATCATTTAGCAGTAATTTAATTTCTTGTGCATAGAAAACCATTACAAAGGCACAATTTTAAAAAGTAAGATTTTACAATATGACAAAGCTTTCATTGATACCACATTATCTCACTGATAATTTTGAGGGGGGGAAGCCTGTGGTAGATTTTGCATTCACGCATAAGCAGGATTAGTGCTAGGCCTAGAAAGGCAATGCCTTTAGAAAGGAAATGCTGGATAGGAAAGGTAAATGACAGGGAATTTGAGGACTACATTTTCTATGCATGGAGACAGCCTATGCAAATATCCTGTGCAAGGATATTGACATTTAAGAATCAGGGAGGAGATATGTCTCATGCAAATACTAAGGTTTACATTGTAGATTATTGGGAATTAACTCTTAGCAGATGTTTCTGAGGCTGATGATGAAATATCTTGTCTTTCAGATTCAGTTAGAGGCCAAAAGGTACACTAGAACTTTCTCTACTCATACATTGTACCCAGTATGAATGTGGATAAAGGGTAAAGACTTATTTAGCAAATATAATCTGAGTGTGTCTAATTATGAATAGACTTTGTAATAGGTGTTATTAGGAATTCATCATTGTTTCCAGTCTCCAGAATGTCACAAGACATTCACCAAGATCATGAGGCACTGTATAAAGAGCAGAGGTTTACTTTCAAATTCCTAATAATCAGACATATATCATGTATGTTTTTTCAGGTGCCAACCTTCAGTACTCACAAGGTTTTTCCTAACTTCATTGATGCCGCTACTTGGCTTTTGAATCTAGAAGCATAATTTTCTTAACTCCAGTATTTATAACACACTTACTGCTAAGCATAGTGAGCCTAATATTAGATACAGTGCTGAAGACTGAACAACAGAAGCATAGTCCCTTGGTAACTAAAACGCTCAGAAGAGTTTCCTTGTTCTTGGGCACATTTTTTTTTTTTTCTATTTTTTTTTCCTAGAACATCTCCTCTTCTATTATTTTTTTCCAGATTGAAACACTTACCTCCCTTACAAACACCCCTTTATTTCCTATCCATTTTCATTGGTTTTAAGTTGAGAGTGAATCATCAGGGTGGATTTAACTTTCATAGGCCTGTTTTCCAGCAGGGTTGGTTGAATGATCTTGACTTGTCCCTTCCAGCATGAAATGAGATAATGTATGTAAAATCTCCTTGGGAACTAGTGGGTGCCACAAATATGTAGGACAAGCATCACTTCTGTTTCTATTTTTTTCAGATTTCCTCATCCAGTCAGCTGCTTTTAACACTCCAACCTCATGTATATCATGGATAAGTTTTCTACTGCATTTTATTTAAAGGAAGATAGTGAGAACACTAAAAATATTCCTCAGTTTCTGAAATGATATCTCTGTGTGTGGTAGTGGAAAACAGGGGGATCTTTTTTGCTTTTTCTCTATTTATATTCATGTAAAGAGAACAGCTCTTATTTCTTCAGGCTATTTGAGATTTTGGAACATGAAGGACCCTCCTGGATATAGATACAAATAACAAAGCTATAATCCAAGTTTCACTGGCTCCTGCTCAACCCATTCTGAAGGGATCCCAAACTCTTATAGCCCAACTCCCTGGAAGTTTACAAAGTGTTCCTAGGAAGCCTTGGCCACATTTTTAACATTTGTTCTGCACAGCATCACTGCAGGTGAGATTCTTATCAGTAGACATATCAAACCCACCAGTGCCCATCCCACCTTCAGTTACAGCTGACCCACTGTAGTTGTGGAGATATCCAGATTGCGTGGAACATTTCTTTCTTCAAGTGGGATAGCATTTTTCTCTCTTACTCAATATAAGTGATGTTGGAAAAATGCTGAATGGCAGTTTTAGAAGCAGTCTTTCAGTCTTTACTTATATTCATGCCCTTGGTTTCAAGTATTATTCAATGTGGAAGACACGTCAGAAGGACAGACTCAGGAGAAAGACTATCCATTTCTTTCCAGATACAGAGCTTTACTTTTACAACTAAGACTGAGTTACCCTTATATTTTTCTTCATACGATGATTTGCTTCCAGGAATAGTTTCAGTCTTCTAAAGAAAGAGCCAGAAGTTCAGATCACCAAATGTGTCCATCATGCGTAAAATTGGGAAAGTTATGTTCTCTAACTTGGCACCAGAATGCTGGAAGTTTAGGAGAAATACATTGAAAGTGTCCAAGATAGATAGAAGCTGAGACATAAAGGGTCCAGATTTAGTTATTATTGAGATATTTAGTTGCTAATGAGTCAGTGGGAAAAGCAAAGACATGAAGAGAAAAATATGGTGAGAGCAGACCAGATCCTGTGAACGAAAATAGTATATTTGTTAGATGGAAAAGCTAAAAAGAATTTCTATAGAACAATGATATGAGTAATTTCAAAATTGTTTGCTGTTTAGTTCCTATATTCTTACCCATCTGAGAAGAACTATGGATTCTTAGAAACACAGACCAGCAGAGTACTGAAAACTGCAGCTGTTATCACTTAGGTGTTGTGAAGTAAGAGGCTTCATAGCTCTGTGTTATGTAGGACAACCCATAAAGCAATGAAAATAACTAGTTACAAACTAATACAGGAAATTATCCGTAATGTTCTAAGTTATAGAAGCAAAAATCAAGGCAATAAAATTATGAGTTGCTAACTCACTGAGATCATTGATACCTAGAGATATTAAGGATGAGATTATTCTGGATAAGTGGCCCACTACTCTGGTAAAGAATACAATGTCTTGATCAACGAAATAAAATAAGTATTAAATTTTTGTTAGGGTTGTAAAGGAATAAAGGGATGGTATTTGGAGAGAGGTAACAGGGGGTATAAAGCACTGCAGGAAGTCCAAGAAGCAGCAGAAAAGGGTTTGGGCAATAGCAAGACATTTTCCTTTCCTAGTCTGAAGTTTAGAAAGGTCAATTAGTTGGCTTAGTGGTGACTATTAGGTGCACAGAAAATAAACTCCTGTCAGGGAGGGAGGCTCATATTATTCCATGAAGCAATCAATAACTGTGATAAAGAATGATATTGACTGTAATACATAGAACACCCCATCATTAATATTCCAGAGGTGACTAAAACTAAGGAGAGACAGGGTAATCATGTCCCACGTCAAAACAAACCCAGGACTGTGGATAGGAGAAGAAAAGAGTGGGTCAGAATACAGGCAGGACAGGTGATGATTCATAGAGTCAGGCATTTGTGGGCACGAAACAGAATGAAGCGTGCATTAAAGGCATTTCATTATCAGATAAGGGCTGTGCCAGCACAAAGTCTTCTTACCCCAGAGGTTTTACTGTAGTTCATGCTTCAGGAAAGCTCTGTGCTTCAGCATTTCATCATCAGTGCTTTTTTCAATGTGGGGTTGCTCATCATCAGTGAAGTATAATGAATACAGACTAAACCATAAATGACAGCTTCGCAGACCCAGAACCATGATTTCTTATCAAATATAGTGCCAATAAGCGAGACTACCACAGTCAGAAAATAGGAGGTGAAGAAGGTAAAGAAGGTAGCAAGAGACCTGAAAACGGTGGACTGAGCTTTCATGCTAAAATTGTTGCTGTTATACTCTTTCATATGCCCCCAGTGCTGGACCAGTGAGACTGTGAGTAAGATAATAGAAATTAGGAACACGAGGAAGGGAACACCAAAACCAATTATTTTAAGAGGACTAGAAAAATACTGTTCAAACATTTTAAGTCTTACAATCAAAGAATTGTTTCTGGGCAAATGATCCAGGGTGATTAATTCCATCTGGATGTGATATTTAACAATGGAAGGAATGACTGACAAACAAGAAGCTATCAGAGTACCCAAGATCAACCATGGAACCATTTTCAAAATTTTCCACCTCAGCCAGTGGAAGATGGGATGGGTGAAGGAAGAGACCTTGACACAGTAGAAGACAGAAAGAAAACTGGTAAGCCAGAATGTCAAAATGTTCATAAAATCCCAGATGACTGATATCTTCCATAATACATGGACAGGTCTAGCAAAGGTGCCAAAGTTGTACAGCATTGATGCCCATTGTAGACAGAAATGTGAAATGCCAAGGCTAATAAGAATCATTTCCACCGGTGACAGTCTTTGAAAGTTCATCCACTCTCTGCACAGCACTATAATAGTTAAGCCACTTTGTATAATTATTATCAAGGACTCAAGCACATACATGATGATGGAGAAGATGCTGACTTGGTTTAGTACCATGCTTCTATTCTGAAGTATCTTCCTGGACAAAGACTCAGAAGCTCTAGACCAATTTCCAAATAGGAGGCAAGTACGTGTTCTCACTCTCTTGGTATAAGAGAACACCTCCTTGTGCATGCAAATGCCCGAGGTCTCTTTTGACATAGGTCATTTTCCTATCTACAGAATTTGTCTATGCTTTGGTTGTTGGGTTAAATTCACACAGACATGCATGAAAATATTATTTGGATGTGGATTCTTGATCCTTAGAGGATTTGATTATTTTTATAAAGAGAAATCAATTACATATCCATGCTGTTTTTTCTTCTTTACTACTTCATCTGCTCATGGTTCTCTTTGATTATCTGACTGTATTTTTTAAATAATGTCTTTAAAATTTATAAATTTAAAACTTGAGCAGCAGAAAAGATGAATCTTGCATTGTGCATTCATGTCCTGGGTAATGCTTTCATTCTGTCAAATGCCAGCCTGAGAATGTCTGTGTTTCCTGCACCTTCAGCAGCTCTACCAACAAAATGTAAGAGGAAATAAGAAGGGTAATGGAAGTCTTTGCTTGAAAATCCCACATATAATTATTAGAAGCTCAGGCCTTTCAGTGGCCCCATCTGTTGAAAGTCAATCTCAAAACTGTCTGATTAATCTTCTAACTCAGACATGACAAATTTCGGGAAACCGACACACACTCTTCTTTGACCTCCCAACCAGGTAAAGTACTGTTCCTACTACTCTTTTACTAATTCTAATGCCTTTAGTACTTCTGTATATAGTTTAGGAAATGGTTGTTTTATTAATATCATTTTTGCTTATCTTTTCATGGCTAAATCCTTTTTGTCATTTTTTTGCAGGTGAGTTGGAAGAGAGCCATCTCAACACTAGTAAAGCATACCACCTTTAAATATATAATGCATTCCTTCACAGATATGCAAGGAGACTAGAGAAAAAAATACATTTTCCCTAGATACAGGACAACTATACAAAGATAAACCAACTATTTAATTAGTGGCCTCAAAAATGAGAGACAGATTCTAGTAATTGGTAGCTAGTATGAGGAAGAAAGTGAAAGTTGTTGACTCTATAAATTCCGAACCTGTGTGGACATTTAATTATTCAAGAATGGGAGAATTGAAGTAATCTAACATGAAACTTAAAATTGTTAATAATAAACCTTTAAAGCCCAGTGAATTCAGTGGTGCAAAAGAAAACTTTCATCGGCACATAGAATTGAAATTAAAAAACAACTTCTTTGCATTTTCAGTAAAATGCAAAAAGTAGGAAATGAAATAATGCAACAGTAGCTTTCAATTAAAGGATGTATTGGTTGAGATGTAGGCTCCTCACACAGAAAAAAGAGTGAGTGGGAAGTGCTTTTAGAGATATGTGCAATGGCAGTAGTAACACCTGTTTTGTTTTCCTGGTCTGCTGAGTATGCTGCCTCATATACATAGTGATCTTAGAAAGGCTGTAATATTACAAGCCTCATTTTTCAGGAATTGTTCAATTGTGGACATGATGTCAAAGCCCCCAGGACTGATGACAGTTACAAGAATTTAATCAGAAATGAATCTCTGTACAAAGTGGCATTTTATAGACATCCTACATCTGGAGAGCCACCTGGTGTTCTCCTCCCTCACATGGGTGTCTTTATGTGGTTGTGAAAGTTAAATTTTCTAGATAGTCCTTTTATGGAAGAGTTTGATTGAGATACACAGAACCAGTTGACATTCTCTGTTGTTGAAACTTCAGAGATTGGTTCTTCTGCTGTGCAGGCTCATCTCTTCCCTCTCTGCTGTAGTGACACCAACTTGATGGCCCTCCTCCACCTTAGCACCTTTTCCCATATGTCCTAGAACTGTTATCCATTAGCCAGTGCTGACCAGTTGACAGGGCCCGGTGTGTCTATGTCTGTGTGTATAGCATTTATGTAGAGAGTTTAGAGGGCTTGTGGGAATCAGAGTTCTCTCTTTTCATCACTGAGATCCTGGTACTCAGCTTGTCAAGTCTGCCTCTTCCCATTGAGTTTTCCAAGTTCATGAACAGGATGCAGGAGCCCCAGGCTGCATGCTCCTTCCAATTCTGTTTCCCTTCCTTAGACAGAGCAAAGGTCCATTATATTGTTTTCTAATTATTTCTACTCTTCCCTTATGGGCAATATAATATTCACAGCTAGAGATTTTATATCTGTCACTCCTGGTTCCCCAGGGCATAACCTAGCCTCATAGTATGCAACCTAATATTACTAATTTGTAAGTTTTGTATACTTAAGTTACTCAATTATGGATTTTGCTATTATTAAGCAAGCTGCATGCAGTCCTGAAGACTAATCTTTTTTTTTACTATGAGTAATAGGTTTGTGTTGTCTTACACTATGTTCTGATTATGGTTTCATCTCCCCCAAATCCTCCTAGAATCCCAAGCCTTCTTAACACCCAAACCCACAAACTTTCTGCTCTTTCTCTCTCTTTCACACACACACACACACACACACACACACACACACCAAGCATTAGAAAACTAACCTCTTTTTTGATATATGTGTGCTTGTGTGCATATATTTACTTTGTAAAATATGGAAAATGGGAACAGGGAACATTCAATTAACATAAGGCAAGCAATATAACCAAAAATATCATTAAAAGGATACTTTTTAATCTTCCCATTCCCCAAGCAAAGTATATAATGTTGGTAATAGCAACTTGAGTTGGAAACTATAGGAAAACAGAAAACTGAATAGACTTCTGGAAAGAATGCTAATAAGTAGTGCTATACTGAAAAGCAATTTAATCCCATTAACAAGATATTACTTGTTGGGTAAATGTTGTATGCTATAGAGAAACTCTTGAATATTTGTGACAAAGAAGATGTTTACAAGTCTGTTTCAGTAGTGCTCATAACACCGATGGACTAGAAACTGCGTAAATGGCCCGCAGCTGAGAAAGAGATAAAGTGTGGCATATTCATATGAGACCATAAAACCACACAGACATTTATTTGTCCAAAGTAGTTTACTATACTTGATTCTTGCTGGCAGAAGTTGCCTCTTACTGGAGAGCTTTTAAATGCCAGACTTGGTTTAATGTCTCCTTTGCATATTCAGTTTGGGCATGAAAATCAATTCTGGGGATAGAGCCCAGAAGAGAAGCCTGTTGAGACATTCTATGGGAATATTTCTCTCTGATGGTATGGAGATCTTTCTTTTCATCCTGTATCTTACATGTGACACTGAGGACAGCTATAGCCTTGAGAGGAAATCAGAGGAAGCACACACACAGTCTCTCTCTCTCTCTCTTTCTCACACACACACACATACACACATATACTCACACACACAGACACACACACATACACACACAAACATAGTCACAAACACAGTCACACACATAGACACACACAGACACACACACAGACATACAAACACAGTCACGTACAAGACACACACACACAGAGTCACACACAGACACACACACACAGACACAAACACAGTGACACACACGCAGACACAAACACACACATACACACACACAAACAGAGTCACACACAGACACACACACACACAGACACAGGATACACATGAACACAGCACAAGCACATGGACACACACAGACACAGAAGCGCATATTGTTGCAGGAGGTTTAATAACTTTGGATTGAACTAACTCTGAGAGCTATAAAATACTTTGGTGTGCAGAGTTTATCCCTGTGGCTTAAGCCACTGAGAAGCTTGGCACTGCGGACTAATGTCAAGCAGCAAAATAGAGGGAAAGAGAAATATAATGTTTTTGTTGCTGAATTAAGAGGCTTACAAACACTCACTTTTATGTGGCACTTAAGAAAACTTCAAAGCACAAAGCAGAGCTGACTGTTAGACTCTCCAGTGAACACACTTTCTAGGTAGAAATCTATATCCTGGGACATTTCACTGAAATAAATGCATTGAAAGCAGAAAAGATATGACTATCAATTCATATCTATCACATCTGATGTGATCTGCACTGATGTAACTGTGCATTACCAGTAAATATTTAGAGCATCAGGACCAAAAGGATGAGCTGAAACCAATTCCCTCAGACCATTGAGATAAGATTTGGCCCTTCAAAATGTCCACATCCTAACACCCAAACATGTGAGTATGTCATATATCAGGATGGACTTTTGCCGGCATGAATTTGACTCTTCGTTGAAGTTGTAGGATACTTTTATTTTGTTATGCAGTAGAAGGAAAACAATGTAAGGACCTAGTCACCAAATTGTACTTAGTTTTTAATTTGTAAATACTCATGTTTAGTTATTTATTGGTTATTATGTTTTGCTACCAACAGAACTACCAAGCGGAATTCATTGTCTTCATGTGGACTTCCTAAAGATTTGCCACTGAAAAGAATATATAGAATTAAGTGAAAGATAAGGAAGCTCAAGCCCAGCATGGGGCAGCCCCCTTCCCTTTGCTAATTCTGCCACCCACCTGCAAGGCCCCAAAGCAGTCAGTTTTTATTTGCTTTCTATCTCACCCTTTAAATAAAATCCACAGTACTAATTTGTTTAGTCTCCAACATATTGAGTGGATGCATTCCTGTTACTCTGGGAGCATGTATACAGTCAACTGGAAAATTGAAAATTATAGAAAATACAAAAACTAGAATTTAATGCTAACATCACATCACGCCTTTCGGCAGGCCTAGGCAAAGTTCAGACTAAGAAAGTAAAGACTGCTTCTCCTATCAGAAGTGGAACAGCCGCATTCAGGTTACACACTTCACATGGGCAGAAACCACTTTATAAATCGAAGATATAAGAAATTCAAGTTTCTTTTTTAAAAGGCTGAGTCCTATGTTTAATGAGAGAATTCATATAAGCAATATTGCCAGAAACAAAGATTTCATTCTCCTTTATCCTGTTTTATAGAGTAGTAACCCAAACAAAACAGCTTCACAGGCCACAATCTGAGTCACATTTAAGAAAATTCCATTCATGAAGATCAACTATGCTGGTTGTAATTGTGACCACTTTATTCATTTAGCAAATATTTACTATGATTCTATTATAAGTCAAACTGTCGTAATGAGGGCCTGGGGAGAAAGAAGGGTCTGTACATACTAAACAAGAGATATCTATTTTAGACATCATTTTAGAGAATTGTGTGGGTAGTTGAATACAAATATCAAGAATTCAAGGATAAAAATCTGTGTCTGTATAAATCTAGAACTTCTGAGCACTTACAGATGTTATTGGAAATTTGCACTTCCATGACATCACCTATTTAATGAGGACTAAGTGCTGTGATGCTCCAGTCCTTACAGGTCACATTGAGGGGAAACTTATAGTGGGATTATGTTTTGTTATATTGTAAATAATTGTCCCACATACTAGTTTAATAAAAAATGCTGATTGGCTGAAAGCAGACAGGAAGTATGGGTGGGGTTACCAGACTAAGAAAACTGGGAAAAAGATGAACAGAGCAGAAATGCCACAGTAAAGCCATGGAGACACCATGATGAGATACCAGCAGATGCAGAAAAAAGAAGTTTAGATGCTGCTCTGAGAAATGGTATCAAGCCTCATCGTTAAACAAGATTAAGAGTAGTAGGTTAGTTTAAGAGCAAGAGCTAGCAAGTTATACACCTGGGCCACAGGTCATCCAGCGTACAATTAATACAAGCGTCTGTGTGTTTCAGTGGGACTATGGAACTGTGGGTCTGAAGGTTCGGGCCACCAGGGTAGGCTAGAAAGTCTGGTCCAGAAACCACATATAACAGGAACTGATAAGTGAAACCAGAGAAGAAGGTAGCAGAAGGGCCAAAATGAAGAAAGAGTTTCAGAGAAGTCATAGTTATTAGTTGTATCCAATGTGACTGATCAATATACTGGTAGTTACTGAAAATAAACTGTTAAGATTTTAGCAATGTGGAGTTTATTGGTAGTCATGCACTACAAATTTAAATTTCCTTCTAAAGTCTGTATGTTGGAGTCATATCCACTCACAGCTTTCAGAATACAGCTATGTTTGTAGATAAACTCTTTGAAAATAATATTAAGTTAAAATAAATCAATTCGATTAGGCCCCCAACTCAATGTGACTAATATTCTCACAAAAGAGAAAAATCCAGACATGATCCTGTAGAGAAACAAGATCTCAGAAAATGGCAGAGAGAAGGTCTTAAAAAAAATGCCATTTTGTTCCTACTTTATCTTTTACTTCGAGCCCTCAGAACTGAGAAAAAAAATACATGTCAATTCCACATTATATCTGGCACTTTCTTGTGTTAGTCCTAACAAACTAAAATGACATCTTAAAATTGTCTTAGGAAAACTGTCAGAAATAATCATAAGCATAATAATCATAAGAAGTCCCACGAGCAAAACATTGTATTTCAAACAGGTACAAGAAAACAGATACTGATTACTTAGTGACAGGGGAAAGGAATCACTTTTAAAAATATAAATAAAACTAGATTTGTATAAAATGGGCATAATCTAGGAGAGAGAGAGAGAGAGAGAGAGAGAGAGAGAGAGAGAGAGAGAGAGAGAGAGAGACAGAGAGAGAGACAGAGAGAGAGAGAGACAGACACTAAGTAAGCTGATGAGCAGTTAAAGTCTAAGGTTAAGAGACAGAACTACTTTGAGTATTTTCCAATAAGGCTCTTATCTTACAGGTAGAAGAGCAAATGAGGATCACAAGAGAGATTTGGAAGCTAGTGGAGAGAGACACTGGGTATTTTAATGTGTATGCAATGAAATTATTTAAAGCCATGACCCTGGTTGGAAAACTTCTGATGCCCAGTCTTTCCTGGAGGACAGCTGAGTGTCTGCTCCTGTGATTTTGGCTACACAGACACTGTGAGTATTCAGAGCTTTCTGAGTTGCCCAGTCAGTCCCTGAAACAGATAAAGTATCTCCTATGCTGAAAGATACTGATGAGTTTGCCTTATAAAACAACCAGTGTAGCCCTCATAAGGGCTACTAACTTCTCATAGGCTGATGATAGAAGTCACATCCCAGCTGAACCTAGCTGAAGCCATATTGGGCTTTTATGAACAAGGAAATAAAATAAAACAGGAATTTCTAGGGTTGGCTAGATAAAATAATAAGTAAATTAGAATTGTGGACAAAAGTGATTCATAGAATTGGACAAGTAATGATAAAAACTGTCTGAAATAAAGCCTAGAGGGAGTGAAATTTTACATATAAAAAGGCAGAGCAGAGCTGTGGAATGACTTCGGGTAGGTAGTACATGCATAATTGGAGTCCCTGAAAGATGTAAGAAGGAAGGGGGTAAAAAATATTTTAAGTATCTTTTAAAATTAAATGTTCAGTAAATAAGTGGGTACAAACTGTGCTGAGTGGACAGGGGTATCTAAGTTAGTGCTCTAGGGATCCAGAAATCTTAGGCCTTGAAAAGATATAACAGGATCCTACATGCATATTTCTAAGTACAAGAAGAAGCGGAGTTGAAAGACCATGTATTAGTAATTCCAACTGTGTGATATCCTGGAAAAGAATAGCTATGGAACAAGGAAAACAGTTATTGATGGTCATCAGGGACCAGCAGGGCATGGACCACTGTTTGGGGCTGTGAGACAGTATGATGCTAAATTGGTAGATAAATGTTATTATACATGCTCCAAACCTACAGAATGTATAACATCACTTGAATATAATATAACATAAAGACTTTGGGACAGTGAAGACTAATCTGGTGTGACAATTCAGCACTGATAGAGGCTACTGACAAAGACACTATGCCTCTGAGGAGACAGGAGAAGTATGGGCATTCTAGATAATTTCTATTCAACCCCGCTACAAACATAAAACTGTTCTCACCAATAAAAACATATCCATTCCCTTGTGTGTTTGTGTGATGTGTGTAAATGCATGTGGTAAGTATACACATCTGTTGGTGTGAGCATTTATGTATTTGTATGTGGAGGTCAGAGGTCAATATTAGATGTCTTCTTCTATGGTTTTTCCTCTTATGCTTTAAGGTAGGATCTCTTCACAGAACATGGAGCTAGTTGTGTTACCTAGTGTTTGCCCAGTGAGATCCAGAGGCCATCTTGTTTCTGTACCACTTCCCTATGCTGGGATTACAGACATTTGCCATTGTTCCTTGCATTTTAAAAAGGTTTAGGTTTGTAAATGTATGGGCATTTTACTTGCATGAATTTCTGTGAATCATGAGTGTCCAGAAAAGTGTTTGATTCCCCTGGAACTGGAATTACAGACTGCTATGAGCTGCCACACGTGTGCTTGGAACTGAACTTGAGTTCTCTGTAAGAACAATAGTCATCATTAAGCCAATCTCCAGGCCCTACACTTGGCTTTTTCAGTGGGTGGTGGGTATTTAAACTCGGGTCTTTATACTTTTCACACAGCGCTTTAGCACATTACTGACTGGCCACATCTCCAGCCTTTAGACACATTTACAAAATGAGAGTAAGCTTTATCCTGAATACTAAAAGAATCAGAAATAATTTCCAAATGCCATGAAAACTTTAAGTCCATGGACCTAGAGATTGGTTCAGCTGTTTTCTTCTTAGTACCAATGAAGAAGCTGACTATAGCTCATGCAGAACGTGCTGAAGTCTGAATTTCTCTTCTCTGAAATATCCTATGTTGAAGTGGATGTAAAAATATGATGTGGTTTCAGAAATCATTGATAAATTTATTCTTCTAGAAATGTAGTATTTTAGTGTTTAAAAATCTAAAAGTCTGTAATAGTCTTGCCAATATTTGGTAGTTCTAAATATAAGAAAAAGTAAGGTAGTATATTATTATAATGTTCTTATAAGAATGCTTAGATAATATCAAAAATATAAAACATCAAAACAACAAAAATATGATTTTAATCAATTGAGTTTACAGCCTCAAAGAATCTGAGAAAGTACTTTTCCAACTTTAGCTTGCATGTAAATACAAAGTTAAACAGTTATTATGCTGATAAAAAGACAATGGTCAAGTAGAAAAATATAGACTTAAAACTATATTAAGTTAATAACATATTTTTACTATGACTCAGTATTGCATAAATATTCATTGATTTTTGTATCCCTTCCTGTTTTCATATAGCTATATATTTGCAACCTCATCTCATCTATCTTTTGATGTGGGAATGCCTTTCTGTATGCTGTGAATATCAATCTTTAAATAAAGGAGCTGTTTTGGTCCATGACAGGCACCATAGAAAAAGTAGGAGGAGGAATCAGAATAGGTAGGAGGAGCAGGGTGGAGTCAGAGAGAGAAGGAGCCAGAAGCCCAAAGGAGCAACATGTAAGGAACACAGGTGAGCCATGGGCCACATGGCAGGAAAGATTAATAGAAATGGGTTGAGTTAAGATGTAAGAACTAGCTAGCAATGTGCCTGAGCCATAAGCCAAACAGCATGAAGTTAATATAAGTGTCTGAGTCAGTTTTGGGGGCCTAAGCAGCAGCGGGCAGCTAAGGAGTCTGGGGCTGCAGGTCTGTGGGTCTGGACCTCTAGCCTCCTGGGACCGAGAAACCACATTGTAACAATCTTTCTTTAATATCTTTTAGGAGAAATATTTTAGGTGCAAAAGACTAATTAATTCAATTATTCCCATGCAGACGTGATACTGTGACATTTGTACATCATACAATTTGGAAGTTTTGATATCTTTTCCCAGTTTTTGATGAAGCAGGCTGTAGGTTCAGCATGGTTCATTGCTTATTTCTATGCTTTGTGCTAGATAGACAGGAAAAAGTTCACTCTTCAATATGGAAGGATAAGGCGGTATGAATAGACAGGTTAGCTGGTTACTTAGTGTTTTGTATAAAGGAAATCTTTATTCCCATGCTAGATGACTTATTTAGGGTCTTTATTGCTATGAAGAGACACCAGGACCACAGAACCTCTTATAAAGAAAAACATTTAACTGGGGTTGGCTTACAGTTCAGAGGTTTAGTCATCGGTTGGAAGTGTGGTGGCATGCAGGCAGACATGGTGCTGGAGAGGTAGCTGAGAGCTCTACATTTGCATCTGTAGGCAGCGGGAAGAGAGACATGGGACCTGGCTGAGCATCTGAAACCTCAAAGCCATCTCCCAGTACATACTTTCACCATCAAGGCCACACCTTCTAATAATGTCACTGTGATCCTATGGGGACCATTTTTATTCAAATCATCAGACTAGCATTCACAGGATTTCTGAAGACACACAATTAATTTTAGAATTTTTTTTAATTTCTGCAAAAAAAAGTCTTTAATATTTTGATAGAGATTGTGATGATGTTATAGTATTTTCGGAAGAATTGCAACAAAAATGACTGTACTGCTTCATATGAAATTTATTTCTTGCCTTTCTTATTGCGGTGCCAAAACATCTGACAAGAAGCAGCTTAGGAAGGAATTCATTACAGCTAACTATCTGAGTGGATACGTCTCAGCACGGCAGGAAAGTGTGATGGTAGTAGTGAGAAGTACGGTGGTCACATGAACTTCCAAGGTAACCCCTGCTTACCTCTTCCTCCAGTGAGGCTCTATCCCTAAAAGGTTCCAGAACTCACTCCCAGAGGACCACCAGTTAGGAACCAGGTCTTGAAGTACATGAGCCTGTAAGGGCACATTTCATATTCAAACCAAGAAAAGGTGGTTTTATCATGAAAGCATATGTCTTCTTTAAAATAGACTTTCCAAATCAGAACTGATCATATGTTTTTTTTTTTATTCCTCCTCTATCCTTTTGTATTGGATGATCTTCAACTGTGAAAGCAACATTGACTTTTAGTGACAAGTACTAGTAACTGTTACTGTATATATTCCTGTTACTTCGCTGCTAAAGGTCTCTTGATAGGAGTACTTAGCTGGAGCTTGTTGCAGTATTCAGGAAGGTGGTTTCTGTGAAGCCTTCTACTCCACTCACTTTCTCTTCTTTCTTCCCTGCTCTGTCTGAGACTGTCTCACTTTGTACCCACACTGACCTTAAGCTCATGATATCCTTCTTTTTACTCACCAAGGGTTAGGATTATAGGGGTGTGACATTATGTAAACACATACACACGTGCGCACACATGCATACATGCATGCACACAGGAGTGTTATATATTTAATGTAAGTGCATAGAGATGCAAATTTTTCTTGCTGTTATTACTGTATCTTTAGCATTTTGACATGCTATATTTTCGTTGTCGTTTATTTCTAAATATATTCCAGTTCAGTTTGAAATTTTTGTCTTTGATATATTAGCTAGTTAAAGCCAATTATTGAATTTCCAAAGATTAATGAATCTTCCAGTTTCGCTTCTGTTGTTGACTTCTAATTTAATCCCATTGTGATCAGAAATGAGACTTTGTAAAAATGTTTGTCCTTTAAAAAGCCATTGGGACTTAATTTCTGACCTAAAATATAATTCATCATGTAAAACTCCTAATACATCAGAAAAAGTATGATGATACAAATTAAGAGGGCCCAACAGGCTTTGGAGTGAGTGCTCATTTCCCAAGTATGGGCACCATTTTGAGAGAAGTATAATTTGTCAGAAATGGAGCTTACATAGAAGAAATAGGACAATGGAGATGGGTCCTTTGTGACATATTATCCAAGGCCTCTTCCTGTGGTTATAACATGTTCCCAGCAACAATAATAGCTTTTATACTTGTTCATCTATTTATCTTTATTGAGGCCTTTAAAAACATATACTGTTTGAAGTTGCTCTTTAGCTTTCTCTCATCTCACCCTGAAGGACCTTGCACACTCCTTACAGAAGACCTCTAATGGGCTCAGACTGCCTCAAGTTTCTCTTTCTTAGAGCTGCCTTCACTGTCCTTCACTTTTTTAATGATAGTGCAATGGATATGAGATTTTTGGTTGACACTCGTTACTATTTCTGGTGACAAATCTGCTGGTAGTATTAATAAAGACCTCCCATGTGGTTGTTTGTTATCCTGGATCTTTCAAAACTATCTGTTTGGATTCATCTTTCCTGAGATTTTTGAGTGCCCTAATCTTTTGTATCATGTCCTTCACAAAATTTAAGAAGTTTCAACCATCATTCTTTTTCTTTTCAGATGCCCACACAGTGCTTTGGTCCACTGAGAGGTGTTCTATTGGTCTCTTAGGCTCTGTATGTTTTTTTTTCAATTTTACTTTCCTCTATATTCCTTAGACTTAGAAATTTTTATTATCTTGACTTCAAGTTCACTAATGTTTTCTCATATCAGAATAAATCTATATTTAAATAATTTGACTGATTTTTAAAATTTTAACTCTACTTTTTAACTCCAAAATTTATTTGGTATTTTTTCTTAGACAATCTATCTCCTCACTGTTTCTAGTTTTTCTACAAATTGTTTTTTTGGCTTGTGTTTTTAGATTTATTGAGTTCTTGAATCATTTTAAAAGTGGTTGTTTTAAAGTCTTTTTCTAATGTATCTATCTTATTCCACAATCTGTTTATTATTATTTCTGCCTATGTCTGAAACATATTTTTGTTTCTTTTGTTTTTAATAATTTTTGATATTTTGAGATTATAATTACTATTTCGACCTTCCTTTTCATCCCTCAAAACCTTCCCAGGTACCCTCTTACTATTTAAGTTAAAAGTCTACTTTAACTTTAATTGTTTTTACATATAAATATATGTAAACATATATATGTATATGCAAATACATATGTATGTGTGTATATATATACATATATATATACACACATACCTAAATATACAGATACAACCTGCTTAGTCCATATATATATAATTTTAGGGCTGACCATTTTCTATTCCTTTGTATTGTATTGTATGGGTTAGAAAAGTGGGAAAGAACTATGGTAAAGGGACATCCAATGTCAGCTGAAGTACCGAGAAGACAAAGAGACATTGAAGAATCCAGACTCCTAAAGCTACAACCATAAAGCATCAAAGTTAGAAGAACCTTGTTGGGGTTCTGGTACTTGGAAGACTTTCAGGAAGCTGCCAAACCTTTAAAGCTGAGAGTCCTTTGTCCGGACTTTAGAACCATAACTCCAGACAGTTCTGACTGGCTGCTGTTCTGCTAAGAGTCAAGGACCCTGATGCCCAAACTCAGGGACTGTAATCTAAGTCATCACTTGCCACTGGCAATGCTTCCTGATGTAGAAAGCTACTAAATAGTCCCTGCTGGCAAACTAAAGTCCTTACCAGAGCTGAGTTAAGCCCTCGTATTATTAGTCTCTCACTGTAAGAGCTGGAAGCCATAAATCCCCAGTTCTCAGCACCGAAAACCACAAGTCCTGGAATCCACCAAGATCATGGGCCCTTAGACACTTGGGAGCCTGGTAATAGTGGCACTGAGATAACCATCTTTGCTTGTCACATATTTCACAGAGCAAAAAAATTGACTCAGCCTGTCATTCATGACATAAACATGTTGAAGCAGTAGATATAAAATATTATTAAAAGTCCTATATTTTACATGAAAATCTGCATACCCTCCTTGATTTAATAAAATTTGAGTTCTAATTTAAATTTTTGTTTGCTTACTATCTACTCTTGGCCATGAAAATATTATTGATCTTAACCGAAACCAAAGTCCTCTAAAAAAGGAAGATCTAATCCCATACTCACTGTTTCCATTGATGCCTTGAATGAAAGGAAGCCTTGCAACATACAAGGGACAGTCAAGGATTTGGAAGCTGAGCCATCTCCTCCCTACTTTGTATTTTGGAACAAAATGAATTGATTTTTGCCTCAAATACTTGCAGTTGAATTTGAAATTAATGAATATTCTACTAGATTTTAGAATATGCATCAACAACATGTTCTCCTAGGTAACACATGCCATCTATCAAAATTATGTGGTTATCTATTAAAATTATTGAATTAAATAATTCAGTTCATTGTCACAGAGCTTTTCATGTTTAAATATTTTTTTCTATCAATAGGAAAGCATCCCCCCTCCACCTCTTTTAGTCATCTTCAGTTTTTTCTTTCATGTTCCACATCCAGCTCCTTGCAGATAGAGATCTTCAAAATAAACAAGTAACATTTGACCAAACTCTTATTATCTCTGATCTCAAAACCCAGTGTTATTCCTTTGCATAGAGCCTTCCAGCAATTTTCCAAGTCAAATTGCTAATGAGGCCTTCTAAAACCTTTCTTTCCTAAACTAACTAATAATTTCTCTGGCTATACAAGTTAACAAGCTTAAGATCTCCCGCTTAAATAAATACCTAGTTTATTGTGTTAATTTCAATCTTTACATGAACATCACCTTCATAAGGAGGTTATAACTTTCATTCCACTGTAGAGTTTATCTTTATAGCCACTTCATCCTGACTACTTTTCCTTCATTTGTTGCTCAGGAAATTTATTGTCATTTTCCATCTCACAAACTAAATTATTCATTTTATGTTCTATTTTCTGTACCGGAATATATGTGACATGAGGGGGTGAATTTTGCTTTGAGTACCACTATAACCCTGCTGCCATAGTATCTGAACCATAAAGGAGTCTGACAAATATTTTTTATTGAAATTTGCAAAGAAGTAACATCAGATTATTAGGCATACTTGCAAATTCTTGAGACTAAAGATTCATTAATAAAAGGAAACCAGCCAGGATAATGTTAATAGATGGTGAGAATCAATACATATTAAGGAAGCCATCAATATGAGGGCTGTGGTAGGACTAAAGAACGAAATTTGTTCATGGAAAATTCCACCATCTGTGTTAACAAAGCTAAAAGTTGGATACTTTGGCAGTGTGGTACTGTGTCTAAAGTGTATGTAGTTCATTCAGTATGTCCCAGAGGACGATCTGATTTCATCAGAGCTATGTGGTTGTGGAAATGTAGCACAAGTAACATAGAGTGCTGGTGAGAAAACCAGGAGCTCTTGAGGAGAATGTCAGTTGGGTATAATGACTCTCTGATTATGAAATATGATAATAAACAATATGCTGTTACTTTGAATATGCCCAAAGATTAAATTTGCACAGGATGTTCTTCTTTCTCTTTTCTGTTGTCATGAGCTAAAATGGTACATTTTTAAAAGTTACCTTGGAATGCCACGGCCTAAATAAAAGCTGCTTCTCAAAGGAAGAAGTCACTTATCTCCCACGCTTATCCAGCCTTCTCCTTCAGATGTCATGAGCCTGTCTAGTGCCTGTCCATTTTCCTCATGTCATGTGTTTCTTTTCACATTAGCAGCTTCCCTGCCCACCTGTGATTCCTAATTGCCCCCATCTTGACTTGCTTCATTCCTCACAATATTAGATTTTGTTCTGTGCCTGATATCACATAGCTAGTTCATCATCTTAGGTCCCTTCTTGCCGGATAAATCTCTTTCTACTTTTATTCCCCCTCAATCATGCATGTTTACATTCCTCAATTCCTCAACTACAAGTAGAGCTTAACCAGGCCAAAAAGGAGGCTAGAGGTTAATAATCACAGTTCCCATCTCTCCTTTTCTCCCCATGGCTCTGAAATATTGAACTCTGTTTGCTGTTTCCTGTGGGCCTGTTCTTCGTCCGCTGCCCCAACCCCATCTTATCCTTTCTACTACCTTTGAGATTATTTTTACATTTTGTCTTCTTCTTAGCAAACACCATTTCTCTCATTATTTCATCAAGCTTTTTTATATTCATTCTTATATCCCCAGATGATAAAATCAGAACAAACAAAACCAAACAATCAGGAACAAAATGGAACAGAACCTTAATAATGCTTACAGCCCTTATTTAACCTTCAAAATTATAATGAAAGACTCGGGAGTATAAACTCAACCAAAGGCTACGCTTTTTATTTCTGCTTACATGTCAGGAATGATTTCTTCTGCCTTTGGCCTGAATCTACTTATCAGAACCATTAGCTAGTGCATCAACAAATACATTCTTTTATTCTCCTCTCAATTAATTATCAGGCATCTAATTTATACAAAAGAGTATGGATGAAGCATAAAATACTGAACACAGAAATTCCAGAATGCTTCTAAATAAAAAGGCTACATTATTTACCTAGCTGGTTGGAAAACAGGTGTATGAAAATGAAGTTAGTTATAAAAAGCATATGTTAAGGGGATTATGTATTATATATAAAAATAGTACGACAGACAAAAGATAAGTAAAGAGAATTGTGGATTAGCATAATTAGCAAGATTGATCAGATTAGCTGGTTTAGAATCTTGGATTCAACATGTTGCCATTCATGACTTTAGTCAAGGTGAATTTTGTGCATTTTTTTTTTTTATTATGATGGAAAGTCTAAGGCTACATAATTTCTGAGGAAAAAGAGGCTTAGTTAGCTCACATCTTGGTCACTGAACATACCCACAGCATGGTCTTGATTTGGTGAGAACTGTGCTTAGCTGAATGCCATGGTAAATGTCGTCACATTACCAGTGGTATATCCAGACAAAGCCAATTCAGGGCAAGCACTAGGCAAGAACACAGGAAGGTGTATCTTATAGCAACTTATTCTCCCAATAACTAATTTATCATACCATTGGAATCCACCTTAGCCTCTTAGAATGGCAGTTTCTCCTCTTCAACCTTTCTTTCTTGAGAGCACCTTACCTCTCACACTACTGTTAAGGGGTCCAAGATTTAAACTCATGATCTCTGGGGAGATAAACTATATCCACACAATTGAATTTGTTCTCTGTAAACAGAAATACAATTTATATTCAAAATAGTTATATTTTAAAATTTAGCTTGAAACATAGAAAATTATTTAAATAAGTCATCTGGTTGCCTAAACCTTAATGACCTTATCAAATGGCATAAAAAAAAATGCCACTGGTATTATGAGAAATGAGGACTATGCCAAATGTAAAAGTTGACACAAAGAGATTAGCTTTCCGTGTGTCAAATGCCTTTTAAAATAAATGAATATTTAAAGCAAATATTTTTATGGGTGTGTTACAGCACTTATATTCCAATATGACTGAGTCTGTATTGCCTACTGTCTATCTATTCTTCAACTTATTTGTTTGAGGAGTTGTAATATAAATTTATAACTACTGACAGTATCTTTTATTCTTCTTCTATAGCAACAATAAGCTTGAACTTTAGTTGCTTACCTTGAAGTTCAATAAAGAGACTACCTTTTCCAGCCTATTCAGAATATGAAAGCTTATAACCCTATTATAGCCAATGTGATGTTGGCACACTTAAGACTTTAGAGGACTATTCCATTTATTTTTTTTCCCTTGTGACCTAGAATGTGGATATAAGAGCTTGATCACAAGTCAGACCAGTAAAGATTCTGTGATCACCAGGTCCTAACACCGATGATACCACAGCTGCATTATTTTATGAGCTGCCTGTTTTTAGATATCTTTTGAGAAAAATAAACAATTTCACTTAGCACTGGTATTTTTTGCTATTGTTATAGGTAGTTCTACATATAGCTATGCCCAATTCTATCTGACAGAATGCTTTTCAATTACATTCCTCATCAATTTTGTTCAATTTCTCCCATTGTATTTGTAGACAGGCCTAAGATTTCCAAATTTCACTCAGAGAAGGCAACAGACAAATTATTTGAATAATATTTTTTATTTTCAAAATATTTTTCTATTGATTCATATCATGTTTTGCTTATTTTCTAACAAAATATTACTGCTTTATTTATTCATTATCTTCATTTATTATTGTGGTACCAAAAATCCCCAAAGAAATAATTGCTTTTATAGATGAAAAAGTAGAAAGTGGATGATTAATCACAGACTCAAAAAGAATAAAGGAAAAACCTTGACAAAGGAGAAGTTAAAAAAAAATGTTGCTCCCACAAAGAGTGCCATGAAAAAGGACCAGTTATTTTAGAATGGACTTTAACATGAGGGGTGAGTGGTAAGGAATATTGGAAAAATGGTGTTTGTGTTCCGAAGCTTCAATCACAATGTAAGAAGAATGCCTGCTTTGTAAGTGATTGTAGTGTAAGGAGGAGGCCAGCACCAATGCAGTGTAGTAATCAGGATTTAATAAGCATGGGTCACAACGGCAGGGCAAGTCATTGAGGCTGAATTAGGAAGATGAACAACACAGACCTGTAACTATGGAAACTCAACAAGCCAAGGATAATTCTAAACCCCGATCAGGTTTTGTTTTGCATTAAATGCCACCTGGAAAAGAAGGAAAGTGAACTACTGAAAATACTCAGACATGACTACACAAAACTTCAAATTAGCAGAGCAGCATTAAGTATTTACTATAACTAAAAACTAAATACACATGTTTGTCTAACCAGATATAAGAGTGACTCCTCACAGAGGACGCCATATGACAAGCAAGATGTTTCATGCTTCTGTTGGTGGAGAAAGTAGAAAAATGAAAGGTATTAAAATACATGATCATATATGCCCAGTGTTACAACCAAATATATGTAGTGATTGAAATAAAATAATAGCCAAATACTGACAGACCAAGATAGTGTTAGATGAGTTCAACTTATTACATGTAATTATATATAACATATATAATTCAAAGCCAGTCATTGGCATCTTAAACATGCACAGTGACAAAGCTCTCTATTTGGGAAGCTGTGTCAAGTGAGGAAGAAGATGTAAAGGTCCAGTGACATAAAATACATCTCTTGAAAGTTTGATGCTGCAGCCCATTCATTTGCCCAAAAAATTTTCTCTCAAACTTTAACTCATAGGATATTTATTGTTGTTTTATATACCATCAGCTCAAAATTAAATCCAGTGATCAAGAATCTAGACAATTAGATGCTAAATCTAAGACAAGAGGAATGAAGACACCTCGAAGTTGTAGAACGTGATTATTAATTGAACTTTGTTTAAAATATCACAATCCTAGAAACTCTAAAATTGCCTGGGGACACTGTCTGTTTTGTACACAATCTCAAAGAGTAGCTAGAATATCAGTAATGTAAAAACACAGAGAAAATTATTCTTTTTATTCTGTTATAGTTCTGTTACATCATTATTAATTAATAAATGCACTTTGTTCTTCAAAAAATACTGGTGTGAACAATGAGTGTGATTGTGTGGATTATGAGTGTCTGTGTGATGAGCAACAGCAAGGAAAGAGACTAGGAACTAACTAACATATATTTGAAAAGGATGATGAAAATTTGGGGGGTAATGATTTGTAGATATTTTCATGATGGATAGATTTCAATATTGAACTCTCAAGCCATGAAGGGCTGTAGTTATGACAGAAGATGACTGATAGTAGCTAACAGTTACTCTCTGCCTAGTGTGTACTAAGTATGAGATAGACATTTAAATATGCTGATTATACTCATTTAACTCTGAAAACAACCGTATAATGAAATTGGTATGTTTGATAAGTGAGAGAAGTCTTAAATAGCTTATTTTACAGGACATCATCAAGCAGCTATATCATAAATTACAATTCCCTCACTTAGCTCTAGAACTTTATAAACATCTTTATACCACTCTGTACCACATCTCAGAACAGATATAATTGTTTTTAATCCACATTTAACTCATAGGGAAGTAGCATAATCAAATTACATTTACAGTTATTTTATGATTTGAGATATAAGTATATGCCAATTATCTAACTAGACTTACAGACATTGTTTTATTCTGTAGCTTAGATAGAGTAGAGGGATTCCATCAGTATTCCATGTATATCCCAAAGCTTTTAAATGGTGGAATACAGACAGCCAGCATTTCAGAAGGGGCATTTTTATTTCTAGAGCACAGTATCTTGGGCAGATTGGAATATGTTTTTCAAGATCTCAAAAGAATTCCCTTCAGTAGACCTCAAAAAAAATCTCTTTGATATTTATCACATAATTAAGTTTTTTTACTTTCCCTTAGGGAAAAGTTAGTAATCAATACATTATGTTGATTAATTCAGTTGAGCCAAGGTCTACGATTATTTCCAAAGGTGATTGATACATTGCAATATATTGTAAAGGGGATGAGTGAGCTTCTTCAAACATCTATGAGAATTTTCACCTTTTAGCGAGCTTTTTTCTCACTTGCTATTCAGGGTTGGCATCCAAGATAACAAAACCAGAACTTGCCTGTCCATTAAAACATCCCTCCTTATGCATATCAAGTAAGAGACCAGGGCTCTGGTTGGCTATAAACCTACAAATACTCTCTAAGTGAAAATAATAGTTCCCACTTTGAAGCAGTTGTGTGACATGCAAAAGTGACCCACAAAATAATCTACCAGAGGAAGGAAATGTGTTTAGCTGGATGCCTCAAATGTTGTGGCACATTAAATATGTATCATTGTATTCATGCAAAATTCTGTCTCACAAGGAATGCTTCACAATGATAAGGGGAATGGGCATGCCAATGGAGACATTTGGGGAGAGACATACTCGCTTTTTATAAAATTGGCTGACAGTGGTCTTATAAGTTCAGATCCTTAGTCAAAACCACAGCCTTCACCTCTAGTCTTCAGATTCATACCATGGTCTTGTGGCTTTCTCCTTCTGCTATCTTTCTGCTTTCTCTCACATAGGTCCCCCACCCCACCCACCCAGTAACTCACTTGTGTATCTAATATTGTCTTAGCATCTGCTTTTTGGGGGATTCAGGTTGGCAAAATTGGAATGAAGAGAAGTCTAAAAATATAGGCACCAAACACCAGCAGGTGAAGAGGGGGATCCACTGATTGACAGGTGGTATGTGCACAGGGTGTGGTGTTAGTGGCTGGTTCTGCTCCTGAGTTTTCATTGGTGGTGACCTTCATAAATGCACTGTTGAAAAACTGGCAACTATGATGATGCTGACATTTTGGAAACATGAGGATGATGCTTACCAATATAGCATAGTTGGGAGATTGCTACTCTGTTGTATGGACACCAACGTAAGGAACTGAGACCTGCTAACCAGAAGTTAAATAGTTAAATGTTAGAAGCAGAAAGCCTTATTTACTAGTAATGTTTGAAGAAACACTTGTCATTTATGATGGAAGATGGGGATGAAGACCAAATATTTAGAGTAGCAGAACTTCAGAGATGTTTGTCTGTATGTAAAACTCAGGGACCTAGTAGGAAAATCCTGTGGCCTGAAAATTGAGAGAAAGACCAAATGGATGTTGTTGAATATCACATCTTTACAAAATTCTCTGTATCTTCTAAGTTTGCTGAGGAGGACGGTCATTCTCTAGTAAAGGTTGGGACCTCTGTTTTATTACAGCATCCTGCAGAAAACCTCTCTCTTTTTCCCTCCATGCAAATCAACAGGTGTTCCTTAAAAGATTTGTTTAACTCCTTTTGTAGTTGCCAGACTGACTAACAGGGCTGAATCCCAGCACAACCTGGCTGGGGCATGCTAGATATGAAGGGAAAGGAAGACCAGAGACAAAGCTTATCTCGCATTGTCTGGCGGAAATTACTGTGTGTGTGTGTGTGTGTGTGTGTGTGTGTGTGTGTGTGTGTTTGTGTGTGTGTGTGTATGTGTGTGAATTCTGCCTACATGTATGCCTATATACCAAGTGATGCCTGGCACCCTTGGACAGAAGAGGGTATTGGATCTTCTGGGCCTGGAGTTACAGATGGTTGTGAGCCACCATGTGGATACTGGGAATCAACATGTACTTCTATGGAAAAGAAGCCAGTGTTCTTAACCACCAAACTATTATGGCAACCCTGTGGCTGACATTCTTGGAGTTCACACTGAACAATTTCATGTAGTGAGGACACTGATCTATGTATTACAGAGTGTCTCTACCATCATCTTTGATCTTTATCCAGTAGTGACCAATAGAATGTGCCTTTGGTGTATACAAATTATTTCTGGACATTGAAAAAAGTCCTTTGGGGAAAATATTTGCAATTTGAGAATAACTAATTTAAAGAAAAATAAGACTAATTAGTATGTGTGTCTTGGAGGAGATGGGGAGGAAGTGAATATAATCAAAACACATTGTATGAAATTCTCAAAGAACTAGTAACATTGAGAAAAATAAAAGGTAAAAATGATTTTTACTTATATAATATATATAAAAATCAAATGTTCTCTTTTCATATTTTTGACATATTTGATATAAAATTTGAAAATTACATATAATTTTTAACCTTAAAAACAAAATCTTTTCATCCACAAGATAGACTATTAAGATTAGTTAATGTCTTTTTTTTAAATCAGTGTGTAACATCTCTATAATAACATCTCTATAATACACAGGTACACTTGGGATGAGATTTTGATAATGTTTGGTTAATGGAGCAGGGTAAGATGGAAGAGATTTATCTCAGGACAGTAAATTTGCCTGCCACATGCCGGACGAGAGAGGAAGAAATAAGATGACCAAAATAAGTGGATATGACAGAATGAGTTTATTTTATGTGACCAAAAGACCTCCAAAAATATCATGGGACAAAACACAGTTCAGAGAACATGTTTTCATCAAGGTAATTATGAATACAATGTGAGAAAATACCAATCTCATTAGTAAGTTGTTTGTAAAAAGTGAAAGATTTATGCAATCTGAAGAAAAACCTAGATAACACTGATGTCTTATTTTATTTTATCGTTATCCCTTAGAAGCCTGTTTGTTTTCCAAAGAGAGAAAGAAAGGGGACAGATCCAGATGGAAGCAGAAATGAAGAGGAATTGGGAAGAGTAGAGGAAAGGGAAACCGTAATCAGGATGTAGAAAAATCTCTTTACGATAAAGGGTAAAATAAAAAAGATATACTTAGAAAGGTGATGAAGGTGGACATTGCAAAGACACACTGTCATCTTTGTGAATGGTGGAGCCACACTGTAATAAAATTTAGGGGTTCTTGCTGTAATAATCACAGTGATTGTCAAAACCACTGAAGAGATGGCTAATAAAGTATAATACCTCTAAAAGAAAATAAACAACAAAAATTCTGCAGAGGACACATATTCTGCTCTTAGGAATATTGTCTTGGTGAATATACCTGGAAAGAGCAAGCTGCTCTCTTTCCTTGGGGTCACAGCATTAAAGGGCACTGTGGGATACCCATCAGTACTTACACTGAGCAATCCAGAAGACACCATGATGGTAGAGCTATCATGAGCTGGGAAGGCGATAGGCAGAAGCCCATGGAATGGATACATATGAAAAATCACATCAAAGACATCTTAAAATCCAGTTTGGTGCAATATTAGCAAAAAAGAGATCACATGTCACTTGAAAGAGAAGTCTTAGCATGTAGCTGGATATTGAATGCTTAACCAATAAAGTGACTATATTTCTTGGGTTTTATATTGACTGGCAAGTGGTGGCACATGCCTTTAATTCTAGCTCTTGGGGGACAGAGGCAGGTGGATCCCTGTGAATTTGAGGTCAGCCTGGTCTACAGAGTTTCAGGATGGTCAGAGCTATACCAAGAAATACTGTCATGAGCAGTCCACCCTCTCCCCCCAAAAAGTTTGCATCTGTTCAGTAAGCTCACTGATATTCTATAGAATTATGGAAATGGTATCTCAGGTCAACTTAGCAGACTCAGATATCATGAGAACCTACATGGGCATATACACACGATCTTCATCAAATCTACCACTTTTAATAATGATCTCCATTGGACATTTTAAGAAGTCCTCTATGACAAGGTTATTCTTTTTTCTTGATCACATAAAATGTGCAACATGACTGTCTATTCATGGGCTGAACATATACAATGTTATGCTAAAGTCGATGAGAGAAAGACAGCAAGACATCAATCCTTCACAAAGTACTGCATGTAACTCAGGGTTGCTTAGTGGGAAAGACTGTCTTTCTCAGGAAAGAGCTCACTATTTTATTATCAAATACTAAATGGTCATCCTTGAAAACATACAAACAAGTAACATACACACTGAGCAGATTATATTTAGAAATATATATGTATATACATATACATATGTTTATGTAACGATTAATGAAAAAAGAGACCACAAATTTGTAAGGAAGCAAAGAGAGAGATATGGAACATCTTGGAGGAAGGGGAAGTGATATGATTATATTACAATCTCAAAAATAAAAGATATAATTTTAAAAAGATAAAAAAGCATGCAGCCATGAGTTATATATAGGCTTATTTATTGTATATGTACAAAATAAAATGAATGTGTGTTTGCACTAAAGCCCTATTTCAGAAGTTAAAGACTAGAGAAAAAAGTATGCCAAAGTGAAAACATAGGGAGCATAATTAGTTATTTACTACATAAAAAAGGTAAAGAGTCAGAAACTTTTGGTTTTGGATATCAAATAACCTCCAAAGGCTCATGAATTGAGGGCTTGTTTTAACTGTTGGAATTATTTAGAGATGATGGGGTCACAAGATACTAATCTTGAAAATGGATTGATACAATGATGAGTTCATACTGAATAGGGAATTAGGAGGAGGTACCTGGTTGGAGAGAATAAATCACCAGGGAACATGTTTTTTAATGTATATTTTGTGTTCTCTCTCTCTCTCTCTCCCTCCCTCCCTCCTTCCATCCCTCCCTCTCTCCCTCTCATTATACTGGGCAAAGTCACAATCACTCTTCTGTTCTCTTCCATGAGGTAAGGAGTTAAGTGCCATCTTTTGCCACTGAGATGGTCTGTCTCACATAAGGCCCAAAGCAAAGAAACTATCCAAACTTGGATCTATGTCTCTGAAGCATGAGTAAAAATAAATGTTTCCTCATTTTAAGTATATTATATTTTGTCCTAGCCATGGAAAGCTCACTAATATAAAAGATGGTGCTATGTTTTTTAGAAAGTCAATGATTTAGCCATATGAAAGGACACCATTTAAATTAAATGATCAGAGACAGGGTATAATACAATCAGAATACAGGTATATGGGTAGCAATGAAAGCATACAAATTAGAAAGGCTTTATATCATATGTTAATGTGCATCAGAAATTATTCACCATAGGAAAAATAGTGAATGATATAATATACAAAAAACCAAACACATTGAGGCTCTAAGTCTTCATTAGTGGTCAGTACAGACTATCATGATAATGATGTTAATAGAAGTCATGGACTCAGAGACAAAGGTGATCAAATGAATGGAACCAAAGGCACAGATTTACATGTATGAAGCTGATTTAACTACTGTAGCCTCTGAATGTCCAAATGGCCAGCAACAGAGATAAAGACAACTCCAGTCATGGGGGATAATTTCTTTTGGAATCCTCAGGCACCATATTCATACATGTCACACAGATAGCCATAACACTAAAGAGCATAAAATTTTTAAAATGAATTTTTAAGAAGAGTAGAGATTCTGTGTAGCAGTGGGGTTTCTTGGTCCCGGTCGGCCAGAGGCCCACACCCACAGACCTGCAGCCCAAGATCCCTTAGCAGCCTGCCGCTGCCACTCAGGCCCCCTGAAATGACTCAGACTCTTATATTAACTTCATGCTGTTTGGCCTATGGCTCAGGCACATTGCTAGTTAGCTCTTATATCTTAACTCAACCCATTTCTATTAATCTGTCTGCCACGTGGCCCGTGGCTCACCTGTGCTCCTTACATGTTGCTCCTGTGGGCTTCAGCTCAGACTCTGCCCTTCCTTTCCTACCTATTCTGATTCCTCTTCCTACTTCTTCTATGGTGCCTGTCATGGCCCAAAACAGCTCCTTTATTTAAAGATTGATATTCACAGCATACAGAAAGGCATTCCCACATCAATTCTGATATATCACTACGCTTTGAGAAGATCAGTTAGTCATTTGGTGGTAAGTTGACTACATTGTCTCTCCCCCTTCTTAGAATGAGTATGTTATATTATCTCAGACATGGTATATACTATTTGATATAGGCTTGACTTTTCTGCCTGCAGAACTTTGTTTGGCTCCTTATGTACTGGCCTTGGGGTTATTGCTGTAGAGGCATGGAATTACATACATTAAAGCATTTGTCAATCCAGGAAACCTACTTCATAAAATGAAGAGGACACAAGAACTCGCCCATCATCATGGAATCTATTGGTTATATTTTCTTCAGCAAATACTAAAATGGTCTTCAGATACAGAATTAAAATTCAGTATTTTAAAATGAAAGCATGGAATTCTAACATTCCAGATGGCACTAGATTGGAGACATTTATAGGCATACATCTCCAAAAGGGAGGTTAGCTGTGTCTAGGAACAAAGAGATGTAGGACTCCCAATTACTGAAATGTTTTATGATTTCTATTACTGTAACTCCAGGTTCTGTATCTAGTCTCAAAAGAGTACATACTTTACAAAGGTATTAAATAAAGACAATAAATAATAAAAAGAAAGAATTATGGCTGTTTTGGGGTATTATTGATTTGGTGTTTGGAATCCTCAGATAAAAAGAATAGCTAAACTACTGGAATGATTGACCACAGTCCCCACAGGAGGTAGGGCTTGTTTGATTTAATATGGATAGGGGATCCTATATAAGGAACCTAGGTGATACTAAGATATTGTTTTCTGGCTGTATGCTTCTCACATTGTAACTATGAATGAATGTAGACCAGGAAATCCTTTAAGACCCTTAAATCCCTTAAGAGTTCAGGATGGAAAGTAGAGGGGGAAGAGGAATGTCCCTATCATTTGCTGTGTGGGAGTCTATAGCTCATATTATTTTCTTTGTATTTTTTTCCAGAAATAAAGACATGTATTCCCACTAGCTGTAAGAAGTTCATTTTATATGAAACACAATGCAGCTGGAAGCTCTGTAATGTGACTGTAGACCCCCTACTTCATAAGGTGTGTTTAGAAGTCCATCACTGTACTTGTGCGGATTTTCTTTCTCCCATGATTAAGTGTGGCACAGTGTAAGTGTGTCTAGGGAGGCAATGGACTCCCTTCATTTTCTGACTTTGGTCCATAGTTCATTTTTTTTTTTTTTGGCCAAACCTGTTATAGGGCTCTGGGACACCTCAAACCCTCCCTGCCTTCTTTTGCACACAAGATCAGGCTTTCAGCTCCTTATTTCAGGAGCTACTAACTCATTTTTCACTTAAAAACAGTTCGTTATGAATATCCAAAATAGGGATTTCAATAAAAATTCTGAAAGATATTGGAGATTGCAGGGAATGTACTAATTGATTCCAATGTAACATCTGTCACGCAGAAGGTCTCGCTAAGGAGCTGGGTTGTACACTTTTGGCATCATAGGGGTTGACTACTTGAAGGCTGGGTAGTTTTTCATTCCATGAATTCCTTCTTTTCTGAACTAAGTTTGGGAAATCTTTGGAAAAAACACTGGCAGCCACTTTATCTTCATCATTTACTTCTTATTTATGTATTTGTGCATTCATTCAGAGACAATAATAATTTCAAGGCTCTCTTTCTCAGTGGGTGAAAGAGTGGTGTGTTATGAATGTAGATAAGCACAACTTGTTGTGATTTGTTTACTTTTATTTATAGAATTATAGTTTGGAAAGTGAGATCAATCAAGTCCTTCAAGTAAGTCCTTTAAATTTTTGTTGGACCTTGGTATACATCTTTAATACCAGAACTTGGGAAGCAAAAACTAGTGGCTGTCTTTGTGATAATTCCAGGCCAGCCAAGGCTTCTTAGGGATGTCGTGTCTCAAAATAAGCAAACTCAAACAAAGCAAAAATTTCCTAGTCATAATACCTTTTAGCTGTCCTCTTCAGGAGTTTGCTGTGGCACAGAACTAGAGTGGAAACACATATGAAGCCTTTTACAGAATTTAAAAATCTAGACAATTGTATATTTCTTGCCATTGTTTTTACTATAAACATTTTTATTGATCCTACCATAGGCAGACCATATACTGTCATCTCCACTCTAAAAGGAACATTTATCCATCGCTATTTTTAGTTAAATTATCGGTCATAACTAAACCTGGAATAGGACACAGTTTTTTCTAGGCACAGATGAAAGTTCACTCTTTTCAGGCAGATGAGACATTGCTATGAGATTCTTCATTTAAATTTATTGTGCTGAAAATTTTTGCTCATGGTTACAGGTGTCTGATATGTAATTTGATCAGAAATCCGTGAGACCACGCCCCCCCCAATGACAGAAAGAAGTGATGAGACCTATACAAAGACATACTTCACAGGCAGAGAGTATTTGTAAATTGTACAAAATGGGGCAGCTCCATAGCAATCCTGACTGAGTGCACTAACTTACTTGATGAGTGATTATAGGGTGGAGAGTAGATCGTTTAATTTGACATAGATATTCATCATACTTTAACCTGCCTCTCAATATGTCTCTCAGAAAGGTCATATTTCCAATTTCCCCAGTGGGTGAAGGAAAAATTGCTTTTCATTAACTTCAGACACTTTTTACTTCGTATGAAACACTGCAAGTTTCAAAGTAAAAGATGCATTCCCTATTTCCTGGCTGTCGGGAGCCAGAGACGGAGGTGGAAGGTAGAAGGAACAGAAAGGCCCTATCTCTCTCTCTCTCTCTCTCTCTCTCTCTCTCTCTCTCTATATATATATATATATATATATATATATATATATATATATATATATATATATGCATGTATGTACACACACACACACACACACACACACACACACACACACACACATATATAACTAAAAGATGGCCTAGGGTGTGACCTTCTCAACTGAGCAGTGGAGTGAGTCCAGCTCAGACAGTTTGGGTCGTGGCTGAACAGAAGAATGCACACAAAGCAAACAGCTTCACTCCCTAATCTGCTGTGATTTTTTTTTTGGGGGGGGCACTGTTGGTAAATTGCCTGTTATAAGAAACAAAAACAGTTCTTCTGAGGGAATTTATGGAAAATAAATTTCATAAAGGTTTTCTGAGGGATTATTTACATAATATCGCCATAGCCCTTACATTTTCACTAAGTGTTCATTTAGTAGGCAACTGAAATGAATGAGTCACAATGGAAAGAAATGGGGAAAGGACCTGGAAGACTGCTGTGAGTGTTTTTAAACCAGGAATGTCAAAAGCTGATCTCGTTATATAACCGCGATCATGCGTGACAAATGGCTTTGATTTAATGGGCAAAGACTATGAAAAAGGTTGTCTGGGGATAAACCTAATATAGCGTATTTTATTATCATGTGAACATTTGACAATGAGAAAGTCGAAGTCCAAACCCAGGTAATTTACCAATGAAGCATATTTATCAGAAAAAAATATTACCCAAAATAAGAAAGTACAGCTTGAGGATAAACGAAGGAGGTTGAATCTGCTAGTTGTTACTTTGTTCAGCAAATAAATAAATAAAATAAAACTTCCACCAACACTAGCTCTCTATATTTTCTCTGACCTGAAAACAAACCTATAAAATATTGGGGGCACTAGTCAGATGGAGAAGGTGTGCAACAGTCCTGGTTTTATTACTCATTTTGTTAATCCTTATGTTCTAATAAATTCAAATCATATTTACAAGATGTCTTCTAGCGATTCCAAGATATTTAAGTTAACTGTCACCAAAAAAGACATATACTCTCAGAGGCAGCATGAAAATATACTTCAAATATAGGCCTGAAGTCAATACTGCTGATGTATGGCAAGCTAAAACCAATGCAGATTCTGGAGTCTGAATAGAGGGTACTATATTCCAAGTGTTTTTTAATGCCTCCTCTTTCAAGTAAAATGTATTGTTAAAACCTTCCCTTTGTGTGTATGCATGAGTACACGTACTTCCAACTATATTTGTGTAATTTTATAAAGCATAGTTCTACAAAAAAGAAGCAGTTAATATTTATGACATTTGGTACAAATTTCATGACTGGCAATATTTGAAGGGTATCTTCAAAAATTTATTGTTTGTTTTGATTGGTAACTTTTTCCTGATCATAATATTTAGAAATGAATTTTATTTTATCATGATAAAAAATAAAATTCACAAGTTGCTGGTTCAAATATAAGTGGGATACTATGAGTAGTTGAAACTTTACTTTTTCAATCAAGTGGCTTCTCAGTTGAGTGAGCTGCTGTAAGACATCTCATTTATCTTGTCTCCAGAGGCCCCTTTGTGTTTTCCAGTATGATGACATCATTTGCAGCTCAACTTAGACATGTTTCAAGGCCCTTAATACACTGGTGATTGACATCCTTATAGTCAGTCATGTTGTGATTTTGTTGCTATCAGCCAAAGCAAGAGGCTTCTTTCTGGTCTTTGAAGAATAGATTATCTTAATGTCTGTATTCAGTTGTGTCCTGTGACAACAGACTATCAATAAAAGAAAAACCCTTATCTTACCAAAGACTGCTGTCTTCACATCATGAAATATGTGGGAATATAGTGAACAGAGGATCTGCCTTAACCCAAACCATATTTGATCACCATTTGTTTGTAATACTGGCTTTTGAATAGTTTAGGAATATTGTAAATTCTTTTTTGGTAGTAAGCTAGAAATAAACTGTCTAGTTTCTTGTACTTTCTCTAAGGTGGAGAAACATTCTGTCAAGTCAGTGAAAATGTGATCAGCATTAGTAAGGCCTTGATCTCTCCAGTCTGCTTCTGATTATTACTTTTAGTGTTCAGCATTCTTTTTGCTTCTTCTAGGAGCTCACTGGATTTCTGTGAGGATCAAAACAACTAGTAGAGAAAAGTTGGCTTTGAAAATTGTGAACATTTATCCAATTGTGGAGTAATAAGTCTTCAAATGAATTTCTCCTCCTCTTTATTTATGTATATTTTCAATACCACAGAGACTTAATTATGTCTCCTGTATTTAATGTTCCTTTTCTACGGGAGTTTAGTTAGGATGTCAGTGTGGGAGTGAATCAAAAGGACAAAAAACAACAACAAAAAACCCACCAAAAAACAGAAAGCAAAAACCACAAAACAAAACAAACAAATGAATGAATAAACCAAAGCCATCTCAGACTCTTCCGTGGGAAACTGCCTAGAAGGAATAAAGACAACTGGTATGTGTGTGTTGTTCTTTTCTATTTTTTTTCATTAAAACAACGTCATCTCCATCAATGTATCCCCTGCTCCTCTTCCCTCCCCCTCCCAATCCCTCCTAGTCAGCCCTCAGCCTTGCCCCTCCCCATCCACTCATCCCCTCCCCCAAGGTGGGCCAGCCCAGCAGCAATCACTCCAGGCAAGTTAGATTCACTCATCCCAAAGTCAATGCTGGGCTGGGTGTTCCTCTGCAGGGAATGGGCTCCAAGGTGCAGGTGCCCATGAACAGGAACACAGTCTGATCCCACCCCTCATGGCTCCGCATTGGTGTGCTGTCCTTTTCATTTACCATTCTTTATTCCTGGAATGTGTATGTTTGACTATAATGACAACAACCGTCTCCTTATCTGGAAGTGACCTTAAGGGAGCCACCAGGCAGGTTACTAGAGTGGAAAAGCAGGGATGCCTGGAGCAGCCATTGTATCCTGGAATACCCAACTCCATACTGAGTGTATTCATAGAAAAAGGTCCCATCATTTTAATCCACATTGGTATTCATTTTATTTCACAGTCAGAGATTCTTATATAGTTATAGTATCTATACCATCTGCTACTTAATTTAAAGTAGTCCTGTATCTAATGCAAATATTTAATATTTACCATGGTGTTTTATATATGTCACATATGTCTCACTGGCATTCACAGGAACTCAAAACTCAACTCAGGCCTTTCAGAATTCCCCTTATTAAACTCTGCAAAGCTGTTATTATTCTCTCAATCAATAAAGCAAAAACTGTATATGCTGAACTTTTACTTCCTGGCTATTAGCTCTGACCTTTGTATCTGGCCTTTAAACCTTTAATATCTTTTGTGTAAACTTTTGCAAAATGCTCTATTCTCAGTGATCCTTCTAAACTGAGTATAATTCATTGGCTTAAAAAAAATACCAAATCCAAAAGCCTCCCTACTGTATGCCCCTGATTACCCCATATGCTATATACATTTGTGTGTTTATTGCGAGTAATAGGTGAAACTATTTATCCAGAGTGACCTGCTCAGAGCCTTTGATTGTCTTTCTAGCCACTGTAGATGTGCACATTCTGTTTCAGATTCTGATGGCCGAGTCAACACCGATGATTATTTTTAGTACAATCTGACTTGGAAGATACAAACCTTATCAAGGATCTAGTCAATGACTTTTAGTTCAAATTTATCTCAGACTGCATCCCTTCATTTCTCTGTACCTCACCTTTTCCAGTGAATAACTTTATATGTACAGTCAGTCAGGCACCAAATGAATATAGTGCATAAAATGCGTAAAAATGTGTTTAATGTGTGTAGAGGAGGATTATGTCCTCTTTTTAGTCAAACAAGTTAACACTAAAAGTAAAGTAATGAATATATAAAAACACTAATTTAAAATTTTATACTGGTAAAATTTGAAAAATAGCTAAACATCCTTCAATAGGTTACTGATTTTATATAGCTATACATATATAATGTAGATATATTATATATATACATATATCCACTTTGCTAAAGAGTGACATGGAAATTCCTTTAATAAAATTTTCAATGAGTAAGACAAATATGCAAGAGTATGTCTTCTGTGATGATAGTTATACTCAACCCTCCCCCCCCCCAGATTTGCATATATATTAAAAGTACAGTGTTTTCCTAGAAAGATGCATCGGAACCTAGTTTAAAAAACTGGCTCAGATGAGACACACTGGCAATTTTAGGAGAGAGGGTTTAGATTTGCCTTTCATTGTTTGTATAGTTTACCTTTGAATAAACTGCTAAGTGCATATATTACCTGTTAAACAAACAGGGGAATGTATTTCAAGGAAGCTATGTTTTAAAAAAATGAAATTCACAAACAGGGTTGTAACCAGTCAGTTTTTCAAACTAGATACAATTTTGAATGACAATAGAATAAGCCAACAAAATTAATATTTGAACAGGTAGAGGCTTATACGTGAATACATATAATTCTGTATTTTATCAATTATATTAATTTAGATCCTTGCATCTGTTAATTTGAAATGTAACTAGGGTGAGATTTTTCACACACACACACACACACACACACACACACACACACACACCACACACACACACAATTCTTTCCCAACCTAGATGTTAACTAACTTTATGTCATCTTTTTACTTTTTAATGTATCACAATAGCCACTTTGGCATTTGATAAGGAGATTTAAATGTACTTATTGGCTGTGAAAATTAGATTAGTAATGACTTTAGAGTCTGGAAATTCCAACCTCCATCTAATATGATATAAAAATATAGTAATTTTGTTCTGTGCCTTCAAATAAATATTTAGCATGTGCCATCTTCTTCAGAAATTGAGTGATCTTAGGGAATTATTAGCCACTAACTGGATTTATGGAGTGTACTCTTCAAATAAGCCTCTAGATACATACATAAAATGTTGAAATAAAGGTGGAATTGTTGTTAAGCTTTAAAATTAAAGTCACCTACAACTTGATATAACCAAACACACACCTGTTGCTGGTTGTTTTTTTACTTTTTTAATATTTTTTTTAGCTCTTTGGGAACCCAACACCCAGCTCCCAGATAAATCATCCATGGAGGCTTATTCTTACTTATAAGTCCATGACTTTAGCTCGGCTTATTTCTTGTCAGCTTTTCTTAAATTATCCCATCTACCTTTAGCCTCTGGACTTTTTCCTTTTCCTCTGTAAATCGTACTTTCACTCAAACTCCCTGGCTGACTGTGAGGCTGGGTGTTTGGTCCCTGGTACCTTCCCCTCCTTATTCTCTGGCTCCTTCTTTTTCTCCCAGATTTCCTTTCTATTTATTCTCTCGGCCTGCTAGCCCCGCCCATCCTTTCTGCTGCCTTGCTATTGGCCATCCAGCTCTTTATTAGACCAACAGGTGTTTTGGACAGGCAAAGTGACACAGCTTCACAGAGTTCAACAAAAGCAACATAGAAGATTGCAGCACATCTTTGCATCACTAAATAAATGCTCCACAGCAGAAACAATTGTAATGCACCTTAAAATAATATTCTACAGCACACACCGTCCTCATCTAGTTTAGGTGAGACATGATCGTAATCTTCCTTTTACCTTTGCATATACTTATCATCCGTAGCAGCCTGTCATTATTCTTCATCCTGCTTGGCTATCTTTAACGAAGAGTGGAAAATATAAAGGTCTCAATAAATGCTGACTGAAGGAATGAATGCATAGGAAAAACTCCTGTGTCATGACTTAAATAAACCCTTTGAAGTACATCTTAAATGGATTCATTTACACAAGTTGCTTTGCATTCATATTTTCTTCTATGACGATGGAATAAGGAGTGAGTGCCAGAACGTCTTGATTTGGGAAGAGAAATTGAGGAAGTGGAAGGGATAGTATGATGTGTAGTACAGGCTTCTGGCCAGGACTTTCGGGCCTAGCCTCAAGGTTTAGGCCCGCAGACCCACAGACCCACAGACCCGCAGAGACACACATATTCTTACAATAGCTTTAGGCTGATCAGCCTAAGGCCCAGGCATATCACTTGCTAACTCTTTACCCTTCATCTAACCCATGATTCTTCCTGTTCAGCCATGTGGCTCGATACCTTTTCTTAGAGCAGCATGGTTGTCCTCTGCTTCTTCTGGCTTCTCTCTGGCATTCTGTCCTGTTCTGTCTGTTCCCAGAGTTTTCTTAGTCTGGTAGCCCTGCCCATACTTCCTGTCTGCCTTTGGCCAATCAGCAGTTTTTATTAAACTCATAGGCGGGGACAATTATTTACAATGGAACAACATAATCCACCTGTGGATGAGTCTCCAGTGACAATTCTTTTGTGTCAGCAATGAGTGCATACAGAAAATGATTTGTTTCAGGAAGTACCTGGGAAATGGAGCATCCAAAGCCCTCTGAAATGACTAGGATCACAAGGTTCTAGTGGGAAATTCTTGGAAAGACTTTCAAGAAATGATAGGTTGCAGGGAAGAGTGGTGATATCTTGCAGAACAAAATTATTTGAGAATATAATATATATTTGAGAATATAATTATTTGAGAATATAATTCTAGTTGGTTAATAGGATTAGGATCCCAGAGATTAATGTATCATCACTCAACCCTCATCAGAGAAGCTTCTGTTTGTAGTAGATGGTAATTAAGGAAGAGACCAAAAAGTGGAAAACATGCAAGGAGAAACTTTGAAAGACTCAGCCCTAAATGATATGTTTTGATCAATTTCCTCAAGGATCAGGGATCTATGTGGAAATAGAAGTAGAAACATTGTAAGAGACAGAGATAGTGGATAATCAAATGAGTAACTATCCTAAGTGTCATCAATGAACCTACATCCAACAAAGAACAGAGGTGGAGGCAGAGACCCATGGCTGAGCACTGGGCAGAGCTCCTGGTCCAGCTGAGAGCAAGGTGATAGGGATTATGAGGAAAATTCCTACAGTGACGGGTGGCGGGAGCATTGGGGAGCTCACTGAATCAAGAACAGTCACTGGGGACCCTTCGGGAAAAGAAGCTAGGCCCTCCAAGGGCAGGCAACTGTCGACTGGCATGAGCAGTATGTGGAGCCTTGAGGGGTGGGATCAGACTGTGTTCCTGAGCCTGGGCTGGCACCTTGGAGCCCATTCCCAGAGGAACACCTAACCCAGCCTTGACTTTAGAATGAGAAAATGGACGGCCTTTAGTGGATGTGCCAAGCTGAGTTTACCCACCTTGGGACTTCTTGCCCTTTTGGGAAAAGAGATGGGGGATGGGGCATGGGGAAGGGGAGGATGAAGGACTGGGATGGATTGGGAGGAGAAAAGGGATGGGAAGCAGGGGGAATACATGGATAAAGTGACATTTTTAATAAAAAATAAAATTAATTAAAAATTAGGGAAGCTAATATTCCCAATAAATAAATACCACATTAAAAAAGTCCAGAGTCTTCTAGACACAACAGGACTTATACACATATAAATTCACAGAGACAGTGATAACACCCAGGCACACACATGGTTAAGCCAGGCAAAAGGAAATCCAGTATTGCAAAGGGGATGTCCCACCCTTAGCCAACTGATGCCTGCTGGGAAAGGGAAAATTAGTTCTTTTCTTCCAGGGGAGAATCACTGGGTCTGTCAACCATACTCCAACGCAGGTCTTATGGTCATAAGTAGTTGGCCAAGAAAGTACTCCATGATTTTTCTTTGTGTTTTTTTTTTTTTTTTTTTTTTTTTTTTTTTTTTTTTTTTTTTGGTTTGGATTTTGTTTTTGTGGGGTGTATTTTGTTTGTTTTTATTTTCAGGGTATTTTTTTGGAGAGAAAAAACATGGAGATGGGTGGATAGGAAGCTGGGGAGGATCTGGAAGGCATTGGGTGAGAGAAAGTAGGATCTAAATATATTGCAGGGAAAATTTAAATAACAATAAGAAGAGAAAAAAGAAAAAGAACCGAGGCTTTTACTGTTTCTCTGTTCTTATAAAAATTATGTGCTGAATGTTTATAAATGTTGGTATGCCATACTCAAACTCCCATGGATAAATTCAATAAAGAAATACAACCTATGCTCAGATCACCTGCATTAACATATTTTCTAGTTTAAAAATATTAGCCTACTATTTTGCATAAGGCCAATGTAGCTCTACTACTACTTGATGAAATATTGAACTAATGAATAAATAACATCTTTGCAACTGAAATTTCTGATATTTCCCACTGAGAATGTTTTTGTTCTCATAGGAGTAGATGCAGTGATGAGAAAATAGTGGGATTTCTTTTTTCTATCAAGGAGTTCTAAACCTACATCAGAAATATTAACACAAATTTATTTGTGTATACATTCCTTAATATTCAAAATTGAAGCATGTAGATTTCCTGACAATACAATTTTTTTGAATAAAATTTTCTCTCTCTCTATATATATATATGTATGTATATTCTCATAATATATAAAATATTCTCACTCTATATGCTCTCAAATATATTGATATATGCATACTGTGTTTGTATGTTGTATGTATATATTTATCTTCTCTTATTTAACCACCAGAAATTTAATGTTTGATTGAATCATCAGAAAACTTCATTTCATGGGGACATCTGACATTTTTTTACATTAAAAAAAATAAACCCCTGAGTTGACAGACATCCAACTGAAGGACATGAGGCTTAACATGACAGCTACTTCCTTGTACTGGATTTTAATTACACAGTCAGCAAAGTTAAGAAAACTTTAGGAGTCAGTAGCTAACATTGACTGGTACGAAATCCATTAGAGCAATAGCCAGAAAAGTTGTGGCAATTAAGCGTGAGATTCAGTGGAAACACAGAGATGCAGATCCACCTTAAGACCACAAGTTTTTGTTTTTTATAGAGAAAGGAAAAAAAAAAAAAAAAACAACTCATCTCATTTATTTACATTATCCAGACGGAAGAGCTGTTACTGTTAGTTGTACTTTTATAATAATTAAGACAGAGTTTATCCATTAAGGTATTTAAGTCACTTAGTTGTTTAAACTATACCTCTTTAACATATGTTACATACTTTCTTCTATTTCAACCATATTATTCTTAAAACATATAAACTTTGAATATATTATTCTTAACAAAATATAAAGTTTTCTATCGTTGGCTTTTAGAACAATACTACTTGATTCTCTCTAAGTTAATGTTAAATGTTTTCAAATTATCCAGATGACCAAGCTGATTAAATTAAATTCTTCTATTTTCATTTAAATCAGTTTTTATATAAGTTTTTTTTTTTCTAGAGAAGGTTCTTTTCCTTGAACTCAAGCACTGTTTTACAATTGAGTTCCAAAATATTTGGAGAATATCTATTTTCTGCCAGGCAAGAAGGAGGCTGTGAGAAATGTGTCTTTTAGATGTGCAAAATACTATTGAGCTCAAATGCTTTGCAAAGCAGAAACAGTGGGTGTATTAGTTGTGTTTCTGCTACTGTAATAAAACACCATGTTCAGGAGCAACTCATGGAGAAAAAGAGTTTGTTTGGCTTATAGTTCTAGAGGGAGTGTCAATAATGGCTAGAAGGTGATGGTGGTGATGGTAATGGGGACTGGAGCAGGAAGCTCATCTTCAACCACAGAATGAAACACAGGGAAAACACTGGAAATGGTGTGAGGCCATAACTCTCAAAGACTGCTTACAGAGACATACATTCTCTAGAAGGCCCATAAAGGTTCTATAATCTCTGCCCAAACAGTGTCTCTATCTGGGGACAGAATAGTCATACACAGTCAAACCACCACAGTGGGCTTCAATACTTTCCTGTAAGTTGTCTACATCACAAAGCATGCCCAACAACTCTTCTTTTCAGAAGAGGAAGGACTCGTTAGACTTCACCCTCACATAAGAACTACAGAGGCCCCATAGACTGCCCATGCCATTCAGCTGTCATCCATGTTCAGAAGACCTAGTACGGTCCTATGGAGGTTTCCCAGCTATTAGTTCAGAGTCTGTGAGCTCGCAATAGTTCAGGTCAGCTGTCTCTGTGATCTTATCCTTATCATGATCTTTATCCCTTTGCTCATACAATCCTTCCTCCCTCTCTTTTCCTGGACTAGGAGCTTGCCCCAGTGCTTAGCTGTGGAGCTCTGCATCTGATTTCATTAGTTGCTGAGCAACAGTTCTATAATGACAATTAGGGTGGTCATCAATTTAACTATAGGGAAAGGCCAGTTTAGGCAGCATCTCTACTATTGCTTGGAGTATTAGCTGGGTCACCTTTGTGGGTGCTTGGTTATTTTCCTAATGCCAGGTTTTCCTCTAACCCCACAATAGTCCCCTCTATCAAGGTTCCTAGTGCATGAACTGGCTTCTTGGATTCCATTCCCTATTGAGGAACACCCTACTCAGCCTTGATACTGGGGGGAGGGGCTTGGTACACCAGACTGCATTAACCCATCCCAGGAGTCCTTACCTTCTCTGAGGAATGATTTGGGGGAAGGGGTGGGGGTAAACTTGGGGGTGACTAGGAATAGGGAGGGAGGGGGAGTAGTGATGAGTATATTTTTAAAAAACTGTTAAATAAATAAATAAATAAAAAGAACTACAGGGGTGGAGTGTCGTTCTTTTCTGGGATGTGGCCACTGGTTGGTTTCCCATGCTTCAGTGAGTGCCTCCATAGCAACGCAGAGAAGAGCAATGCTAAGTGAGCTTGTTGTACAGTGCTTTGAATTATAAATGCCACTCACAGGTTCCTGTACGGAAATATTTGGTCCTCACTTGGTGGTATCCTTTGGAGAAGTTTAGGAGTTATGGCCTTGATGGAAGACATACGTCCCTGGGGATGGGTTTTGAGAACTTAAAGCTCACTTCTCAGTTCAAGCTCTCTGCTTTATGTTTGTGGCACAAAATGTAAACTCCTAGAATCCAGCTTCTATGGCTGCTGTTGCTTCCAGTTCCTGTGCTGCTCTCTACCCCAGTGGATCCTCTGGAATTGTAAGCCCAAATAAAATTTCTTCTACATTTTTCCATGGCTATAGTGATTCTTCCCAACATAATAATAAACAATTGAATTATTTTTAAAAGTTTAGGAGCAGTTGAAGGGACTGTCAGTGATTGATATAACCAAATTACACTGTGGGCCTTCATGAAATGCTCAAAGATGAAAAGGACTTTTGCATTTAAAGATATTTTCTACATCAGCTGACAACCATCAATAAAACATCTTCATACTTTCAACTTAGAATTAGACACATGAAGTTTTCTATGGCTGTTCACCTTATTCAAGCCCTTGGATCCTCTTGGGCAAAACCCTGAGCTGACTGTATAGAGTTATCATTCACAGTCCCGCCTAAATAAGCACATGTGTATGAGCTTTTCGAGTAAGATGGCACAAGCTAAATTTTCACTTCTCTACCTCACATTTATCATCAAAAATATAATCCTTCATGGATTTGTATAAAGCAGTTTAAGAAAACCATACAGAAATTGCCAATATATAATAGTAGAAAATATAATTCAATATCTTTATTAACCTTAAAACTTTCATGGAAAGAATAGATATCCATTAATACTCAGACAGACTTCTGTAGAAGGTCCTATGCTTCCCTCTGATTTTTGCACTCTCTTTTGTAAGGAGTAATGCTAGTCAAGTGCTTAGAGATTTCATAAACCAATCAAATAAAAATTTTCATTGTCTTACTCTATTAATATTAAAGTAGCAATTAATCCTTGCCAAACAAGTTTAATATATGGCTGGTTTTCATGGTTCAATTACATTGATTTAAAATTTTAAATTAGAAACATTTTTTTATTGCTATGTTTCTTTAGCAGAATAATAGCATAAAATTTCCCCATAGGCCCATGGCTTATATAGTCTCAAGTTCTTGACTACTTTAGTAATGTCAGGTATGGCTGCCAATCATGGAGTGGGACCTAAATCCAATCAAAATGTGGATGGTCACCCCCATAACATTTGTGATGACCCAAGGTGATGGATGACTCTCAGGAAACAGAGTTTTCCAGGCACAATAGGACTGATTCACAACACATGAACTCATAGAGACTATAGGAGCAATGACCCCTAACAACATTCTGCTCTACTTATATATGAGTCTTTCTCAGCTATCACTAGAGAAGCTTCCTATATGGGAATATAGTATATGGGAATAACCACAGAGAACCCAAGCCATGTAAATGCAGAGAGTGAGACACCTTTGAATGGTTCTAAATGGGATGTCTCCATTAAGATCCTCCCTGCAGGGCTCTGGGAACCCTGCAGAAGAGGAGACCAAAAGACTAAAAGAGCTAGAAGGGATGGAGGATACCAAGGAAACACAATCCTATAAATTAATAGGGTCTAAGCTCGTAAGTACTCAGAGAGACTGTGACAGCATGCACAGGACCTGTAAAGGTCTGTACCAGATGGAGTTCCAGTGCTGAGAGAGAAAGGGACAGAAGCCCTTGATGTGGGAATGTCTTTCTGCTGTGAATATCAATCTATAAGTAAAGGAGCTCTTTTGACCCTTGGTGAGCACCGTAGAAGAAGTCGGTGGGGGATGAAAATGGGTGAAAAGAAGGGTGGAGTCAGACAGATTGAGCCAAACACCCAAAGATGAAACATGTAAGGAACACAAGTGAGCCACAGGCCACGTGGCAGACAGATGAATGGAAATGGGTTGAATTTGAATTAAGATGAAAGAGCTAGCTAGCAATGTGCTGCCTGAGCCATAGACCAAACAGCATGATGTTAATATGTCTGTGTGATTCATTGGGATTTTGGGATTGCTGGGCCAGATAAGCGATGGTGTGGTGGGCAGGTTGGAACCATGGAGCTAGCTGGAAACCCATTGCAACAAGCCCTATCCCTAACCCAGAAGTTATCTGTAGGTATACAAAGCCCTGTTGAGGCCAGGCTTCATGACCAGCAGTAGATGGCGACACAAAATGAACTGGCATTTTTGGAGGTTCTTTGTTTCATAATGCTTTGTCAGGACTTTTTTCCTATACAGGCCCTTGTACATACATTATGGTTTCTGGTTTGTGTTTTATGGGATTTATGTGTTTGTGCATGTGTGTAGTGTGTCTGTGCATGTATCTGAAATTCTTATGCTTTTTCCCCTAAGCCTTCTTTCTTACTTACTTTCTCTCTTTCTTTTTTTCTTTCTTTCTTGTCCTAGTTTGGTTTATCTATTTTTATTTTAACCTAATTTTATGTTTTTATCATCATCATCATTATTATTTTAGATGCTGGTTTGTTTCTTAGTGAGAGTTAAGAATAAAGGGTGTGTATTTGCATGGGTGGAGAAGCAGGGAAGGCTGGGGAGGAGCTTGGGAATAAAAATGTATTGCATGAAAAAATTTAAACTAAGTGAAAACAATGTTTTAAATAAAATATTTAATTTTTAAATTCTTTTTTTTTTAACATTTTAAGATCAAATTTATATCATTTCCCCTTTCTTCTCTCTAGAGCATCTCACATATCCCTTCTCACCCAACAAATTCATGACTTCTCATCTCACTGATTGTTATTAAAAGGCAATGACTGCATTACATTTTCATGGTCCCATTCAAAACATACATTTGAAATCTTGTTTTTTTTTGAGATAATTTAATTTAAATAGAAAGCTAGAGTAAACCTGATTCCAAATAACTTAAATTTTAAATCAAAGGCAGTGTACCAAAATGTATTTTTCCTCCAAATCAGCTTACTATACACTACAGATTATAAAACATTTTATATTTTGACATTTCAATAGTGTTTATTAATTATAGTCTTATATTTTACTCTTGAAAATTGTATTTAAATACAATTTGTGAATAACAGTGCATTGGAACCTCTGTTCATATGCAATCTAGGGACAGGGGTATTTTAAAAGCCCATCTTAAAATATAAAGTTATATATAAAATATAAACTTATAAAGTTCAAATAGAAAAAAATTGCTTAAAGTAATCTAAAAAAGACATTGTAAAAGATACTAAAAATGTGTATTCTGGAGAAATGAGGTGAGTTAGTTCCTGCCTATTCTGACTTTTTTACAAGGTTCATGTAATACAAGGGTAAACTACAAGAACTAAACTCAAGGAATATGGTTGTTATATCAGTTCTCTTTGATGAGGATGAAAACTTTAAATGAAAGGCTTATAAGTTTCTTCTCTAGGGCACCTAGATTTCCTCACAGAATTTTAAAACTTGAGATGTTGAGGGAAAAAATGTTGATCTAGGTATTATGAAACCTCAAGATTGAATATAGTTTGTTGACATTTTATATATTTTTTTACGTTCTGGATAAAATTTAAGTGGCTTTATACGAAAAATGGCAGCTAGAGACTGAGTGACCCAGATTTCTCCAAGTGAGTAGTAGTTAGAATCTTTTTGACAGACAGAAACACACACACATACACACACACACACATACACACACACACATACATATATACACACATACACACACACATGCATGCACCACACACATATACACACACATACACACACATACACACACACATACATACATACACACATACACACACACATGCACGCACCACACACACATATACACACACATACACACACATACACACACATACATACATACACACATACACACATACTCACATGCACACATGCACGCACCACACACATGCATGCACACACACACAGAGAGGTCCTCAGGTTAACTTGGCAATGAGACTTTAACTAACACACAAATAGGGAAATGAGAGGTGTTGAGGAATGTTAGTCAAAGATGTGTTATATTTGTTTATGCTGTGGAATGCTTGTTTAATGATGCAATAATATGCTGCATCCTTTTATTCTGCATTTGTTTAACTGTGAATCTGTGATTCTTTGCCTGTCTAAAACACCTGATTGGTCTATGAAAGAGATGAATGATCAAAAGCAAGGCAGAGAAAGAATAGGCTGAGAGAAAATATAGAAGGAGAAATCTGGAAAGAGAGATGGGGAAGTGAGAAAAGGAGGAGAGGAAGACATCAGGGGCCAGCCCCATAGCCACCGAGCCATTGAGACACCCAGCCACCCAGGCACACAGCCACAGAGCCATCCAGCCATCCAGCCACCCAGCCACCCAGGCACACAGCCACAGAGCCACAGAGCCATCCAGCATTCCAGCCACCCAGCCACCCAGGCACACAGCCACCCCCCCCACCGGCCACCTGGCCACACAGCTACATGGCCACACAGCCACAGAGCCACACAGCAAGCCATGCAATAAGAAGTAAAGAAAAGTATATAGCATAAATATAAAAGCCCCAGGCAAAAGATAGATAGGATAATTTAAGAAAAGCTGGCTAGAAACAAGTTAAGCTAAGGCCAGACACTCATTAGAAAGAATAAGCCTTCCCATAATTTATTTGGAAGCTGGGTTGTGGGAACCCCAAAGGCCAAAGAATAAAAACCATCAGCCTGTTCCCCATCCTCAGAAATGGGTCTCAAAACCGTTAATGACTCATCCCTGATCCCTGGTTGGAGAGTTGGGAGTCTCAGAATTTATTCTTTGGCTACTAGACTTTTGTTTCTCAGAGGGTCAGAATCAGATGAAGTCTATTAGGTATAGAACTTTATCATTTAGCTTAGGAACAGAAGACATCAACTTTGACATGTTAGAATTTAGCTTTGTGTGTTTAGACTTGGATTTATTAAGTGAAAAAGGAAAGAGAGAGAGAGGAGGGAGTAGAAATTTCAAATGCTTACATTGTAAGATATGCAAGCCCATTGGAGTGAGGGAAAAATGCTCCCAGGTCAGACAATCAAAGTGGTCTGGGGCTAGTGGGAGGGAATGGGTCTCTGGACACCACTAATGAAGGGAACAAGAAGAGACTTGGTAGCTGACTGGGCTGCAACATCCCCACTGGGCAACTTCAAGGAGGTTTGCTCGGTCATGGTGTCTTCTTTCATTCATTCATTTCCCCTCCCCTTCCTCCTTCCCTTCCTTCCTTCCTTCCTTCCTTCCTTCCTTCCTTCCTTCCTTCCTTCCTTCCTTCCTTCCTTCCTTCCTTCCTTCCTTCCTTCCTTCCTTCCTTCCTTCCTTCCTTCCTTCCTTCCTGTGTCTCTCACCACACACCGTTCTTTTAAATAAATCAGTACAGTGTTTTTGCATCCCACAGTAGAAGTTTTTAAGGAGAAAGACCTATTCTAGAAATTCTCTTCTATGTACCTGCATTCTTCTCTAACACATCACCCTTTTGAACTTTACTGTGGTCATATTATGATCTATGAGTCACCTTCCTGCAGTTCTGATGGATTTGATACCATGTAACATCACATTTTACAGAGAGTTTGATTTATAGTTTTAGAAGAATTTATTCAACCACTTTGGAATAAAGAATCATAAATGAATCTAAAATAGGACTTACAAGCATTGTGAGAATGTAGCACATGGGACTTAATTCCATTCCACATATTAGAGAATGAAATAAGAAATCAACCCTTCTAAAATCAGTGGAATATTTCCACAGTCTAAGTGAAAAAAATCTCAATAGAAAATATCCTCAATGGCTTACATCAGTAGATAATCATCAAAACCTCATCATGGACCTTCACTTTATTCTGATCGTCTTAGTGACCTTGCTTTGAAACATGTGTAAATCTCTTTTGAAGTGTAGTTCCCTTATTAAGTTGGTCCTATTTTGGTAAAATCACCTAGAACATAAAAAATCTACTTTCCCCCTGTGAATACAGAAGCAATTTCTGGGAATTTATGTGCAGGAAGATAGTATTGAACTGTACCCATGTCAAGTAATGAACTTTGGTGGTTCTTCTCTGCTGATTATCTCACTACTTCCAAATATGTATCAAAGCATTCCAAAATTTCCAGTCTGTTTTATTAACATTTCCCCTACAGAGCTGAATTAGTTTTAGGCAGTATTTTATGAGATACTCAGATGGAAACTCTGTAAGAAACTGTTTTAAGCTTGGAGGCTAGGAATGAGGTTTATCTTGTCTGTTCAGACATCCAGGGCACTCAAGAGTCAGAATCCTCTCTGGAGAGGGGGTAAAGGCTCCTGACATACATAATTAGGCTGGCACCTTATCACAACTGAGAGAAGCTCCTAGGTGGACTTCAGGGTTTCTGTAGCACTGCTATAAGCTGCTTGCCACTAGGAATCTCCTAAGTGTCAGTGTATTAAGAAGGAGGGAGGGAGGAAGGCATTGTTTTGTGGATAGAAAAATGCATCAAATTATATGAGGATTTAATGAGCTTTGTGGGGACAGGCAGAGACAGTTTCACATTATAAGCCAAGTTTTGAAAAATATTATTAATAGCCTCTATTTTTGTAGAATGCCCATGATTATAGAAAGTAGATAAAACAATTTGTATAATGTACAGGCTTTTTCTTTTGAGCCACCACCAACTCCCAAATCATGACCCGACGACTTATTAGTTATGAATGCTTGGCCTTATCTTATACTCATTTCAGGATAAATTCACCTTCTCCCTTAATTTAAATTAATCTTTTTCTCAGGCTAGAGTCCACAACCCCAGAGAAAATAGGTAGAGAGGAGGACCCTAAGACGGATACTTATGGATTGTCTCAGGAAGGGGAAATGGTTAAGATCTCCTGGGTAAACTGAGAGGAGGGTGTAAAGGGGAGAGGATGGAGGGAGGGAACATGAGGGTTTGAAATGGCCAAGTTGGGAGAGGATTGGAGAGATGAGCAATGAAAGAGATATTCTGACAGAGGGAGCTATTGTAGGTTTAGGGAGAAGCCTGGTGCTAAAGAAACCCACAGGAATCCACAAGGGGTCCCATCGAAGACTCCTAGCAGTGCTGAAGATGGTGTCTGAACTAGCCTTCCCAGGTAATCAGATTAATGACTACCCTAAATATCATCATAGAACCTATATCCAATGACTGATGCAAACAGATACAGACACCCACAGCCCAGTACTTGTTGGAACATCTAGAGTTCAGCTGAAGCGAGGGAGGAGCAATTAGAGGAGCACGGAGATCAAGAGCACACTGGATAAAACCACACAGATAGCTGACTGGAGCTAATAAGAGCTCACTGACTCTGGACTGACAGCTAGAGAGCTTGCGTGGGACCAAACTAGGCCCTCTGAATGATGATGACAGTTGCATTGATCAAGCTGTTAGTCAGCCCCTAGCTGTCAGACTAGGAATTATCCTGGACACATGAACTGGCTTTTTAGAGCCCACTTCCTATAATGGGACACGCTGCTCAGTCAGCTTCGCCTTTCTTCTTCTTCTTCTTCTTCTTCTTCTTCTTCTTCTTCTTCTTCTTCTTCTTCTTCTTCTTCTTCTTCTTCTTCTTCTTTTTCTTCTTCTTCTTCTTCTTCTTCTTCTTCCTCCTCCTCCTCCTCCTCCTCCTCCTTCTTCTTCTTCTTGGGACTTTCTATTTTTCTTTCCTATGTCTTACTCTGTGTTTACTGGCTGCCAGCTGCCTGGTTGGCACTGGTTGGCTGTTCTGTCTCCCTGCCTCATTCTCACCTCTCATTTTTCTCCTCTTTTCTCAAGCCTATATTCTTCATCTTATTTATTTTCTCTGCCTTCCAGCCCCACCTATCCTTTACTTACATAGCTATGAGCCATTCAGTTTTTGTTAGACCAATAAGGTATCATAGTCAGATAAGGCATAATAGCAACACAGCTATTTATAATTAAACAAATGCAGTAAAAATGAATGTAACATATCTTTACCTAGTTAAAATAATATTACAATTTCCCCCTGTTTGTCTAAAAAAGAAATGTTTTAACTTTAACATAGTAAGATTATATAATAAGAACAATCATCAAGTATGGATTACATTTACAATATGCAGCCCCTTTGTACTTGGTAAATTGGGAGCAATTACTCTATTATCTATCTTATCTTGATGAGTCTAAAGCTCTATACCTAATTTACCTTTTATCATAACTTAGAAAAACTGTAACATATCTATCTCGTCTTCAACTCCATCAATGAACCAAGAAGGATATAATATTAACTGAATAAATGGAAAGTGACAAGCAACTAATTTCCAAAACTATAGAAATGAAAGACATAAAGCTACCTGGACAGTCACCCAAGGTCCTCAGCAACATTGGGTCATCCATATTCAGCCTACAGGTCTAGAATATTTGACAGAATTGTGAAGCATGGATTTTGAAGGATTGTCCCACTTATTCTTGTCAAAGTTAATCAGTCATTTTTTCCTGTGTATCCTGCAGAATGTCTGGCAGGTTTTTCTATGAAGCAAGAATTTTGAAGGACTGTCCTGCTTTGTTTTGGTTAAGTTCAGCAGTTGCTTTTCTTCATGTTCTGCATGTCTAGTTTATATAGCATACTGTTAGCAGTCAATACAAGGAAAGTTTCTTGCCCAATTGGATAGCTTTACCACAGTGAAGCAAACTCCATATGGAATTTCTTTGATGCCCATCATCTTCTCTGAAGTAAATTGGTACTGCCAAGAGCAGATGTGTCTCACTGTCATGAAAAGCCTTAAGTTATTAAACATCTTAAATGTCATATTTTTAGGTTTTTGAAGTGTTTGAAGATACCTATGTATCTAAATATATGTTTAACCTTGATAACATATCTAATATGACTACAAGCTTGATTATAAATTACTGCCTACTACCCTATATACTAATAGGTTATGCATTAACTATTATAGTAATAACTAATGTATACACAGTACATTTTAAAATTAATTGCATAAGCACAATACCTCAACCAAGAGTATAAACCTTCATTCAGTATAACAAAAATAACTAAATTTGTGTCAATATACCAAAGTCCATACGAATGTAAGGTATTTGAAGTTAATAGTTCTCTTCTTTTATTCTACATTACTATATTCCCCCTAAATGATGACTAACATCCATAACCCATCAAATGACTGAAACACCATCTACCTCACTTTTGTGGGTGTCTTATTCTTAAAATTACTTCCTGTTGTCTGGGAGTGGTGGCATCTTTTAGGGAACCTGAGAAATTTACATAATGATCAAATCCTGGAAAAACTAGCTATGACATTTGTTATCCAATCTTCATGCAATAGGAAAATGCAAGGCTTATCTGAAGTCCTGGATAGAGTAGTCTGTGAGGCTCAGTCATCTCAGGCAGCAGCCTAGAAGCTGTTCTAGATATATAACTCCAAGGAAACTTCAACAGAGGTATTCTGAGAGGCTGCATCATTTGTAACACCTCTTTTTATTAATGTCTGATCACCTTGCTCTGAAAATACTTAAACTTTCAAAGGTAGCATCCATATCTATATTAACACATGCATGAACTTTGCATTGCACATAAGCCAGACAAAGATGATTTTTTATTTTATGTTGAGCAGATAAAATATACATCACATATCTTGTAGTTTTTCTAGATTTATTTCTTTATATCTGTAGTCATAAGTTTCAGAAATTCTTCTCTAGTCAAACCAGATCTCTATCAATCTTGAATGAATCCACAGCCATTTGTTTCATGTGGAAGCAAGAGCGTAACCACTTCCTCAACACAATGCATTTTTAGTTCTATTTTAAAGGTATTTAAAGGCATTCCTAAAGTATCTAGGCTGGTTTAATTCAAAAGTTCCTCCTACAATCTCATGTCTCTTAGCAGCTTTCATTTGTTCATCTCTGCATGGCTTATTCTTTTAAAAAATATTTATAACTTTTTTCTATGACCATCTAAATCCATTTTCTTTTTTTCCCTCAGTCTTTGCACATTTAAAAACACATTGTAAGCTGCTTAATTTTTTTTCATCTGAACTTACTTTATCGTACATGTCTAATCTTTTCTATCTGCATAAAAAAAAATGTAAACTACTAAGTTATAGCTGCTGCTTGGCTCTGGTAGCTGGCTCTGCCCCTCCTTGGGCCTGTGAGAGCCAAATGTAAGCCTAGGGCCTTTCCCACACATCTATTTGACCAGGGACTGAATTCAACCACCCTAGATCTAGGGTGATGCCCTACACTGTGGCAAGCATTTTTATTTAGCTTTTTGCTTCTATTTAGCATGTAGATGTTTAAGTACTCTGCTGTATGGTAGAACTTCTTAAAGGAGCTATACCATCATCATCATTTTCTTCCTTTTTCTTCTTCTTTTATCTCTCTCAGATCCTATGTGGAAATTCAGGTCCCAAGTTGGAACACCAAATGTAATAGACTTTTCCTTTTAGGCCACGAACCCGCTCCCAAATCATGACAATGAGACTTCTTATTAGTTATGAATGCTCTGATGCTCTGATGCTCTGGATAGTTTAGGCCCACTTCTGGCTAGCTCTTTTAACTTTCTCCTTCTCTTACCTCCTGCCTCAGGGATTTTTACCTTTTCTCTGTTTACTCCCTAGTTTTTCTGATGCTTTTGTATCTGTATGTCTAGAGGCTCCCGACTGGCTGGTCCCAGGTGTCTTCCTCTCTTTCCCCCTCATTCTCTCCTCTCTTCTTTTTGAGCCTTGTAGTATTATGTTTCTGACCTGGAACTTCAGGCCTAGCCTTGCGGCCTGGACTTTCAGACCCACAGTCCCATAGTTCCACTGAAACACACGGATGCTCATATTAATTGTGTGCTGATTGACCTGGGGCCAAGACATATGATTTGCTAACTCTTTATCTTTAAACTAACCCATGGTTCTTATCCTGTTGGTGATGCAGCTCGGTACCTTTTCTCAGAGCAATATAATTGCCCTCTGCATCTTTTGGCTTCTCTGTGGCATTTCTGCTCTGTTCTGCCTGTTCCCAGAGTTTTCTTAGTCTGGTAGTCCCGCCCACACTTCCTGTCTGCCTTTGGCCAATCAGCGCTTTTTATTAAACCAGTAGGTGGGACAGTTATTTACAATGTAACATCATAATCCCACTACATATCACCTTTTCTCTATTTAAAACAAGAACCCCAAGTCTAATATCCTTTTTCCCAAGTCTAATATCCTTTTTATTCCATTACCTATAACTACTTATGACCAACACTAAAGAAACATAAACATCTATAATCTATTTTTTGGTAATGTGAGCATCGTTCTCTAGGCTACTTCCTACTGAACAGGGGCACTGGCAATCCCACGGGGACTCAAAGAAAAATTTAGGATTATGGAAAAGTCCTTAGTGAAATAGTCTGTAAGGCTGGGTCAGCTCAGCCAGTCTCCTTGAAGTTGTTTTAGAGTCAGAACTCCAAAGGAAACTTCAATAGAGGTGCCCTGAAACGCTGAGTTATCTGGGCCATCCTTTTCCATTGGAAATTTCTCAGAGGGTCTTCCTCTATAAAATCTTATTTTCTTTAACCATGAATAAATTTATAGCTTCTCATTTTCTGTGGAAATAAAAAGAAACCCTCTTCTCCAAGTAGCATGTCTTTTTATTTCAATTTTAAAGTCAATTTATGTACAAAATATATAGGTTGAATTAATCCAACAGCTTTTATAATCAAATGTCTTTTAGCAGCTTTTACTACTTTAAGTCCAGTCAAAAAATTAAGGACAAGACAATAACATACAGTATTTAGACACTCTTTGTATTTTCCATCTTTACATGGCTTATTACTACTTTTTTTACTGTTTCTTTTTAAGGACTTTCTCTATCCTTTTTCCTTTCCCTTTCTCTATCAAGCCTATGTATATATTCTTTTAACACACTCTAAACCATTTAGAGTTTCTTTGAATCTGCCTTTACTGTAAATCTCTTATTTTTTATCTTTTTCTGTTTCTGTCCATACCTTTAATCTGTCGAGGTGTGGCTAAGGATTATAGGCTTGTCTTGGATGGATGACCACTCAGCTCCTAGTCTAGTTTCATAGGATTTATATTTTTAGCGGAGGTATTGATAGAACCCACAATTGCTACTCTGAAGCATTTTAGGGTCCATATAACCACCAAGCAAAGCACTGCCCTCGGCTGCTCACTAACTCCATTTAAGTGTTTGTCAGCAGGGCCTCTTAGAAAACTCACAAGTGTTTTGTCTCTAAGGCTGAATCAGGAATCTTCTCTTAAAAAGGCCATGCCTCTCCTTGACTCCAGAAAACAGAGCTGATCCAAGAAAACACTGCCGCTAAGAAGGCGTCTTTGACTGTGTAACCTTTTGGTCCTTATTAACAGAAACCTCAAATCTACCATTTACATCTCCTTGCTAACATCTATGCTCCTGTGAAACTTCAGGAACCAGTCATTTTGCAGCTCAGGCTGCACTTTGAAAGCCTTCCACTTTGAAATTCAAACCCACATGCCACTCCAGGGAGTCTCTGAACCAAGGTTCACAGGGGAGATACAACTCAGAAGCTGTTTTTAATCTCTCTCCAGCTTTATGTGGGTGTATATCACCCATGTTGGGCTGCAATTTGTAGTACTATGTTTCTGACCTGGAATTTCCGCTTTTGCCTTGTAATCTGGACTTTCTGGCATAGCCTTGCAGCCTGGACTTTGAGACCCACAGTTCCATAGTCCCACTGAAACACACAGATGCTTATATTAATTGTACGCTGATTGACCTGGGACCCAGGCATATAACTTGCTAACTCTTTACCCTTAAACTAACCTATGGTTCTTATCCTGTTCATTGATTCAGCTCGGTACCTTTTCACAGAGCAATATAGTTGTCCTCTGCATCTTCTGGCTTCTCTGTGGCATTCTGCCCTGTTCTTCCTGTTCCTAGAGTTTTCTTAGTCTGGTAGCCCCACCCACACTTCCTGTCTGCCTTTGGCCAATCAGCATTTTTATTAAGCCAGTAGGTGGGGCAGTTATTTACAATGTAGCATCATAATGCAACTACAGAGCCTAGATTTCTCTATTATTTATGTTCTCTGCCTGCTAGCCCTTCCTATCATTTTTCTGCCTAACTATTGGTTGTTCAACTTCTTATCAAACCCATCACTTTCTTCAGGCAGGAAAGGTATTAGAGCAATACATCCTTTCATAATTAAGCAAATGCAACATAAAGAAATATACCATACCATTACACAGTTAAAGGAGCATTCCACATCATAAAGAAATGTAACACATTTTTACCTCCTTAAAATAATTCCTAGCTCTATATGTTAAAATCATGCCTGCATGTAGAAATTTCTCTCTCTCTTTCTCTCTCTCTCTGTATATTAGTATCAGTAGGGATGTTTTCTAAATAACGAAAGCACTGACACTTTTAGGAAGAGCTTACAACTTTATGCATTTGAGATTTTCAGAAACAAATCCAGAAACATAAAGACCCCGGAAAGGCAAAAATTATTCACTTGTACCCAATTTAGCTGAATTTCAGTGAGTAAGGACAACTAATAGTAAGGATAATATTAGGAGAAAAGTGACAATGTCACTATTCTTTAATCCTTTGAAAGAATGCAGTGAAGCTCTGTCAAGTCTCCTGTGGTTGGGATGGACCACCCCCAATAGGTACTTGCTTCTCAGTCAAGATGGTCTTTTTTGTGTTGTTTCTAAGCACACATGCACAGACACACCAATATAGACACTTGCCTGTGCTGTGCAGTAATACAGTGATATATGCATAATTTTACATGGAGAAATTATATAACACAATATATACATCTGAAGAATTGAAAAGCTAAGTTAAAAGGAAGTCCCCCCTCTCATGGTTCCTGTATTCAAGTTTATGAAAACATAAAATAAATGTACCAATTCAAGGTATTAATAATTGCTATCAGGAAACTGAAACAGAGTACTTGTCGTGATCTTGAATTGGTTAGCTACATCCATGGAGCCATCATCTTAGCTGAAATGTGAATAAGAGCCCAAACTATGCAGTTTTTATAGATACATGATATGTAAAGAAAGTCTGAAGTATCAGTGGACTTGGCAGCTTTGAAAAGAAGATAAAAGAATGCCTTCAGAAACAGACAGAAATAAATGAAAATAGAGGTTCTGATTTTAAAGAGGAGTACACAATGTCAAGGCATGTAGGAAATAAAATAGGTTGGATATCACTCTCAGAAATTCCTGGGCCAGATATTTTTTAAGATTTTATATAGATCATTTTCCAGATTTCAGAATGTTTTCATAGACTTTATCAGTTTAGTATCTTTAGATAAAACTCTTTATTTTCCTATACTCCTAAATCTGACATTTTTTGGTGCAACGTGGATTATTTGGGGCTCAGTATGGTCATCAATACATGGACTTTATTATATCAGCCATTAGGAAATACTTGAAAAAATTTGTAACTGAGTGGTATGATCTCATTTGAGATTTAATAACTCGTTCTTGTTGAACAGAAGCGTTACATAGAGTAGAAACAGTGGAATCACAAATATAGCCTTTGGAGCTTTAGACCCATCAAATTAAAGAGACTTGAGAAACACTCTAGAAATTTTACATTTATACAACACAGTATGTAAAAGCAAACTTTGAATTCAAGGCAATCAGACTATAATCATGATATGGGAATGTCTTTCTATATGTTGTGAATGAAGAACTGTTTAGGCCATGGCAGGTACTGTAGAAAAAGTAGGTGAGGAAATCAGAGAATAGGTAGAAGGAGGGTGGAGTGAGAGAGAGAGATCCATCTAGCCGCTGAAGAAGCAAAATGTAATGAAATAGGTGAGCCACAGGCCACATGGCAGGACAGAATAATGGAAATGGGTTGAATTAAAATGAAAGAGCTAGCTAGCAATGCACCTACGCCATAGGCTGAACGGCATGAAATTAATATAAGTGTCTGAGTCATTTGGGGGGGGGGAGCTAATCAGCGGTGGGTGGCTAGGTGTCTGGGATTGCAGATCTGTGTATCTGGACCTCTGGCAGGACAGGGCCAGAAACCTCCTGTTACATAACCAATCTGTCTACTATGAAAAACTAAATACAGTTCACAGAAAGGTAACATAATCCAGAATCATTCCAATTTGTTATCCTGATAGACCACTGTAGAATAAAACAGAAAAGACTGACATATTCCCAAGTAAATCAGCTATAAATTCCCCTTTCTCTGTCCCACAAAAGACATAAACACATATTGGATTATAACAAATATGTGAAATTGATAATAAAACATATTTAAATATGTATACAAATATATTAAATTAACTAATTTTTTCTTAATAAAAAAGAAATAAAAAGATCTAAACAAGTAAGGGCATGGAATCTTATCTTAAGGTCCAGAAATCATCGTGGAAGAGGGGGTTGAAAGACTGTAAGAGCCAGAGGTTGTGGGTGCATTTAAGGAAACAGTGCCAGATGTAATGGCACAAAGACACATATGAACTCACAGAAATTGTGACAGTATGAACAAGAACCATGCATGTCCCAAGCAGACAAAATCCCAATGCAGGTGTGTGTGTGTGTGTGGGGGGGTATGTTTTACTACCATTAGTTAATGAGCTACAGGCACGTTGATGTTTGATAGCTGATGGGGGAGGGAGAGTCAGAACACATCTAGAAGAAAGTCCAACCCACAAACTAGCTGTGTGATACAAATTGAACTCAATAGGGGAAAAGGAAAGAAAACTGTAATCTCAAAGTCCAATGAGAAGGGATGGGAAAGCTGAGAGGCACGAGTTGAGGTGGGTTAACATTTTCAAAATACATTGCATAGAATTTTCAAACAGTTAATTAAAAAATTATTTAAAACACAAATTCTACAAACAACATTATGATAAGGGAAATGAAGAACTCACTGCATAAACTTAACATGAGAATGAGAGGGCAGAACAGAGTCTGAGACATTTTCTGTCAGAAAAATGCAGAGATAAACTGTAGTCAGGTCTTTCATAGCTTCCAGAGCATAATGCATGTTGAGTATCTCTTGACAGAAGTGCTTGAAACCAGAAGGTTCGTAGCAGGGATGGGTCATATATAGAAATATCAAACCATCTGACACACATGTTACTTAAAGTTCCCAGAATAAATAAAGAAGAAAATATTTGAAAGCAATAGTAAAAAATTCCACAAACCTAGTGGAGGTCTAAATACTCAAGAAGGCCAGTGAGCTGAAGTAGGATGTTCTTCTAGCTGCTGATACAGGATGCTTCTGTAGGAGTTCTGCCAGACAAGGAGGAATGCATATTAAATAAGTCATAAGCTCTGTCATACTCAGCAATCTAGGTCTGTGCTAAGCAAAGGGTAGCCATTAGCCACATATGTCTCTTGAGCACTTTGTTCTTGGAAGCCGTTAAAGTTAAAGTTCCTTCCGCCTTGTTTGACATAGACTATCACATTGCAGCTGTGGAGAAACAAAGCACTGACAACCAAGGGACAAAAATATCTTTGGCCCCTTAAAAATAATGTAGTTACAACCTTTATGTCTGTCCCAACACTTAGACACTTAGAAAATGTATTAACTTAGCAGACTGCTCCCTTTGACCAGCTCTACCACTAAGAATGATGTAAGACAACATTTAAACCCACAGACAAGCTTTCCCTGCCCTGCCACAACCTGCCCACTCAATGTTCCCACTAAATGATAAGTGCATGGTTTATAACTTTCTTTTGTTCTGTGACTGTTCGTATAACTTTCTCCACAATAGAAGGCAACCTAAATTCATGTCCCTGCTGTTGGTCAAAATGAACTATTCTTATTTTCTTTAGCACAGGAGCTGTATTTAAATCAAAGTTGAAAATAAGACTGAAACATGATGAAATTATATAGTGTTTTAGATATAATAAAATACATTATTATAAACATTTTTAGTCATTTTGCTATTGTTTTCTTAAGTTATAATAGCATCAAGTTTCATATTATATTGGAGGCATGCACTATTCTTTTATTGGGTCAGAACTTGGATAGTAAGAACATTGTGAAGCTGATCTTAAATAGGACAAATTGGAATCACACTTTCAGTCATTTTATGTTTTCCTTTAAATAATTTGCAACTGTTTTAATTTGTGTTTCTGGAATAATTTTGCTTATTTTCATATTATCTTTAAATATGTAATAAGGAATGTTAAAATGTTTTTAAATTTCAAGTGCTGTGTATAATGGAGACTTCTTAACATATCACTTAAAACAAAGTGGAATTCTCTTCCCTTCAAAGACCTTTATTTTATTTTCATTTAATAGCCATTAAATGAAAAATACATTGCTTACAGTCATTAAGAACTCTGTTCAGTAGCACGTTCTACTGTTAGTTTCTACAGGGTGAGTGTAAATTACTAAAAGACTCATGCATGTTTGGTTCCCTGCCTTGTACCAAGGAGTACCCTGGGACACAGCAGTTTATGTGATATATACAACTCATCTCCAAAAAGGAACTCAGTATTGTGTATGGCATTTCCTCTCTTTTTCCACCACCAAATAGTCTGTTCAAATTTTGTCTTCCTTCTATCATTTTACATCTCAGAGAAAGGAAATAGCACTTTCTATTCTAAGAGTCTCTCCTCACTCTCAGATGCACCTGTGAACAGGATGAGGATGCTTGAGAAGCTATAGAGTCGGGAGATGGCTCACAGACACCTGCGTGAAGTAAGGGTTGCTCAAAGGTCCATAGTCATTTACCAAACTGGGATATTCAAGAAATCACCTTCAGGTCCTGCTGCCCTGGTAAAATCACTGAAGTCACAGTTTTACTGGGATAAGTTGTATATAAAAATTGTTTTTCTAAGAATATTTTACTCAAAAAGACTTTCTGTTTTCATCTCCACAGTGTTCTCTAGCTTGAACAATGTCTATTTCCAACAGTATACATATTACAAAGGACATTGGAAGTCTGCTGCTATACAATGTTAAAAAATATATGTGCTCCACAGAGATACAGAATTAGGAAAAAATAGATAATGACTAAATACTACTACATCTGAGCTTCTACAGGTTAGGTGTACAAACACACATCTCTCTCTCTTTCTCTCCCTGTCTGTCTCTCTTTCTGTGTATTTGTGTGTGTGTGTGTGTGTGTGTGTGTGTGTGTGTGTGTGTGTGTAGTTTACTTCCAATGAAACAGTGAAATAGTCTAAGGTGCTTTTATTGTGGCTGTTCAAAGTATATTAAAACAAAAGTAAGGAAAGATATTGAGAAAATAAGTCATAGCATACCCACTTAAGTTGGGATAGAAGTAAGCAAATTTACAAATTTATATGTTTCATGTTTTCCAGCTTCTTATTGGAAAGACCTAAAGAGTAGGAGTATGTATGAAAGTGTATAACTATGTTTGAAATTGACAGAAGGCATAATTGATGTATCAAAACATCAAAGAAACATACACACAGTGAGAGAAGAGAGAGAGAGATAGAGAGAGTTCCCCTAAGTAGCCCCACACATACTCTCTGAGAAGTAATTACCAGTTGTTCTCTACTGCCAACATTGAATATTAAAAACTCAGTGCTCGGCACTAACATTCAACTGAAAGTCCAGATTTAGTTATACAAAGCAGGAAGTATAGAGTGTTATTAGTAATAGCAATTGAAATGCTAGCATAGAGTAAGATGTAGAAAAGTAACTGTCAGCCTTCCTTTACTGTGGAAACTATTCAAGGAGGACACAACTAAATTGTTCATGATTTCAGAGGTGCGGCGCTGTGGTTACTGGCTCCATTGCTGCTAGTCTATGGGAGGCAGATTATCACAGAGGTGTGAGTGGGGTGGAGTAGAGCTGCTTAACTCAGAGCAGTTGGAAGCATAGAAAGGGAGAGATATGTTGTACTACTCGTCATAGGCATGACCTTCATGACCGGTTTTCTCTCCAGAGACAACCACTTAATGGCACAATGAGTCAGTACCCTCATAACCCAGTCACCTTTCAATATCACCACTACTTGGCCACTATGCCTCAACACATGAGCTTGTGGGTACATTTACTATCCAAACTGTATTACTAACTGATGAAAAGACTGTTGAAAAATCCTAAGGAAATAAGAGCAAGAGCCATATTTTACTCACTACACACAGGGCAAAATGTTCTCAGGGAGAAAGATATCTTATGTAGAAGAGACCAAAGGGAACAAAAAAAAAATCCATGTGCATTATATTGCTAAAGAAAAAAGAAAGCTTCATAAACCTTTTGAGAATGTTCCTAGAGCCTTAGATGCAGGAATCGTGAAGCAGATGTATTCTGTGGGGCTAGGATACAACAATCTGCTCTCTGTGTTGTGTTCAGTTGCTTTTGGGCGGATGGTCTCCATTTACTGTAAAGAGAGGTTGCATAAATAATACCATATCAGCAGCAATAGGGAAAGTGTCACAGGGTTCCACTTCTATACAAAAAACAACAATCAACCAATGAATTCTGGTAGGAAAATTAGCTATATCCAAGGATAAGCCCCCTCACTGGTTCTCCAATTCAGACATGGTCAGATGCTTAAATCATATGTACACGAAAAAACAAGAAAGGCTCAACAGGTTGTATTTATATATGTATTTGTGCACACACTTATATTTGTAATAATAATAACCAATGAAAAAGAGATTATCCTCTTGAGAGTTGGGAAGACATGGGAAGGATTCTAGTTAGGAAAGGTCTCGAGGGAGGAGGGAAAGTGCTATAATTCTATTTTGATTAAAATATATCATAAAAATAGATTTTTTTAACAAAACATAAAGTTTCAAATTGGTGAAAGTCATGAGATTGAAACAAAAAATTTAAAGGATAGTGTTCAATAAAAAGCAAATAAAAAATAACCCTCATACTCCGGAGGTGGAATCCAAGCAGCTCTAACACATGCCATCCAAACTTAAACCCAATTATCATTTTCTTCTGCTTAGGTTTCCATTTTTTTTAAAAAATCATTTGTGTAGAAACATCTATATTGGTGTTAGGGAGAACATGGACGATGGGGGGAGCCCTTATAAAGGTGAAGCCTGTGTTCCTGAGTAGCTGGGTAGTCATTCAAACCTTACAGAAGAGAATATATGGGACATCCAAGAATTAGATGCCTTGTAGGTATTTGCCATTAAGAAAAACCATAGAAAATAGCAAATAGGCATCATTTTAGTGGTATTTGGGTAATGCTGGTAGTTGTCAGTACAACAAAAGTATTAAGAAGAAAAATAGGTACAGCATCCAACTGAGATATGGTGGATGAGTGTTAGAAATGAAGTCCACAATTTTGCAAATGAATGTCTTCTAGTTAATTCTTTGATTATAAGATGTTGAATAGGATCAGAAAGATACTGAGAGATTTATATACAGGAAAAATATCCTTTAAGAAATCTTCATTTGTTATGACAGGTGTTACAGTTGCAGGGATGAAATGTGATTTTCATTCAGTTTCAACTAAGGAGCTTGGAGCCTGATTTAAGACACAGTAATTTTACCTATCACAGCTTATAGTTTAAATCTCATCATCAAGGAAAGCTGAACAGGAACTCCAGGCAGGACCTGAAGTAAAGACCACAGAGGCATGCTGCTTACTGGCTATGAGTGGTAAACATCCTGTGGTCTTGACATCTCTAGTATCCTAGGCATCTATTTCAACTGAAGTTTTATCTTCATCAATGACCTTTCCAGGAGCATGGGATGCTTCTTTGATGGACATGGCTTCTATGGCTTTGACTGTTTTGTGTAAGGAAGATGGAAAATTTCAGGCTTTGGTTAAGGTAGACCCATCATGTACTTGGAGCTTAAATGGGAACTTGAGAGACAATGTTAAGAGAAATGCATATTAAAGAGGCGTAGATGATGGAGATTCAGGGGGAAATTTGAATGTCCGTCAAAAACTCTCTATCAGGACTATCCATGTGATGTGAATTAAGAATCTGTAATTTCTGAGCAGCTAGGTCTATAAAATCAGCTGTGATTAAGAATAGACCAGTACCATTAAGGTTCAATCTTATGATATTTTTTTCAGAGTCAACATACAGAAGCAGTGGTACAAAGGAGATAAAGCCTACATCTCAAGTTGCTCAAGTTGTCAGTCAAACTTAGAAATCTGTGAAGATCTCCCAAATTGTACTAGTTTTCTCAGCATAAATACAGCAGAACTGAAAGGTTCATGAGCAGAAGCTTAGGCTTCACATTATAAGACCTCAGAAGAGTCACTGGTAAAGAAGTTTCAGTTGAGAATACCCATATTGGGGATTTCAGGATCACTTTCTCCCCTTCTTTAGTTTCTGTTGCTGTGATAATTATTACCAAGAGCAATTTGAGGAGAGGCTTTGTTTCTGCATATTTGTACTAAGGTAGTGTGTACTAAAGTACATCAAGGGAAGCCAGGGTAAGACTCCACAGAAGCCTGGACATAGGGACTGAGGCGGAGACCAGTGAAACTACTTTTAACATACAAAGAAGCCCCTTTTCCCAAGGTTGTCACTGCCCACAGTGGACTGGACTTTCCTATATAGATTAGCAGTCAAGAAAGTGCCCCACAGACATCCCCACAAGCTAATCTAACGGAAACAATTATACAATTTCTGGTCCCTCTTATCAAGTGTGTCAAATTAACAACCAAGACTAGCTACTACATCATAATCTTAAATAAATGGAGCAAATAAAACTATGAACCACCACCTTTTATAGTGTGTTATTTTATCCCAAATATTTTGACACTTTCTGGTATTAGTGATATCTTCTCTTCATTTTCTTTCAGGATCATTACTTGCTGGAGAATGAGATCACATCCTCCTGAGTGTTGGACTGACAGAGATCGGGGAAAATATTACTTCCCTTAATGTTTTGAAACAACTTTGGATGTAGGAAAAACCACAATTATTTATAGGCTTCCTTTTATGAACTGTCCAGGTGCCATTACAATTCTAGCTCTTTATAACTGTTATTAAAAACTATCAATATTAGTCAGCGTTCTTTAGAGAAACAGAATAGAGATAACGAATATATATTAAGAGAGGATACATTAGACTGCCCTACATGATATAGGCTAGTAGTCCAATTGTAGCAGTCTTCATACAGGAGAAAAGACTGAGAAAAAATACCTTCCCAGTCCACAAGGATGTGTGCATCAGTGCCCCAGTATGGCATCAAGCACTGATGATTGCAGAGGGGCTTCAAGTCTTCACCCCACATTGGAAGGCATTAGAAATCTGAAGAAGTTGCGGTCCAATATCAATAAGCAGCAGTGGTAACGGAAGCAGTTGATTAGGTATGCTGATTATCAAGGGTTGAAGGCAAACAGACAAAAACCAAAAGCATTCCTTTTGGAACCCCTTTATGCCTGGGCCAGCTGCAGAAGATCCGTCCACTCACTCTGCAGGGAAGGTCTCCACTCTGAACTTCTGGGAAGTGCCCCGGCAGATTTCCTCAGAGGCTTCCCTCTTGATTGATTCCAGATTCAAATGGGTTAACAATCAAGACGACATAAATTAAAGCCTTAAAAAGGGCATAAAAATACACAGTTAATCATTTTTAATTGAAAACATAAAAAATGCTTCTCATTTTACGCAACATCACAAAAATGCCCTAATTAAAATAGAGTGATGTAGATGAAAAGCATAGGGGTGTGTGGGTGTGTCCAGAGGAGTGATACACAGTCTGGAACAACAGCAAGCAAAATAAATAAAACATTAAATAAGTGGTAGCACTTTAATCACTAGTCATTATCTGACTAGATTGTGCCTTTTTCTTAGAGATAAAAATAGTTTAATTTAATAGTTGCAGATCAATTTCGCAAATAACGCTAGATTGCCAATTGCACCTAAAGTTATAAGAATATTAAAATCAGTCACTATGATAAAACGCTTCAGGATTCTGGAAGAAATAGGGAGACTGGGGCTGGAGTTAAGGTCTGATTTGAAATAACTCGCAAATTTTAGACATTCCAGCTATAACAGCCTTCTGGGCTATCCCACAGGATAAATCAACCAGTGTACCCCTTTAGGGTGAAAAGTCTTTAACACATATCCATAGTGTTGAGAAAAATTTGTCTCAGGAGCCCCACTAGGAAGTGGATATTCTGCTGGCAGCCTCCTCCATGAGAGGTGAGTGTAGGAAGGTGAAGTCTAAATTCCTAATTCCTCTTAAAAAGAGCAAAGCATCCCTGTTACCTCTCTAATGCAGAGCCACACTTTGCTAGGCAGTCCAAGCATGCTGTGAGCAAGCTTGTCTCTAGATACCTCGCAGCAGGAAGCGAGAACCCCTGATCCTCTTTAGTTAAGGAAAGGGTCTCCACTTCTGAGTAGTCCACTACATGCTGACATGCTCACACTGACTCTTTTGTGTTGTCAATTCAAATTGTCAGCACACATATAGCACAGGTTATTTTTCTGGCTGGGAGATTATTTAGCCAGTAAAGTGTTTGCTGTATGATCTTAACCAGAAGGGAAAGGGGGTTCCCAACTGTGAGGTGTTGAGTGGGAAGACCAGGGATGAGAAATCAAGAAGACAAAAGCAAGAGCTGGGACCAGGAGGTCTGGCATAAGCTGATGACTTATGCCAAGCAAGTTTATGAAGAAGTCCAGCATCATATATACTATTTGTAGGGAGCAGAATGTGAATGTGCCAAGGTCAGAAGGGAGTTACGTCAGACAACATTGGCAAGGAGAACACAAGTTACGTCAGACACTCGGACACGAGTGCCTAAAGTCTGATAATCATAGTCCAGGGGAAGAGCTGGGGCTTCAGAAGCTGCAACCTTGACTCTTCTGAGGTACTAGCTGCAGTGTCAGACTGGCCTTGTCATGTCCACTCCTGGACAAGGACACAGAATTAAGGTTCCTTTGTATTTTCTTTAATCAGGGACTTTAATCAAGTCTTTTTCAATTTAGCTCCCCACAGCCATAAGGACATGAATTTAATCCCTAGCACCAAAATGCCATGCATAGTGGCACATACTTTCTGTAGGGACAAAAGGATCTCTAGGGCTCACTGGATAGCTAGCCTCACTCAATCAGTGAAGCCCAGGCTACTGAATGTACAGGTCTTTAAAAACCCAGGTTGGGTGGCACAAACTATTAATCTTAGTATAGAGGCAGAGGCAGGTGAATCTCTATGCGTTTAGGGCTATCTTGGTCTATGTAATGAGTTCTAGACAACCCATGGCTACATAGTGAGATCATGTCTAAAAATGGCCAACGGAACCAACAACAAAACAACCTAAAGTGGATAGTACTTGAGGAATAACACCTAAGGTTGACCTTAGGCCTTCACATACACACACACACACACACACACACACACACACACACACAGAGCCCATACGAACTTATAGAGATGGAAACAGCATGCAGAGAGCCTGCATGGGTCTGCACAAGTTCCCCTGCATATATACTAACTACAGCTTTCAGGTTTGTACTTTAATGGAATTCCTGAGTGTGTAAACAGATGGATCTTTGATTGTTGTGCCTTCTCTTGGGGCTCTTTCATTTCTCTGTTGCTTGTGTTATTTAACCTCAATTCTATGGTTTTCATTTTATTATATTATATTTTTTGTTAAGTTTTATCTTCTAGAAGCCTGTTCTTTTCAAATGAGACATAAGAAGGGAGTAAGTCTGGATGGGAGAGGAGCTGGGGAGGAACTGGGAAGAGGAGAGGGAGGGGCAGCTATTCTGATTATAATTGTATGAGAATAAAATGTATCTTTAATAAAAGGGAAAATTAGTGAAGTTTTAGAAAGAAAAATTAATTTATGTGTTGATAATATTTGTATCAGTTACCCATTTAGAAGATAACTTGTCATCAACATTTTTATCTAAACTTATACTTGTCATCTACCGATCTATTTTGTATCTATTTAACTATGTAATTTTGAGTCATTAAGTAGCACAGAATTCTTGAGTTAAATGCCTATAATGCATTTCCTTTTGAGGATATTGATGCTAAAGAAGACTCAGTGATTTGTGCAACATAACAAGCTCATACTTTTAAAGATCTGGAACTTGCTCTGAGCGGGAAGACAAATAAAATCCCTTCTCATCTGAGTTTTGGGACAAAGATTACTCAGGCTGTGCAAATGACTGAGATCTGGTCCCTGTTGATGACAGAACATTTGAAATATAAAGATTTTTTTTAATGCAACAAAATTTAGGTTTTTTTTTTTTTTTAAGAAGCTTTCCCCCTGAAATGTAGGTGAGATGTCTAGCCAGAAACTACAGAAATACTGGATAACTCCATATTTCATCATTGTCAGAGAATTAAGTAGAAGAAGCAAACACAATGTTAATTTATGTTACCTTATGTTAAATTTCCATGTCTAAGGCTATGTAACCATTATTGCTTGGTCATATGTGTCCTCAAAGATCTGATAAAATCTGGACTATAAATATCTCCTACAAGTCATTATTCCTAATTGCCTTTTTTTCCCTTTTTATTGAAAATAGATTCTTCTCTCATGCAATACATCCCAAGCAGTCTCCCCTCCCTCCATGCCTCTTATGTTACCCCCATCCAACTTCCCTTGGTCTCCAAATACAGTCGCCCTTTATTTTCTCTTCAGAAAAGAGCAGGTCTCCAAGAGACAGCCAAACATGACAAAATAAGATACAATAAGTCCAGGCAAAAGCTCTCATATTGAGGCTGGACAAGACAATCCAATTGGAGAGAAAAATCCCAAGAGTAAAACATCCAAAGATACACCTGCTCCCAGTGTTTGTAGTCTCATAAGAATGCCAAGCTAAGAGCAAAGCAGTTATAGAGGACCTGGTGCAGACCCCTAATGGCTCCATAATTGTGATGTCAGTCTCTTTGAGTCCTTTCTTAGTTCATTTGGTGGGACATATTCTCCTGGTGTCCTCCATTCCCTCTAACTCCTACATAATCTTTCCTTTCTATCTTTTGTGGGGTTCCCCCATCTCTGAAGGGAGGGATGTGATGGAGGCTTTCAATTTAGAATCCCTTTCTGCATAATTTCTGGTTGTGGGTCTCTCCTATCTTGAGGAAGCCTCTATGGTGATGAACGGGCAAGGAATCTATATGAGTATGGCAGAGTATCACTAGAAAACATTTCTTTGATTTTTTTTCCCAGTGTGTTTGGTTCTACCCCAGATCTAGGCTAACTAAAGACTGGTTCCAGGCCATCTAGGCAGTGTAGAGCATTGACTTCCACATGTGGCATGGACCTCAAGTTAACCCAAAAGTTTGTTGGAGACTCCCACATGTTCTGTGCCATGATTGCCCCAGTATGTCTTGTAGGTAGGATAGATTGTAGGTTGAGGGTTTTGTGGCTAAGTTGGCAGTCAAATTTATCTTTCGGTAGCCTTCAGAGTACTCACTAATGGCGAAGAGACTAGAATGTAGGGGTGAGGCTCAAGGCTCCAAGCCTAGACCAGCTCAACCTTTCTATATTCAATGAGCTGAGTCAAGAGGTAATGCTGTCAGTTTTCTGTCCTAGCATCAGCCTGGCTTGGTTAGAGACCTTTTTGGCCAACAGAATTTAACCCAGTCCACCCACTGGAAGTCTTGCCTGGCTACAAAAGGTGGTCAGTACAGACTTGGTATAATCATTCATAATTTCTATAAGCTATAGTGGTAAGAAAACAAATGACTTGAATAATATTTGTACACACAAACTACTTAAAATACATCCAGAGTATCAGAAAATAATGGTAGTGTTAATAGTAGAATTCGTATTCATTAATTATGAATTCCAATGGTTAATTTTACAGTGAAAGGTCTTCTTCATAAAAAATATGGTTACAATCAACATTCTTTTTCCCAGCACCGGAAAGGAAGCATTGTATTACATATTAGACAGATAAACAAGGTGATGCTGTGGCAGTGACATTAACATGAATTCCAGCATTGCATTATAGGTTTGTTTCAGTCACAGATTTCATGTTCACAGTAGGACATGTCAGAGTCACTCAAAGGGCTTGGTTAAGTGAGGAACTGATATCATAATACAATACATTGTGGGCAGTAGGATAGGAAGGAGGGGCAGGGGAACTACAAAGACTCGATTTCTGTAACTAAGGCTATTCATATGGACCTGCCTCACTTTGGCTTGCTGTAGAATTTGTCTCAGCACACTTATGAAACTTACAGCACAGATCTGGAAGTAGGGACAATGACAAAGAAAATCCAACCAGCTACTTAGAACTGCATAATAATTAAACTTAAAGGAAGGTCTGTCAGTTAACCTATCTTTCTGCATATTGTTGACATATATTCAATAAACCATTTATTTACACACTCAAGCATAACTCCACTAGGTCTGACCAAAGAGGATAGACTTGCCCTTTGTGCCTTCATCATGTGGCAACAAGTCATATACTGCTTTGTAATTCCCTTAAAAATCAATGATTTTAGTAGAAAAAAAATGTCAGAAGTACTGCAGAACAGTTGAATGCTAGAGAGTGAATCTAAGACTTAATGGCATCCTGTCGTGACTGGCAAATTTCTCTACAAAAACGAGTTGTCAGGTGGTTCTACATCATTAAACTATTCCGATGTCTTATATGGCTTCTCTTAGATTCTATTTCAAGCAGGGAAAGACATTTGCCTCCCAAATCGTGTTAAAACGAACATGAAGGTGAATTCTTCTCTATGCTTAGAATTAGATGCTTAGAAATTAGTAACATGATAAAAGTAGGAAGTTTTTTGGTGCCTAGAAAAAACTATTTACAATTTATAAGCAAAAGAAAACAACAAAAATCTATCAACCATAACATCATGGACGAAGCAAAAGACTATGAGAAATAACCTTCTTTGTGCATCCCGCAAGGAGTACTTTGTGGTTCTGAATTACTTAACAATTCAATCACATTGTTGTTTATTTCTAGTGCACAAGGCCAAGATCGACATTTTAATACTGGTAAATTGCTATAAAAAAATCTCAAATGAAAAACGCTAAGATGGAAAGTAGCTAACTAGCTACTGATTATTATACAGTAGCATCCAAATGAACATACAGATTCTCATGTGTACACATACATCAATTGGATGTGCATTTCCCTGCAGTGATGAAGCAGGGCTCCTCAGCTTTAGCTTTTGAAGCCAAAAAGTCTTTTGTAAACTCTCTTGTGCACTGTAGGATGTCAAGTAGCATTTCTTGTTTATCTCTATGCTTGGGACATCTTTCCTTCCAGATATGACAATAAAAATATCTCCAGATATAAACAGATGCTACATAAACAGACAAATCACCTCTTTTGCTAGAACCACTAATTAAGAGGGATGCAGAACACCAGAAAGGACACTCATAAGTTAGGCTAAAGGAAAATACTAAAAAGAACGAAGTTTTTTTTTTTTTTTTTTTTTTTTTTTTTTAAAGTGATGGTTTATTTTGAAATAGCTTGATATTAAAAAATTAAAAGGGAAGAAAAAAAGAAAAAGAATAACCACTTTTGAGGATTTTATTGGTAGTAAAAATAGTTCCTCTGGTTGGTTTTTGTATTAATTAAGGCAGTCTAATGTAGCTATTGGAATTGGGGAAATAAAGCAATGAAAAATGACAGAGAATGTAGCAGTACACTAAACACAACAGCCCTAACATTAAGAGCTCTGTATCAAAGATGGGAATGAAGATAAGTGTGTTATGACACAGGAAAATCAAACCAGTGGTCTCTATTTGTGGAATTTATCCCAAATGCACTGTTTTCTCATTCCCAGAGTTCTTGTGAGCAGGCACGTATAAACATCTATGTTCGGGTTTACATAGCCCAGTCATTGACACATAACCTCAAAACAAGTTTTACTAAGCCAGTCCTTGAACTTAGAAAATATCCCAATACAAGCAGAATTCATGGAACACTAATTACCTAGACTTAGGATCAACCAGTGAGGAAATTAACCACATCCTCAAAGAATGAGAGTAATGGATTTCTAAATCTCCAAAGCTAAGTTCCTTTTTATTATATATTACCCAGTCTCAGATATTCTATAATACCCATGCAAAACAGACAGTTGGGAAAATGGAGATGTTTCCAACATATTCTTATAGAAAAAAATTCTATATTCATTATTCGTGAATGAAATATAATTTTTTCATTACACATATTAAATACACATTATTACAAAGATATGGGGAGAAATAAGGAATAAATAAGAAAAAGCCATAAAGAAAATGATTTTATAAACTTACTAAAAATATACACACACATATATATGATATCTACATACATACACACATATATATATAAATAAAAACAATAAGTCTGTTTTATATCAATATGATGCTGTTTTATTACCATAGTTCTGCAACACAATTTGAAATCTGGAATGGTAATTCTTGTAAAATTTATTATTCAGGAATGTTTTAGCCATCCTGGATTTTTGTGTTTCCATATAAAATTGAGGATTGGTTTTTCTGTTTCTCTGAAGAATGGTGTTGTACTTTTGATAGTAATTGTATATAATATGTAGAGTGCTTTTGGTAGGATGACCATTTTTACAATATTAATCCTACTGATCCTTGAACATGGAATACTTTTCCATATTCTAATGTCTTGTTCAACTTTTTTCTTCAGTGTCTTAAGTTTTTTTTTAATTATACAAGTCTTTTACTTTTAAAATTAGTGTTATCACAATTTTTTTGAAGCTATTGTGAAAAATAAATTTACTCTGATTTCTTTTTCAGTGTATCTATCATTTGTATATAGGAAATTACTGATATTTTGGTGTGTTAATGTTGTATCCTGCTACTTTGGTGAAGCTGTTGTATATTACATTAAGGTTTCCTGGTGCCATCAGGCTAAACCCACAGACCTGCCGTCCCAGACCACTTAGCCACCTGCCAGTGCTTAGGCCCCCAGAAATGACTCAAACACTTCTATTAGCTTCATATTGTTTGGCCTATGGCTCAGGCACATTGCTAGCTTGCTCTTACATCTTAACTCAACCCATTCTCATTAATCTGTCTGTCACATGTCCCATGGCTTGCCTGTGTTTCTTACATGTTGCTCTTTTGGGCTTCTGGCTTGGTCTGCCTGACTCTGCCCTGCTTCTTCTACCTATGCTGTGATTTCTCCTCTTACTTTTTCTATGGTGCCTGTCATGGGCCAAAACAACCCCTTTATTTAAAGATTGATATTCACAGCATACAGAAAGACATTTCCACATCAGTTGTATGTATTTCCTAGTTTATTTTAGGACATTTTATGTATAAAATCATCTCACCTTTTAATATGCATACGTTGACTCTTTTCTTTCCTATTTGTTTTTCTTTGATCTCCTTCAGGTTTCTTATCACTCTAGCTAAGACCTCAAGTAGTATATTTCAAGTATGGAGAGAGTGGATTTGCTTGTCTTGTTCCTGATTTTAGTGGAAATTCTTTGAGTTTCTGTCTAGTTAAGATAAGTTTGTGGGCTTTGCTATCACTCACCCTTATTATGTTGAAGTATGTCTCTTACATCCCCAGCTTCCGTAGTACTTTTATCATGAAAGGATATTGGTTCTTCTCTAAGGCAGTTTGTGCATCTAATGAGATATCATATGTATTTTGACTTTTAGCCTGTTTGTGTGATGCTTATTTATTTACATATTGACTCATTCTTAACGTTGCATCTCCAAGATGAAGTCAACTTGATCATAGTGTATAATCTTTCTGTTGAGTTCTAAAATTATATTAGAAAATATTTTATTGAAAGTTTTTGCATCTATGTTCATAAGAGATATTAACCTATACTTTTCTTTTTACTGAGCTTTTATGTAATCTGGTATCAAGATAATAGTGGCTTCCTTCAGTTTCTATACCCAAAGAACAGGGCATTTTTTTCAACCCTCAGTAGATAATCTTCTTGCATTAGATTGTAATTATCAAAGAAACCCACAACTGGACAACATGCAGAGATTGAGAGACTTCATTCAGCCCTAAATGGGATGTCTTTACCAAGAACCTGTCTTGGATAGTCAGCAATCTATGCAGAAGAGGAAGCAGAAAGATTATTAGAGCCAGTGATGGTTGATGATTTCAAAGAAACTCTGGCTTGTAGACACAATAGGACTGATACACATGGAATCTCACAGAGACTGTGATAGCATATACAAGACCTGCAAAAGTCCAGACCAGACAAAATCCCACTAAAAGGGGTGGGGAGGGGCGACTGGATACAAAGCTTCACACCGAGTGAAGAGGCTATTTCCAATTAATGTCTTTTGGAAAGGGGGAAAATCAATTTTCTCCAATGAGTATATTAATCACACTCTAATATAGACCCCCATGCTTAAAAGTAGTTGCCAACACAAAATAGGTTTTTGTGAGAGTGTATGTTTGTGTGTACAAACATGATATGTGCACACAGTTTTGCTTTGTTTTGGTGTTTTTTAATCTACTATTTTTTGGGATTGGAGGTTTTTGTTGTGTTTTTGAGAGGGGTGTATATGGTCATGTTGGTAGGTTCTGGGAGGGGTTTGGAGAAAAGCTATCATCCATCAAAATACATTAAATAAAAACTAATACTAATATTAATTAATTAAAGAATAACACCCTCCAAAAATGCCTTTGAAAATAATTTGTCCTAGTCATAAAGACTTCAGTCTAAAGTACCTAACCAGATTCTTAAAATTGATTGTGTTTGAATAACAAAAAGCCAAAAGGGGGGTTATTTTCTGTCTTTTGGTATGTTGCAGTTTTCTTTTGTTGTCTATAACAAAATTTGACTTTTGTTGCTTTGTTTGTCAAGTCAGGGTCTTACTGTAGGTTGTCATGGATATCTTAGAGTGCTTTTTGTAGACTAGCATAACTTCAAGTTCACAGAAATTTTATGTTGGGGGAACATATGCAAAAGTAGACAGTGGTTTAGCAAAATACTGACACGTATTTTTCCTGCTGTGACTACATTGTTAAGCTTTATGGAGTTTTTATGATCATGAAAACCATTTGTTATGCATCTTACTTGAGAGTAGGACTGTAGGGGAAATAATTGTCCCCACCTATGAGTTTAATAAAAAGCGAGGATTATGCAAAGGCAGACAGGAAGTGTGGGTGGGCTACCAGACTAAGAAGACTCTAGGAACAGGCAGAACAGAGCAGAATGCCAGAGAGAAGCCAGAAGATGCAGAGGACAACTATGATGCTCTGAGAAAAGGTACTGAGCCTCATGACTTTACAGGATAAGAGTCATGGGTTAGTTTAAGAGTAAAGAGTTAGCAAGTTATATGCCTGGGCCTTAGGCTGATCAGCTTAAAACTATTAAAAGCATCTGTGTGTCTCTGTGGGTCTGTGGGTCTTTGGGGCTAAACCTGAGGCTAGGCCCGAAGGTCCGGAACAGAAACCGCCTACTATATAGGACTCTTTAAAAAAAAAAAAATTCTGTGTGTCTGTTGCTTTGAGTTGTCTCTAGAACCTAATAATCATTTCAGAATTGTTGAATGAGATAATAAATAGTACATTTCAACTGGTATAATACAAAATGCCGAACATGAAGCTACTGTGCCCAGGCAGCTATAATGAAGTATTTTTTGTCCAGTTAACATTATTTCCATGTTGGAATTATTTATTTTTACAAGTCTGATCAATAGTTGAGAATACTCTACTCTCTTAAAATATAAAACATTTTATTATATAATAACTTTCTTTGTTTCTGTAAATTGGGTCAGTTGAAGGTATAATTAGATGCATTGTATATTCAATTAAATATGACAGTATCAGTTATTCTGATATAGAAATTATTTTCATCCTTAAAGAGAAAACTGAAGGCTTGGGTATATTTTTTGTTGTCAGAATTAGAGGAAATTGCTCCTTGCATTGAGAAAGTAAGGGACAGATTTGCTTCTAAGTACCTTCCAATGTGCAGAGTACAGAAGAAACTCATTGTGGAGAAATGTACCAATATGTCAGTGAGGTCACTTCTACACACCCTTATCTGAACTGAAGGGACAGGAGAGAGGAAACTTTCAGTGATTAGCAAGCTTGTGCTCGAAAGTGAGCAAAACAAACATGAAACAGAAATCAGAATCTCCTAGCATATAAGATTGGATTATACAGTGAAGGTTCTGTGTTTTGTTTGAATTCCTTATTTGTTTGAATAACAGTTAACAGAAATGGCCCCACATTCACTAGTGTATGTTAAGGGACAGAAAATAAGGGAAACACACACACACCCTTATATATATATAAGAAAATGTCCTCATTCCAGAGAAGTGCAAGAACAAGCTAAAGTGATTTGGGTCAAAAGAGCATTAAAAGCTGAATGAGCGGGTTCCGTAACCTATGACCACATCATGGAGCCACAAAGCAGTTTGCATGAATAGTTCTCAGCATCTGTAAACAACAGCCAATTGGAAATCCCATTTGGAAATAAAACATAATAAAATTCTGTTTCCATAGATTGTATAAAAACTGTATGTGTACTTTTCTCTAAGCTATTTAAGCATTAGCAAAACTTGCCAATAAATATGCAAAAGCAGCAAATATAACTTTGTAAATGCCACCAAATGAATGGATAAGGAAAATAACAAAACTGCAAAGATCATTTAAAAATTTATATAGTCAATAGAAAAAGTTTAAGTGCATTAAAAGCCAAATTGTAAATCACATTCAGATATCTTTGCATATTTTCCACAGTCTATGCAAATAGTAACTGAAATTATGCAAATTTAATGTATTGTGACAATCTTAATTTAATCTTAACATCAAGGGCAAGAGGAAATGCTGAAAACCTGTTTATTATTAACCTTGCTAATGGTGAATCTGAACTAAATTAATTTTTTTCACCTTAAAAGATTGTTGAGACAAACATCGAATATATATAAAGAATGGAGGTTAAAATGTTACTTTGAAATAAAGTATACAATCTAAGCAATTAAATACATGCAAATATCTCAGAACTATATTTGTTGTACCTATTTCAAGTATGTAACAAAATGAAGAAAGTCTAAATACATCATTGTGGAGTCTGTCCTCTGGGCACGGCATAGATATTAACCTTTTGAACTATTAGCATTAGAAATGCAGAAATCTGGACCTGTTGACTTTATATTAAGGTGTTGGGGGCAGTCGAACTAGTGAGAGGGCCCAATGTATATGGACCAAAGAAGAATTTAAAGTTGGGGTATTTTTTTTCAGTGGTAAAACAGCTCATGATTTGCCCATATTCCTGTAAATAACTCTTCACCCACTTTCCTGTTCAAAACAGGAAATTCATTGTTTTTGTGGAGCTAACCTTGAATGCAATCATATTTATAACCTGTCGTTGGTGCCCTATCTGGCAGAGGTATATGTTTGTCTCCTCAGGAAAATCACACGGCATCTAGTGTTCTCAGGACACAAGTCTTTGTACTACGGGTTCTGAACAGCAGAAGAAATGATCTAGAGAAAATCTCATCTATTTAAAGAAGAAAAGTACTTCTGTAGTACAGACATACATCATGGAAATACAAAACTATCAGCTTGAGGTTTTTCACTCTCTTCAGAGACAGAAACAGGAGAAATTACTAAGAACAAATACTAGTAATAAAAATCAGTGACACTCAGCAATTCATAGCAAGAACAGATGACTGACAGTTTTTAGACATAATTAAACAAGTGAGGAGAAAAAAACTGTGTAGAGCAATCTCATTGAAACCTGAGTGGAATTCCACAGTGGAAGAAGCCAATAGGCAAGCATTGTTCTTTTGAGGATAACATTAGTCAGCATGCCACCCATGGAAATAATATTGTAGCATATTACAAAAGAAAACAAGATAAAGGTTACATTAATATAATACAAAAGAAAAGTGCATGATACATGTACTCAAATACTAAGATGCTATGAGCACAGGGTGATATTAGTAGCAAATAACTAATAAAGCATGAGCCAATAACTAATCACAAATAAACACGTACATATTAAAGTTTACTAAAAATTCTTTTAATCTCCAAACATGTAGGAGTTCTTTGAAATATCTTTTTTCCCACTAATGGTCAGTGTTTTAGACACTGCTCTATTGCTGTAAAATGACACCATGATCATGGCAACTCATAAAGAAAAACACTTAATCAGGGCTTTCTTACAGTTCCAGAGGCTTAGTCCATTGTCGCCATGGTGGAGAGCATGGCAGCATGCAGCAGACGTGGTGCTGGATAAGGAGCTGGATGTTCTACAGCCAGATCCATAGGCATCAAGAAAAGAGAGACAGTGGGCCTGACATAGGTCTTTGAAACCTCAAAAGCCACCCCCAGTGCCATATTTCCTCCAATAAGACCACACATTTTAATCCTTTCAAATAGTGCCACTCTCTAAACACTTAAATATATGAGCATGTGTGAACCATTCTTTCAAGCCATGCCCTTCCACTCCCTGGTCCCCACATGCTTATTGACATTTCATAATAAATGTCTGTATTCAGTCCATCTTCAAAATTTTTCATCGTCAATGACAGTCTCAACACTGTTTAGAAGTCCAAAGTTGAAGGTCTCTTATGAGACTTATGACAGTTTCTTAACTGTAAAGCCCTGTAACACCAAAATGAAAAAGCAGATCACATACTTCCAACATTCAACAGTACAGAATTTACATTACTATTCCAAATGAGAGAAAGAGAACATAATGAGGAAATAGTGGACCAAAGAAAAACTGAAAACTAGCTGGGCACCCTCTAAGCTGTGTCTCCATGTCTGATACCAAAGCCCTCTTCCAGTCTCTAACTCCTTTCAGCTTTGCTGACTGCAACAAACCTCTATCTTGTGAGCTTTATCCATACTCAATAGCAGCTTTCCTTCACAGGTATCCCCAGGAATCTGACATTTCTAGCATGTTAGGATCTCCCACAAAAGCCAGCCTTCTCTGTCACAGCTTCATGAAATAGCCTCTGTAAGAATCCCTGGCTAGTCCAATCGCTTGACCTGGCACTGGCAGAACCCATGGAGTAAGGAGGGCATGTGCCTAGGTGTGCCTATATAGACCTGTGTCCATCTGTTCTCTTATAAGGAAATGCCAGGAGGAGGGTCGCTCACTTTCTTCCTGTTTCTCTTCCCTTGTACCTGCCTGGCAAGCTCCCTGAATAAACTCTAGTGTGGCAGCTGGTTATGTGTCTGTTCTCAAGTGTGATACCAACAGCCTCTCTGAATCTCTGTACGGGGACTCGCCTGACACACTCCAGGCAACAGTGGCTTTCCTTAACCTCTTAATCTGAAAGGGAGATTCCATGACTCCGTTCTTATACCCTTGATTCCAAAGCAGAAACCATGTGGCCAAGGCTGCCATGTTTTTCTGCTTCTTGGTGCTGAAACGTGGCCCCTCTGCTTAACTAGGTGGGGTCTTTTCCTGAGTTCTACTCCCTTCATTTCGCTTAGCATTAGACTGTCTTTAAATTTCCAAACTCTCTGAGCATGGAAGTCAGCTCCAGTACTATTTCCCAGTGCTCCTTTTCTCCTCAGACTGTATGTTTTATATTTTTCATTGTTCAACTTGTTCCTTTTCATATAGATCTGCATAAGAGTGACCCACTAAGAACTACCAGAGTCCATACTCGGCTGTCTTAAAATTTCCTCTGCTAATGACATTAATTTAAAACTCTTCAATTTAGATTCAGGAAGATTTTTGTTTGTTTGTTTGTTTACCAAAATATCACAAGAATGGTCTCTAGGCCACTTACTAATATTCTTCTCCTCTGAAAACTCTTGAGCTAAGCCATCTTAATCTACATTGCTCCCAGCACCACTGTTTTCTATGTTCCTACTAGTTTGGCCCATTAAGTCCCACTTACAGTATCCAATGGCTTTTCTAACCCAAAGTCCCAAAGTTTATATTCTGCCACCAAGAAGCACGAATAGGCCTGTCATAACAACTGCCATTCCCTGGAACCAACTTTTGTCGTAGTCAATGTGAGTTATATTTTATTGCAGTTGGAAGAGATGACTAACATTGGTTTGTTGTTATTTGATGTGACCTGTTTTGTGAACCAGACCATGGTCAATCCATTTGTGTAAAATTGAAGAGATGAGGCAAAAAAAAAAGGTAACTATCTAGTATATCAAAGATCAGCATCACATTTTTATTGGAAAAAATAAAAATTTAAGGTAAAAATAATTTTAAAAATTGGTTTATAACATATATTCATCTGAATTTCTTATTAATAACAGTTTACTATATGCTAAGCAATGAACAAATGGCCATATACGTGGTAAATCAGACAGAGTAAACTGTTAATAGAGTAGTTGACTAGGTGTGTAGTAGTGTAGTTTCTCGGTCCCGGGCGGCCAGAGACACAGACCCTACTGCGCCAGACCTCTTAGCCACCCAGCCACCACTCAGGCCCCCAGAAATGACTCAGACACTTATATTAACTTTATGCTGTTTGGCCCATGGCTCAGGCACATAGCTCTTACATCTTAATCAACCTTTTTTTATTAATCTGTCTGTCATGTGGCCCGTGGCTCACCTGTGCTCCTACATGTTGCTCCTTTGGCTTCAGCTCGGTCTCCTCTGACTCTGCCCTTCCTTTCCTACCTATTCTGATTTCTCCTCCTACTTTTTCTATGGTGCCTGTCATGGCTCAAAACAGCTCCTTTATTTAAAGATTGATATTCACAGCATACAGAAAGGCATTCTCACATCATAGGTGTAGATATAGAATTGTTTTATAAAGTCGCTTTAGATTCTTTTTTTATGTTTGAGATTGTTCGTTAGAAAATGCTAAAGGGAAAACTCAACTTATTCAATCAGTTTACATAAAGCCTTAGATGAAAAGTATTCTATTTAATATAAGTGATCCGACAGAACAGAAAAAAATAGGAAAAGGAATCTAATATTGATTTTGTGTTTCTTTTCTTATTTATAAAAATGGGGAAGCACTTGACATATTATAATGCTATAATCTTGACAATGAAAATGAACAGTGAAATGAAAGAGAAAAAGTATAGTCTAATTTTATGTATGAACATTACTAGAAAACATTTAAACAGCTTTACGCCACTGGGAAAGAAGATATATCTTAAATACAGACTTCATTCAATAGGTTTAAAAAGGGAAAATTATTAATAATAAGATAATAATCATGTATATTATATTAAAATACTGGCTTAAATAAATATACTATAAACTAACTTAGGATAACCTAAATATATATTGATAAACAAACACCATTTACACATGAAAAGGAAGGAAATGAAGCCATTTTTAAACCACAGACCATCATGATAGGATAAATCAGTCAGACACAGAAAGACATACACTGTAGGCTCTACATACAGGCAGACAGAGGAAGTCAGTGGGGATTGGAAAGACTGTGTGCTAGGGAAATATCCAGGAACTTGCAGGATGTCCCTGGCCAAGTCTCCAAACAATGGTGTAGGGGGTGCCTAAATGGGACTTCCTCTATAATCAAAAGAGTAAACACCCTGGGTGTCATCACAGGGAGAATCTAAAACAGTTGATTGCTGTGGGTTATGCTCTTGTACTTCGTAAATATTTGTCCCTTCAACTGGTTTAATATTGATGGCCAGAAGGCAGACAGGAAGTATGGGTGGGCCTACTCTGGGAAGAAAAGGAGTCAAGGAGAGATGCCAGGCCCATACAAAAGAAAAGGTACTAAGCCACTAGACTAATCATGGATCAGTTTAAGAGTAAAAGTTTGTAAGCAATAAGCCTGAGGCACAGGACAAACAGCTTGTAATTAATATAAGACTATGTATGATTCTTTGGGACTATGAGACTATGGGTCTAGACCTTGAGCCTAGGCTTGGTCAGAAACCAATGTATATTACACAATGAAACCATGTGATGAAATAAGAAATAAATGCCTTAGTATAAGTAATTTTTGACAAGAAAACATGACAAAACAAAACAGAAAACCTAGAAGAGCAAAGTCACCAAGAGGATCAAAGTGCTGAGTCCTCGGTCCTCCTCTTGTATAAGAATGTGCTCCATGTAAGCAAAAGCACATTTTATAAGGCATGAGAACACAATGAGCCCTTCTTAAAATTAAAAATTTAAATGAAAAAAATTGGACACATGAAGTAGGATTAAGTCAGGAGTCATAATGAGGTGTGCACTGGACTTACGGCATTTTACAAAGTGGGAAAAGAGTTCTAAGAATTAAACAATAACTAAAGTTAATGCTGCAGGAATATTTAGACTTGGGTATTTTTTTTTTTACACAAACCCAGGCTCTTATTACTTTAAAAATTCCTCCATTATTAAATTAAATAATAGTACTGCAGCAAATTACTTAATGTAATATAATGTTAGATAATATATCCCCAAATCTTCATCCTACATAATGTTAAGACATTTCTCTGTCATCACTTACATTCCGAGTTCCTCTTAAGCCTATTTAAATCTCAAAACAATGTCTGACTCATATTCTTTTCTTTTTTTTTTAGAATCAAATGAGCATAAGTTTGATAATCAAAGTTATTTACAAACTCATATTAACAAAGCCACAGGAGAACTTTCCTCTCAAATAGCACTGTCAATTTTTATATACTCTTTCCTTAATGCAATAGGAATATTTATCATGGTAGTACATTTTTATGAAGAAATGAAACAAGGATTACCAGAGAAAACTTACAGCCTATTACAGACTTCTGATTTTTTTTCATATTTCTTTTTATATTTTCTGTTCTTCTCTTTTGGTTTTTGTAATATTTATTTATTAACAAGACTTCTTTTACATGTCCTCCACTGTTCCCTCTCTCTTCTCTTCTCCCACCACCCATCCTTCCTTCCTCCCAATCCCACATCTCATCTACTCCTCAAAGGGCTGTAAGGCCTCCACTGAGTAGTCAACATAGACTAATATACCTAGTTGAGGCAGGAACCATCCTTCCTCCATGTGTCAAAGCTGAACAAGGCTTCCCACCATAGAGCGTGGTCGCTAAAAAGCCAGTGTATGTATTCAGGATAATTACTGGTCTCATTAACATCTTGATCAAGGTAACTGTCACCCTCATTCAGAGGGCCTAGGTTGTCCCATACAAGCTCTACAGCTGTCAAAGACTTCTGATTTTTAATAATGCTTTGCACAGTGTATTGAATCAGTCCAAGTAACTGGAGATTTCTGAATCTTCCAGTTCTCTACAGAAGTCTTGAGCATACACTCACAAGAATTTAGAATAATCATTGAAAGGACTTCAGCACTATTAAATCATCAGTTTTTCCCTGAGAGAATATGAAGAGGGATTACAAAATGCCAAAAGATATTTTTTAAAAATATCCTAATATGCAGATTGATAGCTCTTCATAGAAAAGACATGGAAATATACCGGAAGTGTCTACTTTGATATCTCATATGCTACCACTTTATCTCTTAGAGAGTACTTCATCAAATTGTAATAGAATTGAACAGTGCGAAGTTCTCTGAGAATGTCTAATTATGCTGCGATACATTTATCAATTAACACACTCATGTGCTGAGTGTTAAAGAGGTAGGTACTCCATCTGCCATTCTGAGAATAGGAGTGAATAATAGATAGATTGAGATGTATGGAAGTGAGAGAAGAAGAAAGGAGGCCCAGTGTCACTCCTACATGCTCAGGGTATCATCTGTCCTTTCAGTTAACACGGCTAACAGCTGGGAAGCACCTGAGAACCTATGTGACAATAGCCTCTCTACTTAGAACATCACATTTCTTTCTCAGCTTCCATTTTCAGACTCCCTCCCCCCAGTATTTTCATTAGAATGATATTAGGATATTTATAGTTCTTCCCCTAAACATTATTCACATCAATAATACAAATAACAAAAACACTGAAGATGCCTCAGACAATCCCAATTAATGTGTGTAACCAAAACACTTTGTGAATTCATCTGCCCCTGTCATAGTAAGACAATTTGGTGAGAACAGAGATACAACCTATAACTTATGATCAACTTGATATGTTTATAAAGTCCAGATTTCTGGTTTTTAAAATATTTAATAATAAGGTTCTACAAACATTCAAATGTAGGCTTTTGGTTGAGCATAAATATGGTGATATATTTTATATTTAATAAAATCAGTCTGGAATATCAGAGAACAGATTCACCCACAGTTAAGCCAGGAGGGTCAGTGAGTGGTAACTCATGTCTTTAATTCCAGCACCAGAAAGACTGTAGTGGTGACCTATGCATTTAACCCCTTAACTCCAGAGACATAGATCTTTTTGTGTTTCTGTGAGTTCAAGCCATAACTACCAAACAGAAGGAGCTTACACCTTTATTCTCAACTCTAGAATTATAATGCAGAATTGAGCCCAGAGTGAAACAACCAGGCAAAGAAGATATTTAAAGAGTCATAGGCAGAGGGTGTGGTATTCTGTAGAAGGAATGAAGAACCAGGCTGAGGAATCTGGAAGATAGCTTTTACCCTGATAAGCTGGCTGGGTGAGATTTGACTGTGCTCTGTTTCCTCTCTCTGACATTCCAGCTTTCCCCCAATATCTGGCTCTGAGTTTTCATTAAATACAAACTAGAATTTGTGTTTCAATTGGTAGCCAACTTTGGGGCACAAATTCCCAAAAAAGCTATTTACTGGCCTGAGCAACATGTGACCAGAACAATAATTACTGGCTGGCTAGGCTTTCTGTTCTGAATTAGCCTCCAAACATTAATTTTGAACATTCTCAATGCTAATAAGAAAGGAACAACAGCTTCTGAAAAGCAATGAACTATAGAAAAAAAAATCAAGCTAAATCAGCCTGTCTACTTCAAAGATGTACTGACCTCAGAATGGAAGCCAGGGTATGTGCTACATTGGGGAAGGAGTTTTACTTTTGTTTCCACAAGTAAAGAAAAGTTATGTATACCATCAAAATTAATAAAGTCTCAATTTGAACTGGAGGAACTTCATAAAAATAAGAATTGACGGCTAATCCACCCATATTACAATTCTTTAAGTTGTAAGAAAAACAAATATTGGGGCAGGATTTGTTTTTGTCTTTATAGAAAACTAAAAATACCCATCTTCAAGAAATTAAAAGACCTTCAACATTTAGACATCTGAAGCAGAAGGGAGGAGATTCAGAAAAATTTGCAAGCAAAGGAATATCAGACCTTTGGATACCAGTATACTCTATAGGGTAAAATATCGTTGCTTAACCTCTATATGTCTTTATGTGTAAGAGAAGTTGAAGTCCTTGTTTAATTATAACTTAAAGCTGGCTTTAGAATTGGAGTATGGCTCTTTCCTTCTCTAAACCCAAGCATACTTGCTAAAGGAAAATGAAAATCTCTGTATCATATCAGAAGAGCCATGGAACAGAATAATAACTAAAAATTAAGAACTATTCTATTGTTACTAATACTATGCTAAATAAATGTTTATATTAAAATCTGTAAGATTATGTATATACATTTTAAACTTTTGTAATGATATTGATGTTCATATAGAGTGCTAATTAATTATAGAAAAAAGGCTTTATTTAGCTTCCAGTACAATGTGTTGGGTTTGAGTTTCTTATCAATTTTCTGCAGTGATTCAGGACAATGCCTAATTGCAAACTTAAAGTATCTAAAAGAAAGATGGAGCCCCACAAAGATGATTTCACATGGACTATGACAAAGCCACTGGGCTAACAAACACCAACCAAAGATCAGATTTGAACTACAAACTGCTCAGGGCAGTTTTGAAATGGCTCACTGAGAGGAACCAGCTCCACAGACTACTATAGCCAGGATTTAGACAAGCTATGCACTTTCCTGTTATGTAGAGACTGGACAACAAATGATACAGCTACGTATTTCAGGTCTTGACAATTGACAAAACTTTTCTTTTCAGGATTCCCTAAACATAAACTTCCTTTTTCAACACTATAATTGCAGGTCATATGTTGGTTTTGATTTGAGAATGCTACTGTTTCCCACTCTGGTTGTAGCTACTACATTCTCAACAATGCTGTCTAAGTAGTTGGGTTTCTTTTCATTCATCCATGATGTTTCCATTGTTCTTTCTGGTAGCTATTCCAGCAAACATGTAGAAATAGGTTATAATTTTAATTTGTGTTTATACTATGGGATATTTATTTTAAATTCTATAAATTGCTTTGTAGGCCTAGGTTCAAGCACAGGGTGTGGGGATTTAATAAAGTTTCAGAAGTTTTGGAGATATCAAAGGGAATCTACCCACAGTCTATGTGGGGGGTTAGTAAAAGCTCCAGAAGTCCCAGAGCTCTAACCACAGTCAGTCTAGGAAAATCAGAGTGGTGATTCAAACCTTTAATCCCAGCACAGGGAGTATCCTGGGAGTGGTGACCTACACCCTTAATCCCAACCGAGTCAAGGTCACTTCAGATTATAGAAGGGATTCCAGGCTCCCAAGCAGGTGTGGTGGGGCCACACCTTAATTACTGAAAGAGTACTTAAAGACAGGATTGAAACACAGAAAAAGCCATTCCAAGGGAATCAAGGCTGAGGAAGCTGGAAGACAGCTGGGTAAGATTTGACTGTGGTGTTTATTCCCTCTAGTATCTCCAACTTCTTCAGAGATCCATCCCCGAGTCTCATTCTTTTGTGCGACAACAGGGCCTTATATAAATCAGGATAGTGGCCTGCCAATAAACAGAGTGCCCTGGATCCTGGGCTGAGTATCTTTTTATGGGTTTACTTGATGATATTTCTCCTTTGAGAAATGTCTATTCATATCTTTTGCTCATTTTAAGTTGCATTGATTGCTTATTGAGTTTTAATGCTTAGTTATGTATTTTTTTTGTCAAACATGTTGTTTAGAAATAGTTTCTTCACTCTTGTACTTGGATTTTTATTCTTCCAATAAAGTCTTTTGATGAGAGCAGGTTTTTCATTTTGATGAAGTCAATTTAATTATTTTTTTGGGGGGCAGCTAGCATTTAATATGAGGCCTGTGAGGTCCTCACCAATCATAGATCCAGATGGCTTTCTTCTGAATTTTCCTAATAGTTATGTACTCTTCTATTTTACATTTAGAACCATAGTATATTTTGAGTCCTTTTTGCCTAAAATATGAGAGTTAACGTTTTCTTATTCTTTTATTATTGTGGCATATAGATGCTTATTGGACCTGGCACAAATATATGATATGATATGATAAAAAAAACCTGTCATTATTTATGCATGGAAATACATTCAGAGCTTCAATGAAAAATGACCGAGGCTGATGTAGGCCTCTGCATATGTTATGCTTGTTTGCTTGGTGTTCTTGTGGGACTCTTAACAGTGGGAGTAGGGGTGTCTCTGACTCTTTGGCTTGTTCTTGGGACTCTTTATTCATATTGGGTTTGCTTTTCCACCATTAGATGAGGGCCTTTGCCTTGTCTTACTGTATCTTGCTTTGCCGTGTTTGGTAGATGTCTCCATGTCTCCTGGAGGCCTGATTCTTTCTGATAGGCTCTGGAGAGAAGAGGTGGGGGAAGCTGAGAGGAATTGAGGGAGGAGAAATTGTGGTCTCGATGCATTGTATGAAAGAAGAATCTATTTTTGAAAAAACTAAGTGAGGCATACTTTAATGGAAGTATTTCTGGGCCTTCTATTATCTGTATACATATATACATGGATATAGACGTATACATACATAACACATGTATGTACATATTCTATACCTTTATACAGTCTTGATCACTGTACATGTGTAGCTATGTATATACTATTAATTTATGGTTATGTGTTGACAATCAAAAATCTAAAGTTCATTTCAAATTGTGTGTAATAGTTATTACTGAGTCGCTGTTTCAATATGTACAGTATTTGGAACATGATTCAGAGCACGTTGAAGAAAGTATAATAATAGTACATTATAAAGAGTACTTGCATGTATACTTATCTCTGTATTCTATAAACATTTTCTTAGAAACACACAATGTTTTAACGAGTTTTGTAGTTAAAAAAAAATTCCTTCTTGCCTACTGGCTCATGTTTCACAAAGTACTTGGTTAATGCTATTGTGTGTGTGTGTAGGTATAATTACATCATTTTAGCCTTCCCTTTTCTTCCTCTAATTTTTCCCATACAATTTCCACCTTGTTCTCTACCTTCTCTTTTGTGACAGGGCATCTCAATGAACCAGGATCTCATCAAGATGGATATTCTGGCCAGATAATGAGCTTTAGTGACCCACCGAGCCCTGCCTGCCATGTGCTGAGTTACAGATGCATGTCTTATGCTGGACTTCCATGCTGGTACTCTGCATGAGAAGTCAGGTTCTCTTTATTGCTCAACAGGCACAGGCACCTTAATGATGGTATCATGTATCATACATACATATGTTCCATACATAATATGGAATCTGTGGTTGGTGAGGCCATAGATCTCAGAAGAGAACATACTATGCTACTTTTTAAAACAAGTATAATCCTTGCATGCATTCTAAGTGTTTATCTTTATACCCACAGATGTGTGTATTACTCTCTCCTCATCAAAGAAGCTTAGTTTTGAAGCAGATGGGACATCACATTAAGGAAAATAAGAAGTGAACACAAGTAACACTAGCCTTTGTATGTAACTTTTGATATGACTTTAACATATAGAACAAATCGTCTAGCATGAAACTTGACATGTAATTATGAGTTGCAATGTAATAAAATATCAATGATGGAGATGTCCCCATAGCCTCATATGTTTGAATGCTTAGTTCAGTTAGTGGATCCTTCTGGGAAGGATCAGGAGAGGTGGCCTTGGTGAAGGAGTCATGTCAACTGGGATGGGCTTTGGGTTTCTATAGACCATGCCAGGTCAAGTGTCTTTCTCTCACTTTTTGCTACCTGGCAATGAGAACGTAAGGCTCTCAGCTACTACTTCAGTGCCATGGCTGCCTGCTTTCTACCATAATGATCACATTCTAATTTCTAAAACTGTAAGCCAATGACCAATTAAATGTTTTCTTTTGTAAGAGTTGCCTTGGTCATCCTGTCTCTTCACAGCCGTAGAACCACAACTAAGACAGTCCAGTCCTAGATTTGCTGATAGATTCTGGCCCTGTGAGGGAAGATGATTCATGAGTCAGTTCAGACTGAAGGAGGCTGAAAATATCCCCAAGAAACCGACAAGTTTTCCTGAGGTCAGGACCCATAGTCTATATTTCCCAATACTGTGCTGTCCAGAAACAATTCATTTCCTTTCAGGACATCACAAACAACAAAACAACACCAGCAACAACAGGTAATTGGAACACAGGAAGGCTTAGAGATGATGACTGTAGTTATTACCTGGATTATGGTGATGGTGGCACAACAGAATATGTGCATCTAAACTTACAACATCCTCCATATAGCTTCTTGTATACTGTGTACTTCAATATGGATAATTGCTACATAAAATACATAAGCATAAAAATACGAACTATAATGAATAATGTTGAGAAAATGGGAAGGGAGTACTCATTTCATTGATACAAACACTGTAATTGAAATTTAAAATGTTCATGAGCTAACCATTCTCGTTCCACAATTAAATATTTATAGGCAGTCCCTCCTAATTTTTGCTGATAGATGTTAAACACATCTCAGACTGAACAAGGTTCACATTTCAACTCACAAAGTCATGTTTTTCACTCCCCATTGCCGCCATAAAGGTTTTCAGCACAGTTCATTCTCTGTTTATGGGTTTTATTACATACCAGCAATTATATATAAAAGATTCCATAATTACTCTATTAGCTCAGTTTGTCCCAATTCCAAGATTCCTAGGAAAAATACAAAGAATCATAATTAAGTTGGATTGTTCTAGGAACTTTACATTTTCCAGTATAGAAGATTAGGAGCAAAATTCACTTTTCCGTCTGAAGCAATTATTTACAGAGTTTGGACTCAAGGCACAGCAGACAACAACTTTTGACACATATGAATAAATGAATGTTACAATGGATCTAGATTATTCTATGGAGATAGGTTTTAGGAAGAAGTTCATCCAAGGGAGCTCAGCCTGATCCTGCTGTTCACTGTGAATATGTGAGCTTGAGGTGATAAAAGATTGAAGAGCAGAGAATTATGGAGGAGAAAAATGCATAGACATAGACCATAAACAGAGCATCAGACATATGAAGCACTCACTCCCTTATCTTATATAATCTTACTGAATAATGATCACAATAAAAAATTCCAGATAAGAAAATTCTCAGGGCTCCTGTGGGACTGAAAATAGTTTGCCATTCAGAGTGGAAAACTTCTAAACTCATGGAGCACCAGGCACAATACTTAGCTGCAATAGTGATGCACTGGCTCAGGAGTGGATATATCCAAGCTTAAATCATGCTTACTTGATATGCATTGAATGCAAATTGTTACCACAAACTAATGATCTGAACTCCTGTTATCTAGCTGGTGCTAGTTTTGGAATATTGTGGAAACTTAAGGATATGAGACTCAGTTGAAGGAAGCAGGTCACTAGGGGCTGGTACTTGTGGGTACGATGTTGCTAGCTTCTCTAAGTTCTCCATGCTTTGTGGTTGGGGTGGTCATTAGGTGAGTAGCTCTACTCCAACAGTCCAAAAGATACATCTCGGTGATACTCTGCCCAAGCACACTGGGCCAAGAATAATGGTCCGAATCTTTTGGAACTCAGCCAAAATGCATCTTTTCTCCCTTAAATTGTTTATGTCAGATATTTTGGTTGTAGTGATTCAAAATTGCATGTAAGTGTCCCATCATCTTCAGCTGCCATCAAAAAAATTTCTTTCTGTAGCAGATGAGTTGCAACAAGAACCCACAGTTGGTCAAAATTTAGATAATACATGACTGTATGGTGCCCAGACAATTTGGTATATTACAGTACAAACCCTGCACCTCAAACTCAGAGAATATCAAAGAAGATTATAAAATCCAAAAGACCAACATATCTACCATGGCATAGTCCCTTCTAGATAATACAGGAATCCTGTGCCTATGAACTCATAATACATATATATAGTCTCCTAACAAAGCTTCACCCCTAGATGAAGAACTATAGGCAATCAATGACTAATGAGAGAGAGATAATCAATTTTCTCTAGAGAAGTGAACCCTATTATTATTCAATAATCCCAAGTGATCAGCACAAAGTACATGTACATGTCTGCAATACTAATGGACTTAGTAAGGTGTGTGTGTGTTTGTGTGTGTGTGTGTGTCTCTGTGTCTGTATGTATCAGTGTTTCTCAACCTGTGCATCTTGACCCCTTTGGATATCAAACAACCCTTTCACAGGGGTTTCCAGACACCACCAGCACACACACACACATACACACCACACACACACAAACAAATAATATATATATATATATGTATATATTATTTATAACAGTAGTGAGATTGCAGTTATAAAGTAGCAGCAAAACAATTCTTATGCTGAGGAACTTTATTAAAAGATCACAGTATTATAAGGTTGAGAACCACTGCTGCAGACTGCCATACATTAATACTAAAACGTTCAGAAACCTCAGTGGGAAGCAAGCAGAGTTAGAGATGGGAGAGCAGAGGGGCTAAAGTCGCATAAATACCATGTACCTGTGTATGGAATTCTAAAAAAATAAAGAAAATAATAAACCAACAAATCTGAAGATCAGACTGCTCTGAAAAAACTTTAAAAGACTGAGACTAATATTCAAGGACACTATGGGAATAAAAAAGTCCAAAGATAACACAGAATTAACAATACCTAGAGCTCAATTACAAAGCAAGTATCAATGCAGAAAACAAAAATAATATGACTCAAAGCAGAGAAAAAATACATGAAGAAAAATGGCTGAAATGACACAGATCCTCGACAAAGACATGGAACAATCATATATCCTATTTTACACGTTGAAGAAGCCAGAGTACAAAAGAGTTGATGAATACCTGGGAAATGTGGGAGTAGAAGCCAAAGGCAGATTTCTTTCCTTTGTGCTTCTTCCCTTTAGACATCATCTTCTTTATCCTAGGCTAGCCTCAAATTCTTTATTAACCAAGACAACTCTGACTTCTGATCCTCCTACTTCTGATTTCTGAGTAATAGTATTATAAGTATGTGCCATCCAGTCTGTTTTATCTAGTGCTTAGGGTAGAACCCAGAGCTTCATGCATACTAGGCAAGGATGCTAAAATCTAAGCTGTAACCTAAGGCCAGATCCAATTTCAGAGATTAATGTGACTATATGTGAAAGTAAATAGAATTAGAAGTAGATTAGACACACACACACACACACACACACACACACACACACACACACACACACACACAAATCATTGATTCTAAAGAACAACACTGGAAATTGTATAAAATAAGTATTTGGATAATTTTGATAGAGAGTAAATGACTAAGGAAAAAACACAAATAGATTTTTCTCAATAAACTCCTCATAGAGAAATAAGGAAAGTAACATTCAAGTTCCTTCTCATTGAAATTTCTTAAAATAAGCAATAAAGAAAAAAATTGAAGTTTTCTTGCTATCGCAGAGGGGAAGACAAAATATCATAATAGAAAAATCAAAAGATGAAAATACTTCCTATAGGAAAATCGTAAGTTTGAATGCTAAGGAAGACCGCCTTCTCCATGTTGAGAGAGCCTCCAGCCTGTCTTATACTATTCCTTGATTTGTAAACCTGTAGAACAAGTCTGTCTAGCTGTTGGCCATCTCATCTTCAAGAAGCACCAACAACTGTGGTTAATTATTCAAACTCCTAAGCTATAGAGGATGGTTTTCATTCAAGCTACCCGTCATTGAGTTATGTCCACAGAATGTGCTAGCTATAAATGAACAGTTACCAATATTGAACATTATCTCTACCCTTCGGAAGAAAGCAACAATTAGAACAACCATTGTCCTTTTAATGTATACCTTACAATCTCCCAGTATTTGAGACTTATTTTTTACATAGACATTTGATAGTTTTTTATTCATCCTTTCTCATTAGGTCATGTATATTTCTTATATATATTTTTCTATTTTGATATACTTTTTAGAAGGCCTTTAGTGAGAATTTGATGCTAAGGTCGGTTTTGTTGGCTTGAAATCCGTTTTTTCTTTTGTTCTTGAAACATGTAATTCTGGATGATAATTTGTAGTAGGAGGTTTCTGGCCTGGACTTTTGGGCCTAGCCTCAAGGTTTAGGCCTGCAGACCCACAGACCTGCAGAGACACACAGATGCTTACAATAGTTTTAGGCTGATCAGCCTAAGGCCCAGGCACTTAACTTGCTAACTCTTTACCCTTAATCTAACCCATGACTCTTATCCTGTTCAGCCATGCGGCTCAGTACCTTTTCTCACAGCCGCATAGTTGTCCTCTGCTTCTTCTGGCTTCTCTCTGGCTCTGTTCTTCCTGTTCCCAGAGTTTTCTTAGTCTGGTAGCCCTGCCCACACTTCCTGTCTGCCTTTGGTCAATCAGCACTTTTTATTAAACCAGTGAGTGGGACAATTATTTACAATGTAACAACATAATCCCCCTACAATAATTCTTTGCTTTGGATCTTTGGCATGCTTAGAAAACACTTTTCCATTATATTCTAGCAACAGCTTACCCCCTCTTTATAAAATAGGGCTCACTATATACCTCAAGCTAGTCTTAAACACCTGATATTCCTATCTCAGGCTCCCAGGTATTAATGTTACAAGTATATGCCATCATGTCTTATCTCTCTCATGTAATATACACTCCTATTCTATTTATATTTATATTATATTTATATTTATATCACGGGATTTATAATTGCTTTGAAACATACCAGTAGGTATTTCTGTGACAATTTTGAAAAAGGTTCAACTGAAGAGAGGGGAATGAATGTGGTAGTACTATCTCATGGACCAGAATCCTAAGCTGAATCTAAAGAAGAATGTGAACTGAGCATCACCATGCATTTCTTTTAGCTTTCTGACTGTGCATCCAATGTGAAGAGCCGCACCACATTTCAGAAGTTATGTTATGCATTTAACACTTTTTTGAGCTTGTTATCATCTCTCTATTTTAAAAATCAGCTGCTTATTAAAGCTGATAATATTCATTTTCAAAGTTTCTTTACATCAATAACTACATTAATGTTTCCATGAACATATAGGTATGAAATATTAAGGGAATATTGTCAGATCACACTTACTATCTTTACACTATTTAAAGACCTCTCTTCCAGGTTTCCATGTTAGTCTTTGTTAGATACTATGACCTTATGTCATTTGGGTTCCAATTACTCTGTTAACGTTAGGTCATGGACATTACTTCCACACTGGTGGAATTTGTCAGTTTTGATTAAAACACAACACAAAGTAGGGCTGAAGAAATGTCTAAGAACAAGGGTGCTTGCTGTGGAAGCCTAAGTTCAAACCCTTAGGACCCTTGTGACAAGCAGGGTACGGCCATATATACCTACTGCAACTCTGCTGCTGGAGATGGCAGAGAGACAAGGTGAATCTACAGGCTTATTAGACTGCTGAAGATTCTCACACTTCCAAAAAGAAATCATTTTTATTTTAGCGTATTTGCTCTCTCTAGTGACAACACAACCAAGTGTGTTACCCTCACAAAAGTGATGGACTTTAAATATTTACTTTCCCAGAACTTATCCAGAACATTTTTACTGAGTTAAAGTTATTTGTTTTGGTGTAATGTTGCTAGTGCTGTGATGGAGTTAACTGTAAAGATTCCCGGCACATAGCAGCCATACGGTAAACGGCAGAACATGCTGCACATGAAGGGCACATCCTTAGGCGTGGCTGCAGGTAAATCCGGGCCCACCAGCTCTCTTAAAAGGAGCTGCCATGTGTGAAAGTCTCTTTTCTCTTCTGCTTCTCTCCCTCGTACCCACTCGGCAACTCCTCTGAATAAACTCTAGTGAGGCATCTGGCATCTGATACATATGAATTATCATAAAGACCCTTTTAATTGACATACTATTTATATTTATTCCTTGAGAAATTCATATATAATACAGCGTATTTTATCATAACCAACCATTACCCACATCTAACTCTCCTAGACCACACTATTCATATTCCTTTCCCAAGTTCATCTCCTTTCCTCCCCCCTCTCTCATCCTCCTCTTCCTCTTCTTCCTCCTCCTCTTCTTCTTAATTCACTAAGGCTAAATTAGTGCTGCTTATATGTGGATGGGTATAGATCCTCCACTAGGACATGGGTAATCTACTATGGGTAATAACACTGCTGAAGAAAACCAACTCTCCCTCCTCCAACAGACATCAGCTGTTATTAGGTCTTCAACTAAAGGTAAGACCTTGTAAGCCCTCCCTGAAAGATTTGGAAAATTGACTGTCTGGATCTAGTCCACAGTAATCCTCTCTATCCTCTGGTTCCTACCTTCTTTCTGCTCCTTCACTGATGGTCCCTGAGCCTGCAATGAAGGCATGTGATATAAATGTCACATATAGTGCTAAGCACTCCATAGTAACTTATTCTCTGTATGTTGGCCAGTTATCACAAAAGTTCTTACCAAATATTTAGTGAGACAGAGATACAGAAACAATATTTTTTATGTATAAAAGCATGTCAAGATACAAACAACATGCCATGACATTGTTCTGTCAATTGCCTGCAATAATGTTAATTAGTAGCATTTGCTGAAAGTCAGTTTCTCCACCTCTAACACTGAAAAGCAAAGACAAGATATCAAGTATGAAAAGTATATCACACACAGCAGATAAAATGGATTCTGGAGACACTGCAGTGTGCAGCAGCTGCTGGAGCAAGTGACAGACATACATATGCCAGAGGATCTTCAAAGCACTGGCATGAAGAGTAAAGGAGTAGTTACTGAAATTGCTACTATTATCCAGACAAGATCCGATCCTAAATAAGATATCAGAATTTAAAGTGACAACTTTTAGTTAACCTTAGATAATGCTCAAGATAATAGCAAAAGTACTATCCACCACAGAGTAGGCGGACAAAGATGCATTTGATCATCTGTGTAGGGATGTCTTTTAGACATTTCAGAGACAGCATGCAATCCTCTGATTTAAAAAGCTCGAGAACTTGATATAAAAGGGATTAATGTGAAATGAGTCAGTCAGTTCTGATATATTAACCAAACATAAAGATGTGGAAACGGGTTAAATATGACTGTCTTACACTGGCAGCTGCTGGAAGTAATACATTAAAATTATTCAAGCTGAAATGTTGATATCATTTTCTTAAGCTAAAAACTTATCATGATAATTTGAAAATTCATTTTAGTTTTTCATAATAAAAATGTACATATCATATCATAAACTCAGCAGTGATAAATTAAACGACAGATTTTAATCAATATTCCATATGGTAAATAAGAGTGTAACATATAATAGAGAAAGAATACAGGAATAAATGAATTCATTGAACGTAGCATGACTTTCCACAAAACAGCTTTGCTATGCTTTAAGATAGAAAGAACAAATTTTTATTTGAAAAGATGATTAACTTTTTATTGATTAATAACCACAAGTAACGAAAATAATTCATTGTGCATTATTTTAGAAGAAATATCTGACACTGATTGGGTGACTGAGAACCTGAGACTAGATAGCACAGGGGCCTAGGCTAAAACCAAATACTATTGGCCTAATGTAGAACGCATGGGTTTCTAAGGGGCCTGGAGACAAGCCCAGCCTCAGGGCAAACTGGCGGAATCTAGTGCCTTAAAATGGGCTCCTAAGCCCTTCCATTTAAACTAACCTAGAGTTTTAGGGGTCTTGATGAGAGCAGAGTCCAGATAGATACAACATTCCTAGATCAGTGGGAACCCACTGCCCACTGTGGAAGATGTCAGCAAATCAAAACTCTTTGCATTAGCTGGGAGGGAGGGTCTGGGGAAAAAGTATTTAAGCTTTCCCCCTCCATAATAAATTTGGGCTTGCTTGTAGTAAGAGGTTTCTGGCCAGGACTTTCGGGCCTAACCTCAAGGTTTAGACCCACAGACTCACAGACTCTCAGAGGCACACTGATTCTTACAATAATTTTAGGCTGATCGGGCTAAGGCCCAGGCATACAACTTGCTAGCTCTCTACCCTTAATCTAACCCATGACCCTTATCCTGTTCAGCCATGAGGCTTGGTACCTTTTCTCAGAGCAGCATAGTTGTCTTCTGCTTCTTCCGGCTTCTCTCTGATAGTCTGCTCTGTTCTTCTAGATCCCAGAGATTTCTTAGTCTGGTAGCCCCGCGCACACTTCCTGCCTGCCTTTGGCCAATCAGCACTTTTTATTAAACCAGTGGGTAGAACAATTATTTACAATGGAACAACACAATCCCCTACACTTGCTTCTTTCAACTTGCTCTGGAGGTCATATCTTGCTTCTGGGCCATCATTAACCCCTCCCCCAAAAGGCATCCCCAGTTCCTGAGCCCAAACCAGGGTCACATCAACAGTCTAAAAATGGGGTGGGGGGAGGGAGTAGTGGTAAAATGACTCCTTGTTATATTCATAGATCAGTGCTTATTCAGCTACCATCAGAGAAGGTTCCCCCTGCAGCAGATGAGAACCCAGCTGCAATTACACAGAGAGGGAAAGAGACCTTGGGACACTCAGCCCTAAATGAGATTTCTCCATCAAACCCTTCCGCTCACAGCTCCAGGCACTCGATGGAAGAAGAATCAGAAAGAGTATAAGAGGCAGAAGGTATGGAGGACATCAACAAATAACAAGGCCCTCTATATCAATATGATCAAAATTCCTATGAACTCACAGAGACTGGAACCGCGAGCACAGGGCCTACTCGGGTCTGAACCTCTGTGTATATGTTTTGTCTTCCAGTTTAATGTTTTAAAGGGATTCCTGAGTGTGTAAACGAGTGGGTCCCTTATTCTCACACCTTCTTTTGGGTTCTTTTCCTTTGGTTGATTTGTCTTGTTCCACTTCCGTGTGATAGTTTTTGTTTTATCTTATTGTATTTTATTCTGTTATATTTCAAAAACTGAATAAATAATGAATGAATGAATGAATGAATGAATGAATGAATGAATGAATGATGGAAATCTGGCCACTAGTTCAGATTAACAACTGAACTATCACTTACTTATACCTGCTGTGAGTGAGTGAAAATCAATTTTCTCCAACACTGAGTATGTCAACCACTCCAGGACAGGCCTTCTGTTCAGAAGTAGTTGGCCAACATAAAATGGACTCCACATTTTTTTTGTGTGTGTGTGTGTGTGTGTGCTCTTTTTTTGGTTACAGGTTAGTGGATTGTTTAGGGGGAGGTAGTGTTTTATTTTCTTTTCTTAGTTTTGTTTTGTTTTGTTTTTTTCTTGAGAAAGAACTTAAAGTTGAATGCATAGGGAAGGGGAAGGATCTGGAAGAATTTGGGGAGGGAAAGAATATAAGACATATTTAATCTAAAAATAATTTTAAATAAGAAAAATTAGTAAAAAAAGATATATTGTAATTGTAGAACACTTTTGGTGTTTATAAATGTGTCATTTAGAAACATTTTGAAATCGGTCCTTAACATCAAGGAATTTGCTTATTAGGATTAAAAACAAAGGTATATTTTTTGTCTTCCGTTTCATCTTGGGGGAAAAGTTGCATGTCCTAATACCCCAATCTTTTCCTAATGGCAGATTATTTTGGTTTTGATGATTTTACTCTTGTTGGTCCAGGTTTGGAATGCCAAAGATCTTTCTGATTTTCCATCTTATGGCTATTGTGCTTGGAGGTTTGTTTTCTTTTTTCTCTGGTCATAAATAGTTTTTCTCTATTGTCAAGTGTTTCATTTAAATTTTTCATTTTGTATTTTACTTCTATCTCATTTCAGTATTAATACAATGGAATTATACGACTTTCTTCTATCTACAGTGTTATTTTAAAACTATGGCTCCTTTTTCATATACTGTTCACTGAAATAAACACTTTTTAAAATAAGGAAAATAATTTAACTTAATAAAGTGACAAAGCAATATGAAGATGGGCTTTTAAATGTTTTAATTCTGTTGTGGTCACCTACTGGACGTTGGCTAACCCAAGTGGAGAGTCTACAACAAAATTGGTTACAGGTCTCTACGAAGTCAAGCAATGTTACTATAGAGCATTACATGCTTCTGGTTATGATCTTCAAAATCTGTAATTTTTGTGTAAACCCAGGGTTTGTAAAATTAGAGGCTTCATTTAGTTTTTTCTTCCATGAGCCTAAGCAGGAGAGAATCCATAGGACTGTGATTCTGTGTTGATTGATGCAAAAGTTATACATTGCATTGATGCATTAAAAGCTCTAATGCATAGCTTTCTAACTATACTGTAAAAATACTACAAATCATAACTATTCAAAATGTATTGCTCAAGACAGAAGTCACAGAAGCATAAAATAATAGCCTATTTTATATGGACACATAGAAATTAACCATTATGAATTTTCCACTATCAGATGGATTCACAAATTTTGGAATTCGTAACTATTATAATTTTAATTCATCTTTTCTATATTTAGTAATAATGCAGTTGGACTTTTCAATAAATAAATAAATACACATTTTACTTTGTTTATACTGAATGACCATGGCTTGATTCCTCAGCTAATTCCCCTGGCAAACACTATAGAAATGATTTATCCAGTTATCTCATTTACTTTTATATTTTATTTTCTGCTTTTGTTTCATAAGAAAATTTTCAAATAATAAATTGATGTTTGAAATGTTACGCTGAACTCCAAGTTTAAGATGTCACAAATAACCTAATTTTTTGAAGGTCATTAACATCATTTTTATGGAGGAAGAGCATGAAGAGCAACACTTCAACCATAAGCTTCTGGATGAAGGGATTAGATCTCTATGGCTGCATTTCAAAAGGTATATAGAATCTACGACAGTGAGTGTGAGGCACACACTGGAGCTGCAGTGGCTACATCACTGATTTATAGGTGTCCGTTATGTACAGCTATGTCTTACAATGAATTCTTAGCAAGTCCCAAAGTCACCATGAAATGGGTAGCAATTTTGTGCTTGTCATGGAATGGTCTGATTAACAAAGTCAGGGGCCCAGGAAGGGTACTCGTTGAGGTTAAACATAGGTTCGATCCAGGTGAACATGCCCAGCATCACCACAGCCACACCCAAAATATTTACTCCAAGTCCAGCTTTCACCTAGAATAGGGGAAAAAAGCATAAATGTCAGTATCCTATGGAAAAATACTACAAAGATTTCAGAATTGCATCACATGAAGCATAAACCAGAATTACATGCACCCTCAATGAACTGTATAAATTGTGATTATAATCAACTAGCAATATTCTCCCATTGGTGTCAAATGAGAATCTGTCCTTAGCTATCATGCTGATGGCACCAGAGATGCTTCCCTTTGTAAGTCAATTTGCCCTTGTATGTTAAGTTATAGTTGGTGATTAATGATCTTATTTCTCAATGAATAGGTTTTAGAATGTCCTGAAATAACCATATTCCTCAAGATCACTTAGCATTATAGGTTTCCCATGTAAGTATTATATAACTGATATTGTGTGATATCACTTTCTATTCCTCTTAGTGTTTTTACTTTTTGAACTTTTACATACTATTGTCCATTCAACAATTTCAATTTTTTTTTTACATATTAGAGATTGTTGACTTCTGCCCTTAATTTGCTTTTGTTATTACCATTTGTTTTTCTCCTAGACTATAACCTTGCTCATTTGTTTATACAATATATTTGACTAGTTATAGGATAGAGCAGTAGGTCAGGGTAATTGTGACAAAGACTGTATGGCCTGCAAAGTCTAAAATGGGAATGGTTTGTCCCTCTCACAGTGAATATTTGACTACTTCTGAATTCTCTGCATTAAAACACAGCTTTTCAAAGGAAAAGAGAAACATTTGGCCTGTTTACTATAAATATCTTTTTCTCTATGATGTAAGCCACTCATTTATTATGTAAGTCGGTTTATATTCACACACATATATACATATATGACATATTTTATTTTAAACATTTTCCAATTTTCAGTAAGATGTTAAGTGTCTTATGCATAGAAATATTTCCAGAAGTTTTATTTTTCTGGCATGCAGAGACATCAATCTAGGTGAGAAGGAACTCACCTTGTAACTCCATGTATATAGCAAACTTGAAGAACTGACTTTGGCTATATTCTTGTTTATGTTTTTTTGGAACTTGGTGATGAAAATTAGGTTAAGAGTAGATTATTCTAAGATTGATTCTCAACAATTATTAGTTTTCTTTTGGAAATAAAATGTGTATTCTAGCATTTAAATCTGTCTTTGTTTCTCACAGAGACCTACAGGTGTTAGGATCAAAAAGAAAGTGATTTTCCCTCAGCATTTGGCACTGTCTTCACCAGAGCAAAAGTTGCGTAAACATTTGTGGTAAAGAATCATAGTGTTGTTTTAATTACTGTACTTTTTAAAACCTGTATCTTCTTACTGTAGGCTGGATCCTAATCTTGACGTAAGTTTAAGGAGTCCTGTTAAGAAATTCTGCACTCTTTTTTTAAATTTCCCCAGACCAGTGCACATGCATTCAGCATCTCTGTTTGTTACCATAAATTCTAATGGTATGTCCACTTAAAAAATTTCTATGACCAGTCATGTACACAGTTTTAGAAACAGACTTCAAACTCTGATTTCCCAGTGATGGATTAGAGTCCAAGGGTAGAGCCTATGTGATCCATCAGGTGGAGGGCGTATTGGGTGACACTGTGTCTTTTAGCTGCTGGCTTACCATGTCAATAACTTTCAGGTGGCCATATGAAAAGACAATAGCATTGGGTGGATTTGCAACTGGAAGGAGAAATGCAAATGATGTACAGAGTGTGGAGGGCAGCAAAATATGAAGGGGGTTCACATGAATGGCTTCAGCCTGCAGGAAAAATCCAGGAGAGAGTTGAATTAAAGTGTTGAGGACAGGCACCAAACATGAAAATGAATGAACGCTGTCAAATATTTTCCCCAAATGAGGTTGAATTCTAATAGCATAAAATAACGCATAATTTATAACTTTTCAGAGAATTTTAAGGTGTCTCTTAATTTTGTGGTTATTGCTAAAACTTAGACCTTTGTATTATAGTTTATCTAGAAAAGTAAAGTATCACTTATTTTAGAAACTACATAAAACCAAATTTACTTATTATATTTTACTATATTAGTGTTATATATAGGCATATGACACACTATATCATATATCTTTGTGTATTATTAAATATTTTAGAATATTGTAATATGGCTAGTATAGCTCAAAATAATAGATGATGTCACTGAAGTCAGAGACACCAAAAGAAATTAATTATAAAGCATGCAGCTGAAAACCAACAGAGTTTGGAGAAGGCCCCAGTGCCTGTGGCTCTAGAGACTTTTCAGTATATTACTAACTTAATCACTTCTGTGAGAAATTTAAAATTCCTTAGTGTTCATATCTTAAGGAGAACTGCTATTATCTGCAACTCATCACATAATTTTCCAAAGGCCTTATTTCATTACATAAAAACAGAAAGCTGAGATTACATTTTATCTGTGATCTCTTGTTAATAAGCAATTGATAAACAGTCTATTTTCTTCTTTAATTTGAAGCAGCAAACTCAAGTACGTGAAGAAATAAATAACCCTGTGGAATGGCTGGAAATCATTTTCAGAAAGACTGTTCTTGTTGTTTCTTTAAAACAATTCTTAATTTAAAGTGCTTTCTTTTCACCAAAATAACCTACCTGAATTAGAAAAACATCTCACTCAAAGCCATCACACATAATTGCTATGTAACATTGAAAAGATACTCTCTTGTAGTAAGTTGCCTCACTTATTTTCTGGGCATCAGAGAACTTCTAAGATATTTAGGCCTCATGATTAAGACTATCTCTCATTTATCTGTACATCTCTTATAGGAAGAACTTCTCAGAAACTTAAGAACATTGCTCTGAAGAGAGATATTTCTAAGCGCCAGAAGCGATTGAATAATCTTCTAGCTGCAATGAATCCAGAATAGTTTCACATATTTACAAATAAAAATGCAACCAAACAAAAATATGGACAGAGAGAAGATAAATTGTTTACGAAAGATCACACTCCTTGAATGTGAAACATAGTCCTCTTGAGCAAAAGTCACCCGGTGCAGGTATAAATCATATATGTTGCTTACAGAAGGTCCATGTGGGCCAAGAGAAACTCTGTACCGCAGGATGAGAGCTTACAGTCTAAACAATAGAACATACTCTAGAGGAAAACTGTATAAATGTAATAATACTCACCAAAGGGGACAAGATTGGGAAAAGGATGGTGATGGTAGCTGGGTTGCTGGCTACCTCTGTCAAAGACGTGACAATCAAAGAAGATATCAGAATTATTAACCAAATTGGTAATGACCCTAAAGGAGATAATTTATTTCCTATCCAGTTAGATAGTCCTGATACCTAAAAAACAAATTTTTGGTAGTTATTATTCACATAATTCATTTTTTATTTACCTCCCTACTCTCCTTCTGTTTTCTCCCTCCATCTCCTCTCTGTCCCCCTCCCATCCTGTCCTCTATTTCTGTTCAGGAAGGAGCAGGCCTCCCATGGGTCTCAACAAACCCATATCAAGTTGAGGAAAAAGTAAGCTTCTCCCTTTGTACTGAGGTTGGGCAAGGCGAGTCAGTATGGGGAATATGTTCCCAAAAGTCCATCCCAAGGATTAGGGACAGTCCCTGACCCCCCTGCAGGAGTCCCACAAATAAACAAGCTCTGGGACTGTCCCACAATACATAATCCATTTTAAGGAATCACAAGGTAATCACACATACACAAGAAAGTATTTACTGAGTTAGTTTCCGAAATATCATTTTCTATATTCTTGTGTTTGGTAAATAGGATAGTTTTTATATGGATGAGTTTTCAGGATTATTTCAATACTATTACCATGCTTTAAAAAGTTTCAATTGTCTCTCTATGCTTTTTTCTATTAAACTTTAATTTTATGTAATTAACGTATGTAAATATCTTGATTTAAACTTTAAGAAAATGGAAGCCCTAGGCTCCTCTTCCTTCCCCTAAACTCTTATCTCCCAGGGGCAAGTGTTATTAGTTATTTACCCTGGTATTTAGGTAAATTGTCTTTCAAGTTAATATTCTATTATGTTTTCTTAACTTAACTTGAAATATTATTTATTGATTTCCCAATACATTACCTGAAGATTAGGGTTATATTTTCTTATGCCATTCATCATACATATATTTTCTGCCTCTTAATTCCCCATTACATAGCAATACTTTGGTTAATTCAATATTTAATATTTACTGGTATAATTATATAAATATTGTTCATTGCTGAGCCACTTGACCATCTCAGATTGTATTTACTTACTTTGTTTTTCAAAGACAACATTATTCTGTTTGCTTACTTTTCTAAGTACCTATCACTAATTCATCATATTCTTCAAACTTTCTGGAGACCTATCCAACAGGCAAATAAACACGAAGTAAGTGGGTTTGTTTTGTTCATGTTCTCTCAAGATGTCGCTACTGGCATAGACCCTCCTTCTGCTCCATCTGGACCAGACTCATTTTAAACTTACTTCACCTCTCTGGTCTCACCACTCTGCTTTGCTGAAACCCCTCCCTCATTCCATTCATTTGTAGGGTCACATCCTTTATTATGTGCTGAAACCACTGGATGGAAAACACATTTTCAGAGTCTCTACAGGTCTGAAAATTGTTATTTTTCTCTTCACACTATTTTTCTAGTTTTAAAATTATAGTTTTGAAATTATTCAGAAATATTAAGCTATTAGTGTATTTTTGCGTCTTCCTGAGGGGTTCTTTAGGCTGATTGAATACTGATTTTTAATTCATTGCATGCACTCAGAAAAAATTGCCTGCACTCTGACTAATAGGTTTGTTGTTTTGTTTTTTCCCTAAATAGAAGGAAAAGTCTACATTTTGTGAGATTATACTCTTGACAAACTAGGCTATGCATCAACAAAAAAAGCTTTGATTATAAGCAATAGATTCAGTTCCAAAGCAAATACAAGCATTGCAGACATGGGCACTAGATATTAGTTGTGTTGTTTATTGTTTTGATTTATAGACAAAATTAACTATTTTATTTGTTTGCAGTTTAGCACATGTATGTTTGTGCAAGTGCATATTTGTATTGTGTGTTTCTATATGTATGTGTGTGTGTGTGTGTGTGTGTGTGTGTGTGTGTGTGTGTATGCGCCTGAGTTTGAGGTAAAGAGTCTATCTTGATTGCTCCTCTTGCTATATGTAAAAGCAAATTCTCTCAGCTGAACCAGGAGTCCACTGATATGGCTAATCTATCTATCTTGCTGTGGAATTACAGTGGACGTCCACATCCACCTGCCATTTACACTGGCCTTGGGGATTTGAACTCTGTTCCTTAAGCTTGTAGGTGAAGCATTTTATCCAATGAACTATATGTAAGTATGAATATTAGCTTTATGGATTTATACATATGAGTGTATAAATGTTTATTTAGTATGGACATAGATTCTTGGAAGGTGAATGATGAGTGTGTTTTATCTAGGTCTGATTGAGATATGAGAGAAATGCACTACTTTTTTGTGGTCTGTTCTGGAGTCCATTATGATTCTACCTCTACTTCAAGATTCTGAGATCTGAAATGTGAGCCTGTATGAATTCCTCCAACAAGAACCTCTTAGTCGAGCATTTCAGAGGTTTCACTTCTGAGAAATTCCTTGTATTGTTCTTAGAAATGTCTTTCCTTACCACTCTTTTTTTTCTGTCTAAATAGACTCTTACTTTCCCCCACCCATGCACAAAACCATCACTTACCCCTCTCTTCTCTTTGCAACCTTTTCCATGCCTCTCATCCCCTCTCAAATTCAAGCCCTCTTTCTTTATTATTGCTACACACATACATACAAAGACATATATTTACAAGCTGCTTAAAGTGTTAGTGATGCTTGTGTGTATATGTTGTAGGCTGATCACTTGGCACTGGACAATTATTTTTAGTGTTTACTGTCTTTTACACTTTTACTGTATTTCTCACATATGTTCAGTTTCATTTTTGATTAATGTTCCTGACTTTTAATTATAAAGTTGATATCATAATTCTAAATTTTAGAGAATTATTTGATTATTTTTAAATAATATTGTCTTATACTTTTTATATCTTTAATATTTCTTATATCTCTTTGAGGTACCAATGACAAAATTTAAATTGTTTTTGCTTTATTCATTCTCTTCACCTTTTTCTTGTTTCATTTCTTTTTGTTTTTATATTTCATTTTTATTTTTCTGTCTCTGATTATTACATATGAGACTTTCCCCAACTATCTGGTGACTCTTGACTACCTACTCATTTTTATTTAAAGAAATCATTAGATGATGATTTAAGGATAAGCAAGGATTGTTGATTGGGACCATGCTTCAACTTTGCTACAGAATAAACCAATTTTCTAATCGCTGTGTGGCCTTTTGTAAATGGGAGTGGTATTTGAAGAAATCGCATAACTTCGGAAGCTTTTAAAACCATCTTTAATATCTAGCTCTGGATTCTCCTGTGCTTACAATTTTATTTGTTGCTTCCAATTTTTTCTTCCTTTCAGAATCTTACTATTAAATTATGTGATTTCTTGAGGACTTTTCCATTTTCACCTACTTCCATATTTTAACTATTTGCAAAAAATCATCCAATATTTTTTTCTACCTTGTATGATTTTGAATATCTTTTGTCTGTTGCTGTTTGCTATACAATTTTTATATTTAAAGACCGGTAGAAATTTTTTGTCATTCCTATTATTATGTTCCTGGGAGCTTAGAGTTTGAGAAAATAGTATTTAACCTTTCAGAGTTATCTTAGAAAAAGCATTTGAAGAATATGTAAAGAACAACAACACAGAGAAATTATTCACTGGTAAAAGTTGGACAGTGTCTATCATTTTGTGAGACATCAATCATCTTAAATTAAAGCAAGGGCATTTCAGAGAAAGGTTACAGCATGAGGTAAGCAGTGCATAATTGCTATCTCATTTTTTAAAGTAAAAATATTGCCTGGCTCGAGACATTTGCCAGACAAATTATAACTTTGGACAAAAGTTTTTCAAGTTGTCTCTTAGCATTTTGTAAAGCCAATTTTTAGGGTCATATTTGTGTACAGAATTTTTTTGTGTGTGGGAAGCTGATGGCTTCAATTTGGTTACTCAGGAATAGTTCGGTTTTTTTTTTCTGGAAATTCTTGCAGAATGCACTTCTGGTTGCTAGGATTTTTATAATGAACCAATCCTCCCCTCTATGATTTTCCTAATTCTTCTACTGAGAGAGCCATGTGCATCAGACTAAATCCACACCTTTTCATTTCCTCAGATTTTGCTGTTCTAGGGTCTGGTCGATGCTTTTATTTTGAGGAGAGATGAGCAAAATTCTTATGAATGCCAGACTTTCTGATTCTGCTTTTCTCACAGTTCAGCAGACATAGAGATGGCAGTTACTTATTCTGAGAATTCAGATCTCATTACTGCTGAAATAGTAGAAAAAAAATTGTTATTGTCTCGTGTTTCTACAATTTTTATCTGGACAAGTTATGAGGCAAGGCAAATCAAAGCTTAAAGCAATTTTACAAAAGGCTCTCTGAAATGAGAGGATGTCTAAAACTTACAGCTATTACTAAATCCTATTGTTAAAAGCTCAGAACCTAAATACTTCACAGGAACTCAAAATAAAGTTAGAAGCAAATAATATTCCCTAACAAACTATCAAGAATAAAAGATAGCAACTTTTTCTGGGAATTGAAATAAGTAAATAAATATCTTCTAAGAAGCAGGGGGGCTTGTCACAGTTCCTCCATTGCCATTCTCCTGTTTATGACTGGTAATGGTGGCAAATCAGCTTGGAGTATTTAATAGAAGGCCATGAAACCCACGAGTGAGTGGTTTCTAGTCAGACAGAAGGATAAAAATATTCCCTGCTTTATCAAAAAATTTTTTGAGAGCTTTGTACTTTGATGCTTTATCTATACATCATTCTCAAGCTTCCTTCTCCCATGTCTCCCCTACTAAATTCATGGTCTCTTCTTTAGTTATGTATTATTATTCATATGTATTATTTTCCTACGTATACACACACAAACATAAATATACAACCTACTAGTTCATTCAGTGTTGTTTGTATGTGCATGCACCAAGAACTTTTAGAGAAGATAATTTTCTTCTAGAAAATCTACAATGACCAGGGCAATTAGAAGGGACAAGAGCTTGCTGTATATCAACTCTAGATAGTTCAATGAAATGGTCATCTGCCTAGCTCATGATTATCTTATTTCTTCCTGATAACGGACATACTATATTAAAATTTGTCACATTAAATTTTTGGGACCTCATATACTAGATATATTTATTTATGACATTATTTTTTATTCTCCTTATTTGACAATGACAGAATGATGGCTCATTGAACTGAAACCTGAGAACCGTACAAATTCTATATGAAATAACATAAAAACATAAGCAAGCAAGCAAATAAAACTATTCCATTAGGAATCACATTTTTTAACCTAAATTTTTGCTTTTACTAAGATATTCTTTTAATATAATATCACTGATTAAGAATCTTAATATTAATAAGTGCATTATTTCCTTTGACACACTGAGATACCTTAACATTGTTTATGCTTACAGCCTGTAAGAATTCTTGAACTATGAGCTCACCTCATCTGTGTGGAATACTGAACAGCTATTGAATTTTCATTATTAAAATGAAAGGACAAAGGTAACTATGTCTGAAGCTTGAATGTGTGTGTGTTCTTTTCAATCTCCTAGTTAACCGTTCCCTATCTTACACAGCGAGCATTACCTGACAGCCATCTGCCAAAGCAAAGCCTCCACCAACAAGAATGGCTATGTCCCAGGGCATGAATGACTGGAACTCTTTCCAGGTAATCAGGGGAGAGTAATCAAAAGCAACTGCAAAACAAAAAGCCCTACATTTAAATACTTTTAAAAGTAAGAAAATGCTACAATTTTACCCTGAAAAGTTAGTTTATAAGGAGCTTACGATATCATACTACTGTTTCCAAGAAAGAGATCTGACCTCAACTTTGAGTTTCCACTGACCTTAGGTGGAATATTGTATCATAACGATTAAAAAATGCTACAACTTTGGAGCTGCAGAGACGGCTCAGCAGTTAAGCCCATAGGCTGCTCTCCCAGAGGACCTGGGTGCAATTCCCAGCATCTACCTGGTGGCTCACAACTGTTTATAACTGACACTCTCTTCTAGTTTCTAGGGGCATAAGGCACCCAAATAGTGCATATACATACGTGCAGGAAAACCATCACACACATACAAATACACTTTATGAAACTTTTAGAAAGTAATTTGGACAAATCATTCAGATAATACTTGAGGTATGTTTGGATAAATTATTATGATGTTGTCATTAGTAATGCCAGTCATTCATTGGCTCAATTTCTACTATTTCTATAGGACAATGCATTGAACTTTGTCAGGTCGACATGCCCTAGAATCATCTGAGAAGGGAGGTTCAATGAAGAATGGTCTCGATTGACTTGGCTTTTGGGTATGTCTGTGGGAGACTGTCTTAACTGATCACTGATGTGGGAAGATACAGCTAGTTGTGCATAATGCCACTTCATGTGACGAGCTCTGAATTTTACCAGAGTAGAGGAAGCTTCAAAATATATTCATTTCTTTTTGCTCTTGACTCAGGATGTGATGTCACTGAAGTTCTGCCTTATATCTACCTGATGATAGACTATACCTCAGGATAATAAGTCAAATAGGCCTTCCCTTATCTATGTTCCCAGGCTGCTCATGTCAGCAGCCAACATGAAGCTGTGTTTTCAAACTATGGCAGCCCATTTGCCCTGTGTATGATATAACATAAGAATATAGACCCTGAAAATTGATGCTAATGTAAAATGTGTGTACAAAGTGCACGTAGGAGGTGCATGCTCCTAAGGATACATGCGCTTCTCTGTCCATGGTTTGTAAGCACAGTGAGTGCTCCTACTGAGTAATTTTTCCCATTGTGACCCCAGGCTGTGTCTACATTAGACTTGTTTTCTTTTTATTCGAGAACTTTCATGAAGCTATAAGGAAACTTTCTCATGAACTTCATTATTTTCTAGGTCCTCAAATTATTACTTAGGACTCATCATGAAAAAGTGGCTTCTAAATAGCTCTTTCCTTGTTAGTCAGTGCCCTGATTTTGGCAGTGGAGGTGATATGCCTCATAGAAGAACTGTAACCTGAGTATAAAGGGAAATCTACTTATCACTTCTGAAAACTCTAGAGAGTCTTTCTCTAGGTGGACATAAATGTTGGATGAATAGGGGGTTCAGGCTGTAAGTGAGAAATATTAAGATAGAGGTTATGCTGGTGTGGTCATTTTTAATATTCTATGTGTTAACTGAGGATTATGGGATTTTAATTTATCCAAAAGATCTTCTATAAATTCAGTGTTAGAAATGATACTCAACCAATTTCTCCTGAAGATGTAGTTTTTGTCAATATCTTAGCTGGGATTAGAAAGAACAGCAGTCCTGCGCCTAAAGCAACAGTTGAATCTGTAGCAAAACCAGAATACCTGAAAAATATGAACAAATGTGTACATTAAAAATGGTATGAAGAGCATCTATAGGTTGTCATCTAGTTATATTAATAATAAGTAAATAGAAGTCATAATAAATATAGGTCATTTACCCTGGACAGTCTGTTCTAGAACATATAGATCCCCAATGAGTGATGTAACTTACAAGGACCTGCCATTTCAGAATGTAATTCTAATAATCTAGTACATATCTCATATTGTCAATACCAAATAAACAGATGATATCTTATCAGACAGACAGAGCAAAACTTTCAGGTCAACTTTAAGATTTGTTAACCATTTTTCTCTTTGAAATACTTGTTTTTATTTTAATCTCATAGAATTGAGGTTTAAACAGTTGCTGGAGTTTGGCAAAGACCCATGTAATTGATTTATAATGTCATTCTATTGAATTTAGGGAGACATGGTGTTGCTAGTGTTCCCTCAAACTCCTTTATAAACTGTGAGAACAAATTGATCAGGTTTCTAGGATGAAACACCTGCTTCTGAATTTGAGCACTAGACATACATACAAAGGAAATCAACTCATTTGATGCTTTGCCTTCTAGAAACTTAAGAAGATTAATTATCAGAAGGGCTTATGAGAAACTCACAAATAATCCCTGTACAAATGAAGAGTAATTTGGGAACAGATGGGGCTGAGAATTGCCAGACCATTCTAGCCAAAAGACAGGTTCCTGGAAGCCTCTACAGGTAAGAGGCACCTGGACATTTATACAAATGAAACAGACACAAATAATTACAATACAGCCTTAGAAGTCAGAAGTATCAACTACATGCATTTTCGTAGTCTGAAGAATTATGCACATCATAAGGCTTCTTTTTCTATCTTACGTCTCAAGTTACTTATTTCCTATGCATGGGTCTATACTCTTGTAGTCTATGTGTACAAACCTAAATAATAAGGGTTATTTTTCTTAATTTGATTTATTTTTTTTAAAATCTTAAACACGGATCTCCTTTCTTTCTTTGTTGACTAAAACCCTACAGGATCGTTATTTCTAAAACCCTGACCAATCCTTTTTGTTTCCTTATAATTCTGTTTTAGTTACAATTTTTGGCTAAGATTTTTGCTAAACTGGGTCAGGTGTCATGTAACTGGATTTTGTTTTATATGAGAAGACATATTGAAATACATCCAGATTCGAACAGATGGAATGAAAACATTAGGTGGTAGCAATAAATCTTAATATATCATACCAGCTTTAGAAACTGGAAATGCCAAAAAACTGCACATAGTGCATATATCGCTCGGAGTACATACTTCAGATAAATCAAGGTGTAGATGTTGACAAACATTTTCATAAAAACCTTTTAAATTATAATTATCTTACTTTGAGTTTTGATTCATCATGAACTTGGTTATCTCGGAAGTATCAGCTATTAATCTGATACAGATCTTATTGGCCTTGTGACTTTTTCATTCACATATTCAAGCCTCTTTCCCCTTTCTTACTGCTGTTCCACAATGCTAGATGACAGAAGAAATGCCTGCTCATAGCAAATTAGATGCCAATTGTACTGAACATGCTATTAGCTATTATTGCATCTAGTTGTGTGTGTGTGTGTGTATGAGAGAGAGAGAGAGAGAGAGAGAGAGAGAGAGAGAGAGAGAGAGAGAGAGAGAGAGAGAGAGAGAGAGAGAGAGAGGCAGAGACTATAATACTGGACTTTGGATTTTTAAAGGGAGGTATTTATTTATTTATTTATTTAGCTCTGAATCCTACTAGGAAAACACAAAGGTCTAATCTTTTGTTAAACAATGGCTTGTTTTAAATAAATAGATGAGACTTTTGCATCAAAAATGAGAAGTTCTTTGCCTAAAAGAACCGAGAAGATCAACTGATCTTTTAAGCTATCCCACCTCATGTATTGCTTGAAGCAAGGTGGTCATAAGAAATTTGAATTTACCCTCTGCACATTATAAAAAAAATGCAGCAATGCCTGTGAAAACAGACAAGTCGGCTGAGGGGAGGTGGTGTTTCTCTCTTCCATGAGGCCAACTTATGTCTGGCTCAAATAGCTTCAATTTATGCTTCCAAAATACGTGAATTCTTGTTGGGAATGTGAGACCGGAGGTCCAAGTTGAAACTCTTCTAGATTTAAGAGTCAAAGTTTATCGGCCAAAAATAGACCGAGAGCAAACTGGGTAGCATTTATTTCACACAATATTTATTTAGAACTTTTACTAGGAAAAAACAAAAACAAAAACAGCTCACAGAAAAAAAAAAGTGCTACTTTTAATTTCTAGTTCCCAGGAAAGGGAGTAAGCGTGTTCAGTGACTTGTTTAGCAAAAACAGGGTCCCCTACCCAGCCTAGATCCTAGGACAAATGTCTAGCTATGTCCTGAGGGAATGGTCCCAGGTATGATGGTCCCTCGTTTTTATACAGTGTATAAAGGTCATCCCTTTTTCTTACTTACCTTTATACTTAATACCTCACCCCCAAAAGGTTATTATTTAGGTCTTTACACATAAACTATACTCACTTGCATAGGAAATAAGTAATTTGAGGTATAAGATAGAAAAACAGCGACAGCATCGAACAGAAAGACGACAGTCTCACGTGGATACTTACTCTGAAAACAGGACCGACCAGCCAGTAACAAAGCCAGGATCCCGACTGAACCACAGCAAAGCCATTATGATGAAGATTACCAAGGTCACGATTTCTTGATACCTGTCGAAAACCCTGTTGTTATTTCTTATTTTCTCAAAATGTGTGAAAATTCTGAGCTGTTGTCAAACTAATCCTAACAGGCCATGGCAGCTGTGGGAACTTGATGCCTTCTTATTTGGAGAGTACAGTGCTCTTGAAAAAGGCCCTTTCTCCTCCTTAGCTTCTCTGTGATTATTTGCTTTATAGTAACTGCTTGTGTTTATCTGTGTGTGTTATCTTGTGTTGCATGTGTGTGTGTGCCTGTGTGTGTCTGTGTGTGCATGTATGTGTACCTGTGTGTGTGTGCATGTGTGTGTGCATGTCTTTGCATGTACATGTGTGCATGTGTATGTGTGCATGTGTGTGTACATGTATATGTCTGTGTGTGCATGTGCGTGTGCGTGTATGTGCATGTGTGTGTGTGTGTGCCTGTGAGTGTGTGCATGTGTGTGGGCATGTGTGCATGTACATGTGTACAAGTGTGTGTGTGCATGTGTGTGAGTGTGTGTGTGCCTTTGTATGTATGTATGTGCATGTGTGTATGCATATGTGTGTACATGTGTATATATGCATATGTGTGTGTACATGTGTGTACATATGGGGGGATACTCATATATATCTTACCTAATTGGCCCAAGTTTTGCATATTCTTGCTTGATCACCTCAGCACATGCCTTTTCTTTGAGTGTTTTGGTTTTGCCACACCTGAACATCTCCTTAAAGCTGAAAAACATAAGAAATACTAAGGAAATTATTCTGTCACCACCCTCCTTTATGGAAGAACTTTTGTGAGGACTTTATAAAAATGTGCGCCTCTGCTGACACCAGGAATCTGTGCCCTGTGCCTGTGTCTCTGTCTCTTCTCTGCATTGCCTGGCTTGCTCACTTTTAGGTATCTAAGTTGTGCTTTGCTTTCCATGACATCCATCCATCTGCTCTCCTTTAAAGATCTTTTGTTCTACTCACATGTTTCCATGTGTTGCTCACTTTTATCAGTCTTTATATGATGATATTATACGTGTGTAGTATATATCTGATAGCTATATTACATTAAAATGTATATTATTGGGCATCTCGGTTGCTCAGTACTGAACACATGGACGTTTTCTCCCATTATGTGGACCTGGAGGGCAGGAACAGGAAAATAACCTATAGATGTTCTCTTTAGTCTAAACATCACTCCATTTTTGCCTTTAGCTTTTGTAGGCTCTCTTCACTATGATTGCCATTATTATTATTATTATTTGTCTCAAAGGCTAGTATCTTTAAAACTTCGAAGAGTTTTAGGTGGGACATTATTCTAAGATGTAATATTTTTTAAAAAAATCCCTCTGGAGAAAGAATCAAATTGGGAAATAGATTCATCAGGACTGTCTCTTGAAATGATGTGAGTGGCTTAGTTGGCTCCTTATGTGAGCAGTAAATACAGAAACAATCATCTGCAAAGTTGTAGTTTAGGAGACAATGAGATGAAGATGAAGCAGTGAAAAAGCAATTACCAACATGTACGTAGTTTGTACTTGGTCATCACTCTTCATACAACTCTGCAATAAAACACTGTCCAGGTCTCCTTTGTGAGGGAACGGAATTTCCATGAATCTTTTAGCTGTCATTGTTTGTCCATTTGTTTGTTTACGTCAGGGTTTCTCTACATAGTCTTGGCTGTCCTGTACCTCCTTATGCAGACCAGGCTGGCTTTGAACTCACAGAGATCTGCTTCCCTCTGCCTGTCAAGTGCCTGGGTAAACGAATTTTCTGTGATTCTTAGACCATCCATTTCAAACACTCAGTCACCCCTGTGCAAACGTGATGGCTTCTGACTGTAATTGGTTGGATATTGTTCCGCTATGGACAGAGAAGGACTAATACAATTTTTGTTTCAATTAAGTTTCTAATGCTAATCTCAAATTTTTATCCCTAATCACAACACAAATACTATTATTTCAAGAAACAAATCACAAGACCATCCTGAGAGCTTATCTGTAGAAGAGAAAACAGCAGTTCAAGATAAAACTTTTCCTTAGAAACTCTTCCACTGTACAGTGTATGCATCCTTTGTCCCTTGGGCTGCAAATGGTAAAGAGTTAGGTCAAGCTGAATTTGCTTTGCTGCAAATGAAGGTTAATATCAAACAAAGGAACTGATGGAGCATATGAGGATGTGTCAACCTCTCCACTGAAATAAATGCAGAGGACTGACTGATGGATGAGCCTCTTGTATGTTGGAGTTGCTTATAATGAGTGAGTTAACTGTGCTAACAGCCAGAACACTAATCAGAATGTATGGTAGCCCACCCGGGGAGTGGCAGCTAATTTCTGTTTGTCACTCTAGAGCATTTAGAGGTAAAAATCCCTGAAAAACTGAAAAGGATTCTGAAAAATTAACTGGAACATGAAAATGCCATGTCTAACCAGTAGTGGACCACAAGAAGACTGTTTAAACACAACACTGATCATGATTTATAGGCTTTGCCTAATGAGTGTGTTTCATAGGGATTTTTTAGTTCTTCATTAGGAACATTTTCTAATATTTCTGCTCTTTATCATCTTAACTTTTTAAAATTTTCAGTGACATGCTGTATTAAAATAATAATGGAGGTTACATATGTATTTGTTTAAAGACATTAAAAGTAGAACAAAGAATAAAATCAGTAGTAGGTAGTCACTGGACAGTGTGTCCATGTCCCCTGGAAGAGACTGTACTCCCTACATCCAGGTTTGCTACCTGTGCAACTGAACCAGCCCCCCAAAGCTTATATTTTGAGGGAGGGGTGCTTAGTATGCAGCTGGTCTGTCACACGGAAGGCCACCTGCTGAAGTCAGTGACATTCTGCACATTTGCTTCAGCAGGAGGACTACCACATGCTGCTTCCACAATCTGGATAGAACATTTTTTTTTAAAACCCTCAGTCCTATCTTCCAACTACTAACACAATTGGGAAGTTATGAAGAAAAAATAAGATGAAAAATAGAGAAGTGGAAAAAATGTTCATCATTACTTTGATAGACCTGGAAACTATGGCCCCAGATAAGACACCTTACTGTACTATGTCATGCTTCAAAAGAAGTCCTAATGGCTGAGCTCACCTTAGCTGTCCTAGAGAACAGTGTGCGGCTTGATTTATAAGTCTTTGAACTCATTTAACTATAAAAATAAGTTTTAAATATTTTATTTTTCAGAAAAAAATATTTTCATGATTTGTGGTATACCCAATTCCTAATGGAGTATTGAGAGTGGAAAGTTCAGGCTGCATTTTAGGTTTTGTTGATTGGTTCTTTGCGGTTTTTATGGAGTCTGTCATCTCAGTCATACCGACTGAGTGCTTGCCAAAGTATCAGCTTCAACGCTAGAAAAGCTACATCCTGAAGTCCTCTTGAATTTAGAATTTGACATGTCAGTTGCATTAATGGTTCTTTATTGATCAGTGTATCTTACTTTGGTTGCTCCAAGTTCAATCTGGACTCTTAAATGTTAATGTCACGGCGCTGGAAGCAATCTTATCAAACTTACCAGTAAGTCTTGCTGTTTACCGTGGAAGACGCTGAGACTGATCATGATCAGGTCTTGCAGAAATTATTTATCTGTCCTGTGGGAAGCTGTGGTTACCTCTTGTGGTGGTTTGAATAATAATGGCCCCTGTCTTTGGGATCCTATTGCTGTGAAGAGACACCATGACCACAGCAACTCTTAGAAATAAAAACTTTATTTGAAGTGGCAGCTTACAGTTTCAGAAGTTCAGTCCATTATCATCACAGTGGAGAGCATGGCATGGCAGTATACAGGCAAACATGGTACTGCCTGCCTCCATCTTGATCAGAAGGCCGCAGAAGATGAACTTTGATACTGGGGAATATCTTGAGCATGGGAAACCTCAAAGTCCACTTCCACAGTGACTCACTTCGGCCAACAAAGCTATATATACTCCAACACAGCCACACTTTGTAATATTGGCACCCCTATGAGCTCATGGGAGCCAATTACATTCAAACTACCTCGGCCCCTATAGGCTCATATCTTTGAATACTTATTTGCCAGGAGTACAAATCTTTGAAAAGATTAGCAGGATTAAGAGGTGTGACTTTGTTGTTGTAAATGTGTCACTGGAGGTAGGCTTTGAGATTTCAAAAGCCTATGTTAGGTACCTCCTCACACCTCACATACAGAGATCAGGACATAGCTCTCAGTTGCTTCTCTGGCACCATGTATGCTGCATGCTTCCCACCATGATGATAATGGACTAACTTCTGAAACCGTAAGCAAGCTCCCAATTAAATGCTTTCTTTTATAAGTGTTGCCGTGATCATGGTGTCTCTTTACAGCAACAGAACAGTGATTAAAAACCATTCACTTCTCCTAATTGTTAGTCCGACACAGGTCTTCATAGAGAATCTTGTCAGACTCTATTTTACTTCAAAACTTGAAGATGCTATCAGTTTTGAAGCTAGCATGAAGCAGGAAACCCTACATATTAACATATGAAAGTAACTTGATAGTCTAAGGGTCTTTATCCTAAAACAAGCAGAGGTGATGGCTTCTCACCACTCAACTGTGACATTTGGATTAGGACCACAGTGTGTGTAATCAGTTCCTTATGCCTCTCTGAGCAATTATTATGTCACTGGTTTAAGATTCAAAGGGTACCTGGTTGGATCTGTATTTTATAGACTCTGCCAATGTTTAAATTATTCCAGTCTATCCTGAAATGTGTTCATGTGTCTTAATGTTGTGAGTGTAAAAAATGTGGAAACACAGTATGTGTAGCATAGGGAAGAAAGAGGGCTAGAAGTGGGACATAGATACCTTCATAAATTAAAGTAAATATCTACTTACTTGAATCCTAAGAAAAGCCACTGAAGCCAGATCCATGACAAGAACAAAAGAATGATGGCAACCGGGAAGGAAAGCATAAACCAGGAGCCGAAATTGAGACAACGACAATCAGGGTAGCGTCTGTATAAAAGGAAAAGAGAAAGCCTGGTGAGGGAGGAGACGTGAGTCTTCACTGGCAATCATAAGGCGACGAGGGGGGGGGCAGGGAAGACTGCCCTGGAGTGCATTCACAGTATGCATGCTAACTAGCATTTCTTTTCTGTCTCCTTCCTCATTCTGGACCTACATAATTATACTAAACCCCACCAAAGTAGGAGCCCTACACTTACTTTTTATTCTTTTTAATCAACCTCTAATAAAATACTTCTGAAAAAATGCCTATCATTGTAGGTCGTATTTGTTAAATACAAGATAAATAAGTGTGCATGAAGAGGTGCGTTTTGTTGTTGTTCAAATGACCAGCCTAGGAATGAGCAAAAACTAATCAGCTGGGCTGGAAACAGATAAGGTGGGAAGAAGTCTCTGCCAAATATCATTTTCCATTGGTAGCGGGCATTTGCATACCTATGAAGAACTTAGGCTCTGCTCCAATTGTCTCCTCCAGCTGTTTTTCAGGTTTTGTTTTCTGTTATTTGTACCCCCTACTTCCAAAGCACAGTACCATCTTATCTACATGGGCTCAGTCAAATGAAAGGACTCTGGATCAGATTAAAATATTCTGTATAAGGCATATAAGATTTTTGTCTTTTATTTATTTTCAAATTAACATGGTGACAAAACATTAGCAATCAGACATGCTAAGATAATAAACATCTTTTATTTATTTAATGACCTTACATTCATTTCTTTAAAGTACAGCCTAAATACTAAATAAATCATCATATCACGATCATTTGATAATGGCAGAGGAACATCTGGAAATCTGAAAAATAATTGGTTTTGATTAATTGGTTCTTGAAGCAATAACAAAAGAGAGTTGGAAATCTAAATATACACAAAAACTTGACAACCTGCTTTTAGTGCTCTTTGAAATGGCAAAACACAGAAAGCTTTGTCAAAGTAACCATTTTCAATGTTTGTTATAGTTTGCTACATAGCAATTTCCTCTAATTTGAAGCATAACTTCCTGGAGGGAGGTGAAGTTCATGAAACTTAGGATATAAACAAATCACAGAAGTTCAGGAGGCTGAAACTAAAGCACAAGGTCAGCTCTCCCAGGGTATAGTCAGGAAACAAATCAGGAAGAGGTTCTGGGACCTAAAGAGCTGCATGCAAGTCCAGCAGAGATAAAGTCATCACTCACACTAGCGTGAGCTTTTCAATGTAAGTTCTTCTAAGTGATTCCTCAAGCGTTCTTCTGTAAGTAACTCCAATATGCTTCTCCAAGTTAAACTTCAATAGAATAGTTTATTTGCTTTCTTGGTACCCTATCTGGTGTGAGTAAACATTTGTTCAGATCTCTTCAGGAAAAGTCATACAACATATTTCAATGACAGTTTGAATTTTGTTACTTAAGAAAATTGTATAGCCAGGCCTAGAGGCCTGCTTATAAGTTAGCATTTGAGTGACTACAATAGGAAGATTTCAAGTTTCAGGCCTTTCTGGGTTACAGAGTAAGGCCAAAACTTTAAAAAAATCTTATGAATTTCGATGCAGATGTCCTACTTAAGGTTAAATGTTCCAAAGTCTCACTTCCTGCAAATTGGCTGTAGGTTTCTGTATTTGTTCCCATCTGCTACACCATCTCTGATGATGGCCAAACAAGGCACTGGTCTATGGGTATAGTAGAATGTCCTAAGGAGACATTTTATTATTGTGTTTCTTCAGTAGAACCACAGCATTTGTTTTACTCCAGGTCTCTTGGCTCTCTGGTCTTCAGTATTTGGCCACCCTAGTAATGTCAGGAATGGTCTATCTCATAGCATATGCTTTAAATAAATCAGATCTTGGTTGGTTGCTTCCACAAACACTGTGTTACTCTTGTACTAGCTTATATGCATATAGCTTATCTCTGCGCATGGAAAAGCTTGTAGCTGTGTCAGTGGCTACCTTTTACCTCCTGTAGAATGCAGACTACCTCTTAGTAGCATGAACACAATGAATACAGAGGTGAAAACTCTAGGTAAGTACCATCTCAACTTCCCTATATTCAATGAGCCGTGGGTTGTCTTCAGCAAAATGGCCTTAATATCAATCTGTGGAGATTAATCAAAAGCTTTGGCAATAGCCTGTGTTGTTTATGTTCCCATCGGAACCCTTTGGCAGAGAGAGTGTAAAAGCCAGAAGGGACGGAGGGCACCAAGTAAACAAGGCCTTCTAACTAAATACAGCAGACTGTCATTCATAGGAACTTAAAGAGATTGTGGCAGCATGCCCAGGGCCTACGTGGGTCTATACCAGATGGGATTTAAGAAATGACAGGGGAAAGGGACACATGTTCCTATCCCTAACCCAGACTCCATCTCCAATTAATAACCACTTGCAAGTGAAAATTTAGTTTTCTCCAAGGAAGTTTCACTGAAAATATAAACTACTCTTAAGGGTAGGCCCCTGCAGTGGACAGCCAACATAAAACAAACCCAAAGACACCTTTGGAGGAGTGAGCATTCATAGTGCTGTATGGGAGCTTTTCCCACTTCTTTTCTGTTTGAAACCTGACAAGTACTTTGCATTTATATTACAGCTTTCAGTTTTGTGTTTTTATGGCATCCCTGTGTATGTGAGCCTGTGTGTCTATATGTGATTTTGGGGGGAGTGGGTGGCCTTTTTTGTGTTTGTTTATTTTATTCTAATCTTTTTTTTGTTTTATCTTATTTTATTTTTATTCCTTAGATGCCCATGAGAGATAGAAAAAGTATGGGTCTGGAGAAACTGAGAAGACTTGGAGGGAACATCGTGATCACAATATATTGTATGAAAAAAAAAAAAAACTATTTCCAGTAATAGAAAAACATCATATAATTTTGATCTTGACCATTCTGTTTGGGCTGGACACAGAGTCCCATCACTAACCAAGAAGCTATTTGCAATAGATTCCTGCTGGGAAAGAGAAACTAAGTTTTTGTCAGTGGGCTGTCAGTGGGCATAGCAACTACGTCACAGGGCAGTCTCAGGCCAACACAAGCAGAACCATGTTTTGGTTTTGGATTTTAGGGAATTTTTGTTATCTTTGGGTATCCTTTTGTCTTATTAGGTTTTTTATTTATTTTATTTTTTCTTGTTTTTGAGTAACAGAAAGAACTTGAAATTGGATGGGTACAGAGGTAAGGAGGATGTAGAAAGAGTTGGGAGAGGAAAATATGATCAAAACATATCGTAGGAAAAAATTTAAACAGAACATAAATAAATGAAATGTTTTCTATTACATGTATGTAGTAAAGCTGCATACTTCAATTTTTTCCTGAAGGAAGCTTCTAAGTAATATAAAGACCCAGAGGCACCTTGCTTGTAATGCCCTTATGACTTTTAATAAATCTATACTTTTACCACAAAATAATTAGCTGTCCACAACTTTAGACGTGTAGTTTTTTTTTCTATAGCTTTCCTTGAGCTCATAAAAACTCTTGACTCTCCTGACCTCTGAAGACAACATTATCAACTTAATGATAATTGATGTTTTCATCTACCTTGAAGAAATTAAAGGACTGATTTATTTTTATACAGTTAAAAGGTGTCAAAATATAATTTTTAAGAATATACAGAACTAAACTAAAAAAAAAAATGCTTTACCACATCCAGGACACTCTATTGTTTTTAGTTGTAAAATAAAGCATGTGAGGACACACTCAAGTTGAACAATACCATAAGTCATACTAACCTTGGGCTATAGAATGATTGTTTTTCTGTCCGGCCTTTTGGCACTTGGATATACTATATGGATTAGGATCACAGCAATGCCCCTCAAAGCCTCACTACACTTTTATCATCTGCCATAATACCTTGCAATCAGGCAACATTATTTCCCATTTTCACTGGATAGACATTTATAGAGCATATCTGACTGAAAAAAAAAGCTTTTCAGAAGTTTCGCCATGGGAGATAGTTCATCTAGAATAAACAATGTAATAGAAGTTTCTGGCCTGTCTAGCTCTAAGATCCAGACCTGCCCACAGCTGCTCAGCCCCCCAAAATGACTCAGATGCTTATATTAATCACAAACTGTTCAGTAACGGCTCAGGCTCATTACTCGCTAACTCTTTCATCACAACCCATTTCTAATAATCCTTGTCTTGCCACGTGGCTCATGGCTCACCTGTACATTACTTCTTGCTCTCTTGGCGGCAGCTTACAGTGTCTCCAGCTGACTCTGCCCTCCTTCCCCTGTATCTATGCTTGGATTTCCTGCCTGCCTATAAGCTGCTTTGCCATACACCAAGGAGTTCCTTTATTATCTAATGATAATTCACAGCATACAGAGGCATCTCACATCAAAACAACAGGACCCTGAAAAGCTTATGGTTATTTCTTTTCTTGAGTAGTGAGTATGGATAGAAACAATCAAATATGAATATGGCCCTATAAACATCACTGTAACATGTACCCAGAGTGAATATGTCAAATATACTGTAAAAGATTTCTTTTCCTATAGCATTCATTTTCCCATGGCTCTTCATATTTTATAATTTAATGAATGTCAATTTATATCCAAAGTAACCATCCATTTTTTCTATCATGAATTATGATGAAAAAAAATGAGTCCTGATAAAATTATTTTATTTTACTCCACACTATGGAATTTATATCTGTGTTTAAACATGAGTGCTAGTGGTCGGGGGTTTCCTAGGTCTTGGTGACACAGAGGTAAATAAACATGATAGGATCCACTCTCTTAGGAAACTCACACTAAAGTGTGGCATACAGGCAATAAGTGGGTAAGCTGCTGAGAGAAGAGAAAATTAGGCAGTGTGATGAAATAAAAAGTGTTTGGAGAGTGTTCACATAGTGTTCACATAATGAGAGAAATGATGGTTAAGGAAGAATGACAGACAAGCGATAAGAATTGCCAAGGATGTGGAGGAAAGAGAACACTTCCACACTGTTGCTCAGAATGAAAATGTCAAAATACGCGGCAGAGGCCTCTGACTCAGGTGAAGGGTTAGCTTCTATACGATCTGGCAGTCTCACTGCTGGACATATATCCAAGAGAAATGATGTAAGCAGAAAAAAATTACAAATCCCATGTTTATTGTACCTTCTTGTTTGCTTGTTTACAATCGCCATGAAGTGTGGTCAAATGTCTGTCAGCTAGTGAAGGAATGAAGGAAATATGGCAGATATACCCATAAAGTAATGTCCGGCCACTGAAGGATGAAACCACAAGTTGTTTGTAGATTATCATAAAAGATAGAATAGTGAGTGAAATATGCCTGTCAGGAAAAGGGAAGTAAGCGCTGCACGATCTCTCTCACTTGTGGAAACTAGGAAATCAGAACACAGAACTTGAGAGCACAGTAGTGGTTCTTAAAGGCTGGAGATGGTCAGAAGGAGGAAGGACATGCAAGGACTGGACCACGGGTATTAAACTGCAGTTGGGTACGAGGAACAGATCCTGATGTTACATTGTATGATAGGTTGAATATAAGTGATAATAACCATAATTAATAATAATAATGTAAATTATAATCATAATCACAATGTGAGTGATAATAATAATGGGAATTATTGTGTATGTTTCACTACAAAGAATGATAAATGTTTGAGGTGTTTACCCTAACTTGAACCTTGAAACTATGTGTTGAGCCGTAATTTTGCATCTCATAAATATAAAGAATTTTTAATGTGTCAATTTAAAGTTTTAGTTGTTGTTGGTAAATATTTTTTAAAAAGCAAAAGGCTTTATCTATTTATAAATTAATTTTCTTATATAAATGGACACAGGATAAGAGATTAAGATCAAATTTCATTTGTTTGAATATCAATCAATATCCAGTTTTCCCAGCAGTACTTTGTGAAAGGTGCCGTCCCATCTGTGAGTATAAGAATATAGTTAGGAATTATGCATGCTTAGTAAAGTGACCATTGTAGCTTCTTCTCCAAGACTCGTGAGCTCACTAACCCTGAGAGGTTGGAAGACTTTCCTCTTCCTCAATGGACCTCAACTCCAAGTAGAGAGCTATTGGTTACCTCCAAGGTACACATGTCATTAAAAAGGCTTTTTTACCTGGTGAAGAGCCTCTAATTGGTTATTCAATACATGCTCAGCCCTGAAATAATATGCATACAAGTAACATTATATTGACTGACCAGGTTGTAGTCATATATTTAAGGATGTGTTTATACATATTATATATTATGTATATACAAGTAAAGAAATAGAGACCATAAATTTGAGGGAGAACATGAGAAGGTTTGGAGGGAGGGGTGAAAATGCTGTAATAATATATTTTAATTAAAAAAATTTAAAGGACATGTCTTTTCTCTAATGTGTATTTTTGGTGTCTTTGTTGAGAATCAGGTGGTTATAGGTGCATAGGTGCATAGGTCTGTGTCTTTAAGGGTATGCCACAATTCCACTGACCAATATGTCTGTTTTTGTGCTACTTCCATGCAGTTATATCATCATCATCATCATCATCATCATCATCATCATCATCATCATTACTGTGACTCTGTAGTATAGCATGAGGTAAAGGATTGATATCTCCAGCAATGTGTTGGTAGTGGTGGTGTTGTTTGGGACTGCTTTGTGTGTCTGATGTCTTTTGTAATTCCTTATGAACTTTAAGATTTTTAAAAACAAAAATTCTGTGAATAGTTGCATTAGAATTTTCATAAGAACTATACTGAATAAACAGATTGTTTTAGAAGGACGGCCATTTTCCCCATATTGACTCTACCAATACATCACCATAAGAAGTCTTCCCATAGATACAGAGTAAATGTGCCATATAGTAAGATGGGGAGGTCTGCAGGACAGGTTGGCTGTGGAACAGGTCATGATGGAAGCTGATTCAGAATAACTTGACCTGCCCTTTAGTTTTCTAAGAGATCACGTTTGATAGACCTATTTATGAGTCTAGAGTTAAGAGGAGAGGGTAGAGATGCAGAATATGGGAATGCCATGATTGTATAGAAGGGATTCTAAACCAGGGATGGACGCCAGTTAAGGATTAAAAGGGGTTTAGAAATGAAACTGAATCTCAGTGCATGCTTAGGCTTGCCTTGTTTGAAAAAGTCAGGAAAATGTGCAGGAATGAGCAGGTCAGCTAAGAACTTTCAATTCTAATGAAATCCCTTACACATGGTGTTAAACTTCTATTTCACAGGGAAAAGACCTAAGTCCCAGGGACTAAGTGTATTATTTAAGGTCATAGATTGTAATCAAGTGGGATTTTCAGTCAAGGAGAAGTTTTAATTTAAAACAAAATCATTTATCACTAACCCACTGTTTCTTCAACTACAGGTCCCAGATAAAACTTGAAAATTCTGTGTATATCAGAAAATATTCACAAACTAGCATGAAATATTTTAAGGACATTTACAACAGCTACTTTTTTTTTTTTTCATCTAAAGCATGTATATACCCAATGTTGGTAGTGAAGAAGATATCATTGTTGTTGATATCTTATGACCAACTATGAACAAGGTGAATAAATTTAATCCCAGTGAGAAATGCATAGAAACAGCTACAAAAAAATATACAGATATGTAAAGTAGTTTATTTACGTTACATGTGTAAAGATATCCAAACTAAAGATTTGGATCATTAACAGTCATAATTAGTTTGTATTTACATCAATTATAATCCTTTTGGTTTAGAACTTTTTCAAAGCAAAGTTAATTCTCAGCTTTGGATTTGAGGACTCTGAGAGATACTTCTTTTTAACAGAAGTTTGAAAGTGTTGACTGTTTTTGTTTTCAGAAGACAGGCATCATTTTTAAGAGCCAGAACAAGGCAGCTCCTATGAACCCACAGCAGTGTGGCAGCATGCGTAAGACCTGTGCATGTCCAAGGCAGACTAAATCCCATCATGAAGAGGAGAGTGGGCATGAAGCCCCACCTCTAGCTGGGGAGCTATTGGCAATCGTCATTAATTGTTAGTTTTCCCTAGGAGTATAGCCCCTGAGTAATGAACCATGCCTCACTGTAAAACCAAATATCCAAGTATATTTGAGTAGAACAAACTGGGCTTAATAAGAAAAATCTTAAAGGGCACAAAGTTGAGTAGGCAAGAAACTTGGGAAGATAGGAAAAGTGTAAATATGATAAAAACAAGGTGTGTGAAATTCTCAAAGAATGAGAGAGAGAGAAAGAGAGAGAAAAAGAGAACAAAGCGGCAATAAACTAGTCGACAATGCTGCCATTCACAGGTTCTATGCAGATTCACACATCTGCTAAACTTTTGATCTTTATGATAATAACTTATAGTACTTCTGTTTATTTAAACAAAAGGACTTGATGTTCAAAGAAGTTAAACAGATACATGACAGGGTTAAAATATGAACTGACATATGATCCAAATTCTATAATGTCAGCATTTCTTAAATTAAAAAAAATGATTATGTGTTTGTATGTGCGTGTGTGCATGTGCATGCATGTGTGTGTGTGTGTGTGTGTGTGTGTGTGTGTGTGTACATGTCAAAGAGCACATATTGAGGTCATGGAATAACCTACCTACAGCGGTTGACTTTCACCTCTATCACATGGGCCCAAGGATTAAATTCAGGTTGCCAGGCCTGGTGGCAAACACCTTTACCTGTATTGTGCTGGTCCCCACATTTCTTCTATGGTAATTGTCAGGAAATTTGTTTGTGAGAGATTTTTAGTGTTCATTTGCAAAGTGAGAGCCATGGTAGTTGTTAAAGAGAAATAGAACTGTATCGGCAGGGAATACGTTTACTTTCTTATCTCTGATTAGCAAAGACAATTATGTAGCCAGATGGACTTTGAAACCAAGGCAAGTACAAATGCATTTCTTTTACTTGGCCCATGAACCTTAGAATAGCAGTCCACCCATTGGCCACAGTTTCATTTTCTGCAGAACAACTGTCAGCAATCAATCATAAAGTGAAATACTCATATTTTCCTTGACCCTTTCAATAAAGAAAGTAGCTATATTTTCATAACCTTTATTACAGTATGTTGTTCTCCTAAGATTTTATTGGTACTGTAAATATCTTACAGTGACTACTTTACAAATTCGGTACCATATGTGTGTAGTAACAAATGCTACATGTGTGGCTGGATACTATGAATAGCTTTAGATATCCACTGAGATGCTTGGAACCTACCTCATGTAGATAATGTGACTGGTGTAATGATTGGATACACAATTGGCAAGAATGACTGAGATGATTTTAAAATAATCTTTCCTTCCAAGCCATGTTTTATGCCCATAATTTTACAGCTAAAACTTAAACCGGAATAGTATATTTTTATAATTATCAAGCTATGTCATTTTACTTGGGATAAACATTCCATTTTCTATTTCCATAGCTCTTTCTTGACTGATCGCTGTCATATGTATTTTATGATGATAATGCATTAAAACCTCCATACTACCATGAAAATAACAATTATTCTCAATAATATATTTCCTCTCACAAGTTTATCTTGATATAAATATTATTCCGGCATTAGGATGCGCCTCAGGAACTATCAGTACTTTGTGGACTCCTTACATACCTTGATAGAGTTGATCTCAAGTGACAGTTGTCTGGTTGTTCGTCTCTTCTCAACCTCCCTTTCCCAAAGATTCTTTTCCTTTCAGATGATAAAATCAGACTGACATACTACCTTTGCTCAAAAACAATCACCCTTGAGTTTTGCTCAGGCCAAAATTCACTCTTGTCCTTTCAAACTTAAAAAATTTCAAATTTCTGCCTTCCCCTCCCCACTGTGGGCTTCCTCCAGTCTCACCAGTCCAGATTGTGTAACTCACTGAAGCCACTCTTTCAGAACATGAAGAGAAACCGTGGCCTTTCTCAGCGTTCTTTGTGCCTCCGCTGTGATTTCAGGAGCCTGTGTTTCTCATTTTCTTCTGAAGGTGGACTTCACTTTAAGATCTCAGGACACCATGTGCTTCTGCTTTGCATCCTGCTTTTACTAACTTCCTTCACCTTCCTGACTTCCCAGAGGTATATTCACATTTGTATTCTCTTAACTTTTTTTCTATCTCTGTGGCTATTTCCAAGTTCAAGAATTTAATTTCTGTTATTATAAACATGACATATGACTTATTGTTACCTCAGAGAATGCACTTACAGAACCTGCTCCAGATCTCCTTGCAGATAGGTTCCAGTAGGCCATGTGTTTATTGATACTTGCAGTGAATCTGCCTTTTCTTTTATAGGAGTTCATGGCACCACTCTGTAGCCAGATAACACCAGAGTTGCTTTGACCCCTCTTTAACCTGAAACTCTCACGATTAATTATAATGACCTTCTGGCTGTATAGTGTCTTAGATTTAAATCCCAACATCTCAGAAGTAGCCTCTCATCATTTGTCAGCACATTAGTAATGCACTCCTCATTGGTTTCCTTACTCTAGACTTTTAGAATGCCAATCTGTGAGCACACTGCTACTCTAAATGATGTAAAAATGAACACTACCCCAGTCCTTTAAAAATATGTTTTAGATAACACTCAATTGTTCTCTAAGTTATGCATTAATCTTATCACTGTACATGTGTTTGCCTCTAAAATCTTTTTGAATCATATCAAAGTTTTACTATAAATGTTTCTATAGCATATAAAAAAGCGAAGTCTTTCTTTAGAACACACCTTCAGTTTCTGGGGAAGTAACTTTTCATGAAGGCAATTTTTTTAGAATATTTCTATTATGATGACATTCTATTATCTCTCAACTTATCTATAAAAATGACAGATTTATGGGTAGATAGATGATAATAATTAGAAGATAATTAGACAAGTAATTAGCTAGAGAAGATTTCAAAATAGGTTATACAATATTTTCCTTTCAATAGTTTATTCAGAAGATGGCATTTTACTTTAAATATCAATGACATAAATACTCAAGTTCCTTTGTAGCCTTTAGCATTGGAAAAAAAACCATTAGAAATTCATTATTTCTCAAAACAATGGCAAGTCATATCAAGAGGAAAATATTGTATTGTCTTAGTGAATTCCTAAATGAAGGAGAATGTCTCTCCAGCTCTACACATGTGAAAAAGTAATATATATATATATATATATATATACATATATATTTATGTATATATATTGAAGAGCTTTAAGCTTCTGACATTTTCCCAATGAACTTGGATGAACATCACCCCATTGTAGTTTTGTACCACTGTATTTTGCAAAGAAGCGTGCAAGGAAAAGCTTACTAAGTATTTTATTTAATAATATAAATTAAATTTACAAAATGACATGTTTTTCTCTCTTACAGCAGTATTTTCTATCAAATGATGAATTTGATTTATATTCTAATTGTGATTCCCATATATTGTTAGTGGAAACATGACATTTTGAAGAAAAGCACTACATTTCAAGGTATATTGTAAGTAGTTTTAAATTTAAAAAAAATTTAGTCAAATTTTATGATTAGGACATTAGATTCATGAAATAACTATTGAAATTGCTAAAATTCTCTTGAACTGATATTAAAAATAGGTGGATGTATGCAAGGAATCCAGAGAAAGATGAAATAATAAATTTTAAAACTGGTTCATATCCTGCACAGTTTGGTTAAGGGCAAATTTCATGGCTTCAACTGTGTAAAGTGGCTTGATTAGAAGAGTCTAATTATTCTCTATATAACATCAGTTCTGTGACACTAGCAGTAGTCTAACTGTTTGAATTGAGTCTCAACACTAGGAAGAGGATTCTGAAGAGTTTGTTGAGATGTAGAATCTCTTTTCTTAACCATGGATGTAATTCTAGCTTGTATAAATAATTCAGGTGCAATTCCAGTTCTGAATTTGGCTGTTCATGTGTTATAGCCCTTAACACAGAATTTCTAGAGTCCTCCATTTGTAAATCAAGCATCTTTCAAATATTTCTTCCTAAGAGACTGTTTAAATATATGAAGCATCACTGAAAAGGGGAAGTGAACACAAAGCTCCATGCCTAACCAAGAAACTGTTTGCAATTACTCCCTGTGGGAAAAATCAGATTTTGCCAATGGATTGCACTGGGTTTATCAACCACATTTTAGGGCAGGCCCAATGCCTGGGTATAGTTAACCAATGGAGAATGTATTCTATATTTTTAAAGCTTTTTATTTATCTTTTTGTGTGTTTATATGTTTGATTTTTATTTTTTGTCTTGTTTTGGAGAGAGAGGGGGGAGAGAATTAAGAGATGGGAAGGATTTTGGAAGAGTTGAGAAAGAGAAAAACATAATCAAAATATATTGTTTTAAAAATCATAAAAATAATATATATTTACATTAAAATATATAATTAAAAATAAATGCTTGATGGATATATATATTCATAGAAACATTAAATACACACAAAGGTCTTCATTATTTACCTGAACTTCTATATCATTTTTTGTACACAAGATGCTTCTTTTTCGAGAATGGCAAATGGGATTCTCAGTTTTGAACTTTTTGGAGAAATTTTGTATGAAAGCCACTTCATAAATAATTTGAGAAGGTCCAAAGAACCCGGGGTTCTGCTTTTTTTAGAGTGTAATTAATACCATGATTCTAAACTCTACTTTTTATGAAAGAAGTCAATCTCCTCTTCTCGGGCTGCTTAAATGCCACACATCTTCCTAACACTCTGGAAAGTATAAAGTATATCATCAATACTTGAAACAGGCCTTGTACTGAGCTCAGAGAAAAACAACTATTTCTAATGGTTGCTTCAACAGTTTTATATCATGCACAATATGTTATTATTATTTGCACATTTAATTCTCATAGTAGTTTTACAAAATGTAATTATTTTACATATAAGGAGTGAAAAATTATTTTTTAGTTAAATTTTATAAAGTAAAGTAACATTGTAGAAGTTTTAGCTAAACCAATTCCATGGTTGAAATAGCAGATTTCTGTTTTTGTAATGTTCTGATGTCATGGCTGTAAATTTAATTTAATCATCCATACATCAGTAGAATATTCTAGTGATTTCATCACTGGTAGCTACCTCATTGTTCAGATTTTTTTTGGAGTTTCCAACCTCAGCGTCTTGCAATTAGTACCTGTGTTTACAGTTCACCCTTTAAGTTTAAAGGCTCAGTAGCCAGTCTCTATATAGACTATATCATGCAACAGTGCATTTTCATGTCTGCTCATTACCACATTGTTAGCTCCAATGAAATCTTTTCCCATCTGGTAAAATGCTTGGGTAGGAGTTCTGCTACATTTCATACAGATAATTATTGGGGGATTATGTTGTTCCACTGTAAATAATTGTCCCCGCCTATGAGTTTAATAAAAAGTGATTAGCCAAAGGCAGACAGGAAGTGTGGACGGGGGACTACCAGACTAAGAAGACTCTAGGAAAAGGCAGAACAGAGCAGAATGCCAGAGAGAAGTGAGAAGAAGCAGAGGACAACTATGCTGCTCTGAGAAAAGGTACTGAGCTGCATGGCTGAACAGGATAAGAGTCATGGGTTAGATGAAGGGTAAAGAGCTAGCAAGTTATATGCCTGGGCCTTAAGCAGATCAGCCTAAAACTATTGTAAGCATCTGTGTGTCTCTGTGGATCTGTGGGTCTGTGGGCCCAAACCTTGAGGCTAGGCCCTGAATTCCGGGCCAGAAACAATCTACTACAGATGATCATGCCGTCAATGATGTTGGCAGAATAAGGCCATTTTACAAAATTGTGTCCTCATCTTAGGAGAATGGTTAATACACTAGATCCTGCATATTTCATCTTCAGTCCAAAGGAAGGTCTCTAGATCTAAAGACATCCTGATAAGAAACAAAGGTCCATTAATCCTGCATAACAGTTCAGTCACTGGACTTGATGAGTAAGGTAAGAACAATTTTATGGTTTGTTTGCTGTCTACTTGTTAAATCACTAATCTGATTTTACTTACGTATTGAAATGCTCAGAGAAGATCAGGTTGGTGGAGGTACCAGTGAGTGTTGTCAGCCCACCAATGGTTGAAGAGTAGGCAATAGATAGACACATGAGTTTACACATCATGTGGTCCCTCTTGGATCGATATTTTGCTTCTGTGACTGAGTTCTGTTAATAAGAAAATAGATGATGAAAACAGCTTTATTTGTGATCATAATGACGTTTCATATATGATGATTGTGCTCCAACTCTCTTGTATATATCTGATGGTATTTGAATCTGGAACTACTGATAGCTAATTAATGTCATGAAGTGGGATCAAAGCCCCTTTAAAGGGAAAACTTAACATTTCTCTCCACCAAGTAGGGATGCAGGGAGTGGCCATGTTTGTGCTCAAGAAACAGCCTTTACTAGATCCCTAATTCTGCCATACATGAATTCTCGACTTTAGTGTGGTAAATGGGGTTTTATGGTATTTTGTTAGAGTATCCTGGGCTAACTAATAACCTAATAACTTCTTGTCTATATAAATGTAACAATAAAATAAAAATTTAAGTAAAACTTTGAAATATTTCACAAATATAATCTCAGTCATTCTTTAATGCTTCTTTCCCATCTCTGAGCCAATATTTACTTCTTCTCCCCCTCTCATCATAGCTTCCACAGATTTCTGTAGTTTCCTGCTGTTATTAATGGCACATGGTCAGTAAGTTCCTCAACATCTTTAGTAGCTTTTCTCGTTTGGTCCTTTAATGGTTGATGTTCATAAGAAGTCTCACTGGAAAACAAATGTTTTCATTTTCATGATTCTTAGTATTGAGAAATGGAATCAGAATCCTTGTTCCTCACCATGTCTTCCAAAATATCCAGCATGCTCATACACGCATGCATTCACCTCTGTGTGTGTGTGTATCAGTCTCTGTGTGTAACTCTCTCTCTGTCTGCCTCTCTCTCCTTTCTGTCTATGTCTGTCTGTCTCTCTCTCTCTGAATCATGTAAGTTGAATATTCCTTTTTTTCCCTATACTTTCGACCATTATATTCTAAAGTAGTAACCTCGTGTTTTCATTTAATACTTCTGTCTGTCTTGCTCTCTCCATTTTGTCCAAAATATATGTTCTAGTTTTATGTCTATTTTGTAAGAAAATATCCTGACAAGAATGGAGGCAGAGAAAGGGTTGACTCAGCTCACAATTCTGGGTTACAGTCCAGCATGGCAGGGAAGTCACAGGGGCAGAGGGTAGTCACATCCAACTTGCTTATGCTCAACATCACTTTTCCATGCTTTAAAGTTCAGAATTCCCTAAAGCACAGTGTATTCATGAAAATTTTATATCATAGTGAACTGGGCAATATTACACCAAGTTACAAATGAAGACATAAGGCACAGAGATGTTAAATGAATTGCCTAGTGTCAGTGCCTAAAAGTGGAAAACTTGGATAATGAAGTTTTTGTCTTGCTTTAAAGTCCAGAGCTGCAACCCTTGCTCTGTGTTATCTGCCCCACTTAAAGTATTCTCTTCCACCACTAACTTAATTCAAATTATTTACTTTTACTTAAAGTACTGAGAATGTGTTAAGATTCCTCTATATCCAAAGCCATAATGTCAACGTAGTCTAAGTCAATATTATCTCTGGCCTGAAATGATCTAGTAATATCTTTGGGATTCCAAGGATCAAACCTTGATGGATTCACACTTGTTCTATGTGCTCCAGTTTTCAAATAAATCTAAGAATTATACTAGCACTTGATATCTTTTAACATGTTGTAGTCATATGCATCTTAATATATAAGGATATTTTAAAGTCTGTAGTGTATAGCACACATGTTAAGTAGCCAAGAATTGCTATAAGGACATCCGTGGGTTATCTTGGTAACCAAGAACAGATTTAAAAACTACATTCATTCATGTATCTTGGCTGTTGTGACACTGATACAATAAATATTGGAACTAGACATTATTTGTAACCTTGATTACATTCCTTTTTGAGATATTCCCAGAAGTAGTATTGATGGACTATATGTTAGTTCTACAGTTTATTTTGTAAAGAACATTTATAGTATTTTATATAATGGTTGAAACAATGTATACTCCCACCCACCAAACACAACAGGACGCTTTGATATTCCATATAAATAAGTATCCTGTCTGTGATATTGGCAGGATAAGGCCTTTTCACAAAATCATGATAAGGAAAAATGATTACTATCCAAAAGTCATTATGAATGTGGAAATGACACTTAGCATGGCAGGTTTTTTAAAAAAGAATAATTTACCTTGTACTTTTTAATTAATTTAAATATTAGCACCCATAGGTATCTACTCCACCCAAAAGAAAAAAATTATAGAATCTATTTGCCTTATGTTTTCCAAATGGAAATTATTTGTATTTTTCATGTATTTTTTTCTATTTTAAAAGTTACTCAAAAGAGTATTGAAATATGGTAAATTTCATTAAAAGTTTCATGAGTGAACCTAAGTGAAACCTGAAATGTATGGCTTACACATTAAATATTTTTACTACAAAAAGGCATTCAAAAATCCAAAAAGTGATGTACAATTTGAACATTATTAAACTGATAGGTGTAGATTTTTGAAAAAATAGTTTATGTATTATTCCCCATTGACACTAAAGCTTACAAATTTAAACCAAATAGAAATATAGATTTTATATGAAAAATAAACAACAAATATTTTCATAAACAAACATAGTTATTAAAATGCCCTGGAAGTTTTGTAATTAAAAGAACTTCATACTAAGAATGTAAAAACATCATCAATACCAATGTGAGCACATAAACTGGTATTTGTGTAGGTATGAGGGATTTAGACAGGTAGAAAAGTTTAGGATCAATTCAAATGTCACAATAAGTAGATATATATACTAGCTGATCACACCAATCAAAGGATTAATAGAACGATTTTTGTGTATAATGGGAGACACACACTTTTTTCCCATCATAGTGAACATGAGCCTCGTAATTGAGAGATAGGGTCATTTTGTGATGGGCATAAGAGGCTGAGTGAGGTTAACCAGTTATGATAAAGGAAGGAAAACTAATAAAGAAACCATAGAAAACAAAACAGCTTCACAGTAAATAAATCTATGATGTACTATTAAGATCATAGTTTGAATCTACATCCAAGTATTTGATACAAGAGCAAGAAAAAGACAGATTAAATCACTTAAAAAAACAAACAAACAAAAAAAAAAAAACAGTTAGACCGTGCCAGGAGGACACGTGTGTTTGCAAATACAGGATGAGAAAATCATAGCTGTGGCCTCATAGAGGATTTTGGTGAGTGTTGTGTTTGTTTTATACCGAGTCAGGCATGGGAGGAGGAGAATATGAACATAAATTTTCAAAATAAAGGATTTACAATAAGATGTGAAGCATCTACAAATAAAAGATATGATGTGGCCAGAAAGACTCTTGTACCACGGTGGCCAGGTGACTTTTGTGTTATGAGTGTGTTATGAAAGGAAGTGTTTTTATGTCATAAGGTAAAGGAGACTTCTGTGAAATTACATAGACAGGTAGATGTCTGTCATCAAATACATAAATATATTCACATGTCCATAGATGACTAGAGATAATGCTAAAAGTATATGGCAATAGTAATTTTCATATTAATAATAATAATTTTTAAATATTAATAATCATGATTCTTGATCATGTAATTATAGTATGCTGTCTTCTTGATATATTTTGTATTCTCTATAATTCTAAGAAAATGTTTTTTAACATGTAAAAGGGTCATAGACTATTAGAGAAAACAGATAATTATATTTGATGTGGAACAAACATTAACTTTTTCCAAACACTAAAATCAGCCTTAAATGTGACATTTACCAGAGAACTGAAGCCACAGCTTCTTCATTATAGCTCCCTCTCGGTGATTTTCTCTTCACTACCTTTCTTTTCGATATGTTTTGAAAAAATTATATAAGGTTTTAAAACTACTTCTAAGAGTTTGACCCAATTCCAAAACCTGACGTACAGCAATGTTATTAATTAACACACAGGATTATGACATCTAAACCTTACTAGTGTTTTTCCAGATCTTCTGAGTAACTGAAATAGTTTCAATGAGAGCATGACCAAATGCAGAATTCTGTACATAATCAAGACAAGTCAGACAGAAACCTCAGGCCTGGGTATCACTTCGTGATGTCTTCTGGGGTAGATGTCAGGGGCAAGACACCCACTTCCAACTTTGAATGTTGAAATTGTACATATAAATTACCAACAGCTCAATAATCAATAATCTCCAGGGGTCTCACAAATTAGTTCACTAGAATGAAGTGAATATATTGAGAACATATCAAAGCTTCTGTTTATATTTTTATCATTATTAAAGGATTATTACAAAGGCTAGTAGTTCTTGATAAGCAGTTTCAGTTGCCAACAGCTAGCTTAAAATCTTGCAGATCTTTTGTGTATATGTGCATTCACCTTAGTGTTCACATACTGTCAATTTTTTTGTACTAGAGAATGAACCTAGAATGTCATTTGTGCATCTCCAGCCTTTTTACTTTCCTGTTTAGAAACAAGATCACACTAAGCTACTCAGGTTGTCCTTGAACTCACTCTATAGCCCACCTACGCAGTCCTTGAACTGGAAACCCTCCTGCATTATTCTCCCAAGTAGCTGGAATTATATGTCTGTGCCACCAGTCCCAACTCAGCCATATCTTGGTTTCTCAGATGTGGGTATTACTATTTGATTTTTATATGCCATGTAAGCAACATGTAACATCCGCCAAGGTTTTCCCTCAACACACCTAGACTTTCTATGCTTCTAGGATCCTAACGTTATAACAACATAATTTGGCTTAGAGTAGAATTCAGTGTTTCAGTGAATAGTAAAATAGCTGGATAAGAGTAGGTACACGGATAGAAGCAGACAAAAGAATTTTTATGGTGATATATAACACTCACTCAGGATTTTGTGGACAAGCCACTCAATTCTAAATATTTCCTTTGGTAAATTTTCTCCCATTACAAGCAAATGTAGGCTACTGTAAACACATTAAATATTCTCCAGTTTCACAGTCCAGGTATCATATCTGCGGAGACATCTTCATCTGATTGTTTCCCCTTAGGATTACAAAAAGTTAACTAGATAACTCTTACTTCATTGATCTTTTTGTTAGGCGTTGATACTGATTGAAAGTAAGCCTTACATGAAATTTTGAAGGGAGTGTTTGTTTCTGAATAGTCTGTATAAATAGAGAGGGGTGTTCAGCTATACAAAAAATGCTTAAAGGCTTTTAAAGGGAATCAGTCCCCATTCCCTTTGCTTTTCTGAAAACTGGAAGCTTGTGGAGTCTTCATTCTACCCATGGTATTCTGGGCTCTCATGTTCCAAAAGAGGTCTGCTCCGTGAGGTCAGCTTCACCTTCTGGCCTGCCATCACTAGGACTTCAGTGATCAATGCTTCCTTCTTCTAGATGGATGCTCTCTTGAATTTCTCAAAGTTCTTCCCTCTTTTTTCTCCACCCTTCTCCGGAGTCTCCCATGACTTTCCTGTTTTTGTTTTCTCACATCCCATTATCGGAATCTTCACTTTTTTATTTACATTTTAAACATTTGTTTGTATTGTATATTTCTACACTTTGTGTTCTTGTCTCCTTTCTCTTCTCCAGAATGCTATGTGTATTTTATAAATGCAATTTCTTTACCTCTCTAAACAGATTACTGATGTTTTCCTTTCTCATTTTTTCCTCTTCTTGCTTTAACTGTTTCCTGCACATAGCTGATTTCTTTGTTTGTTTGGAACTTCTTCATGCCTCAGGCTTTCTTCAGACAGCTAGGAATTTGGGGTTGCCAGCTCATATTTAAGGCAGTGAAACACTGCTCAGAAGCTCTGCGTGTGTGTGCTTTGGGACTTTCCCTTGGCTGTGAGCTTCACTGACAGGACTTTTCTCAGAAAACTCTAATGTCAGGATGCTGTTGTTTATTCTGTTGTACTGATTGCATTCCCCAGGGAAGACCTTTTTGGACTGTTGTCTGTTGACACTTGGAGGACAGTAGAATAAGATGCTGGCTCCAGAAAAATAGAAAGTAGGTCTCCACTCCTGGTGGGTGTTGGAGCTACAGATTCCCTGTATCTAGGGCATGAGCGTTCACTTGGTGGCCTTGGTTTCATTGGGATTCTTCTCCCTTGACTCAGAACCTTCTCTGATCATCTTTGTTCTCTGTGCTTCGATATCCAAAGATCACACTTCTCCTTTGTGGGGGAAAAACTCTATCTATATAGATTTGAGGAAGACAGTTGGGAATTTAGTGGCCTCAGAAGCAAAGTTCCTCAACCCTCTCTCTTTTGACATAAATACTTTAAAGAATAAACTATTTAAGTTGACCTATTAGATTTCTTCAGTACTGATTTTCAACTCCACGCCCACAGATAACCAAGTCTTTTCCACTCATCCTTTGGCATTTCAGGTTCTGGAATAATTTTGCTATTATTCCTTCCATTTACAATTACAAAATTTATTGCAATTATGGCTTTAAAAGTTTACTTGTTCTTATTTTAATAGAAATTCTGATAGAATTGAAGGAAACTGGCCTTTTTACATGTCATTTCAATGAAGCTCTGATGCATATATTTCTATTAAAACAACATAGTGTGGGCTCGAAATGCTATCTACCCTCAAATAGGAAGATCTCTGTTATACAGAGTGAGTTCAAGGACAGCTGCTTATCTAGAAGGCTGAGGCAGAAAAATCTCTGATTATATGATGAGTTCAGGGATAATCTGGGCAATTTAGTGAGACCTTGTCTGGAAATAAAAAAGAAAATTAGGCTGGGGATACAGTTCAGTGGTGGAGTGTGTGCTTACTATATGCACTGCCTTGGAACAATACTTGAGTTGCTATTGTTTTAATGAATTACTCTTTACTATAATGAATGAACAGACTGACTTTGGTGCCTCTAAGTCCATATGTCAGCAGGTGATATAACTAATGATGGGAAGCTAGGGAGCAAGTTCAAAGGCACAGAGGTAAGAAAACATTGGGCCTCATTTTGTTTGCACTTTGAGTTTCCATGTGCTTGGTTCAGTGGATAACAAATACTGTTATTTAGTTTTAATTAAGCTTGACTTTCCATAATGTGCAGATGGCTTGAAATATTTTCTGTAAGAAATGGTTTCTGCAAAGAAGCCACAGCATGAAACTAATAAGCAAGTGAGCAGGATGAAAGGAAAAAGAGGGTTCTTTCCCCAATTCCTGGGACGGACACTTCATGAAGATCTATAAAAGATCTAGTCAGTGGTAACCTGGGGACATCAGGGTTTCAATAAAACTGAAATTATCTAAATGGTTTTTGAAATAAGGTTCCCATCCTTTGAAGCTAGTAAAGAGCTATGTTTTATATTGTGAATGGGACCAGTTTACAAAACAATGGTGAGGTGCACAGAACGGTTTTTGAAATTTAGCATTCAGGGCATGTAGCCTCTTCAGTGTGAAAATATGTTATTTTCAGCAATGCTTTTAAAAATTATGATATTTTTCATAGTACAGAATTTATTTACAAACTTATATTAAGCTAAATGCTAAATATTTTGAGGCTTCCTTTGCATTTTGCAGATAAGAGGGAAAAATGTGGTGCTAGATAAAAGATATTCTTTCTACAGTGGTAAATGCCTAAAGTGAATATATAGATAATAGCATATTATCTATCTAATATCATAACAAATCAAAATCCTTGTTTAATAATTTTAAATTAAAAACATTAAACCTCATTTTGAAAACTATTTCACTAAATTGTATAAAAAACAAAAATATGTATTAACCATAAAATAAACTGCAAGAGAATTTAATATAAGGGAGCAATGTGTCTGACTTGACTCAATAGATTTCATTTATCTTGTTAAGAAGGGAATTTGGAATGGAAGCTCATGCCCAAGGCCAGCTGTGTAGAGAAGTGGATATAGAAAAACATTTATGATGCCTATAATCTATGCAAAGAGAAGGAAATGTCAAGTTAAGCTAAAGAAAACTACAAAGTATCCTGGAAATTCCTATCATAAACACTTCAAAGCATAAATTGTCATTACTTGTGTGTTAAGGGAAATATGGCACTATAACTGAAAGCTACACAGGCAGCTGTAACCCTGAACTCAGATTTTTTTTTCCTCCTGTGGAGATTTCAAGGAAAATTAGCATTTCAACATTTGGAAGCATGAACCATGCAAGAAAATTGGGTAACAGCATGAAGGGAACAGAAAACAAAAATAGTCATAAAGTGACCAACCAAGGCACCAGAAACTAAAGTTATTAAATAGAAGATACAAGTAAGCTTATTAGCCATTAATGACTCTTTAGAAAGCCTTGAAATATTAGTACAGAAAATGATGATATAAAATATAATTTAACATTTAATGAATAGGTCCATCAATGAAATAGACAAAGCTTAAAGAACTGCTAAACTGTAATAGGGTTTACCTAAATTATTTGTAAATAATTCACAAGTCCATGGGGGAGAGAGAGAGAGAGAGAGAGAGAGAGAGAGAGAGAGAGAGAGAGAGAGAGAGAGAGAGAGAGAGAGAGGACTGTTGGAAG